>CM067172.1:100228624-100258575 GCA_034093135.1 Erigeron breviscapus | reverse complement strand
ACTGGTTAGTGAACCACCTGTTTAAACCCTTGTGTTGCACTCACTTTTAGTGCAAGAAACAATAGAAAACTTGTTGTCACTAGTCTGTTCTTTGTTATTAAATCTACCCTTAATATACACCTTTTGTTGGGATTTTTGGGTTTTTATCAAAGTAATATTATCCTTATAATATCAAAAACGCAGCGGAAAATTGAACCATTTCAATATGTTGGTATAGTTAAATTCAAAGTTTAACTTATAAAATAAAACCCAAACAATAAGGATCCATGTATATGAATAGCATACATACAAAACAACAACCATAGGGTGTTTTAGAAGACTACCTTCTTCCAAGCTAATGAGAAGGTTGAAAGGAAGGAGATGATGATCTTGAAGTGACAAGTCTTCAACCTAGAAGAACCTCAAGCTAGTATACCCCAAGCTTCCAACAAACACCCAAATGTGCTAGGATTTTACCTTGAAATGTCTTCCCCTTTTGTTCTTTGTATATTCAACCCTTGTTTCGTAAAAATTTGTTATGTGCATGTTTTGTTAATGTGCTTAGTAGCTAACTACACTGGTTAGTGAACCACCTGTTTAAACCCTTGTGTTGCACTCACTTTTAGTGCAAGAAACAATAGAAAACTTGTTGTCACTAGTCTGTTCTTTGTTATTAAATCTACCCTTAATATACACCTTTTGTTGGGATTTTTGGGTTTTTATCAAAGTAATATTATCCTTATAATATTAAAACGCAGCGGAAAATTGAACCATTTCAATATGTTGGTATAGTTAAATTCAAAGTTTAACTTATAAAATAAAACCCAAACAATAAGGATCCATGTATATGAATAGCATACATACAAAACAACAACCATAGGGTGTTTTAGAAGACTACCTTCTTCCAAGCTAATGAGAAGGTTGAAAGGAAGGAGATGATGATCTTGAAGTGACAAGTCTTCAACCTAGAAGAACCTCAAGCTAGTATACCCCAAGCTTCCAACAAACACCCAAATGTGCTAGGATTTTACCTTGAAATGTCTTCCCCTTTTGTTCTTTGTATATTCAACCGTTGTTTCGTAAAAATTTGTTATGTGCATGTTTTGTTAATGTGCTTAGTAGCTAACTACACTGGTTAGTGAACCACCTGTTTAAACCCTTGTGTTGCACTCACTTTTAGTGCAAGAAACAATAGAAAACTTGTTGTCACTAGTCTGTTCTTTGTTATTAAATCTACCCTTAATATACACCTTTTGTTGGGATTTTTGGGTTTTTATCAAAGTAATATTATCCTTATAATATTAAAACGCAGCGGAAAATTGAACCATTTCAATATGTTGGTATAGTTAAATTCAAAGTTTAACTTATAAAATAAAACCCAAACAATAAGGATCCATGTATATGAATAGCATACATACAAAACAACAACCATAGGGTGTTTTAGAAGACTACCTTCTTCCAAGCTAATGAGAAGGTTGAAAGGAAGGAGATGATGATCTTGAAGTGACAAGTCTTCAACCTAGAAGAACCTCAAGCTAGTATACCCCAAGCTTCCAACAAACACCCAAATGTGCTAGGATTTTACCTTGAAATGTCTTCCCCTTTTGTTCTTTGTATATTCAACCCTTGTTTCGTAAAAATTTGTTTTGTTAATGTGCTTAGTAGCTAACTACACTGGTTAGTGAACCACCTGTTTAAACCCTTGTGTTGCACTCACTTTTAGTGCAAGAAACAATAGAAAACTTGTTGTCACTAGTCTGTTCTTTGTTATTAAATCTACCCTTAATATACACCTTTTGTTGGGATTTTTGGGTTTTTATCAAAGTAATATTATCCTTATAATATCAAAAACGCAGCGGAAAATTGAACCATTTCAATATGTTGGTATAGTTAAATTCAAAGTTTAACTTATAAAATAAAACCCAAACAATAAGGATCCATGTATATGAATAGCATACATACAAAACAACAACCATAGGGTGTTTTAGAAGACTACCTTCTTCCAAGCTAATGAGAAGGTTGAAAGGAAGGAGATGATGATCTTGAAGTGACAAGTCTTCAACCTAGAAGAACCTCAAGCTAGTATACCCCAAGCTTCCAACAAACACCCAAATGTGCTAGGATTTTACCTTGAAATGTCTTCCCCTTTTGTTCTTGTTTGTGCCGAAATCAAGAGAGAAAAAGGAAGAGAAGTTCTTGAGAAAGTTGAGAGAAAAACTTGAGTCTTACAATTCTTGCATATAAGAGTTTTAGTGTGTGTCTTAGATACACTCTATGTTGGTGTGTTGTCCATCATGCAAGACTAGTGAATGTGTAACTTCAACAACACATTATGTTGCACATGGGGAGGGGGGGCCGGCCCCCTAGGTCCATCACATGGACAATTTTCACCAATTTTATAAACTTGTATTTTATATAAAACATTTTATATAAAAGTCTTGTAACTTGTTACATACCTTATGTAACATGTTATATATAACATTTTATATAACATTTTATATAAAACATTTTATATAAAACATTTTATATAAAACATTTTATATAAAACATTTTATATAAAACATTTTATATAAAACATTTTATATAAAACATTTTATATAAAACTTTTCATATAAAACATTTTATATAAAACATTTTATATAAAACATTTTATATAACATTTTATATAAAACATTTTATATAACATTTTATATAAAACATTTTATATAAAACATTTTATATAAAACATTTTATATTTACACATTTTATATAAAACATTTTATATAACATTTTATATAAAACATTTTATATTTACACATTTTATATAAAACATTTTATATACACATTTTATATAAAACATTTTATATAACATTTTATATAAAACATTTTATATAAAACATTTTATATAAAACATTTTATATAAAACATTTTATATAAAACATTTTATATTTACACATTTTATATAAAACATTTTATATAAAACATTTTATATAAAACATTTTATATAAAACATTTTATATAAAACATTTTATATACACATTTTATATAAAACATTTTATATAAAACATTTTATATAAAACATTTTATATAAAACATTTTATATAAAACATTTTATATAAAACATTTTATATAAAACATTTTATATAAAACATTTTATATAAAACATTTTATATAAAACATTTTATATAAAACATTTTATATAAAACATTTTATATAAAACATTTTATATAAAACATTTTATATAAAACATTTTATATAAAACATTTTATATAAAACATTTTATATAAAACATTTTATATAAAACATTTTATATAAAACATTTTATATAAAACATTTTATATAAAACATTTTATATAAAACATTTTATATAAAACATTTTATATAAAACATTTTATATAAAACATTTTATATAAAACATTTTATATAAAACATTTTATATAAAACATTTTATATAAAACATTTTATATAAAACATTTATATAAAACATTTTATATAAAACATAAATGTTTATATTTACACATTTTATATAAAATTTTCATGTATACACATTTTATATAAAACATGAATGTTTATATTTACAAAGAGTTATGTGGTCTATATAAAACATTTTACATCACATGGACAATTTTCACCAATTTTATAAACTTGTATTTTATATAAAACATTTTATATAAAAGTCTTGTAACTTGTTACATACCTTATGTAACATGTCATATCTTATACACAACACATATAAATGTTTATTTTGCCAAATAAACATATTTACATTTCTCTCAAAATAAATCATCCATATAATTTATTTACATATCTCAAGTGCAATTATTTAGAAAACCACTTTCTAAATGTTTCAAGTATTTATATTTATTTAAAGATCATATCATATAAATAAATATCGTAAGTGTTTGTCTAGCTTGTTATTGGGTATGACCCGACTTGGATCATCACGTACTAGCCACGTCAATTTAATATGTGTCTTGGGCAGACGAATTCCAACAATCTCCCACTTGCACAAGATTCATAGAAGATTGACGCAAGCAGCAAATACCGCCTAACAACGGTTTGCTACCCCTAATACGTATGACGAAGTGCCATTCAATAACATCATCCTCTTCAAGTCCCTTACTTGAAATGATTTAGGTGAATCGATCATTTATCCTTTTGTCACAGATGTCATGTTAAATCCTAGAGACATAGAGTGATCATTCTCTATTGATTTAACTTTGTAACAGGCCTTAGACATCTAACTCTCAACGAATAAGAGGGACAAATTCCATCTCGACTACATACGTCTCTCACAATCACCTTATATCATACCTGAGCTTAGTCTTATGTACTGCCATGTTTCAGAACAGCGAAGAACTAAGTCAAAGTATAATATTCAGTGAATATCAAGACCCAATATGTATCTCAGGTCTGAGGATACAATGATATTCGCCTTTTAACTCAAGATTACTTATGATCAATCACAGAGATTCCATGTAGTAATGCTTGATTGCAGGTCAGTCCAATATTTGTATCCCACAAATATCTATGAACCTTGGTAGCAACACTTTGCTCTATATTCAAAACCTTTTGAATATCTACCAATCCAAGTTCATAATAATCTTACATTCATATTTGTTCCCACAAATATGATCGACTACGGACATTTAGAATAATTAACTTATTCATGGATTTAAACATGCAAAAATGGAACATAACACAATTTAAATGCAAAATACCAATATTCATATAAATGTGTTAATAAATACAAGTGTTCCGATATCCAAATACATAAAATAGATCAAATCCAATCACTAGAATATCGAAGTCCCATGGCACAAGTATGACTCTCATGCTTAGGCCTTTCAAGGAGCTTCGTGAGTGGGTCCGCAACATTTTGATCGGTGTGAACTTTGTGAATACATATCTTTCCCTTTTCAACTTCATCCCTTATGTAGTTGAATCTCCGCTCAATGTGCCTAGTCTTTTGATGTGCACGAGGTTCCTTGATTTGAGCAATCGCACCCTCGTTATCACAAAGAATTTCTAGGGGTTCTTGAATGGAAGGAACAACCCCTAGATCGGCAATGAATTTCTTCAACCATGCAGCTTCTTGTGCTGCTAAAGAAGCGGCGATGTATTCCGATTCTGTAGTGGACAATGCAACCACATCTTGCTTTGAGCTTTTCCAAGAAACAGCTCCTCCATTTAGAATGAAGATATACCCCGATTGTGATCGAGAATCATCTCGATCAGTTTGGAAACTCGCATCCGTGTAACCCTTTACAACGAGTTCCTTGATTTGAGCAATCGCACCCTCGTTATCACAAAGAATTTCTAGGGGTTCTTGAATGGAAGGAACAACCCCTAGATCGGCAATGAATTTCTTCAACCATGCAGCTTCTTGTGCTGCTAAAGAAGCGGCGATGTATTCCGATTCTGTAGTGGACAATGCAACCACATCTTGCTTTGAGCTTTTCCAAGAAACAGCTCCTCCATTTAGAATGAAGATATACCCCGATTGTGATCGAGAATCATCTCGATCAGTTTGGAAACTCGCATCCGTGTAACCCTTTACAACGAGTTCCTCCTCACCAGATCCATATATTAAGAACATATCTTTAGTGTTTCTAAGATATTTCAATATATATTTGACAGCCATCCAATGACTATCTCCTGGATTTTGCTGGTATCTACTTGTCATGCTTAAAGCGCATGACACGTCCGGTCTCGTGCATATCATAGCATACATGATGGATCCTATAGCAGATGCATATGGGATTCCACTCATTCTCTCTTGCTCAACTTTTGAGCTGGGAGATTGAGAAGTACTCAATATAGTTCCTCTTTGAATAGGCACCAAACCCTTTTTGGAGTTTTCCATCTTGAACCTTTTCAAGATCTTGTCTATGTATGCACTTTGATTCAAACCTATTAAGCGCCTTGATCTATCCCTATAGATCCTTATTCCCAAAATATAGGCGGCTTCACCAAGATCCTTAATGGAAAAGCAACTTCCAAGCCAGGCTTTTACACCTTCCAAGGTTGGAATGTCATTTCCAAATAGTAGAATGTCATCGACATATAATACTAGAAAAGTAATGATGCTCCCACTAGCCTTCTTATACACACAAGCTTCATCGGCATTTTTGATGAAGCCAAATTTCTTGACTTCTTCATCAAAACGACGATTCCAGCTTCTTGATGCTTGTTTCAATCCATAGATTGATTTCTTTAACTTGCATACTTTATTAGGATGTTTTGGA
The DNA here is from genome assembly GCA_034093135.1 of Erigeron breviscapus. Taxonomy (NCBI): domain Eukaryota; kingdom Viridiplantae; phylum Streptophyta; class Magnoliopsida; order Asterales; family Asteraceae; genus Erigeron; species Erigeron breviscapus. The sequence continues at coordinate 100,252,369 of CM067172.1, read as the reverse complement.
TCGACAAAACCTTCAGGCTGATCCATATAGACATCTTCCTCAAGATATCCATTTAGAAAAGCGGTTTTGACATCCATTTGCCATATCTCATAGTCATAATGTGCGGCTATGGCAAATAATATCCTAATAGACTTTAGCATTGCCACAGGCGAAAAAGTTTCATCATAATCGACCCCTCGAGTTTGAGTGAAACCTTTTGCTACAAGTCTAGCTTTATAAGTACTCAAGTTTCCATGCATATCGTGTTTCAATTTGAACACCCACTTACTTCCAACTACTTTGGAATTAGGAGGTTCAACAACCAATTCCCAAACTTGGTTGTCATACATGGATTGCATCTCAGCGTTCATGGCCTCTAGCCATTTGTCCGAATCTGATTTGGACATAGCATCATGGTAGGTGGTAGGTTCATCAGAAACTACCATGTAGCATTCATCCACGAGAAATCCATATCTCTCAGGTGGATAAGTAGCTCTACCAGATCTACGAACGTTTTGTGTGTCTTGATCAACCCTTTGATCATCTTCAACATCCTTTTGTTGAATGCTAGTGTCACCCAAGTGTGTATCTGTCAGTGGTTCTTGATCTTCTTCAAGTTCCACTGTTCTGGAACTAGTTCCTTCCATAAGGAATTTAGTTTCCAAGAACTCAGCCTTTCGAGCAACAAATACATTTTGCTCATTAGGATTGTAGAAATAATATCCCAAATCATCTTTGGGATATCCTACAAAGATACACTTAGTGGATCGGGGCTCTAATTTGTTTGAGGCATCATGTCTTACATAAGCCTCACAACCCCATACCTTTAAATATGATAAAGATGGAACTCTTCCATGCCATATTTCAAAAGGTGTTTTCTCCACTTTCTTGGTGGGAGCCATATTTAAAATTCGGGCAGCAGAGATTATGGCATATCCCCAAAATGATAGAGGTAGTGAGCTTTTGCTCATCATGGAACGAACCATATCTAATAGAGTTCGATTCCTCCTTTCAGACACACCATTATGTTGTGGTGTTCCAGGTGGAGTTAGTTGTGAGACAATCCCACAACTTCTAAGATGATCTTGAAAAGCATCACTTAGGTATTCACCTCCTCTATCAGAACGAAGAATTTTTATTGTTTTACTGAGTTGGTTTTCTACTTCATTCTTGAAAATTTTGAACATTTCAAAAGCTTCACTCTTATGTTTTAATAAGTATACATAACCGTAACGACTATAGTCATCGGTGAATGTAATGAAGTATCTTTCACCATTCCTAGTCATTGGCTTAAAAGGACCACATACATCCGAATGTATGATACCTAATAAATCTTTTGCCCTTTCATTAGTGCCTTTGAAAGGTGCTTTAGTCATCTTGCCTTGTAAACAAGATTCACATACATTAAATGAATCATTTGATTTTGTTTTCAAAAGACCATTCTTTTGAAGTGTTAGTATGCGATTCTTATTTATATGGCCAAGACGACAATGCCAAATATAGGTTTCACTTAAATCTAATTTAAGTTTCTTGGTGGTAGCTTGGTACATTGAGTTATCATATGTGGTGTTTTCATGAACCAATTCATAAATACCATTTAAAGGCATAGCTTTAAAATAAAATACATCATTCAAAGAAACATGGATATCATTGTTAACAAAATTAAAATCATATCCAACATGTCTTAAACGGGAAACAGAAATAATACTCCTAGTCAAACTAGGTGCATACAAAACATTGTTCAATACAATTTCCAAACCATTTGGAAGTTTCAAAAGATAGTCTCCTTGGGCTTCAACATGCACCAATGCACCATTGCCCATAAAGAGACTAATGTCTCCCTTCTTGATGTGCTTCTTTCTTATGAACCCCTGTAACATATTACAAATATGAGTTCCACATCCGGTATCCAATACCCATATGTAAGAAAAAACAGTATTAAGCTCAATATATATCATAAATATTGTACCTGAGGTTTGCCCTGCATCCCTCTTAGCTTTTAACTCTTTGAGATAGGTTGGACAATTACGTTTCCAATGTCCTACCTCCCCACACTCAAAGCATGGGTCATTGACAGCAACCTTTTGCTTCTTCGCTTTTTGGGTATCCATTTTTCCCTTTCCTTTGCCTTTGTAATTCCCTTTGTTGTTACCCTTTCCCTTAGCAACATTTGCCTTGGGTCCGGAGTAAGCCCTTTTCTTTCCGCCTTCATTGATCATGAGAACGGGTTGAACTTTTCCTCCCATACTAGCCTCGGCCGTTTTGAGCATCCCATGAAGCTCGGAAACGGTCTTGTCCCATCCATTCATGTTATAATTTAACACGAAAGTTTCAAATCTCTTAGATAATGAGTTAAGGATCATATCCGTAGCTAACTCATTTGAGACGGGACAATTAAGCCTTTCGAGGCGATCAATGTAGCTTTTCATTTTAAGAACATATGTTGATACGGGTTGTGAATCATCCATGCGACATGCATGAAGCGCTCGAACCGTTTCGAAGCGTTCAGCCCTTGCCTTTTGTTGGAACATTTCCTTGAGTTGGGTAATCATGTCGTATGCCCCATGGTGCTCGAACTCCTTTTGGAGTTCGGGAGTCATACTCGCTAGCATTATGCAACTAACTTGCACGGAGTCCTCGACATATTTAACCCAATCATTATAGGCCTCAACATCAGTTTCTTCGGGCTCATCAGGAATAGGATCGTCTAAAATATAGGATTTCTTTTCGTGCCTAAGAACAATTCTTAAGTTACGAAACCAATCCACAAAGTTGTTTTGGTTTAGACGATCCTTTTCAAGGATGGATCTTAGTGAAAATTATGGACGTTTTGGTTGGGGTTTATTGCATTGTTAGCGGCCATCTACAAGATTAACAAAGTTCTTTATTAGTATTTTCGATATCAAATATAAATTTTAATTGTTAATACCCTTTTATGTCCCATGGACAATTAATAATTAAAACCTAGAATCCAACGTTACATTTAAATGATGGTTAGGTGACCTTTATCCCATAAGTACAATAAATTTACCTTAACTTATAAGTTCCCTCAAAGTAGTTAGGTGACCTTTATCCCATAAGTACAATAAATTTACCTTAACTTATAAGTTCCCTCAAAGTAGTTAGGTGACCTTTATCCCATAAGTACAATAAATTTACCTTAACTTATAAGTTCCCTCAAAGTAGTTAGGTGACCTTTATCCCATAAGTACAATAAATTTACCTTAACTTATAAGTTCCCTCAAAGTAGTTAGGTGACCTTTATCCCATAAGTACAATAAATTTACCTTAACTTATAAGTTCCCTCAAAGTAGTTAGGTGACCTTTATCCCATAAGTACAATAAATTTACCTTAACTTATAAGTTCCCTCAAAGTAGTTAGGTGACCTTTATCCCATAAGTACAATAAATTTACCTTAACTTATAAGTTCCCTCAAAGTAGTTAGGTGACCTTTATCCTACAAAGAGTTCCCAAATAATTAAGTGTTGTATAAAAGGATGGCGTTTAACTTGTTTTTAAAGGGTCGTTTGAGTTTTTATATTCTAGTTAAAAACTATGTACCATAATGAATTTTGAAATCCAAATTTCAAGGTTCTTTTATAAAATCCATTTTTTATAATTGTGACCATTAACTTTTAATAAAACCCATTTTATTTTACCAAGTCAATGTCAATATTAAAACCAATTTTAATCTTTATGTATGTCTTTTGTTGGTTTTTAAGCATCCACATGACAAAATAATAAACAACCAAACAAACATGACAAACATAATAATAAGTGCACAACATTAGCCAACTATTTTGACCACACTTGTTAGCCGAAACAAGTGGGTCAAAAGGTCTCAACCTAAGGGACAAAGTAACACAAAATATTGTGTTAGTGAGCTCCCACTTGATCTTGCATCCAAATGCTTCAAGTAACCTTTTGTGATGTGATTTGACAATTTTCTTCATTTTGATAACCCACTGCGCCGCAGTGGGTCTAATACACTCCCACTGCGCCGCAGTGGGAAGCTCCACTGCGCCGCAGTGGGCAATCCTCCCACTGCGCCGCAGTGGGCAATAACCCCACTGCGCCGCAGTGGGTCTAATACACTCCCACTGCGCCGCAGTGGGAAGTCACTGGTCTTCGGCTGCATTATCCCCCACTGCGCCGCAGTGGGTTTGACATACTCCCACTGCGCCGCAGTGGGAACTCACTGTCCTCGGCCACATAATCCCCACTGCGCCGCAGTGGGTTTGATATACTCCCACTGCGCCGCAGTGGGTTTGATATACTCCCACTGCGCCGCAGTGAGAACTTACGGGTCTTCTCATTAGCCTCCAACTTTTAGCCCCAAACCTTTTGATGCCTTCTTGGAGATTACATTTATAATGAAAAATGCAACTAATCTACTTATTACATACCAAATGAAATAAATAGATTACATAACCAAATGAATGAATAAAATCCTATTTAACTATTACAACCATTGAATAATTAAACAAACACATCCACACATCACAAACATTCACAAGGTCTCTTGGCTAAGTTGTGACACTAAAATACACAAGAAAAAGGAACCTCCTTTTTGTGTATTTATTTTGGCCATAACCAAATGACCAAAATATTGGATTTTGTCCAAACAAAATATCAACTTTTGATGTATGTATCCATATAACCGGCTCTGATACCATTGTTGGGATTTTTGGGTTTTTATCAAAGTAATATTATCCTTATAATATTAAAACGCATTATATAAAACATTTTATATAAAACATTTTATATAAAACATTTTATATAAAACATTTTATATAAAACATTTTATATAAAACATTTTATATAAAACATTTTATATAAAACATTTTATATAAAACATTTTATATAAAACATTTTATATAAAACATTTTATATAAAACATTTTATATAAAACATTTTATATAAAACATTTTATATAAAACATTTTATATAAAACATTTTATATAAAACATTTTATATAAAACATTTTATATAAAACATTTTATATAAAACATTTTATATAAAACATTTTATATAAAACATTTTATATAAAACATTTTATATAAAACATTTTATATAAAACATTTTATATAAAACATTTTATATAAAACATTTTATATAAAACATTTTATATAAAACATTTTATATAAAACATTTTATATAAAACATTTTATATAAAACATTTTATATAAAACATTTTATATAAAACATTTTATATAAAACATTTTATATAAAACATTTTATATAAAACATTTTATATAAAACATTTTATATAAAACATTTTATATAAAACATTTTATATAAAACATTTTATATAAAACATTTTATATAAAACATTTTATATAAAACATTTTATATAAAACATTTTATATAAAACATTTTATATAAAACATTTTATATAAAACATTTTATATAAAACATTTTATATAAAACATTTTATATAAAACATTTTATATAACATTTTATATAAAACATTTTATATAACATTTTATATAAAACATTTTATATAAAACATTTTATATAAAACATTTTATATTTACACATTTTATATAAAATTTTCATATCTTTCATTTATAAAACATTTATATAAAACATTTTATATAAAACATTTTATATAACATTTTATATAAAACATTTTATATAACATTTTATATAAAACATTTTATATAACATTTTATATAAAACATTTTATATAACATTTTATATAAAACATTTTATATAACATTTTATATAAAACATTTTATATAACATTTTATATAAAACATTTTATATAACATTTTATATAAAACATTTTATATAACATTTTATATAAAACATTTTATATAACATTTTATATAAAACATTTTATATAACATTTTATATAAAACATTTTATATAAAACATTTTATATAAAACATTTTATATAAAACATTTTATATAAAACATTTTATATAAAACATTTTATATAAAACATTTTATATAAAACATTTTATATAAAACATTTTATATAAAACATTTTATATAAAACATTTTATATAAAACATTTTATATAAAACATTTTATATAAAACATTTTATATAAAACATTTTATATAAAACATTTTATATAAAACATTTTATATAAAACATTTTATATAAAACATTTTATATAAAATTTTCATATAAAACATTTTATATAAAACATTTTATATAAAACATTTTATATAAAACATTTTATATAAAACATTTTATATAAAACATTTTATATAAAACATTTTATATAAAACATTTTATATAAAACATTTTATATAAAACATTTTATATAAAACATTTTATATAAAACATTTTATATAAAACATTTTATATAAAACATTTTATATAAAACATTTTATATAAAACATTTTATATAAAACATTTTATATAAAACATTTTATATAAAACATTTTATATAAAACATTTTATATAAAACATTTTATATAAAACATTTTATATAAAACATTTTATATAAAACATTTTATATAAAACATTTTATATAAAACATTTTATATAAAACATTTTATATAAAACATTTTATATAAAACATTTTATATAAAACATTTTATATAAAACATTTTCCACCAATTTTATAAACTTGTATTTTATATAAAACATTTTATATAAAAGTCTTGTAACTTGTTACATACCTTATGTAACATGTCATATCTTATACACAACACATATAAATGTTTATTTTGCCAAATAAACATATTTACATTTCTCTCAAAATAAATCATCCATATAATTTATTTACATATCTCAAGTGCAATTATTTAGAAAACCACTTTCTAAATGTTTCAAGTATTTATATTTATTTAAAGATCATATCATATAAATAAATATCGTAAGTGTTTGTCTAGCTTGTTATTGGGTATGACCCGACTTGGATCATTACGTACTAGCCACGTCAATTTAATATGTGTCTTGGGCAGACGAATTCCAACACCTTTTCCTAGCCATACCGATAGTCGAAGTCCAGGTGGGTCATTGGTTGCCTATGCTAGTGGATGGTTTGGGGTTGTCCTTTATGTCGGGTTGGGATATTCTCGGTTACTGAGAATAGATTGATTTCGTCATGCTTGTTCGGATAAAGTCTGGATCGTTCATTTCAGCATATGATTACATGATTTGTCATTGTTTCAACATTATTCAGAGAATACCAATTAGTCAGAGTAAAAGTAGCTCACAAAAGAATAAAAGAATTGAAAAACAGAAAAAGAAAAAAAAAATAGAAAAAAAATGAAAAGAGCTTGGGCTGTCAGTTGGTATTTCTCATTTTTGGTCAAATCATTTTTGAAAGTTGGTTCATCAATTACACCAACAAAGGCTTCATTGTTACTCAAATTTATCGAGTTGAGTTGGTACATCTTTATAAACCAACAAAAGGATCTTGAAATACTATGTTCCTTGGTATCATTATTGGGTTGGCAAGTTCGTTTAAGCCAACATGGTTAGTTTTGGTTGATTGAGTTGTTTATTGTCATACACCACAATGGTGTCGGTTTTTAATCGTTCTATTGGGGGTATTGTCGGGACACCTTACCGGGTTTTGGACCGTTGGCAACTAATGACATGGGATTTAATGGATTAAACTATTTTGTAAACAATTTGTTAAGTGTTGTGTTATTTCTTTTTAACACCATTTGTTATCCTAAATTTCCATACCCTTTTAAATACCCTGTTTAGCCTCAGATGTTCATTACAACCCTTTAAGACCTCTTCTGATAGACGTTGTGGTGCTTGCATCATGGCGGTGAAGGAACGAACCTAGTACAAGCCTATGGTAAAAGATTATGCATCACGACTAGGCTTTGAGTGATTGATACAAATATTTCAACCCCAATAGTTTGTTAGTTGGAGTAAGTTAGTTGAGATGTTCTTCTTTCACTTGATTAAAGTGCTTAGTCGTGTTTTCGAGGGTTGTAGATCATTCAAATATTGTCAAACATTTCAATTTTCATTTAAGATTAAAACTGCTTAACCATTCTCATTTGTTTTCTAACTTTCATGGTTTAGCTTCTTTTTTATTGTTGTCATATGTTTGCGATCGAGAACCAAAGGAAAGATTGTTTTAAATTCTAAATTTTCTTGAAGACAAGCAAAGCTTAAGTATGGGGGAATTTGATATGTCCATTTATATATACATTCCCATATCGTTTCTAAGTCATTTTAAGCTTAATTGTGTGCAAATTACATATATATTCCATGCTTTGATGGTATTGTTAGTGATTTCTGGCTTAGAACAGGTACAATGGTTAGAAATGGCATTTGGAAGGTTAAAAGATGCATTAAGATGGTTCGTGACCGAGTTCGTGTGAAGACCGAATGAAAAATACAAGTTTTGTGGAAACTGATGGGTTGTGCGGCGCATGGCAAGGTTATGCGGCGCATATCAAGAAAGAATTTTGGGCAGAAAGTTTGGAAAAATCGAACCAAAGTGCTTATGCGGTGCACAGATTTGGCGTGCGGCGCTTAACGGGCAAAGACAAATCTGGAATTCAAGTTTATGCGGCGCACATGGATTTTGTGCGGTGCATATCGGGGACATTAATTTTGGAAACTTGGTTTTATGCGGCGCATAGAAAGTCCATTCGGCGCACAAACTAGGTCAGCAGAAAACCCTTTTGGAAAACACTATAAATACAAAGTCAAAACGCTCCCATTAGGAAGCAGTTTTTACATCTTTGAAGATCATAGGATTGCTCGTGAGATCCAAGGCATTCAAACATCGTATTTCTTAGCTTTTCGATTGTTTTCTTCACTTTGGTACAAGATGTTTTCTATTTCTTTTACTCGTTGTGATATGATTATGATTATGAGTGGCTAAACACTTCATCATCTACTGAGATGAAGTGACACAATGAATATTGGTTGCATATTATTTTGAATTCAAGTTGATAATTAAATGTTTCATCGAGATCTTAATATATTGAATTCTTATTATTTATTCTATTGTTTGTTGATGATGTATGAATGGTTTTAGTGGTAGCTAAGTCCAAGAATTCATTGTTCTAGTTGATTTGGTAGAATCAATAGGTGTTAATTCGTGGTAGCGAGTTGATAAACAACAATAGGTAATAGAATTCAACGTGTTAACGGTTTGGTAGAATCGATAGATGAAATTGTTTAATAATAACAAAACAAATTGGTCAGTTAGGTAGATCTTAATAGAGAAGGTGGTAGCCGGATCTTTAGGAATGAATCAATTGGTTAATGGGTTTGGATTGGGTAATGTTGAGAATAGAATTCGAGCTTTTGTATGTGTAAATGTGTGTGTTAATGGAGGTTTCTAGTGAGAGAAAGTAGAGAGAGAGTAGAGAGAAGTCAGGGAAAGATTAGATTGTATTATGGGGTAAAAGTTACAATTAACATTATGGAGGGGGTTTATATACTTCTATACATTTTACACTATGCCCCCTTCCATACTTACAACTTTACATTCTAAGTACAAAGTAACATAAAGAATACAAATCACCTACTACATTTATATATCTAACAATCTCCCCCTTAGTAGTGATTTATAAAATTGTTGAGAATAGAATTCGAGCTTTTGTATGTGTAAATGTGTGTGTTAATGGAGGTTTCTAGTGAGAGAAAGTAGAGAGAGAGTAGAGAGAAGTCAGGGAAAGATTAGATTGTATTATGGGGTAAAAGTTACAATTAACATAATGGAGGGGGTTTATATACTTCTATACATTTTACACTATGCCCCCTTCCATACTTACAACTTTACATTCTAAGTACAAAGTAACATAAAGAATACAAATCACCTACTACATTTATATATCTAACAATCTCCCCCTTAGTAGTGATTTGTAAAATTGTTAAGAATAGAATTCGAGCTTTAGTGTGTGTTTTAGTGTGTGTTAATGGAGGTTTCTAGTTAGAGAAAGTAGAGAGAGAGTAGAGAGATGTCAGGGAAAGATTAGATAGTATTATATGATCAAAGGTTACATATCACATTTTGGAGGGGGTTTATATACTTCTATACATTTTACACTATGCCCCCTTCCATACTTACAACTTTACATTCTAAGTACAAAGTAACATAAAGAATACAAATCACCTACTACATTTATATATCTAACAATCTCCCCCTTAGTAGTGATTTTAAAATTGTTACTTATAGAATTCGAGCTTTTGTGTGTGTAAATGTGTGTGTTAATGGAGGTTTCTAGTGAGAGAAAGTAGAGAGAGAGTAGAGAGATGTCAGGGAAAGATTAGATAGTATTATATGATCAAAGGTTACATATCACATTTTGGAGGGGGTTTATATACTTCTATACATTTTACACTATGCCCCCTTCCATACTTACAACTTTACATTCTAAGTACAAAGTAACATAAAGAATACAAATCACCTACTACATTTATATATCTAACAATCTCCCCCTTAGTAGTGATTTGTAAAATTGTTAAAAATAGAATTCGAGCTTTTGTATGTGTAAATGTGTGTGTTAATGGAGGTTTCTAGTGAGAGAAAGTAGAGAGAGAGTAGAGAGATGTCAGGGAAAGATTAGATAGTATTATATGATCAAAGGTTACATATCACATTTTGGAGGGGGTTTATATACTTCTATACATTTTACACTATGCCCCCTTCCATACTTACAACTTTACATTCTAAGTACAAAGTAACATAAAGAATACAAATCACCTACTACATTTATATATCTAACAATCTCCCCCTTAGTAGTGATTTAAAAAAAATATCCAGTCTCTGTCTTGCTTTAAGCCCTTGTATTTGGTCTACCTTTCTTCGGGTGCCAGAACCAGTTGTCTCCTTCGGGTCTGTTAGCTGGAACATTCATATTTGCTTCAAAGTTTATTGGAGGAATGTTATGTGGTCCTGGAAGATGACTAGGTTCGTACTTGATCCAACAACCTCCTCGTTGACGTACGATGTACTTAGACTTCTTAGCATTCTTTGCTTCTCTCATCATTCTAATGCTGTCTCTGTACTCGAGTCTTTGGTTAATCTTGGAGATTGCTTTATCAAGCACTTCCCTTTTCTTTTCATCTACCTCGTCTTCTTGGAGGCACAACAATACATTCTTACAAAACTCCAACGTTCCATCAGAATAGGAGGCAAGTTCATCCATGCGAATGAAGATCTTCTTCTTTCTGCTATTCACAAACACAACTCCGAAGGATGGTTCTTCAATAATATGACCAATACTCAGCTTTTCAATATCTACAGTGTAAAGACTTTGATCTGGATAGGGCACATTAATCTTTCTCTTCACAACTTCAAATCCTATCTGAAAATCTTCCAATGAAGCATATTGAATGCAACTTGACATGTATCTTTTTACAGCATCAAAAGCAACAACATCTTCTTGGTATCTTTGCATGGCATTCAGGAAATGATTGTAAAGGAAGATAATGTCGTCCACTGGCAAAAGTTTAAATTGGGCTTCTGTGAACCGGTAGATCTTGTTATTATCCCTCTTGACATGAAAACATGGGATAGAAATAGAAACTCTCTTAATCAAGATCACCCTGATCAGCACCAATATCTTATGGTTTCTCTGTTCTTTCAGCAACTTTGGGTTATATTGTTTTGTAAGTTTAAGAAGCGCTGTATATTCTTCGATTTGCCTGGCTTCTTTAAACTTATACATTGAGTCTAACTCTGGTCTCTTGGTTTTAGTGACCTTAGTTGCTCCACAAAAAATAGGGTAAGCCCTTTCTTCCAGAAATCTCAATTTCTTAGCTGCTTCTTTTGGTTTAATGCCGAGAGCAACCATTCTTTCTCTATCCCTCAAGAAGTATCCCCGATTAATAAAATTTAATTGTTCTTCAGTTAGCTCAGTTGGAAAATAATCAGGGAGGACTTCCTCGGATGTGATTGCCTCTCGCAAAACCTGTTTGTAAGTAGATTTCTGAAAATTCTGACTTGCAGCTTCTGGAGTCTTTCTGAGTTCATCAAAATTGTTGAAATCATTAAAGTTATAATGTTGTGGAGTTGAGCTAGCACGAGCAGATGATTCTCCAACTTCTACTCTGCTTGAAGGACCTGTTTCAAAATAATCTAGATCTGCAAATTCTTCAAACACAGGTTCTTCAACAACTTCTACATTTGTTGGATTCTCAACAATCTCTGGTTCATCAAATGTTACATTATCTTTTAACGCTTCAACTTCTGCATCATCTTCAGCAAATTCAACAACCTCATCTTCAATCACAAATCCTTCATCATCATCAACGATTTCAATTTCTTCATCATTATAATCCACATCAGAATCATCACCAATATCTTATGGTTTCTCTGTTCTTTCAGCAACTTTGGGTTATATTGTTTTGTAAGTTTAAGAAGCGCTGTATATTCTTCGATTTGCCTGGCTTCCTTAAACTTATACATTGAGTCTAACTCTGGTCTCTTGGTTTTAGTGACCTTAGTTGCTCCACAAAAAATAGGGTAAGCCCTTTCTTCCAGATATCTCGATTTCTTAGCTGCTTCTTTTGGTTTAATGCCGAGAGCAACCATTCTTTCTCTATCCCTCAAGAAGTATCCCCGATTAATAAAATTTAATTGTTCTTCAGTTAGCTCAGTTGGAAAATAATCAGGGAGGACTTCCTCGGATGTGATTGCCTCTCGCAAAACCTGTTTGTAAGTAGATTTCTGAAAATTCTGACTTGCAGCTTCTGGAGTCTTTCTGAGTTCATCAAAATTGTTGAAATCATTAAAGTTATAATGTTGTGGAGTTGAGCTAGCACGAGCAGATGATTCTCCAACTTCTACTCTGCTTGAAGGACCTGTTTCAAAATAATCTAGATCTGCAAATTCTTCAAACACAGGTTCTTCAACAACTTCTACATTTGTTGGATTCTCAACAATCTCTGGTTCATCAAATGTTACATTATCTTTTAACGCTTCAACTTCTGCATCATCTTCAGCAAATTCAACAACCTCATCTTCAATCACAAATCCTTCATCATCATCAACGATTTCAATTTCTTCATCATTATAATCCACATCAGAATCATCACCAAAAGCTTCTATTAACCTTCTTTCAATCTCATCATTCAAAGCATCGTTCTCAACATTCTCAACATTTTCAACCTCTGCTCTTTCTTCCATTACCACTTCTCCAACATTTACTTCAACACTTGCCGATGTATTTTCAATATTGGCTTGACCTTCTCCTTGGTTCTCCCCCTCGGGGTGATCATCAGAATCAGGATCATCCCGACGAGAAGGAACCGAGGCCGGTCGGCAAGACTCTAATGCTAACAGTCTGAGTTCAAAGGCAGCAAGCTTTGCATCATACTCTGCTTTTTGATTTGCAACTTGATCTTGTAGATCTTTAACCCTCCTTTCTGTTGCTATTTCCCTTTCTCTCACCTCAAGAGCATTCAACACCCCTCTTTCAGTTACCGTCAACAAATCACCCTCAGACCTTAAGATATTCAATAAAACTTCACAAGCAGCGTCTTTTGTAGGTAAATTTGTTGAGGTTGATGGAATTTCATTTGGTGTTGGTGATCTTTGTGTTTGTGTGAGAGGTGTAGTATCCAACCCGGGGGTTGTTGGCACACTTGTGGTGTGACCTAAATTCAGCGATGCTGATTCAGGATTTCCAAGCTGTCCTTGAGGGTCACACAAAGTGGGTCCCTCTCCGCTTGTTCCGGCACCAGTACTCAACTGGGCTTGTGAATCAGTGTCCCTAGGGGATCTAGACTCTTGTGCAACAAATGAAGGCGAGAGGTGGGGCTGGTCCTCTCTGTATTCAACACTCTCATCCTCCAAATGAGGAGAGTGTGGTGAGCGTGGCTTATCCCCGTGAGTATCTGAGACTAACTCCTGTTGTGAGGAGTCAGAATGGCGAGGAGAATCCGGTGCAAGCGAGAATGGGCAATTCCCGACTTCTACCCTAGGGTAAACAACCCGGCTAGACTCTGTGGTTTGAACTATCGGAGGGCCATCGTTTTCTTTTTGCCCTTGTCCTAACCCTGACCGCACATCCTCTCCGGTATTTTCAACTCCTCCCTCATTCCTTCCTTGTTCCTCCAGCACAACATCATCGCCAGTGCTCACATTCTCAACATTTTCACCCTCTGCTCTTTCTTCCATTACCACTTCTCCAACATTTACTTCAACACTTGCCGATGTATTTTCAATATTGGCTTGACCTTCTCCTTGGTTCTCCCCTCGGGGTGATCATCAGAATCAGGATCATCCCGACGAGAAGGAACCGAGGCCGGTCGGCAAGACTCTAATGCTAACAGTCTGAGTTCAAAGGCAGCAAGCTTTGCATCATACTCTGCTTTTTGATTTGCAACTTGATCTTGTAGATCTTTAACCCTCCTTTCTGTTGCTATTTCCCTTTCTCTCACCTCAAGAGCATTCAACACCCCTCTTTCAGTTACCGTCAACGAATCACCCTCAGACCTTAAGATATTCAATAAAACTTCACAAGCAGCGTCTTTTGTAGGTAAATTTGTTGAGGTTGATGGAATTTCATTTGGTGTTGGTGATCTTTGTGTTTGTGTGAGAGGTGTAGTATCCAACCCGGGGGTTGTTGGCACACTTGTGGTGTGACCTAAATTCAGCGATGCTGATTCAGGATTTCCTGCGGATCCTTGGGATATACCCTCACCAGCAGTTGGAGATTCAGTGGCTTTGCAACCAGAATCGGGTTGTGTCCTAGACTGTGATAAATCACTGTCCGGGACTTGTTGTTGGGCAACACCACTAACAACACCGGGGTCACTGAGAATGCCCGTTAATACAGGCTCAGTTTGATCCTGAGGAACAGCAGTGTCACTACGGCGTTCATACTGCTCCCCAGTCTCTGTCTGAGACCTGTTACCTGCGGCTAAAGCTGGCGTGATGTTAGCTAAGGCAGGATTTCCAAGCTGTCCTTGAGGGTCACACAAAGTGGGTCCCTCTCCGCTTGTTCCGGCACCAGTACTCAACTGGGCTTGTGAATCAGTGTCCCTAGGGGATCTAGACTCTTGTGCAACAAATGAAGGCGAGAGGTGGGGCTGGTCCTCTCTGTATTCAACACTCTCATCCTCCAAATGAGGAGAGTGTGGTGAGCGTGGCTTATCCCCGTGAGTATCTGAGACTAACTCCTGTTGTGAGGAGTCAGAATGGCGAGGAGAATCCGGTGCAAGCGAGAATGGGCAATTCCCGACTTCTACCCTAGGGTAAACAACCCGGCTAGACTCTGTGGTTTGAACTATCGGAGGGCCATCGTTTTCTTTTTGCCCTTGTCCTAACCCTGACCGCACATCCTCTCCGGTATTTTCAACTCCTCCCTCATTCCTTCCTTGTTCCTCCAGCACAACATCATCGCCAGTGCTCACATGCTCAGTCTCAATCTCACATTCAACATTATGCACAATATTTGTTGCCTGTTCAACATCAAACTCCGCCGTGGCACCAGGTTGATCAGTTATATCTGCAGAAGTAGATTCAATTGTTTGTCTTGCAGATTTAGACGACTTATGTTTTCGTTTCTTCTTCTTTGATTTCTGCTTTAGAACACTTCTAGCAGCCATCTTAAGTCGTCTCCCTGGTGGTGGAGTTGGTTCATTAGGTAAAGCTGAAGCCAACGGTGTTGGATCAAATACAGGTGTAGAATGAGGTGGTGTAAAGGTTGGTGGATTCGGTGAAACAACGGATGGTAAAGGCGTTGATTGCGAAGGTGAAGATTGTGAAAGGTTAACGGTTGGTGTAGATTGCGAAACAGGTGATGAAATTGGTTCAGGTGTAGCAACATCTTGCTCAAAAATAACTCTTTTTGTTTTTCTTTTCCTCTGCTCAGAGGCCCTTTCATCTCTAACCCCTCTTTTTCTTTTTGACACACTAGGACCCTCACTTGGTGACCTATGCTCAGCTTGGGAAGGAGTCTGTCGGCTTTCAGACCCCATCGCTAAGACTAACCACTCAAGATAAGCCCTAAGGTGAGGAC
Organism: Erigeron breviscapus; assembly: GCA_034093135.1. Lineage (NCBI taxonomy): Eukaryota > Viridiplantae > Streptophyta > Magnoliopsida > Asterales > Asteraceae > Erigeron > Erigeron breviscapus. The sequence continues at coordinate 100,236,476 of CM067172.1, read as the reverse complement.
TCTGAGCAGGAACCAGGTTTATCAGAAATGGTGGAATCGGAAAAGGTCTTACTGTTTCACAACTTGTGCCTCTTACGTTGGATTTATACAAGGCAATCACACATTTGAAATTATTTTCCATCTTTGGAATCTCTTCTGAATTATCAAGTGTATCTTCGATAACCAGAGTGAAAAATCTGATGAAGGGAATGTACTTTCTGTCTTGTTTATTCTTCCCCTTAACAACTTGAATCAGCTTTTTCCATATAATTGCCGCAAAGTCACACTGCACGTTGTGAGTGACTGCATAGTAAATTGCCAATGAATCTCTGGTCATCAGATCAATACCCTTCTGTGATGGCATTAGGCAAGTTGACAGAATATTGTACATTGTATGCCATAGAGTGGCTACATTACTTCTTCTGAAGTCTCTCATTGTATTCAAATCTCCTTCATACCCCAACGAATGAACTCCAGCCAACATTTCTTCTACAGATGGGAGTTCTTCGTATTCTTCCAGAACAGGAAATCCAACAATTGTTCTAAAATCATCCAGAGTCAATCTACAGTTGAAGATTTCAGCTTCTGATTCTAATGAGTATTTGAAGTAGTCTGATGTGTTGTGCCTTTTACTTCCTCGCACATATTCAATTGATTCCCACAGCTCGAAGATATACTTCTCAGGTACAAGTGCACCTCCAGTTAAAGCATTATTTAGTGGATGATAGCTGAGAATCTCTGGAATGATAGGAAATTTGCAAGCAAAAGGAATATGTAATGCTTGATTAGCTTGCATTTTCATTGAATCTCCTTCTCTGAACATTGCCATCTTTGTTCTTTATTATTTTGTTTTCTGTTAAAGACAAACTGACCAAAGTATTTGACCAGAAAAGACATGTTAAGCACAAAAAAATTAACAAAATATACCAACTTTTAAGAAACACATTTATTACACAGACACTGTTTTGCATATATATTGAAAATGAGAGAACAAAGTAGTACACAAAGGCGTTCGATACCTTGCATCTCACCCAAATGTATATACAAAACATGACAATATATAGAATCACATAAGTATTAAAAGATAAGAAAACAAGGTAGTACACAAAGGCGTTCGATACCTTGCCTCTCACTCTAAACACTTATGAAATACTATATATTTACAATACACATATACAAATAAACATTTTAAAACACAGCACAAATAATAATAAAAGAAACATAGAAAGAAGAAAGAAAAAAAAATAAAGAAAAAAAACTTTGAAATTCTAATTTGTATTGGAGTTGAAACATGTAAATGCAGAGCTCAAAGTTCTGCAAATGAGCTGTTTAGATTCACTCCTTTGAAATGTATGAAATTTTCTTATATTGAACAACAAAAATGTTGTCAATTGATAAAGACCAATTTCAATGAGGAAAATTTCATGTTGAACTGTTTGCCGAGCAAAATGCTCTGCAAACAGTTGAATTTAAGATTTTGTGAAAATTTTTCATTTTGTACTGTTTGCCGAGCTAAAAGCTCTGCAAACAGTTGATTTTAAAACTTTGAGAAAATTCTCATTTTGTACTGTTTGCCGAGCAAAATGCTCTGCAAACAGTTGAATTTAAGATTTTGTGAAAATTTTTCATTTTGTACTGTTTGCCGAGCAAAAAGCTCTGCAAACAGTTGATTTTAAAACTTGGAGAAAATTCTTGTTGAAAAATTCACTTTGTACTGTTTGCCGAGCAAAATGCTCTGCAAACAGTTGAATTTAAAAAACTTGGTGAAAATTTCACTTTGTACTGTTTGCCGAGCAAAATGCTCTGCAAACAGTTGATTTTAAAAAAAACTTGGTGAAAATTTCACTTTGTACTGTTTGCCGAGCAAAATGCTCTGCAAACAGTTGATTTTAAAACTTTGAGAAAATTCTCATTTTGTACTGTTTGCCGAGCAAAATGCTCTGCAAACAGTTGATTTTAAAAAAAAAACTTGGTGAAAAATTCACTTTGTACTGTTTGCCGAGCAAAATGCTCTGCAAACAGTTGTTTTGAAGAATTGGTTGAAGTCTTGGACTTTGAAATTCCAAAATGAACTGTTTGCCGAGCAAAATGCTCTGCAAACAGTTGTTTTTAAGACTTAAAAAACTTGGAAAACAAAACACCCTATTTGCCGAGCTCAAAGCTCTGCAAACAGTTGATTTTAAAACTTGGAGAAAATTCTTGTTGAAAAATTTTCACTTTGTACTGTTTGCCGAGCAAAATGCTCTGCAAACAGTTGATTTTAAAAAAAACTTGGTGAAAAATTCACTTTGTACTGTTTGCCGAGCAAAATGCTCTGCAAACAGTTGAATTTAAGATTTTGTGAAAATTTTTCATTTTGTACTGTTTGCCGAGCAAAATGCTCTGCAAACAGTTGATTTTAAAAAAAACTTGGTGAAAAATTCACTTTGTACTGTTTGCCGAGCAAAATGCTCTGCAAACAGTTGATTTTAAAAAAAACTTGGTGAAAAATTCACTTTGTACTGTTTGCCGAGCAAAATGCTCTGCAAACAGTTGATTTTAAAAAAAACTTGGTGAAAATTTCACTTTGTACTGTTTGCCGAGCAAAATGCTCTGCAAACAGTTGATTTTAAAAAAAACTTGGTGAAAAATTCACTTTGTACTGTTTGCCGAGCAAAATGCTCTGCAAACAGTTGATTTTAAAAAAAACTTGGTGAAAAATTCACTTTGTACTGTTTGCCGAGCAAAATGCTCTGCAAACAGTTGATTTTAAAAAAAACTTGGTGAAAAATTCACTTTGTACTGTTTGCCGAGCAAAATGCTCTGCAAACAGTTGATTTTAAAAAAAACTTGGTGAAAAATTCACTTTGTACTGTTTGCCGAGCAAAATGCTCTGCAAACAGTTGATTTTAAAAAAAACTTGGTGAAAAATTCACTTTGTACTGTTTGCCGAGCAAAATGCTCTGCAAACAGTTGATTTTAAAAAAAACTTGGTGAAAAATTCACTTTGTACTGTTTGCCGAGCAAAATGCTCTGCAAACAGTTGATTTTAAAAAAAACTTGGTGAAAAATTCACTTTGTACTGTTTGCCGAGCAAAATGCTCTGCAAACAGTTGATTTTAAAAAAAACTTGGTGAAAAATTCACTTTGTACTGTTTGCCGAGCAAAATGCTCTGCAAACAGTTGATTTTAAAAAAAACTTGGTGAAAAATTCACTTTGTACTGTTTGCCGAGCAAAATGCTCTGCAAACAGTTGATTTTAAAAAAAACTTGGTGAAAAATTCACTTTGTACTGTTTGCCGAGCAAAATGCTCTGCAAACAGTTGATTTTAAAAAAAACTTGGTGAAAAATTCACTTTGTACTGTTTGCCGAGCAAAATGCTCTGCAAACAGTTGATTTTAAAAAAAACTTGGTGAAAAATTCACTTTGTACTGTTTGCCGAGCAAAATGCTCTGCAAACAGTTGATTTTAAAAAAACTTGGTGAAAAATTCACTTTGTACTGTTTGCCGAGCAAAATGCTCTGCAAATGACACTTTTGATCCAAAACTTTGTTTGAGATTACCAAGTACATGTTAAACAAACTTTATGATGAATTGACGATGATCAAGAACAAAGTACCCATTTGCCGAGCAAAATGCTCTGCAAATGATACTTTTCATAACAAAAACAAACAGTTTACCCAGCCCTTTAACCCATTAAAACCAGAAAAAACTCAAACACAAGCAGATTAAACCATTCAGTACAGAGTAACAACTAATACAAACCCTAAACATGCATCTACAATCATCAAAACATGAATCAAAACACCAAAATGAGCATAAAAAATTAAAAAGTTCAACTTGGCATTTAATCAAACAGTTGGTGTTCATAAAGAAAACGAGTAACCTTACCTCAAAATAATGATCGAATGAAGATAGATGAAGATTTAGGTTACAAATATGATCTCCAGTTTACACCCACTTGGATTATTATGATTTATAAGAAGCTTTTGATTGATTGATGTGATGTTTTGATCGGTTTTCGAGAGAAAAAAAACTTGAACTTTTGGTTTGAAATTGAAAAATAAATGGTTGACCCGTCCATTTCGTATATAAATCACGAATCCGGGTCACGGGTCTGGGTTTGACCCGCGTGTCAACCCGGATCACAAACTAAACATGGGCTTATCATGGCAGCTGGGTATATAATGTATTTGGGCATGTTTTGAGGTTTGGGCTAAAAAATTTGTTTTTGGGCTTAAACTAATAAACAAACAAAATTAAAAAAATAACAAACATAGAAATAAAAAAATAACCAAAATAGCACAGATTAAAAAAAATAAAAAATAAAGCAAAAAAAATCTTTTTATTATTTTAGAATTTTCTAATTTTGTATTTGATTTTTCAGATTTTAACGACAAACACACATACAAATAAAGAAGAAAAAAAATTTAAACAGAAAATGGACATAAAAACATGGCATGAAAGCAGTTAAGTTTGTAAATCAAGCATTCCCAACTTGGTTTTCAGAAAATTGAACCTGTTTTCATCCAAAGGTTTGGTGAAAATATCAGCAAGTTGGTAGTCTGTTGGGACAAAATAGAGTTCGATGTTACCTTTCTCGACATGATCTTTAAGAAAATGGTACCGAACATCTATGTGCTTGGTCTTTGTGTGCTGTACAGGATTGCAAGAAATAGCAATTGCACTCTTAGAATCACAGTATATGGGAATTCTGTTAAATTGAAATCCATAATCAGTCAACTGTGTCTTCATCCAAAGAACCTGTGAACAACAACTTGCTGCAGCAACGTATTCAGCTTCTGCAGTAGATGTGGATACACAATTCTGTTTCTTTGAAGACCAACTGACCAATCTATCCCCTAGAAACTGTACACTCCCAGATGTACTCTTTCGATCAAGCTTACAACCTGCATGGTCAGCATCCGAATATGCAATTAACTGAAATCCGGTATCCCTAGGATACCAGAGACCAAGGTTCACTGTGCCTTTCAGGTATCGGAAGATCCGTTTAATGGCCTGGAAATGACTTTCCTTGGGATTGGCCTGGTACCTGGCACACATGCATGTGGCGAACATAATATCCGGGCGACTTGCAGTCAAGTACATGAGTGACCCTATCATACTGCGATATTTCTTTTGATCAAAAGATTTTCCATTTAAGTCAGCATTTATCTTTGTTCGAGCTTCCATGGGTGTCCCAATTGTTTGACAATCCATCATATCAAACTTTTTCAACATGTCAAGAATGTATTAGATTGACAAATAAAAGTACCATTTGACAACTGTTTTACTTGTAGACCAAGGAAAAAGTTTAATTCACCCATCATGCTCATTTCAAATTTCTTGATCATTAAAGCAGAGAAATTCTTGCAGTATTTAGGGTTAGTTGACCCGAAAATTATGTCGTCAACATAAATCTGGATTAGAATGATGTCACTTCCTTGTCGTTTTATAAACAAGGTAGTGTCAATCGAACCTTTGCTAAAACCAGATTTCACAAGATAAGAAGATAGAGCATCATACCATGCACGAGGCGCTTGTTTCAGACCATATAATGCCTTGTCTAACCTGTAAACATATTCTGGATGTTTGGAACTCACAAAACCTTCTGGTTGTTCAACGTACACTTCTTCTTTGAGTATTCCATTCAAGAAGGCAGTTTTAACATCCATCTGGTAGACTGTGAAGTTCTTGTAGGCAGCATAGGCAAGAAACATCCGAATGGCCTCAATTCGTGCAACTGGTGCGAATGTCTCATCGTAGTCAATTCCATCTTGTTGACAATACCCCTTTGCAACCAATCGTGCTTTGTTGCGTACAACAACTCCAGTTTCATCCTTTTTATTCTTGAAGATCCACTTGGTTTTAATTGGCTCCTTGTTCTTGTAAGGATTGGGAACCAATTTCCATACCTCAAGGCGTTCAAATTGATTCAGTTCCTCCTGCATTGCTTTCACCCAATCTGGACAACTTAGAGCATCAGCTACTGTCTTTGGTTCAACAATGCTCAGGAAATTCACAAACAAACATTCATTTGCAGAAGCAGATCTTGTCTGAATTCCTGTTGTTGGATTACCAATGACTTGAGAAATCGGATGAGCTCTAGTCCATTTGGTTGTGTGAGGAATTGGGTCAATTGGATCACCAGATTCTTCAGAATCAATAAAATCAGGAGTATGTTGTTCGGTCAATTGTTCAAGTGAAGTAGCAATTGGTTCAACAAAGTTGTCTTGTTCATAAACATCTGGGTTGGTTGATGGATTTGTCACTTGAGAGATAACAGGAGGTTGAGTATGCAAGTCGGAATTATCAGTAGGTGGAGGAGAATCAGATGTTGAACTAACATCCGATGATTGTGTTGGTGAAGACTCATTGGGATTCATCTCTTTCGAATTTGAACTTGATGGTTCATAGAGATGTACTTCTGATTCAGGAACTTCTTTGGAAACTTTGAAAAATTCTTCGAACAAGATATCCAAATCATTTGGAGTTGGAGTTGAGAATGATTTGACATTTGAAGTAGTTTTGGGTGCGGAAGTTTGTGGACTTTGAAGTTGTCCAAAGAGGGTTTACACGGGTAAATCTTCAAAACCTTTTGAAAGAAAGGTGTCTCAGTTTACTAATTACTCCTTGCAAAAGGATAAGAAGTACTCTAAGAAACCTATTTTTGATGGAACAACTACTTTTGTCTCTTTTCTATCCTTCGAGGATAATTCTGAACATATTTCACAAGCAAAATCTCAATTGACTAAATCTAGATGGAAACCGATTTCAAAAGATAAGTCAGTTGAGTCAAAATCATTCACATATTCTTTTTCGGAACTTTTTGATCTTGCACCAAAACCTGTGAAAGCAGTTGTGCAAAAAGTGAATGATTTTGCTTCGAAAAATCATTTTCCAAATCAATCTCCCAAGATTGGAAGTTTTTCAAAGAAATCAAATGATTTTTCACCGTTACTTCCACGAAAACTCTTTTCAACTAAACCACCGGGTTTTAGTTCACCGTGGAATGCAACATCTATTCATCAAATCGATGAGACTTACATTTGGACTTTCAAGAATTCAAAAACCATTGGACCCAACTTCAAATGGGTTCCAAAAGTGATTTCTAAGTGATTTGATGAATAGTGGCTTATGCACACATCAGTGTATAACCCGTTCTAAAACCGTTTTCGTAATTTCATTCTTTTTAGAAAAATCCAAAAAAAAAAAGATTTTCATTTTCTTATTTTGAAAAATCCAAAAAGATTTTCTCTTCTCATCATTTTGTTTATTTACTTTGTCTTTGAGTTTCTCACAATGTTTTGGATGAGATGCAAGGCATCGAACGCCTTTGTGTACTGCCTTTGTTATCTCATTTTTAATGTTTGTGAGCAACTTTCAAACTCTTTACTCACCCTTTATATGCAAAAACTTTGTTTATATCATGCATATATTTAGGGGGGGTTTGTTTATAAAACCAAAACATCCAAGTGTTTAAACTCATTTTCCATTTTAAAACACTTTGGAAGATTTTCAAACCATTTTCGATCAAATTCAAAGAAGTTCGGTGTTAGATTTGCACATGAGAGTTTAGGACACTCATAAATACTCCATGATCTTGTCATCGCCGATGAGATCTAACCCCGGAGTTCAAATCTCAATTCTTAGATTGTGAGGGTTTATGAGCGTGGTGATGATGTTTGTGCAAATAGGACATGAGGGAGTAGTCGAAAAGTGAGAGGTTACGGTGAAATGATGCGAGAAAGGGCTAAAAGAAATAAAAGCCCTCCCCAAAATTATTAAAAAGCCGGGTCAACACGTTTCTATCGGATTTCATTTGTTGATTTCTCGATATTGAAGAAGACTTCATGGACCCAGTGAAGCAATGCACATCTTTACCTAACCACT
>CM067172.1:100183316-100227624 GCA_034093135.1 Erigeron breviscapus | reverse complement strand
CAAGCATGTGCAATAATAATAATAAAGGGGTCGTGCCATGGATACGACCAATAATAGAAGGGGGCGTGGCATAACCACTGATATAGTAGCTAGAGCACCGCGTGGTCGGACTGGCAATGAAGGTCGCCACAAAGACAAACCAAGCATCCCACCGTTACTCGTTGGGTGAGGGGACAAGTCCTAGTTGCGCAACTCTCAAACTACAGGCCTCTCGAAGAGTTAATAGTAGTGTACCGAGGTGAAACAGTTTGACAGTACTCAAGCTCATCATATAATATATAACATGTTGAACATACAATAATTCCCATATCATAATCATTCTTTCAAAGCATCATTTCATAAAAGAAAACAATTTTATTTATCATGTTTTTCACCCCGAAAGTAAAACACATAAAAGAGTTTGAAAGGGGGCTATGACTCACCTTGATATACCGAGCATTATATCTATTTATCCAAAATGGGTACTTCCCATCTATAGCTTCCTTGATCATATATTCCATCATGGTCCTCAACCACATTTCAAAGCCAAGACTATCCCTACGAGAGGACTAATATACGTAAGTTCCTATCTTAAGCCATCACTTAGAAATGTCACTTTCATTATGTTGTCATCAATTATGGGATCCAAGTGTATTGCTAGTATTCGCATCTTTTTGGTTGTAAAGATTGATGGTGCAAAAGGTCACTTTCATTATATATGTAGTTATAAGTGGTTAGAATTTCAGTAACTTGCCTTCATTTGTGGTTTCGTTTGGCATCTTAGGTTATCATATGAGAATGCCATATTAAGTTATATTATCCTTATTCATCATTTGATGTGTAACCGATTTTAGCACGAATTAGCATTTGTGATATCAATTTATAGTTTGGTTAACGTAATTACTTATGTCCATTCCACTTAATTATCTTTTGTGTTACTTTGATTTCGCTTATCTTTCAAACTCACATACTTCTTGATATGTCTTATGATTATCCGGGTTTATGAAATTCGTTTAAGTGTTATGGGCCATTTCCAGATTGGGCCTAAGTGTTATGGTCTTTTAGGTGACTTGGGCTTAATTTAGTTATTGGGCTTAACCTTATTTGGGTTATCTGCTTAATGGGTCATATTGGTTATTGGGCTACATGGTTTATTAGGCCCAGTGGGCCTACTGATTTATGGTTCAAATGGGTTTATTATTTGGGCCGGGTTAGCCCATTATGGTCCTTAGTGTATCTTTTAGCCCATTACACAAATTATTGGTTTACTTCATAATTTTCTGTTTTTACTTCACATTTTTGTGAAATGTTGGCTACTGTTTTGGGGTTAAACCGAATTATTTGGACCCTCCTGATTTTTATACAATAACCTATATGTGTCCACTTATTTTGTGAATTTTGTCTTAATTTATAAAGAATGTTTACTACCTCTAAATATTTTTCCAAGTGGAAGTGGTCAAAACAGTCACTGTTTTGCATACTCGAAAGTTTTATAAAGTTCTTTGGGTTTTGCTCTTAATAAAAATTCCATGATTTTATTTTAAGTTTAGGACACATTGGACTTACTTTCCACCAAGTATGGCCTCCTGGAACCTTATGGATTAGGAGATAAAAATTGTTAAAGTTGATAAAATATTCAGACAAAAATGCAGTTTTGACCAGTTTTAGTAGAAAAATCATATCTTTTGTTTGGTTCAGTATTTTTGAGTGATTCTAGTTGGTGGTTAAATTTAACTCGTTTATCTACAACTTTTATTTTGAAATTGTTTCTTGAAACGGCCCTCACATGCTCAGTTTATCCGTTCCAAGACAGAAGATTATTTCTGTCAGAATGTTCTTGATTATATCAACTTACCAATGACCATTCTTGTTTAATTAACACTTGAGTTTATCATTTACAAGATTAATACTTTATTTTGTAGCTCTTAACATCAAATTTACAGATTATTATCAATTTCAAAATCATCAATCATCATCCAAAGATCCTTCTCACATCCTAATTTAAAATCAACATAAACTAGTATAAATCTAAGCATGCATGTTTAGATCTAACCATTACACATACAAACAAGCTATAATCTTTTATATCCTTTTTGAAAACTCCTTTTTATTGAAAAATCACAGATTATAATCTCATAATATTCATCAAAAAATCAGATTTAATCAAAACCTTAAACCCATTTAGCAACAAATCTTACAACTACTAACTCTTGGGTCTTGTTCTTGTTGAATCATTGAATCCTTTCTCTAGATCTTTACATGCATGAACATGTGAGATAAGGATCTATCAACCTTGCCCTCATTGAGTTTAAATCAAGAAGAAAATCAAAGAAAAACATGATTTTTGATAAAGATCATTTAATATATACAAAAACAAGATAGATTAAACAAAGAGATGATGAGTTATACCCTTGATGAACTCGGATTTGAAGATGTTTTTGGGCAGAATTTTCGTGACCCTTTAAGCCTCAAACAACCCTTTTTCCAAGCCTTAAACAACCCTTAATCTTAGCTTGAAACAACCCTTGATTAATCCTTTAAAAGCCTTATTATTACTATGGTTTAGATTAGACTTTAATCTTGCTTTTTCTTTGTTTGTTTGAGCCGTAAATGGAGAGGAGGAGAGGAAGGTGGAAGAGTTTTTGAGAGAGAATTGGATATGTGTGTGTATTTTGAGTGTAAAAGTGTGTAGGTTAATTGTGGTGTAAGATTATGTATTGGAACTTACAAGAATTGAGTGTTAGATGAATTTTGATTGGTGAAGGGGTATTGGAGGGGTTGGGGCCGGTTTTGGGTAGTGAAATAGGAGGGGATTTTGAATTTTAAAGGTGTTATGTAAGTGTATATGTGTATGTATTATTTGTATAAATTATAAGTGTGTTTAAATTTATAAGTTAATTGGTTTTCTAGACAAAATATATATGTTTATATGCGTATATATATATATGTATCGTGTATATATATGTATATGTGTACACATTTGTATTTTAGTTTTGTCACTTAGCTCAATGTATGTACATTTGGCATTTATATTAGACATATATATACTTGTTATTATTTAAGCTCACTTTTATGTGCATATTAGTTTATAAATATATTTTTGAGATAACCATTTTATTTTCAAGTCCATATTTACTTTAATTGGCTTGGTGATTAAGCTGTTGGACAATTTTGTAAGATTTATTGACTTCGTCACAAGTTGTGAGTCTTACATTATTATTTATATAGCTTGGCTTTTTGAAATGAAGTTTTTGGTTTATTGCCGTTTCATCAAGTTCAATTAGAACTACTTTATAGCTTGATATTGTCTTGAATGATTATAGTTATGGTTTATGGCAAATCTAAGATAGCTAGTCATCTATGGTATTTCATTGAACTAGAGGGCAATTATCACTATGCCTTAAATATCTAGAAGGCCAATTCTCTTAATAAACCTCTAGGGATAGATACCTAGATAAGTCTAAGTAAATTCTCCTAGTCGGAAATTGAGGGTTGTTACATCCACGATCACTGATTAAGGCCTTAGGACAACCAAAACGACAAAACAATTGCTTTAAGAAATCTATGACAACCCTTGCATCATTAGTTGGCAAGGCCTTAGCCTCGGCCCATTTCGAAACATAATCAACCGCCACTAAAATGTAAAGACACTTATTTGAAGGCGGAAAGGTTCCCATAAATCAATTCCCCAAACATCAAATACCTCACAAACCTGAATGAAGTTTTGTGGCATCTCATCCTTCTTTGAAATGTTACCTTGACGTTGACAAACTTCACACGTCTCCACTAATGTTTGAGCTTCCTTGAAGATTGTAGGACAATAAAATCTTGCATCAAAAACTTTCTTACCGGTTATAGATGGTCCATAATGACCACCGGTTGGCCCTCGGTGACATCCATCTAAGATCAAACGAGTTTCAGCTCCAGCAACACATCTTCTAATCATTCCATCTGCACAAACACGAAACAAATATGGTTCCTCCCAAAAGTAGTGTTTCACATCGGAAAAGAACTTTTTCCTTTGTTGATGTGTCCACACTTTAGGAAGAATTCCTGCAACAAGATAATTAGCCAAATCTGCATACCATGGAATATTATAATCAATACTCATCAAATACTCGTCCGGGAAGGCATCATCTATATCCTCTTCCCTCAATTCCTCACGGTGAGGATCCTCAAGTCTACTTAAGTGGTCGGTCGCTAAATTTTCAGCCCCTTTCTTATCCTTAATCTCAATGTCAAACTCTTGCAAAAGCAAAATCCAACGAATGAGACGAGGTTTAGCATCTTGTTTAGCAAACAAGTACTTAAGGGCCGAATGGTCAGTAAAAACAACGGTCTTACTAAGCACTAAGTATGACCTAAACTTATCAAAAGCAAATACTACAGCAAGCAACTCTTTTTCAGTGGTAGTATAATTCTGTTGAGCATTATTTAGAGTCTTGCTAGCAAAGTAAATAGGACGGAAATGGTTACCTTCTCTTTGTCCTAAAACAGCCCCTACGGCATAATCACTTGCATCACACATCAATTCAAAAGGTTGAGACCAATCGGGTGAAACCATGATGGGTGAATGCGTCAAACGATCCTTAAGAAGTTCAAATTCCTTAAGACAATCCGAGTTGAACTCGAACGGCACATCCTTTTCAAGCAAATGGGTCATGGGTCGGGTAATCTTAGAAAAGTCTTTAATAAATCTACGGTAGAACCCGGCATGCCCTAAAAAACTCCTAACGGCCTTTACATTTGTAGGTGGAGGCAATTTGGCAATAACATCAATCTTGGCTTGATCTACCTCAATCCCTACATTAGACACCTTATGTCCTAAAACAATGCCCTCTCTAACCATAAAGTGGCATTTCTCCCAATTAAGTACAAGGTATGCCCGCTCACATCGCTCTAACATCTTATCCAAGTTGGAAAGACATGTATCAAAAGAATCACCAAAAACAGAAAAATCATCCATGAAAACTTCCATGGATGTTTCTAACATGTCTTGGAAAATCGCGATCATACACCTTTGAAAGGTGGCGGGTGCATTACACAATCCAAATGGCATCCTACGATAAGCATAAGTACCAAAGGGACATGTAAAGGTCGTTTTCTCTTGATCATTTGTGTCAATGGGTATTTGAAAGTACCCGGAGAAACCATCAAGAAAACAAAAATACTCGTTACCGGCCAACCGTTCGAGCATTTGGTCAATAAAGGGTAAAGGAAAGTGATCCTTCCGGGTTGCATCATTTAACTTCCTATAGTCAATACAAACACGCCACCCGGTAACCGTTCTAGTAGGTACTAGTTCATTACGGTCATTTGTCACTACAGTCATCCCCCCTTTCTTCGGTACACAATGTACCGGACTCACCCATGGACTGTCAGAGATAGGATAAATAATTCCAGCATCTAAAAGTTTAATTATCTCTTTCTTGACTACATCTTTCATATTAGGATTAAGCCTCCTTTGTCTTTGAACAACCGGTTTAAGATTCTCATTTAAATTAATCTTATGTTTGCAAAATTCGGGGCTTATTCCGGGTATGTCCGATGTACGCCAAGCAAAGGCCCTTTTATGGGACCTAAGGATAGTCATTAACTTATTCTTTTCATCATCCGAAAGTGATGATGATATAACAATAGGAAGAAGAGACTTACCTTCGAGGAATGCATATTCCAAGTGCACGGGAAGTGGCTTGAGCTCCAAATCGGTTGGTGGATTCTCCACCGAAGTTTCAATCTTCAATCCATCCCGTTCTATCTCCTCAAAAGTTTCATCTTCCAGTGGTGACTCATCAATGCTTAGAGCCATGATTTCTTGCACCATTTCTTCAACTAAAACTTGCTCTTCTCCACTACAAGCAAGCAAAGCTTCACCCTCATCCGTGTCCAAAAAGTCCAACAACTCCATCTCCAAAGCATCTTCTTCTTCAATCACATCAATCCTGAAACAAGTATCATCATTTGAATAAGAATGCTTCAATGCTTTATCAATGGAAAACCTAATTCATTTCCAATTCCTAGTGAAATGACCTTGTCCTTAACACGAATGATGGCATCGGCCGTATACAAGAAAGGTCGGCCTAAAATAAGAGGCACCTTGGTGTCCTCTTCCATCTCAAGAATCACAAAATCGGCCAAAAAGACAATATGGCCTACTTTAACACATAAATTTTCAGCAATCCCCATGGGATACTGAAAAGAATGATCGGCGAGCCTAATGCTCATCCGAGTTGGCTTCAATGCCGCTAAAGATATCTTTCTATAAACTGAAAATGACATCAAATTTATGCTAGCCCCTAAATCGGCTAAAGCATCACAACAAAACTTTGCATCTAAAGAACAAGTAATCAGAAAACTCCCTGGATCCTCTAACTTAGGAGGAATTTGATTTCTGATGATAGCCGAACATTCCGCGTTGAGGAAAGTAGCCTTAGCTTCCTCTAGCTTCCTCTTATCCGTCATAAGATCCTTAATTAGCATAGTTCTAGTTCGGCTACCTGCAAGTAGATCAACCAGCTTCCTCTAGCTTCCTCTAGCTTCCTCTAGCTTCCTCTAGCTTCCTCTAGCTTCCTCTAGCTTCCTCTAGCTTCCTCTAGCTTCCTCTAGCTTCCTCTAGCTTCCTCTAGCTTCCTCTAGCTTCCTCTAGCTTCCTCTAGCTTCCTCTAGCTTCCTCTAGCTTCCTCTAGCTTCCTCTAGCTTCCTCTAGCTTCCTCTAGCTTCCTCTAGCTTCCTCTAGCTTCCTCTAGCTTCCTCTAGCTTCCTCTAGCTTCCTCTAGCTTCCTCTAGCTTCCTCTAGCTTCCTCTAGCTTCCTCTAGCTTCCTCTAGCTTCCTCTAGCTTCCTCTAGCTTCCTCTAGCTTCCTCTAGCTTCCTCTAGCTTCCTCTAGCTTCCTCTAGCTTCCTCTAGCTTCCTCTAGCTTCCTCTAGCTTCCTCTAGCTTCCTCTAGCTTCCTCTAGCTTCCTCTAGCTTCCTCTAGCTTCCTCTAGCTTCCTCTAGCTTCCTCTAGCTTCCTCTAGCTTCCTCTAGCTTCCTCTAGCTTCCTCTAGCTTCCTCTAGCTTCCTCTAGCTTCCTCTAGCTTCCTCTAGCTTCCTCTAGCTTCCTCTAGCTTCCTCTAGCTTCCTCTAGCTTCCTCTAGCTTCCTCTAGCTTCCTCTAGCTTCCTCTAGCTTCCTCTAGCTTCCTCTAGCTTCCTCTAGCTTCCTCTAGCTTCCTCTAGCTTCCTCTAGCTTCCTCTAGCTTCCTCTAGCTTCCTCTAGCTTCCTCTAGCTTCCTCTAGCTTCCTCTAGCTTCCTCTAGCTTCCTCTAGCTTCCTCTAGCTTCCTCTAGCTTCCTCTAGCTTCCTCTAGCTTCCTCTAGCTTCCTCTAGCTTCCTCTAGCTTCCTCTAGCTTCCTCTAGCTTCCTCTAGCTTCCTCTAGCTTCCTCTAGCTTCCTCTAGCTTCCTCTAGCTTCCTCTAGCTTCCTCTAGCTTCCTCTAGCTTCCTCTAGCTTCCTCTAGCTTCCTCTAGCTTCCTCTAGCTTCCTCTAGCTTCCTCTAGCTTCCTCTAGCTTCCTCTAGCTTCCTCTAGCTTCCTCTAGCTTCCTCTAGCTTCCTCTAGCTTCCTCTAGCTTCCTCTAGCTTCCTCTAGCTTCCTCTAGCTTCCTCTAGCTTCCTCTAGCTTCCTCTAGCTTCCTCTAGCTTCCTCTAGCTTCCTCTAGCTTCCTCTAGCTTCCTCTAGCTTCCTCTAGCTTCCTCTAGCTTCCTCTAGCTTCCTCTAGCTTCCTCTAGCTTCCTCTAGCTTCCTCTAGCTTCCTCTAGCTTCCTCTAGCTTCCTCTAGCTTCCTCTAGCTTCCTCTAGCTTCCTCTAGCTTCCTCTAGCTTCCTCTAGCTTCCTCTAGCTTCCTCTAGCTTCCTCTAGCTTCCTCTAGCTTCCTCTAGCTTCCTCTAGCTTCCTCTAGCTTCCTCTAGCTTCCTCTAGCTTCCTCTAGCTTCCTCTAGCTTCCTCGGTAGAGTACCGGGCTGTCTATTAGAGTTTCCTAGCCTTTCAATCCTTCCTTCTAAATCTTTAATAGTGGCTTGTTGATTCTTTGCTCCTTGATCCAACTTATGCCCGAGCCCATCCAATCGAGTAGTCAAAGCGTCCAATACATA
This sequence comes from Erigeron breviscapus, assembly GCA_034093135.1. Taxonomy (NCBI): domain Eukaryota; kingdom Viridiplantae; phylum Streptophyta; class Magnoliopsida; order Asterales; family Asteraceae; genus Erigeron; species Erigeron breviscapus. Next base: position 100,219,516 of record CM067172.1, on the reverse strand, counting down.
AATCACCTTCTTGGACTCTTCTGCAACATGTTCATTAGTTGCTTTCTGGGCACTAATGAAATCCTTCACTATCTCTCTTAGTTCTGAATCCGAGCCTCGTTGATTGTTGAACCTACTAAACCTGTTACCACCATAACCAAAACTGTTAGTATTAAAAGAAGAAGAAGTATGGTAAGAACTACCTGACGGCCGGTTTTGATAACCGGTATTTTGGTTGAAATTCCCTTGATTCTGAACGTAACTAACATCTTGAACTGGTTTATCCGGGCAATCCTCCGTATAATGCAAGTCCCCACAATGATCACAACCGTCAGCCATAACCTTAACATATCTTTCAAGGCTCTTGAATCTGCTATCTTGATTATCAAACCTCTCATTCATTTGCTTCGAGAGAGCCTTGACTTCAGTAACAAGTTTTGAGTCTTCACTACTTTCCACCTTAGCCACAGTGCTTCAATAACTTTCTCACAAATGAATGTGAAAAAGGATCGAACTACAAAATAAAATAACTACTTAAACAAAAGTCCCCGGCAACGGCGCCAAAAACTTGATGTGTAATATCGAGTTTATAAATTTTTAAACAAGTAATACCAAATAACGACTACCACACACTATTGGGCAGTGGACCCAATCGTATATAGTATAGCTAAGTGGTAAAACCAGGTCGAACACAAGGACTAAGTAAGCAATTGTTAACACAAAGTAGTTCAAGTAAAGAGGGGGGTTTTTGTGACCGAATTGTCACTTTGCAAAAGTAAATAATTAAATCCGGTGTTACCGGGGCAAGGATCGTCCTAAAACGATAGTAAAAATTGATTTAAAACAATAATTTAAAGGATCATCTACCTCGACTCCGTGACACATTTCATTTTGGTTGCATTAAGTTAATACCAATTCAAATATGTTGATTTTAATAACTAAGTTTAGACAAGGAACTCACTAGTTGGCCACCTAGCTTATTACCCTATCCGAACCCATTAACCAATTAATTTCAATCCTAAAGATCCGGCTACCACCTTCTCTATTAAGATCTCCCTAACGGACTAATTTGTCTTGTTATTATCAAACAATTCCATCTATCGATTCTACCAAATCGTTAACACGTTGAATTCTCTTACCTATTGTTGTTTATCAACTCGCTACCACGAATTAACACCTATTGATTCTACCAAATCAACTAGAACAATAAATTCCTGGACTTAGCTACCACTAAAACCATACATACATCATCAACAAACAATAGAATAAATGACAAGAATTCAATATATTAAGATCTCGATGAAATGTTTAATTATCAACTTGAATTCAAAATAATATGCAACCAATATTCATTATGTCACTTCATCTCAGTAGATGATGAAGTGTTTAGCCACTCATAATCATAATCATATCACAACGAGTAAAAGAAATAAAAAACATCTTGTACCAAAGTGAAGAAAACAATCGAAAAGCTAAGAAATACGATGTTTGAATGCCTTGGATCTCACGAGCAATCCTATGATCTTCAAAGAAGTAAAAACTGCTTGAAAAGTCTCCAAAGAACCCTAAATTCGTCTGGTGGTAAAAATCTCTGGTTGAATACTCCTTCGCAATATCTTCAAGAATCTTGTATCCTTCATTCGGGGAAATGTTGTTTAGACTACCCCCAAATGCATAACCGAGCTCCCCTTTTAGTCTTTCTATCCAGTCCATTATAGAAAATCTCAAAACTTTCTTCAGTACCCATACTATGTCCGGGGCAATTCCTTAGCATTTCCTTGAACCGTTTCCATGCATCAACAACATCCTCACCACTGTCTTGAGTAAATCCTCTGATTTTATTTTCCAATTGCCTTTGAGTTCTTAATGAATAGAACTCATCATGAGTTATCGGGTAACTCCTTAAACCAATCAGCTGCATCTCCAATGAGAGTTAATGGAAATAGCTCAAGTTTAACAGCTTCAGTTTGCCCTGTTCCATACTGATATAACCTGCAGATCTTCTCAAACCTCTCAAGATGTGCATAAGGGTCAGTTCTTCGAATCCCATCAAACTTGTCCTCTTCAACACTCTTGAGGTGATTTCCTTTCAAAGAGAAATCTACTGAAATAGCCGGAGGGAGAATAGTTGTGCCCCGGTTATTCGGTATGTTTCTTCTTCGTTCCCCGTAAGGACAGGCGTTCGGATCTAACGGTTGTTCATCAACTAGCAAGAACCTGCACAATCACCACAAACAAACCGTAAACCGTACCTGGTAATAATTAAATCCGGTGTTACCGGGGCAAGGATCGTCCTAAAACGATAGTAAAAATTGATTTAAAACAATAATTTAAAGGATCATCTACCTCGACTCCATGACACATTTCATTTTGGTTGCATTAAGTTAATACCAATTCAAATATGTTGATTTTAATAACTAAGTTTAGACAAGGAACTCACTAGTTGGCCACCTAGCTTATTACCCTATCCGAACCCATTAACCAATTAATTTCAATCCTAAAGATCCGGCTACCACCTTCTCTATTAAGATCTCCCTAACGGACTAATTTGTCTTGTTATTATCAAACAATTCCATCTATCGATTCTACCAAATCAACTAGAACAATAAATTCCTGGACTTAGCTACCACTAAAACCATACATACATCATCAACAAACAATAGAATAAATGACAAGAATTCAATATATTAAGATCTCGATGAAATGTTTAATTATCAACTTGAATTCAAAATAATATGCAACCAATATTCATTATGTCACTTCATCTCAGTAGATGATGAAGTGTTTAGCCACTCATAATCATAATCATATCACAACGAGTAAAAGAAATAAAATAAAATCTATCTAGTAAAGCAATAACTTTCTCACAAATGAATGTGAAAAAGGATCGAACTACAAAATAAAACAACTACTTAAACAAAAGTCCCCGGCAGCGGCGCCAAAAACTTGATGTGTAATATCGAGTTTATAAATTTTTAAACAAGTAATACCAAATAACGACTACCACACACTATTGGGCAGTGGACCCAATCGTACATAGTATAGCTAAGTGGTAAGACCAGGTCGAACACAAGGACTAAGTAAGCAATTTTTGAAATAAAGTAGTTCAAGTAAGAGGGGGTTTTTGTGACCGAATTGTCACTTTGCAAAAGTAAATAATTAAATCCGGTGTTACCGGGGCAAGGATCGTCCTAAAACGATAGTAAAAACTGATTTAAAACAATAATTTAAAGGATCATCTACTTCGACTCCATGACACATTTCATTTTGGTTGCATTAAGTTAATACCAATTCAAATATGTTGATTTTTATAACCAAGTTTAGACAAAGAACTCATTAGTTGGCCACCTAGCTTATTACCCAATCCAAACCCATTAACCAATTGATTCAATCCTAAAGATCCGGCTACCACCTTCTCTATTAAGATCTACCTAACTGACCAATTTGTTTTGTTATTATTAAACAATTTCATCTATCGATTCTACCAAATCAACTAGCAAGAACCTGCACAATCACCACAAACAAACCGTCAACCGTACCTGTGGTATAATTAAAATGAAATAAAATAAAATCTATCTAGTAAAGCAATAACTTTCTCACAAATGAATGTGAAAAAGGATCGAACTACAAAATAAAACAACTACTTAAACAAAAGTCCCCGGCAGCGGCGCCAAAAACTTGATGTGTAATATCGAGTTTATAAATTTTTAAACAAGTAATACCAAATAACGACTACCACACACTATTGGGCAGTGGACCCAATCGTACATAGTATAGCTAAGTGGTAAGACCAGGTCGAACACAAGGACTAAGTAAGCAATTTTTGAAATAAAGTAGTTCAAGTAAGAGGGGGTTTTTGTGACCGAATTGTCACTTTGCAAAAGTAAATAATTAAATCCGGTGTTACCGGGGCAAGGATCGTCCTAAAACGATAGTAAAAACTGATTTAAAACAATAATTTAAAGGATCATCTACTTCGACTCCATGACACATTTCATTTTGGTTGCATTAAGTTAATACCAATTCAAATATGTTGATTTTTATAACCAAGTTTAGACAAAGAACTCATTAGTTGGCCACCTAGCTTATTACCCAATCCAAACCCATTAACCAATTGATTCAATCCTAAAGATCCGGCTACCACCTTCTCTATTAAGATCTACCTAACTGACCAATTTGTTTTGTTATTATTAAACAATTTCATCTATCGATTCTACCAAACCGTTAACACGTTGAATTCTATTACCTATTGTTGTTTATCAACTCGCTACCACGAATTAACACCTATTGATTCTACCAAATCAACTAGAACAATGAATTCCTGGACTTAGCTACCACTAAAACCATACATACATCATCAACAAACAATAGAATAAATAATAAAAATTCAATATATTAAGATCTCGATGAAACGTTTAATTATCAACTTGATTTCAAAATAATATGCAACCAATATTCATTGTGTCACTTCATCTCAGTAGATAATGAAGTGTTTAGCCACTCATAATCATAATCATATCACAATGAGTAAAAGAAATAGAAAACATCTTGTACCAAAGTGAAGAAAACAATCGAAAAGCTAAGAAATACGATGTTTGAATGCCTTGGATCTCACGAGCAATCCTATGATCTTCAAAGATGTAAAAACTGCTTGAAAAGTATCCAAAGAACCCTAAATTCGTCTGGTGGTAAAAGTCTCCATAATGGGAGGGTTTTTACTTTGTATTTATAGTGTTTTCCAAAAGGGTTTTCTGACGACCTAGTTTGTGCGCCGCATGGACTTTCTGTGCGCCGCATAAAACCAAGTTTCCAAAATTAATGCCCCCGATATGCGCCGCACAAAATCCCTGTGCGCCGCATAAACTTGAATTCCAGATTTGTCTTTGCCCGTTATGCGCCGCACGCCAAATCTGTGCACCGCATAAGCACTTTGGTTCGATTTTTCCAAACTTTCTGCCCAAAATTCTTTCTTGATATGCGCCGCATAACCTTGCCATGCGCCGCACAACCCATCAGTTTCCACAAAACTTGTATTTTTCATTCGGTCTTCACACGAACTCGTTCACGAACCATCTAAATGCATCTTTTAACCTTCCAAATGCCATTTCTAACCATTGTACCTGTTCTAAGCTTGAAATCACTAACAATACCATCAAAGCATCGAATATATATGTAATTTGCACACAATTAAGCTTAAAATGACTTAGAAACGATATGGGAATGTATATATAAATGGACATATCATCAATGAAGCTAAAGATGAGTTAGGTAGCGAAGTTGGATTCTTGAGAGGGACTGGCACCTGGTGAGAGAAGACCGTGATCGGCAATTGACATTAGTTCAAGATTTAACAGCTGAAGTGGGTTCGAGGCTCCATTGGAGCAATATTTGGTGTATTATTTAGTGTCTTAGATTTAGAGTAGAAATTAGGAATTTGGTGTTAATAAAAAAACACAACTAAAGTGTTGCAATATAAAGAATGTACTGGAAATTCAGCTGCTGATCTGGGTAACCTAACATCAAGATCGATAGAGCTCGAGGTTATTAGAAACACATTATTTTTTATGTATGTCCCTAACATTGTGATGGTTTAAACATTTATAGATTGCTGCTCATTCAACCTCATTCGTTATTTTGTTCACATGGTTGGCCAGCTTAATCATGTGGCATGTTTGGAATTTATATAATGACTTTCACATGTTGTGCAGAAATTTTCTCATTAGCGTTGTTGCGATTACGCTTTGCCCACAATGGCTGCCACGCTATTCCAGGGTATATGCTGAGGTTGATCAATGGGTTAAACATAGAAAAATAATGAAAATCTCAGGATCCGAAGTTCCGAACCCACCCAGTTCACCTTTTTGTGGCTCACATTTGACAACGTATGCACCAAAACATTCTTGATTTTACTGATTTCCCTCACTAAAACAAGGCTATATTTCCATTCTGGGACACCACATGATTTTTTTTTATTTCCTTGAGATACTCTAATAGCCTTATTTTAATCATTCCAGGGCATCCATCCAGGGGCAGCCTGGGAATTTTTCTTGGGCTGTTATAATCCCAACTCTACCTTCATGGAGCGAGAATAGCTGAGGCAAAAGAGAAGGTACCAGTGTCAAAAATACACCTTTGGCTGCCTTTATGTTTTATTAATTCAAAAAACAGCCACTTTTGTGGTGGGTTACACTTTTTCACATTTCTTTTTGTGTACTATCTATCGGCATCTATGTATTTATATGATGTATATTTGCATCTAAATGTTTTTATGCAAGAAAAGAGTTGGAGACAACATAATTTGGTAAACAACAACTATGTCCAGGAATTTGGAGACATTGAAGCTGACTTTCCTCGGATGGATAGTAAAACGATTATGAAAAAGTTTCTAACATTCCGTGAGCCACGACCAATTATTTCCCTAAAGATGAAGGATTTAAACATTCCCCTGATGACGTCGTAGTTACTTTGCCACCTTGGTTATCATAAGAAGATATCGCATACTTTGCTAGCAAACTCGACAACACTAGGATTTCTGGTGGAGTTAACTACTATCGAGCCGTTCCTTTGTAAGTTTTAACTATACACACAACAATATTGGTTTGAGAAGGTTGAAATTTAGGAATGGGTTTCCGACCCCCCAGCTAAACAATATCGGAATATAGATCATGCTTTCCTCTGTTTCGTGCTTTTCTTTTACTTTAAACAAACAACCTCATAAGGACTAAAACAAAGAAGATGTAAAGGGAAAAATTAAATTTGACACTTATATTGGTAAAATTATTCAGGTCCACCATCAAAAACACGAGAGGTAAACATGCAACAGAGACAACTACAAACAGATGATAGCATACCTAAGAAACAAAGTTGTCACACAAAGAGACCCTCTACATGCTACATTCAAGGTTAGATAACACTGCAACATAGTTTTTGTGTTCCAAGTGAAACTTAATTGCTTTTCTTTATTATATGTGGTTTGATAACTTCTTGGACCTCCTTTCCGTTTCAGATTTAAATCAGCAAGTGCGTCGAAGATATGCTGTTGCCACTTATGCTAATTTTCATGCTCAGGTGAACCATCAAACCAAGGGCGCCCATTTATACGTAAATGGAAAAAAGAACACACCAATATCTGGGTGGTTCAACATTCCTAATCCACAAATAAGTGAATACTGATAAAGAGATAATTTTTTAGGAGATTACAAGAATGGATTCCCTCAATTTCTCAAAACTCTAAAATATATTATGTACTTAACGTGTCAACTATGTAAAGTGGTAGGGAATGATGTGTCGATCCACCAATGTATTGGATTGTAGAGTTACAACATGACTCAAGTAATGTTAATATTTTCTTTCGTTCTTTATTAGAAATTTTGCACTGTTTTTTCATGTGCTAAATATCTGTCAGCTTTGATTGTCGGTATTCTTCCTAAAATTATATTCATTTTTTTGAAAACAGGGGTTTTATTATACCTGTGAAACAAAATGGACATGAAACAGGAATCAAAGTGGAATGCAACACAAAATTTTCACTGAGTGTAGATCTTTTGGCTGCTTCTAACAGTCAACTACAATTTCTTGAGGTTGTCGACAGAAATCGATGGCTTTATGAAGGCCAGGCCTTGCAATGGGCAATTTATAGGTAAATTCACAATTCACTTATCTGTTAAATAATAGTTGATGAATAACTTAATCCTATACTTCCGTAGTCATTAGTATGCGCTTTGCAGTCTTTATCTGACGTGTTTATCTCTTTGTTGAAAGGATTTATGCAGTTTTGATGTTAATTATCGCTTCATTTACACATTAAATATGTATGTATGTATGTATGTATGTATGTATGTATGTACTAAAAGGACCTTGTATAATAATCTAATAGAGGCATTACTGGAAGTGGCTAGATGGGTGGTTTAGGTAAAAGCTCGGGTTAAAGTTCTGATAGGTTGAAACAAGCTAAGGTCAGGTTAGCTACTTAGATTGACCAGACCCAGAAAATACTTTTCCCCCCAAATTTTCTGTTGTTTTATGGAAGTTAATTATGATTACAGATAACAAATTATTGCGAGGAAAACCTAAATATTGGAATCAAATCACTTGTGAGGCTATATTTATTAGAATAGACATGGGGCAACTTGCAACCTGTTATACATGCTGATCTGGTCACCTGTATTTGGTTGATTAGTGTCACTACTTTATATACGATCATACTATGGTTTGGAGATTAGATCTTAACATACCTGATAGCAGAAAGTGGTTGGTCACTACAATGGGAAGGTCGTGAATGGGTTAGTCAAACATACAACGTTTAATGAGAGAAACTTAAGAGGAAAACCAGTCTGCGTTATTGATGCAAACCATTTGAGTCATCCCTTATAATAGGTTTATTATTCGTCGTTTGAGGTTAAAGGTGTACAAGATCTGCCTCTGATCGAGCCAAATTGTACGGTGTTGTAATTAGGTGGAACATGGGTTGACCCAAAAAACTATATGGCCAAGTTGGTCCATGTAGTTTGAATGATTGTTACCATATGGCCAAGTTGGTGTTACCTTTGTATCTTTAACTTTGGAAGATTGTTTTGACTATTTCCATTAAATAAAGGGTTAAGTGCACGGAAATATAATCAACTAAGGCCGAAAAGTTATTGTATACATGAACTTACAAAAGGTTTATTGTATACATGAACCCTTAAAAAATGGTTATAGAGTACACGTTTTACCTGCTATTCCCTTAGCCGGTAACCCTTGTGAATTCTTACAAAATTGCTGACGTCAGCAATTTTGTCTTATTCTTATTTTGTCATTTTCTGCAGTTTTTTTTTTTTTTTTTTTTTTTTTTTTTTTTTTTTTTTTTTTTTTTTTTTTTTTTTTTACGATTGTATATTTTTATAGTTTCTTATTTTTACCACTTAACTTACTTTTAAAGTTTTTAATTTTTATCAATTAACTTTGGATTTTAACTTTAATCATCATTTTTTTTTCTTTACTTTTATCTCTTACATTAAGGATTTTAACTTTAATCATCAACTTTTTTTTATTTTTTTTTCTACTTTCTATCTCTTAATTTAACGCTTTTAACTTATTTGTACCACTTAACTTATTGGTTTTTTAACTTTAGTCTAACTTTTTTGTATACAAACTTAATTATAGTTTAGTTTTAAAGTTTTTAATTTTTATCAATTAACTTTGGGTTTCTAACTTTAATCATCAAATCTTTTTTTTTCTTTACTCTCTATCTCTTACATTAAGGTTTCTAACTAAACTATAGTAAATTTTATGTGTCCAAACTTTTAGGTACCGTTGTATGTATAAATGCTTGCATGACGCAGTGTCGATCCCGGACAACGTCCCCCTGGGGTCAAAAAACTAGTTCTAACTACACACATTCATCATCAGAATTTAGAACCATAAGAATTTTAAAAAAAATAAAATCGGATCTCCATATCTCGATGATGATGATGTCAAATAAATGAATAACAAACACAATCACTGATGAAAAACGATGTCAAACCACCGCACACAATAATAGAAGTTTTGTAAGTTCATGTACACAATAACTTTTTGTAAGTTCATGTACACAATAACTTTTTGGGCATAGTTTATTACATTTTCATGCACTTAACCGGCCCACATCAAGACTTTAGCCGGTTTCGTTATACAATAGAAAAATAGCAGGGTTCATGTATACAATAAACCTTTTGTAAGTTCATGTACACAATAACTTTTCGGCCTTAGTTGATTACATTTCCGTGCACTTAACCCTTAAATATTTAATTCATTTTACTTGACTGCCATGTTTCTTTTCAAATTGTTAGATACAATTTTGATATTTTAAGACAATTAATAACTCATGAATGGCAAAACTGAGGTAACCCTCATGTTTGTCGTGTAACACTGTATGTATAGGATACTACAATCAGGCTACTGACATTATATGTGGCGCGTAATAGGATACAAATGATGATATGGTGCCCCTGAAGCGTTTGCCATCCCTGGTGCCCTGGTGTGCAACACATACACTCTCGAACACACGACTAATATGAGAAGTATGAGAGTTTCATTTGTTCTCGAATAATCTTACCCGAGGATGTTGCCCAACCAGTGAACCTCGCTTCGCCCAGCCACTCTTGCAGAGCTCTAAGATGGTGCGTCCAATAACAACTCCTGGAAACGCATATGAACCCGGTAAAAGGAAAAAGTAAGGCATAGTCAATTAGATAGGGTGAAACATTTGCACAGGAACTATAAAGACCCTCTTTGTTTGTTGATTTTCTCAGGATTCTTTATGAAGATTCTGATACTGATGTTGGTGGTGATGAGGTAGCGGATGAAAGCTCGAGCCATACTTGGACAAGAAAAAGCCGACACGTGTAAGCCACACAACATAATTATGGCATTGGTTATTTTGTTTATGCCTGATTAACTTTTTTTTCTCATGTGTGGTACAGGTACCTTGGAGAGTCAGAAGTGGAGAATGAAGGTGACGAGAAGCTGCAAATGAAGTAACCAGATCAGCATGCTTGGTGCATCATGTTGGTCATTGGGGATTAAGAGTATTGAGATGTGTTGGAAGATGTATTTTGTTTGTGTAACCAGAATTCCAGAAATGGTTTCTAAATTCAGATAATGGGCCATCATGCTTGATCTTAAATGTCATTCTTTGATTATGGAGATATTTGACCATTTTCTAACATCATTAAGGTGTGTCATATACATCTTTGTAACTACTGTACATTCTAGATTTCATCTTTTCTAATTCATTTACGATTTGTTGTTATGTTTGTATATATCAAGAACCCTCATCATGTATCCATAAATATCTATGAATGGAAACTATAAATTCAGGATATTCCAGTTGAGATGAAATATGAAAAATACGGATCATAACATAGCATCTTTCCACATTAGCGAAACCCGCATTGCTACATATGAGTTTCTTTAACGATTTAAAAAACCGACAATATTATACATGCAAACAGTATATTTAAAACACGACATGCGTAACACGAATTTTTAAACCCTCGTTTAAACTGAAATTGAAGAACCAGATGATATCATTAAACTCTCTTTTATATGGGTATAGAGAATATAAATAGATATATAGATTCCTCATAGATTTTGATTACAATTATGTTTAGCTATTTAGATGATTTCATTATAATATAAAATTTTTGATAGTTAGACATGTAAAATTTATTAGAGAGAAACCATATAAATATTTTGAGATAGATGTTATATTAATTGTGAAATAGATGGAAAGCCATAGTGTTTAACAATATCAAACCATAAAATATACAATAAAACCAATAGAAAACATAATCTCATTGATCTTTACATAATCATAAAATAATAAAAAATATTTAATCTTACTATAAGATAGACGATAAAAACATTAGGAACATAACTTCATTACAACGAATCAATTCAGAAGCATTATTATTACATAAAATACACAAAGAACAACAAATCAATTCAGAAAAATCACATGAAATACACAAAGAAAAACCATATATGCACACCAATCACAAATCCCTAAAAAAAACATATGCGCACACCAATTAGAAACAATATGGGGTAAACAAATGTATATTGTCTCAATTCTTCAACCATAAATTTACTTAACAATCCATAAAAAAAAACATATACGCACACCAATTAGAAACCATATGGTGTAAACATATGTATATGTGTCTCAATTCTTCAACCATAAATTTACTTAACATGCAGATGTGTACACGATATTCACTCATGTATATTCGGAAATCGAATCTCAAAGGTTACATAAATATATATATAGATATAGTTATAGATATTTAGATATTAATAATAGTTATAGTTATATTACAAATCTGATTGTAAATGGGATTTGCGATCGATAAATTTTTGTACATCTTTACGAAACATATCTACCAATAAACTAAAACAGGATTGACATATTCTTGAAACGACACGTGGCGTAATCCTTGATCGACACGTGTTCTTTTAATTTATTTATTTTGTTAAATTAGTTTTTTTAGTTGTATATAAATTCAATTTCCTTATTAGACTTAAAATTAAACTCTAACTCTTGGCTTATTAATACAAAAGATATTATAACCTTATTTGATTGTTCGTTTTTTCTCATTAATAAATTGTCTCTTTTTTTCTTTCTCAATTCTTCAACTCCTATTAGTTATATTAATTATAATAAGTTATTAACATGAAGACTTCAAAATTTTGAGTTTACGATCCGAAATCACAATGCTATTTGCCATCATCCACTATGGTTACAAGTTCCAATTTTGATGTGGTTCTAAATATTTAAGGTAAATCCAAAATTCTAACTAAACATATATTATATTTATCATTACTGTTTATTATAATTTAGCTTCGCTCATCGATTTAGTTTAACCACAATTTATTTCATACTCACGAATCATGTATGAGGCATATTCGAATTTCTTTATGATACAATCTATATAGCTACCGTACATCGTACGGGTATTAGGACTAGTATAATAATAATAATAATAATAATTTAATAATTTTATTATATTAATGTATCTAATCTATAATATAACTAAAAGAGGAGGTTGGAGGTACACTTGGCACCCCTAATCCCCCTCCTTAAGCCTAATTCTCCATCCTAATTAATCCTCTATTTTTCTATACTTTTATAAATTTTCTAGGCCGACCTATATTCTATTAAAAAATAAAAAAACAAATCTTTTTATCCTTAAAACTCTCCCAAAAATTATTATATATATACAACCTAGGAAAAAACACTCACGAATTCTCAACAAAAAAAAAAGGTTCGACTACCTCACGAATTCTCAAAAAAAAAAAGTTTGACTTACTCAACAAACAAAAAGGGTTTTTTTATATATATTTTGCTCATGTTTAATCATTATTATTTGACATTGAATTCTTATGTTATTATTATTATTCATCTCTTTTAACTTAGTTCTAGGAAAAAACCCTCACGAATTCTCAACAAAAAAAAAAGTTCGACTACTTCACGAATTCTCAACAACAAAAAAAGTTCGACTTACTCAACAAACAAAAAGCATTTTTTTATATATTTTGTTCATGTTTAATCATTATAATTTGACATTGAATTCTTATGTTATTATTATTATTCATCTCTTTTAATTTAGTTTCTTGTCCATTATAGGTTTATCATGGCTTCTTCTTGAACTACAAAAAATATGACCATGTTAGTTTATCTTGAAGATCTTAACCCAACACATGTTAACCATCATATACGACTCCGTGTTGTGCATGTATAGACTGTTTCGGATTGGAACAACCCGAAGAAAATCAAAGCATTCGAGATGGTCTTTGTTGATGAATTGATATGTATTTTTATAATTTTTTAAAAGTTTCTACTATATCTGCATATTTGTTTTTGGGTTTTTTTCTAAACATGTTGCATATTTGTTTTTGGGCTTCTTTTCTTTCTTTGGACACACATATAAATATATAACCTAAGAAAAAGGGGTAAGAATTTGTATTTGGTTACAACTTCAGGAGATCGAAAGATCCAACTGCTTTTCTTCACCTCTTTCATCATCTGACATTTTTTCTTCTTTCTTTTTTCAAACTTCAAATTTTTTATTTAACTAATTGTTACAATTTAATAAACAAAAGTAACGAATTTGTCAATAAAAAAGAAGTTAAAAAAAAGGGTTAACTGGAATCGATATTGATATGGAGTTAATCTTCATATGTTTCATTCTTTAATTTGTACTTTATCTATTTGAATTTTATTTAGTTTTTATTTAACATACTTCGATTATTTTTAAAAACTTTGATTTATATATTTTCAGACTACCCGTCCAATGGACGAGCTTGAAGACTAGTATATATATAACAATGTCCTAAATTCATTGTTAAACAAATAAGAACCCTTGGATGAATTCCATCTTTGATTTAGAACCATTAGATGAAATTTAATTATTTCTTCTTATACGAATGGCAATATTAATACTTATACTTTATATGGTTAGACAAAATATTTCCCTTTTAAATAAAAATTAATAATGAAAAGTGTAAATTAATGGTGGTAAGTCAAAAAGTGTAAATTATAATTTTCAAATATACCCTTCTTAATTATTATAATATACCATAAATAAATAATATATTCCTTTTAAATAAATATTAATGATGAAAAGTGTAAATTAGTGGTGGAAAGCAAAAAAGTGTAAATTATAATTTTCAAATATACCCTTCTTAATTATTATAATATACCATAAATAAATAATAATATGTAAATCCTTCAAATCTCAATGACAAAAATAATGCGAGCTATCCTTCGCATTTTGTTTAATTATGAAAGACTAATAAACCAAATTTGTATATAAATCCACGTATTGAAAAACTAAGTTAGACAAAATTCTCCAACTCCCAATCATTTACTACATTTTTTTGTTACGTTTTTTTTTCTCTCTTAGGTTATCATGACTTTCAAAAGAGACATACATTTCAAAAATATTCATTTGTTTGATGTATCTAATTTACGTGAGGTGAATTTAATTTTTATTACTTTTGAAATATTAAAGTTTTTTTTAAATGACAAACTATTCTATCACTATTTTTAAATTATACGAAAACCTGAGATGGAACACAGAAATTCCAAAAAACTCCCAATTAATCCACCCTATAAATTTGAAAAGTGGATTCGAACGTAGGTGGGTCCTTTCAAGGCCAAAGACCTTACCAACAAAAGTTTATCTATATATATCATGAGACTTAAAAAATAAGAGTATGATGACTCAATTTTATAATATATAACTACATGATTGAAAAATAAACATTTTCAAACAAAATAAAATAATATACCCATTAACTTTATAAATCGTATGAGCAAAGTTAAATTTTATTGTTAAGCATTACTAATACAACAGATTAAAAAGTATACATTATCTTATGTATCTTAAAATAAGTGTTAGATTTATATTGTTTTATTAAAATTACTAAGTTATCATGGCTTCCCAAATAAAAGTAAAAAAAAAACACAGTTATATAAAAAAAAGTTATTTTATAAATAAGGTTAATCATCAATATATAGCACATATATCAAAAATATTAATTTGTTTCATGTAATTTTTTACGTGGTTTTTTTTTTTTTTGGAATAATGCATATCCAAGCCACTTATTTATCAAATCTTTTTTTTTGGGTCACTAACTTATTAAAAAAAATTTATAGGGCGTCAAAATTTCTGTTTCGTTTCAATTTTACCGATTTCGATTTAAATTATATCAAAAAAGTTTTGTCAGATTGTAATAGTGTTATACTCAAAATTTTAAAATCTTAAAAGATACAATTCAAATGCATAACACATATTATGTTAATTTTAAATTACTGAGATGACATTTCTTCTTATCTAGGATATAATATAGGTACAACACATTTTAGTTCAAATTCACGCTATTATGGATATAGACTAAAAGACATGTGTCGTTTAAATAAACCGCCACGTGTCGTTCAAAGAAAACATTAATCCTGTTTTAGTATATTGGTAGATACTAGCATGGTACCTGCGCAAATGCGATGATGGTCATGGCGGCCACGGTGTGGTGGTAGGGGCGACTATTGGTGGTGGAGGCAGCGTCAAGTGGTGTAAATAATTGATGTAAATGGTTAATGAAAGTATTTTAAAAGAAAAAGGATTGAGAGTGTAATTTAATTATTGATATTAAGGGGGAGTGTATGTGAAAATATTTTAAGAGGTGCTAGATGAAAATATTACGTATTTTTCAACACTTTCAAAAATAAAATGTTATTTTTTTATAATATAGTATATATATATATTTATATATATGTATTCGATTATAAATATAATCTACTATATATATATATATATATATATATATATATATATATATATATATATATATATATATATATATATATATATATATATATATATATATATATATATATATATATATATATATATATATATATATATATATATATATATATATATATATATATATATATATATATATATATATATATATATATATATATATATATATATATATATATATATATATATATATATATATATATATATATATATATATATATATATATATATATATATATATATATATATATATATATATATATATATATATATATATATATATATATATATATATATATATATATATATATATATATATATACAAAAATATAACATATATGTACCATATTATATTAAATAATAATCTCATCATATTTAAATATATTTAATCTTTAATTAATAATTATGTTATTATGAAAACTTAATATGTTTATCTCGCGTATTACGCGGGAAATTAATCTAGTTTTTATATATTGTATAGATAAACTAAAAAGAGGAATAATTATTAATTTTATTTAAAATTTGCTTAATTGGATATAACTTAAAAAAGACATGTGTCGTTTAAATAAACCGCCACGTGTCGTTCAAAGAAAACATTAATCCTGTTTTAGTATATTGGTAGATACTAGCATGGTACCTGCGCAAATGCGATGATGGTCATGGCGGCCACGGTGTGGTGGTAGGGGCGACTATTGGTGGTGGAGGCAGCGTCAAGTGGTGTAAATAATTGATGTAAATGGTTAATGAAAGTATTTTAAAAGAAAAAGGATTGAGAGTGTAATTTAATTATTGATATTAAGGGGGAGTGTATGTGAAAATATTTTAAGAGGTGCTAGATGAAAATATTACGTATTTTTCAACACTTTCAAAAATAAAATGTTATTTTTTTATAATATAGTATATATATATATATATATATATATGTATTTGAATGAGAATATAAGGTTATCATGTACTTAAATCTGAGTATAAAACTTTTCACATTTTAATATTTTAATTATAAAAACATGGCCAATCATTTAATATTATACAATAAATATTAAAAAGTTAGTATGTGAGAGGTTTATACCTAAGATTAAATATCTAACAGCCACATATTCATATATTTTATTTTTAAAAATGTTTAAGAACTACTCCAAGTATAGCAATTATTTGATCTTTGAAAAACATTTTGTAATTATTGATATTATTTGCTCTTTGACTAATTACATATACCAAGTCATTATTATAACATAAAATTAATGTTAATTCATATCTTAACATTTTAAATATATTATTTTTTATTATAATCAAATTTAAGTTATAGACTTCTTTTACACACTACTGATCACCTATATTAGCTGGATCAGACGTCGTCAACCTTAATTTTGTCTCTATGTTAAACTGTATAACTCCACGACGAGTATATATCTCTTTATATAACTAAGAGGGGATATGTTTTCTCTTAGTTGGCCTTTATAGTTAATTGCCACATTGGATTTTTGTTAATCCATGTCATTAGTAAATTAGTCAAATGAGTATAATAAAGATTTATTAATCCATGTCATTAGTAAATTAGTCAAATGAGTATAATAAAGATTTTATCAATTAATATTAATATAAATTTTAGATATACTGACTTATATATTTACGTATAGTCTTGATCTTTAAACTTATTTTGCTATTATTTAGGGTACAGATTATGTTTTAAATGTTTAGAGTTTTATAACATGTAACATCCCAAACTTTTCGAGTTTGACCATTTGACTAATCCGTTAGTTAACGTTAGGTTCGTCAAGTTTATGTGTCTTAATTGGTTTATGTGTGATTAATGTGCTATATGTGTAAGGTTTTAATGCCTTAATGATTCATGTGTTAATGTATTTAAGATGATTAAATGTGTTTAAAGTGTTAGTAAGTATTCCCGTTAGGTCGTTTGAGCCATAAACGTAAAGAAGTAAAGTCGAGGGGCCTAAGTGTGTGCTAAGGAAAGTTGTTCCAGCAGGTTAAGGGGTCATTAGGGTTAATCAAAACACAATTTCAGTTCTCATTCTTCCCTTTCCAAGCCCTAGGCCGCCCCTCCCTTCCCTTGATCAATTCTTGCGTGTTACGATCGTTTCTTGGTGATTTGAAGAGGCTTTGATCCATAGTTTGCATCCTTTGTGTAAATATTTTAAGAGGTGCTAGATGAAAATATTACATTTTTCAACACTTTCAAAAATAAAATGTTATTTTTTTTAATATAGTATATATATATATTATATATATTATGTATTTCTATATATATATAATTCAATATATATATATATATATATATATATATATATATATATATATATATATATATATATATATATATATATATATATATATATATATATATATATATATATATATATATATATATATATATATATATATATATATATATATATATATATATATATATATATATATATATATATATATATATATATATATATATATATATATATATATATATATATATATATATATATATATATATATATATATATATATATATATATATATATATATATATATATATATATATATATATATATATATATATATATATATATATATATATATATATATATATATATATATATATATATATATATATATATATATATATATATATATATATATATATATATATATATATATATATATATATATATATATATATATATATATATATATATATATATATATATATATATATATATATATATATATATATATATATATATATATATATATATATATATATATATATATATATATATATATATATATATATATATATATATATATATATATATATATATATATATATATATATATATATATATATATATATATATATATATATATATATATATATATATATATATATATATATATATATATATATATATATATATATATATATATATATATATATATATATATATATATATATATATATATATATATATATATATATATATATATATATATATATATATATATATATATATATATATATATATATATATATATATATATATATATATATATATATATATATATATATATATATATATATATATATATATATATATATATATATATATATATATATATATATATATATATATATATATATATATATATATATATATATATATATATATATATATATATATATATATATATATATATATATATATATATATATATATATATATATATATATATATATATATATATATATATATATATATATATATATATATATATATATATATATATATATATATATATATATATATATATATATATATATATATATATATATATATATATATATATATATATATATATATATATATATATATATATATATATATATATATATATATATATATATATATATATATATATATATATATATATATATATATATATATATATATATATATATATATATATATATATATATATATATATATATATATATATATATATATATATATATATATATACATTTAGTAAGTATTCCCGTTAGGTCGTTTGAGCCATAAACGTAAAGAAGTAAAGTCGAGGGGCCTAAGTGTGTGCTAAGGAAAGTTGTTCCAGCAGGTTAAGGGGTCATTAGGGTTAATCAAAACACAATTTCAGTTCTCATTCTTCCCTTTCCAAGCCCTAGGCCGCCCCTCCCTTCCCTTGATCAATTCTTGCGTGTTACGATCGTTTCTTGGTGATTTGAAGAGGCTTTGATCTATAGTTTGCATCCTTTGTGTAATCTCCAGGTATTTGAGGTATTATTACATTGATTTCATGTCCCTTCAATCCCTTGATTCGTTCCATAACTGATCTAGGTCTTTAGAGGGTTGATTGGAGTCAAAATCGGGTGTTTTAATCGATTCGGTAACCTAAAATGTTTGTTATTGTGATACAAATCAAATGGGGATTAATCAAGGATTTCATTGCATCATTATGGTCTTAAAATGGTGAATTTTGAGGTACAAAAGTCGTTCATAAGGTTTGGGGTCGTTTTGGTTGTGTTTGGTTAAGTTTTGGAGGTTAAACAATGAGGTTTGTGCAGATTCGGGGTCAGTTGCGACGCAATACCTAAGTTGCGACGCAACTAGAATACAGTGACTTAAGTTGCAACGCAATTTGCCCATTGCGACGCAATAGCGACAGAATTTTTAAATGGCCATAACTTTTGAACCGTAACTCCATTTTTGACAAATAAGCTATCCACGGAATCGTGAGAGAGTCTACTTTCTAATGGTAATGCTTTCAAAAGATGATTATGATGTCAAGTTTCCTGAAAGGTTAATTTAGTGAGTGAATGTCGAGTTCCGTCGAGTTATGTAAGCTCTAAAGTATTAAACTAACCTCCGATGCATCAAGCATTGTCGTGGGTCATATTTATAGGTATTTAGACATGATTCATGACCATAAGTAAGTGGGTATTTTTTTAGCTCATTTATTGGTCGTTTAATGATTATAAGGTAGTCGGGAATACGTGCAAAGCTCGGTAACTTACGTTATCACTTGTTGTGCTCTTCAGCGTGGTAAGATAACATCTTTTATCACCTGATGGTACAAAAAAACCCGTTTTCATAAGTTAAACCTTCCAAATGTTTATGATGCTTAAAAGTAAGTTAATGGGTGCTTATGGGAGGTTGTTACGGGATATGTGGCTTATCATTTATGATGTATGATATGCATTTGCAGGTTGCAAAGGTAAGATGTAAGTTTTTATGAAATGAAATGTTGGCATGATATTGTTATACGATTATGAAATGATGATGTGCTTATGTTATATGTTTTATGCATGGCTTGAACACCTAGTCACTAGACTTATGATTAGGATTGCCATGTTCACGTGCACGTTAAGGGCCCTAAAGTAAAAGATGAATTATGTGATTAGTTTAGATGAAAGTGTAGCCTAAGCTAATATGATTAAGAAGTCTCGAGCATATGTAAAGTCTTGTGTTAAGCTTAACCCATGTTAGCTCTAAGGAGCTAGTGCGTACGTGGTCACGTGGTTTGGGAATCATGATACCTCCCGTGGCATAGTTACGTTTGAGTATTCCGGGTGGAGTAACTAACCACCATTGCATAAAGGCATAAACGGTCTATTCAGTTGGAAATGACTTTGTCAATTCCTTAACGATGTCGATGGACCACCTTATGGTTTACCCATCAAGTCGGGTGTGAGGACTCCATGTATGATGGTCTAAGACCGCCTACACACAACCCCACATCCCTAAGATAAGTGGATTATGTCACTTAGCCTATGTCTAGGCAAAGATACAAAGTAAAGAAAGAAAGAAAGAAAGAAAAGAAAGAAAAGTTAGGCACAATTAGGAGTATGATGAATCCTAATGTGTTATGTTTATGTTGTGTAGGTGATATCTCTATTGTGATATGACATATGTTATGATGATTATGTGATATTAACAGATATGAAATGATTTTGTTAATATATTATGAAATGGCAAATGTTTTCAAATATGTGTTATCTTACTTAGCTAATTTATTAGCTAACACTTGTTCTTTTGAAAATGTTGTGCCTTCAGGATAATCAAGCTTGAGCTAGGCGAAGATTAGCTTGATGAGATTGGGTAGAATGAATAAAGAAGACTATCAAAGACTTTTGAATGCTTAGACTTCCCATTAGCCTTATGTTTTGGCTATCTCATTTACGTTTAAAGACTTGTAATAATGTAGCATTTATGTTGGTGCCAAGACTTGGATTTACTTTTATTATTTTGATGATGCTTATTAGTAACACCATTTATAAAGGTACCATCCGTTACGGATGGGGCAGATTTTAAAGTGATCTTTTCCGCTACATTTTAAACGCCGTTTGGCAAAGTTTTTGAAAATCCAGGTTTTTAAATGACGGGTGTTACATGGTGGTATCAGAGAAATGGTTTAAGTGAACCAAAAACCGACCAAAGCCATAGGATTTTGGACTTAAACCGCATGAGAAATGATAGGCTTAAGTAGTAATGCTTTTGCTTTATGATGAAATGTTTTTAGGAAGGGTTGGGATGAGTGAGAGTGTAGGTTAAGGCTTATGTCTGTATTATGCTTAATGTATGTTCATGTTAAGTAGCCTTATTCTTCAATTTCTCGCTTCCTCCGTCGATAAATATCGTTGTTGCTACGATAGGTGATCTCCTAAGGTAATGTGCAAATTCACCGGTCAAAAGTTGATAAACTAGTACCATTGATTTGCGTACGATGTGTTGCGAGTAAAGTTATCCACTACGTCTTATAAGTCGACGTATGCTAAGAGTTGTGATTGGAAATGAAGTGTTATGAGAGAAGAAATTCGCTAAATGACAAGGACCATAAAGGAAAAGAGGTATGAGATGCCATGTATGTGATGGAAGTTGTAGTGGTTCAAGATGAGAATGTGGTTATAAAAGTTGACGAAACGAAGTTCGAGTTTAAAAGGAAGAAAAAGGAAGTTCAAGATGGGAGTAAGAGGTTCAAGGTTGATAGAAAGCTGAATGGTCGATGTTTTGGTTGCAAGTTGGCTCATATTGGTCCATGTTTAGATAAGACTCATAGGTGTGATACTTGTGGTGGTACGGGTCACCCTACTTCAGAATGCATGGACAATCCCAAGTGTTACCGATGTCAGCAAAGCGGTCATTTCATCAAGGTTCGAGATCTTCAGATGACAGTTGAAGCTGCCAAAGATAATGATGAGGTAGTAAGCGGTACTTTCCTTGTTAATTCAAAACCCGCTTCTGTTCTTTTTGATTCGGGTGCAAATAGGTCTTTTGTGTCTACTTTGTTTGCTCCTAAGCTCGAAAGAGTCACTACTCCCCTAGATTGTTCTATAGAGGTTGAAATTGCTAACGGTACCATTAGTGAGCATAAAGATCATTAATTTGATGAAGGCTCTCAAGTGCATACGACAGAATAAGAACCACTTCCTTGCTTATGTTATTGATGTACGAAAAGAAAAGTCTCCTATTACAGATGTTGATGTGGTTTCTGATTTTTCTGACGTCTTTCCTGATGATCTTCCCGGTATTCCTCCCGACCGTGAGGTCACTTTTCAGATTGATCTTGTACCCGGTGCTACTCCTGTCACAAAAGCACCATATTGTTTGGCTCCTACAGAAATGAAAGAGCTAATGTCTCAGCTCCAAGAGCTACTTGATAAAGGTTTTATACGACCTAGTTCCTCGCCTTGGGGAGCTCCGGTTCTCTTTGTCAAGAAGAAGGATGGTTCTATGCGCATGTGCATAGACTACCGTGAGCTGAATAAGCGAACGGTTAAGAATAAGTATCCTCTCCCGCGCATTGATGATCTCTTTGATCAGCTCCATGGTGCTTCTTACTTCTCAAAGATCGATTTGCGGTCCGGCTATCATCAATTAAAAGTCAAAAAGGAAGATGTGGTCAAGACAGCTTTTCGTACACTTTATGGGCACTATGAGTTTCTTGTCATGCCGTTTGGGTTGACAAATGCTCCTGCCGCTTTTATGGATTTAATGAATCGGGTATGTCGCCCGTTCTTAGATCATTATGTGATTGTCTTCATTGACGATATTCCTATCTACTCTAAGTTTGAAGCTGAGCACCGTGAGCACTTGAGCCGTTCTTGAGGTTCTTAGGGAGAAAAAGTTATATGCAAAGTTCTCAAAGTGTGAATTCTGGCTTTGAGAAGTTCAATTCCTCGGGCATGTTATCTCTTCCGAAGGTATAAAAGTTGATCCTGCAAAGATTGAAGCTGTCTCCAATTGGGAACAGCCTAAGACACCTACGGAAATCAAAAGTTTTCTTGGTTTAGCAGGCTACTACCGAAGGTTCATTCAAGATTTCTCACGTATAGCTAAACCTATGACAGAATTGACGAAGAAAGGGGTGAAGTTTGTGTGGACCGAAGCTCAAGAAAAAGCCTTTCAGACGTTAAAGACAAAGTTATGTGAAGCTCCTGTCCTAGCCTTACCCGAAGGTACCGATGATCTTGTTGTTTATAGTGATGCTTCTATTTCAGGTTTGGGTTGTGTTCTTATGCAAAGGGACAAAGTTATTGCATATGCTTCACGTCAGTTGAAGCCTCATGAAAAGAACTACCCGACTCATGATCTTGAGTTAGATGCTGTGGTGTTTGCATTGAAGCTATGGAGGCATTACTTATATGGCACTAAGTGTACATTGTACACCGACCATAAAAGCTTGCAATATGTGTTTACACTAAAGGAAATGAATGTAAGATAACGGAGATGGATGGAACTTCTGAAAGATTATAATTGTGAAATCAAGTATCATCCAGGTAAAGCCAATGTGGTGGCGGATGCATTGAGTAGGAAAGTGCAGAATTTTTCTTGTAGGTTGATGAGTATGGTTGTACAAGCCAAGTCTGGGTTACTTGACCGCATCAAGGAAGCCCAAGTTAAGGCTTTGTTGAAAGATAATATCGACAAGGAAAGTATTGGAAAGAAGAAAAGACTAGAGATGGAAATGAACAGCCGTGGTTTTCGGACATATAAAGGTCGGATTTGGGTACCATTGCTTGATGGTAACCGAGAGTTGATTCTTGAAGAAGCTCATAGGTCAAGGTATTCAATTCACCCCAGCGCTACAAAGATGTATGCCGATTTGAAGCCCATCTATTGGTGGCCGAATATTAAAGGAGAAGTTGCTCACTTTGTTGAAAGATGTTTGACTTGTGCACGTGTAAAAGCTGATCACAAAAAGCCATATGGAATGTTGCACAAATTGGAGATTCCAGAATGGAAATGGGATCATATTACTATGGATTTTGTGACCAAGCTACCTAGGACACCAAAGGGAAATGATATGGTATGGGTTATTGTGGATAGGTTGACGAAAAGTGCTAATTTCTTAGCGACACGTCAAGATGTACCATTGACCAAGATGGCGAAGTTGTACATAGATGAGATCGTTTCAAAGCATGGTGTTCCTTTGTCTATTGTCTCAGATCGAGACACGAGGTATGCATCTAGCTTTTGAAAAAGTCTTCAACGAGAGTTAGGTACTGGAGTAAACTTGAGCACCGCTTATCATCCTCAAACTGATGGGCAAAGTGAAAGAACGATACAAACCTTGGAAGATATGTTAAGAGCTTGTGTTTTAGAGTATGGTGGAGCATGGGATGATCATTTGAAATTGATTGAATATTCTTATTGTAAGGACCAGTTTACTGGTAAACTGGCCAGTCTCTAGTTACACCTGGAGACCCAGTGAAACTGGAGACCCAGAAGATTTGTCCAGAAATATATTGAAGTCCAGTTGCATCGTACAGTCAACGCAACTGAAGACTTCCTCCAGTTGAGAACTGACCAGTTGAAGAATCATTCCAGTTGAAGTCGAAGACAACAAATGGAAGATAGAGAATGACAATGGAAGCGAAGCCCAGTTGACATTCTAGTCAGTTACAAACTGGAGACCATCAGTGGAAAGCTCTTACAAAGCTTTACACTGATTACGAGGAATTGACTTTTGTGCTTTATGTCCTTTTACCCGGATAATAAGACTTATCTTATTATTTAATTACTAAAAGGTACATAAAGCTGGTTGAATAAAGTTGCTTTATCCTGCAATTTTACACTGCATTTTAAGGAATTAAATGCTATTCCTTAAATGCTCTCAACCACATTTGTACGGCTAAAGTTAACATCCCAATGTTAACTTTGCCTATAAATACAAGTCATTGCACAACAAGAATATTACTTCTTCGAATACACTTCGATAGATTTCACACTTTGCATACCTGCAATATTCTTGGTGAACTTGTGCAATATTCTCTCAATCGTAAAAAGGAACATTTCACAACTTTAAGTGTTTCGATTGTTTTGAGAAATTCTGAGTGTAGATCAATTGTAGTTCATAGGTTGTTAGGATATTTACATTCTTGTATTATCTTGGTTCCGCAACAACCTTGTAATTTGTTTAACATCAATAAATAAATTACACTTGAAAATTACATATTGTCTCATCAATTTATTTTACAAGTATTTTGTATTATTGCATTGTTCTTTACTTATTGTCTTTTAAATAAGTAATCTATCTAGAACTTGGTATATACACACTGCAACTGGTCGTCTCCAGTTCAGTGCATATATTGCAAAGTAACTCCACCATCGACATAGAGGTGTCTTCAGTAGTACCATCTATTGAGTTGGGACTTACAAGTGGTATCAGAGCAGAAGGCTAATAAACTTGCCTAGATCTGCTTAAGATGAACACTACTGAAGGTGGAGATGGTTCTGGTTCAGGTGAAACCCCCTTGAATACTAATGCCTAACCTGTTCAAAATGTAAATACTAACCCTCCTCCTCCTACTGCCCCAAATCACGTCCATGTACATTATTCTAACACTCTTGTTCCCAAATTCGATGGAGACAGTGAGACTTTTGGTACATGGAAGGCTAGAATGCTTTTGCATTTTGGTGGGATTGAAAGGTATATGTTGAAAATCCTTAAGGATGGACCATATATACCCATGTCCCTTGGGGTCAGTCCTCTTCTTGATCCAACTGGAAGAAGAGGTTCAAGAGAAAAGCTCGAAGACCATTGATCTGATGAGGATCGTAGACTTGTTGATCTGGACACCAGACTCAAGAACATGATCCTTGGAGCTGTCCCTGAAGATCTAATTCCAACACTTGTGCTGTTCCCCAGTGCAAAGTCAATGTGGGATGAATTAGTTATTCAGTTTGAAGGAGGTGATGACACTATTGTCTCCAGGAAAGTTGCCTTGAACAAGAAGTATGAATCCTTCTTTGCCTTACCCAATGAAAGTCTAACTGGTACATACACCAAATTTTCTAGCCTCATTAATCAGCTGAGAGGCTTGGGTGTAGAGAAGGATAATGATATTCTTCTTGAGAAGTTTTGTGATATTCTTCCTTCCAAATGGGAAAACATGGTTCTTGTCTTGAGACAAGGTAAAACCCTGCACAGCCATACTCTTGCATCGCTCTATGGAGCCTTCAGATTCACTGAAGATAATAATGCTGCAAGACTGGTGGCTGAGCAAGATGCCATGAACCATGCTCAGAGTTCCAAGGTTGCTAGTGTACCTGAGCGACCTTGTGCTGCCTTAATGTTTGCAGAGAGTGTCCAGGCACACTCAATGAAGGAGATGTTAAACAGTTTTTGAACTCTGGCCTGACCACTGAAATCAGTGATGGTTGTGATGAAACTGACGATGATGATCTGGTCGCCATGATTGCTAAAACCTTTAACAGGTTTAAGCATAAATCTAAAAGATTTAGTGGCCCAAACAATGCTTCCAGCTCCAGCTCTCTGGATAAAACCAATCTTACCTGCTATAAGTGTGGTAAGAAAGGTCACTTTATGAAGGAATGCAGATCTAGTCAGTTGAACAACCAAACTGGCCCCCTGTCCCTAATTTCAATCGGCCTGATGATAGCTACAAAGCTAAATACAAGAAGCTTAAGGCCCAGATTGCCCTCCTGTCCATGGAAAAGGAAAAGGATCAGTGCTTAATGGCACAAACTGAGGGAAAATGGGAGTACTCTGATGACTCATCAGCTGATGAAGAAGAGGAAAGGGACATGTGTTTGATGGCCTTGGAAGATCAACAGCAGCAGCACGTGGCAAAAGAAGATGTCATCACTGGAAGATGGGTGGACATCATCTTGATAAAGGTATGTGATTATGACAACCAAGTTGACCCTGAACTGAAACTGGACCAGGCTGAATCATTAAGTGGTGATTTAGCTGTTAGAAATATAATATGTAGTAGTTGATTTGTGTACTTTATGTTGTTTTGTACTTAGAATGTAAACATGTTAGAATGGAAGGGGGCATAGTGTAAATAGATCATATGTATATAAACCCCCTCCATAAGTGAATATGTAACCTTTTCACCCATAATACTATCCAAACTTTCCCTGACTCTCTCTCTACTTTCTCTCTCTAAAACCGCCATTGACACACACTAAAGCTCAAATTATACAAATATCAATTGGTATCAGAGCACAATCAGCATATCTGAACGATCTACAAGCTTGAATCAAGTTGTTTTTGTGCTTAATTTTGGTAATTTTGAGTTTTTCTGAAACTGTCAATTGCCGAGATAACTGTTCGAGTTATTTCTGCAATTTGAGTGTATTTTGGTTAGAATTTTGTTCACCGATCGATTCGTTGATAGTAAATCATCATTCAGTATCAATTTCAGACCTCAATTTCAACTTTTGATCATGTTTTGTGCAAGCTCGGCAAACAGAGGTTTCGTAGGGATTTGATTTGAGTGGAAATTTGTTATAATTTTGTTTGAGGATTTGTTCGCGATCAATTTCTGAACATTTTGATACAATTTTCAAGTTTTAATTCGCAAAAATGAGTGAGAATTTGAAGATTTTGTGTGAGCTCGGCGTTTGAGTGTTTGGCTGAACGAAGAAGACAACTGGAAACCGACTATTTTGTCATTTAGTGTATTCTCGTGTTTGCAGAGGTCGTTGATTAAGTGTTGGACGAATAGTGCGATTTGCAGAGATATAAGCTCGGCAAATCATCATTTCAAGAAAATCTTTCTAAGTGTTGGATGAATAGTGCGATTTGCAGAGATATAAGCTCGGCAAATCATTATTTCAAGAAAATTTTTCTAAGTGTTGGACAAGTTGTTCCATTTGCAGAGATCTAAGCTCGGCAAACACTAAGTTCAACTCTGGTGTGACTAAGTCATATTGATTTGGTTCATTTGAAGAGATCTAAGCTCGGCAAACACGTGGTTTTGAGAATTTTGGTTGTTGATCTGGTGTATATCGTTTGCAGAGATATTATCTCGGCAAACACGGTGTTCAGCTGAATTCGTCTAAGTGTTGGAGATCAATTTGAAATTTGTGCTATTTGTCGAGATCTAAGCTCGGCATCTAGTAGGAGTTGAAGCTTGGTTCAGGATTCTCATATTTGTGACTAAGTGAAAGTGCCATTTGCCGAGATCTAAGCTCGGCAAATCAACATATTTTGTGAAAGTTGGTTCAAAATCATTTTTGATCAACATTCTTTCCTGGTGCAAAGTTTTGAAATTTTCAAAATTTTTTTTTCCTTCATCTGCCGAGATCTAAGCTCGGCATCCTTCACAATTCAGAAAATTCAAATTTTTTCAAGTCTTTTTCATACATCTTTTATTGAACATTATGTCTTCAAGGGAAGCATTGGCTCTTGGTTCTGAAGGAAGACCACCTGTCTTGTTTAGAGGATCTTATCCTCAATGGAAGAAAAGATTTCTGAACTGGATAGACAGGCAGAAGAATGGAAAACTGCTGAGAAAATCTTATAAAGAAGGTCCTGAAATACCAAAGAACCCAATTAATGGAGAAGTGTTACCTGAGGAGAGTTGGAACACAGATCAAAGAAGCAGAGTTGAGGCTGACCAAAGTGCAATTGCCTTTCTTTACCAAGCACTTCCTGATGACATTTACTGCAATGTGGATTCCTTTGAAACAGGAAAAGACATTTGGGATGAAGTGGAGAAGCAGATGGAAGGATCAGATGTATCAAACACCATTAGGTTGTCAACTGTTCTGAACATGTATGAAACATTCAGACAGCAAAAAGGTGAACCACTGAATGAGGTATACATCAGATTCTGTAATGTCATCAATGAGCTGAGAAAGAATGATGTTAAAAGAACCAATATGGAACTGAACATCAAATTCATCAAGAATTTGGAAGAAAAATGGCAAGTATATGGAACTCAACTCAACCAACAATCAGATTTTGCAAAGCTCACAATACATACTCTGTTTGAAAAGCTACAACTGAATGTGGAAGATGTTAAAAGAATTCAGAAGAAGAAAGAAGAGAGTGTAGATTCAGATCCATTGGCTTTGGTTGCTGAAAAGAAGACTCCTAGAATGTCAAGACACAGTTTTGATGAAGTTCAAACTGATTCTGATTCGAGTGATATGAGTGATTCTGATCTGGATGACAACCAAAAACAGATGTACAAAGAACTCGCTTATTTCACCAAGACTTCCAAGAAGAAATTCTTCAAAAAGAAACCAACAAACAATCAGCTTAGGACTTCGTCAGTTTCTTCTTATGCTAAAAATGCAAATGCTCCTAAGTTTGATCAGAAGAAAGAGTTTGTTGGAGGTGAGAAGAAATATGAAAATCAGAGGAAGTTTGAGAAGAAGGTAATGGAGAGAAGGAATGAAGACAAGAAGTGCTATAACTGTGGCTTGACTGGACATTTTGCAATCAACTGCACCAAACCTCGACAGAAGAACTCCGAGTACTACAAGTACAAACTTTTGCTGGCAAGACAAGAGGAAAGCGGAATTGCTCTTCTCGCTGAGGATGACAAGTGGTTACATCTTTCTGACGAGGAGACAGACGAACTTGCAGCAAATGTGTGCTTCATAACAAAGATCAAGAAGTCAAAGGAGTTGGAGGAAGAAGATGAAAGTGTTTCTGAATTCGAGGATGAGGTAATCTCTTTTCCCAAATCTGTGTTGAAATATTATATGGATATGGCTGAGACAGCAAGGAAAGACTGCAGGGAGTTGAGTAAAAAGAATCTAAAATTAAAGAAAGATTTGGAGGACAAAGAAAAACATTTTCAAATTAAAATTGATACATTTCAAAAAGAATTTGAAAATTTGAAATCTGAAAAAGCAGCAGTCTCTTTTACTCAAAACTCCAAACTGCATCTTGAGAAACAAGAACTTGAGACCAAAGTTCTTGAACTGAGCAAGATTGTACGACAACTTCAAGTTGAGAAGACCAATGAGATGTTTCGAGCAAATGTTTTGGCTGAAGACATTGAGTCTTTGAATGTCAAGATGAAAGAATCTATCCCTGATGTGACGGAATTTGAAAATAAAACTTCTGACCTAAAATATGAATGTTGTATAAAAGATTCTCTTAAACAAAAACTTGATAAAGAAAATGATGAGTTGAAAGCTGAAATCAAGTCCTATCAAGAAAAGTTGTATAAGATAAATCGTTCATATCAACAAGTCTATTTAAACAGGCCCAGAAATTCAGAAACAATTTTCACATCAGGGTTGGTTTATAATAATCCAAAATGTTTGCTCGAAGCACAAAAAGAAGTCCCATCGTTATACAACGAATCTTATCTGAGATGTGGGATGACAGACCAATTTGTGAGACTGACCAATAGTGATTATGAGGCTGATGATTTTCTAAAAAAGGGTGCAAAAGTCTATTTTAACTATGAGTTAATGGATGAGTCATATGATTTTTTCGCTAACTCTACACACAACACAATCAAAGACAATCATGAGGCTGTCATACCGGAAATTCTTGAGTGTTTTACAGAAAAAACCTTTGGAAAATCCTATTCCTATTCCAAAACCTGCAATTTTGAGACCTTATGTTCCACAGATAGTTTTGGAAAAGGTAATTGAAAATCTGGAAAAGTCACTTGATGAAAAGCAATCTTTGATAGATAATCTACAACCTCAAAATCACTATGTCATTGACCCACTCAAGAATCATGAAAATGATTGTGATCACCCCGATTGTCCTGTTTGTGAAGTTATGGCCACTCCAAATCTACCAAACCAGTCTGTGTGTCAAAATGAGACAACTTCACAAACTGCATGTTCAATTTGTGAAATCATGAATGCATCTGTGCAAACTGAGAGTCAAGTTGTGCATGTTTCTGTTCAAACTGATGGTGATTTAGATGATGTTCATGATATTGATGATTATTTTTTCCCAATTACCTCTGAAATTGAGACTTTCACCAAGTTTTCTGAAGGAACTCAATCTTACTTGAATGAAATTGATGTTTTCAAACAAAAGTTTGAAAAAGAACGAAAACAGAGATTAAATGTGCTAAAAGAACTTAATGATTAAAAAGTTGAATTCCAACTTCAGAAAATAGCACTTCAATTTCATAAAGATAAAGCATCAATTTCACTCAAGCAAAGTCTAAATCCGATAAAGAAAAATGAAGTAAGTGTGAAGTTGGAAACTGATGAATTATCAACATTTTTGGAAGAAAATCTTGATTATGATCCTGACTTTGAAAAACATTTTGTTCAAAAGGACGAAAAACTTGATTTTAATCTAAAAAAGATTCCACAGTCACACTCTTCACAATCTTCATACGATAAGTTCCAAAGATCAAAGACTACCCAACAGTCAAAGACCAAACAATTACCCAAGACTGACTCAAAACCGAAGACCAGACCATTACCAAAGTGTGTATCAAAACCCAAGACCACACAATCTGAATCAAAGACTTCTAGGCAACAACAGATGTACAAGGTCAAATCTAAATCTGAGTCTCAAAAAGAAGTCAAAACAAGCAGTGGTCAGAAGATTAGTACAATTGAATCTTTCTCATTAGGTATCAAACAACCTCAGCAGGTTAGGTATTCTAGTTTTCCTACGTACTCTCAGAAGAATCCTAAGTGCACTTTACATAGGGTTAGAGATACTGTTACAGGCATGACTAAATACAAAGACCAGTATGGATGGTTGTCACCTAATAACATTAAGAAAGTGAATAAGACCACAGAACCCATCAAGAAGAAACCTGTTAAGAACATAAATGCTAAATTAGTATCTAACTCTAAGAATGTTCGTGTTTCAGGTGACTTGTGCATGAAAAGTAGCAGTAAATGGATTCCAAAAGATAAATTCTTTCATGCTACTAGAAAAGTTAAACTTGATGGACACACTACCCATGTCAAACAAGTGTGGATTGTCCCTAGATCATCTACATTAGATAATGCATCTAAATCTAGGACTAGTCCTGCTTGTACCAAATCATGTGTATAAACTTTTACATTCCCATGCTTGTAATTCGTATTTGTGTTTTGAACAATTCTGTGTGCTTGTGTGTTATTTCAATAAAATGTTTGTTTGTTTGTCATATTGCTTGATGTTTATTTTGCTTGATTTTCTTTATGTGTACTTGCATGTTATCCACCTAACCTGCAAAGTTCAAAGTATCCATGGGAAGCGATACATTCTAGTGATTGTAGATGATTATTCTCGTTACACTTGTGGTATTCTTTATTCATGCAAAGAGTGAAACTCCACAAGTGATTATTGATTTCATCAAGAAGACCCAAGTCAATCTTAAATCATCTGTTAGAATTGTTCGCTCAGACAATGGCACTGAATTCAAGAATTCAACAATTGATTCTTTCTTCAAGTCCATGGGTATTTCACACCAATTTTCCGCTGTCAGAACACCTCAACAGAATGGAGTAGTTAAACGTCGAAATCGAACTCTTGTTGAAGCAGCTAGAACAATGCTTGCCTATTCGAGGTTGCCACCAAATCTATGGGCTGAAGCTGTTGCTACTGCTTGTTTTACACAAAACAGATCCATCATAAACAAGAGGTTTGATAAAACTCCGTATGAGGTGATCAACAAAAGAAAGCCCAATGTGAACTTCTTGCACATTTTTGGATGTGTATGTTATGTTCTCAATGATCGAGAAAATCTGGGCAAATTTGAACCAAAAGGCGATGAGGCATATTTCATCGGTTATTCAAGAGAATCCATTGCATATCGTGTATATAACCGAAGAACCAAGAGAATCGAAGAGAGTATGAATGTTAAATTTGATGAACTCTCGGGAATGGTTCTTTTTTTTTGGGTAAAGGGGAATTTAAACCCCGGTAAGCTTTTATAAATCACCCAAAAGAAGATTATTACAAGTAGCTTGGCAAAGTACCAAACTAATTCATACATATGACATGCCATATGTATGTGAAACAATAACGTCACAAACGACCTAGCTGAACAATACATAAAAAAGGCTAATAACATCAAAAGCATTAATAATACACCTCTAATATGTAAGTAACCAATATCTAACATCAACCTCTATCATTCTACCAAATCGAAACCAAATCTCAAACATGCACATCACAGTGAAGAGCTCAAAATGGCTAACCAAATGGAGACTCCTACCCTTAGATAAATCCAAAGGCCTGTCAGAGGGACACATTTAGAAGACTGGTTGAAATCTTAATGGCAAACAATAAAAGTGATGTTTAATAAGTTTACGTGGTATCCAACTTCCATTCTTCTAGGATGCTTCTTCCTTGAATCTTTTTCTTGAACTTCATAGTGGCTAATTTCATCCGAACGGTAGACACAATAACATCACGCAATTGAGCAACCGATCTTTCTTTAGGAGAAAATAATCTGGAGTTTCTCTCTTGCCATAAGTAATAGGCCGAAGCAGCAATCAAAAGCTTAGCAATAACCGTCTTAGCAAGATTAGGCTTCGATGTCAACAATAGCATTGAAGTGATATCAGTCCATCGGTTTGGAACCGCATGAAATCCCATTAAGGGGCGAACCAAATTCCAAATCTGCAATGAGTAATTACATTCAAAAAATAAATGTTGATGCGAATCAGGTCCACGCTTGCAGAGGGAACAGCAAAGTAGATTTAAGTTAGTAGAACCACTAACATCCCATTGCTTCATC
The DNA here is from genome assembly GCA_034093135.1 of Erigeron breviscapus. Taxonomy (NCBI): domain Eukaryota; kingdom Viridiplantae; phylum Streptophyta; class Magnoliopsida; order Asterales; family Asteraceae; genus Erigeron; species Erigeron breviscapus. The sequence goes on along the minus strand of CM067172.1, from coordinate 100,185,229 downwards.
TTATCATGAGTCTTTAGTTTTTCTCTCATAATAAGCCAGACATGAAATGAGTGCCTCGGAATACTGTGTGCAAACCAAACAAGATCAACCCAAGGAACAACTGGTCTTCTAGCTCGGATGGTTTCCCATGTGGAGGAGGCTGAAAAATCAGTTTCCTTCCCATTATTATCATACCAAGTAATTACATCAGAAACAGCAGGACGAAGAACAGGAGGAGTAACATTTATAAGCACTGGAAATAGATCAAACCAGGCAATTGGCCATTTCCAGCGTCCATTAGTTAGAACATCATTAACAGTTGCATCAAGACGAAATCCCGCTCTAGTCATCTCTCTATATGTAATAAACTTACATAAAGGGCCAATAGAAGCCCAATTATCAAACCAAGCTGAAGTAGTACACCCATCCCCTATCAGATACTTAATATGTGGTCGGATTACTTCTCGCAATTGAAGAAGCTTACGCCATCCCCATGTTGAGCCAGCTTTCAACTCGGGAATGGTTCTTGAACAACACAGTTCAAGACCCGAACTTAAAAGTCCACAAGCTTCCGCAACAAAAACTACTTCAAATGTCAGATCATCATTCTCTACTCCAACATCACAAGATTTGGATATCTTGTTCGAAGAATTTTTCAAAGTTTCAAAAGAAGTCCCTGCACATGAAGTGAATTCAAATGAACCATCAAGTTCAAGTTCGAAAGAGATGGATTCCAATGAGTCTTCACCATCACAAGCTGTTATAACATGATTTTAACAACTGAATTCAATTCATCAATGGAGGATTTGGTGAGTGTGTGTTCTTGGTGTTTGTGTGTGTTTTGAGAGAGAATTGTGTAACTGTGTGTAGATCTGGAATTAAAGTTCTGAAATATGTGAAAATTATGTCTAAGTTATGATCTCTAAGGTATGAGAGGGCTATTTATAGTCTAACTATACAATTATGCTAATTGTCACAATTAGCCCCTCAACCTTAGTGATCATTTATCTATGACTTAACAACAAGAAATTCTCTAATCTAGATTACAATTTATCACTATTTTTGGATTTCTAACATTCTCCCCCTTAGTGATACATTGTAATGAATGAAATACGTGTTATATTGTCTTGTAGGAATGAATTTGATGAGCCAGGTGGTGAAGACAATTGGTGTGTTGAAACAAGTCTTCAAAGCTTTCTCTTTTGTCTTTGGAGAACTTGATTCAGTCTTGGTCTTGGTCTTGAACTTCTTGAAGTTAAATCATGTGAGGATTCTCAATGTTCTTTTAGAACAGAGAATAATGAATGCATGTGAGTCTTGAAGAACGAGAATAATGAAGTCGAACAAGTGTGTGACTTGAATCTTCAAGAATTGTTGAATCATGAACCAGAGTTGTCTTTTGAAATGCGGAAGGTATAAATCTTGGTTTCGACTGTATCAATCTCGATTCTCGAGTGAGATTCAACTTTTTGATTCTTCGGTTTTAATTCTTGAATGAATCTCATCTTCTTGAAATGAAGTTTCACGAATATGAACTCTCCCCCTTGATGTATGCATTGGAGTTTCTTGACAAAATGTTGTTGTATGACTTGAAGATCTTGAATGAAGTATGTTTGATGAAGACTCTTTTGAAGCTTTGATCTTTGTCACATCAACTTGAATACTTTGGAGAGTAAGCATTTGAAGTTTTCAATTCAATCTTTGTGATCTTAACACTATATACATTCCCATCCCATAGTTCGGTCGTTTCGCCTTGAACCACTAATTCTTCCCTATTTTCTAACGGAATCCTCACAGTTCGACTACCACAATCAATTACCGCGTTCATGGCCGATAACCAATCCATACCCACAATCACGTCAAAACTACCGATATCAAAAGGCATTAAGTCAATGTAAATGGGTGATCACATAAATCTAACACACAATCACGAA
>CM067172.1:100095383-100182316 GCA_034093135.1 Erigeron breviscapus | reverse complement strand
CAAGCAAGCCTAAACCATGGTATTTATATATACAGAGTGTGTAGCATGAACTAGTGTGCTAGATCATGAGATGTTTGCTAGTAGACTTGCCCATCTTTGGTTGTTACTAAATTGTGGAATTTAAGTACATTATGATGCTCTCATTATTTGGTTAAAAGAGATTTGGTGGTAGGAGTCGTTTTCTCACTAAACGTTTTTGTACGTTTATTGGAATTTCGGTAGTTTGGCTTTGATTTATATGATCTCCATTGTATACTTTGCTTGGTAATAATATTTGACATTAGTGGTCTTATAATACTAATATTTATGTATATTCTCTGACTTGTAAGTATATATTTAATTTTAATAATATTTAATTACTTATTTATTCATTTTATTGATTTATTTACTAAATAATTCCTTAAAAATACTTTTAAGTGTCATAATTGCCTTTATAAATTATGAATAATTTCATTTGAATTATCTTCTGATATACATGCTCCTTAATTTATAATTTCATGATTTATACTTTTATTTGTGTATTTTCCATTTATTTTAATGATAATATTTAATTAGTTATTTTTACTTAATTATTTATCTTTAAATTATGTAACACATGTATCTTGCCTTTTAACTATTTTTCTCCAGTAGGTTTTAGTTATTTTTATCAATGGTTAAGATGATTTAACCCCATTCTTGATTTACATAATTTATTTATTGATTTTTATGTCTTTTAATTACCATTTAAATTCAATAATTCATGGAAATTCTTAAAAATCATCACTAAACATTTTGGTCAAAAATCCCAGGCCTTTTAGGCAACTTTTATCAATAAAAATTCATATCAATTCAACCTCTCTTGTGTCTTGCTTATTTTGAGGATTTTAAACTTAAAAATCGTTTACCGAAATAGTGATTTTAGCCTCATTTCTTAAGCAATTAAAGTTCTTCAAAAGGGGTTTTCATTCTTGTTTCATTATTTCCAGAAAGTTCATCATATTTTGGTGTCCAAAATCGTGATAGTGGTGGTGGTGTGATATGTGCAATTTAGTGCTTTCGGTTAGTGATTATTTGACCCGAAAAGGTGATTTTTGAGCTTATTGTGTCATGAACCAAAAGATCTGAGTTTTACACTTTTATTTCAACTTATTTACAGTAGGTTTATCATATTTCCTTGGTCATAAGATTATGGTGCATGTGTGTGCTCAAAATGCATTTTTGCTTGTTTCCGGTTTATGATTTCTAGCTTATTTTAACATGTTTTGGTCCAAGCTTTGTCTCTTTGTTATTTCATTAATTTTTCCAGAATATTAACATCATTATTAACATATTTTTCACTTATAACAAGTCCATATCCATCTCATAATCCAACAAAAGATCCAACTTTCTTAAATCTAGCATACATGCATTCGAATCAACACTTTTTAATACCAACTTTTATAGATCTAACATTCAACAACATAAAAACATCTTTTAAGTGAAAAATCTCAGAATATATTTTTCAAAAATATACAAAAACATATAGATCTATCAAAAGGAAAATCACTTTAAAAGCTACTAATCTATAACCACACTTTTGGGTCTTAAACTTATTGAATCCTTGGATTTTTCTTCTTAGATTCGACATGCATGAGCATGAAAAGAAAGATCCTATCAACTTTGCCCTCATTAAGTGTATATTACAAAGAAAACAAGAAGAAAACATAAACTTTTGATAAAACCTTTGAATATAAACAAAAACAAGATTAGATCTAGTAAAAAGGATGAAGATTATACCCTCTTGAACTTGGTTTTGATGGTGAAAAATGGGCAGAATTTTTGTGACTCTTGAAGCCTCCAACAACCCTTAATCTAACCCAAAAACAATCCTTAAACCCTTGCTTAATATAACCCTTTAGTAATCTAACTTAATCCTTATTATTATTAAGTGTTTAACTTGATTTTTGTTGGTGTTTTCTTTGTTTGTTTTGGCCGAAAATAAGAAGGAGAAAGGAAGAGATGGAGAGTTTTTCTTGAGAGAAAAGAAGTGTGTGAAGAGTGTAAGGAGTGTGTGTTGGAGTGGTGAGTTCCAAGAGTGAAAGTGTTGTTTGAAATGAAAGAGTGGAAGTGTGAAAAGGGGGGAGAGAGGGCCGGCCTCATGGGGGGGTAATGAAGAGTTTTATCTTTTTTTATTTTTATAAATTTGTTGTATAAAATGTGTATGTATGTTAGATGTAGGTGTATATATATTTTGTAAGGTTAAATGGTATTTGTTTGTAGTGTAAGTAAGTTTTTATTCTAATATGTGTATATATATATATATATGTCGTGTATATGTATATGTATATATGTATATATTTTTGTGTTTTTAAATTTGTTGCATAAGCCTTTATTTATAAACTTGTATTTATTTTAAGCATATATATATATACTTATTGTTATTTAAACACTTTTATGTACATATTAATTTATAAATATACTTTGAGATAGAGATCTTTATTCTCATATCATATTTACTTAAATTGGTTTGGTGATTGATTTGTTGAACATTTGCAAGAATTTTTGATCGATATCTCAACTCGTGAGGCTCACTTTATCATTTATAACTTGAATTAATTATCAATAAAAATTTTGTTCAATGTCATTTTATAAATTAAATTTAGAACTGAACAATAGCTTTAGATTGCTAATTTAGGGGCATTATCTACTAGCTTCAAGTATAACTATGGCTTGCGGGATCATAGACAACATAACTAGAACATATATAAATGTTAAAAAGTAGGGTTGTTACAGTATGTATCTAGCTTTTGAAAAAGTCTTCAACGAGAGTTAGGTACTAGAGTAAACCTGAGCACCGCTTATCATCCTCAAACTGATGGGCAAAGTGAAAGAACGATACAAACCTTGGAAGATATGTTAAGAGCTTGTGTTTTAGAGTATGGTGGAGCATGGGATGATCATTTGAAGTTGATTGAATTTGCTTATAATAACAGCTATCATGCAAGTATTGGAATGCCATTGTTTGAAATGCTTTACGGTAGGAGATGTAGGACTCCAAGTTGTTGGTTGGAGCCCGGTGAAAAGCAGTTTACTGGTCCTGAAATCATTGAGATCACAATTGAAAAAGTTAACATTGCTAAAGAAGCACTTCGTGTAGCTAGAGAACGTCAGAAAACCTATGCCGATAAGAAAAGAAGACTAGTTGAGTATAAAGTTGGGGATATGGTGATGCTGAAAGTTTCTCCATGGAAAGGAGTTATTCGTTTTGGGAAGAAAGGAAAGCTAAGCCCACGTTTCATTGGACCTTTCAAGATTTTGAAGCGTATCAAAGATCTAGCATATCAGTTGGAATTGCCTCCAGAATTGGATGGAATTCACAACACATTTCATGTTTCATATTTGAGGAAGTGCTTGGCTGAGGAGTCTAGTGTTATTCCAATTGAAGATGTGAGTATTGATCCAAAGAAAAGAATGGTTGATGAACCGGTAGCAATACTCGGGAGAAAGCAAAAGAAGCTTCGCCGGAAGGTGATTGATCTCGTGATGATCAAATGGAAGCATAATCATGGTGAAAGTCTAACTTGGGAGACCGAATCCGTGATGAAGGAGAAGTATCCAGAGTTGTTCATTTCTGTGGAGATTTCGAGGACGGAATCCTTCTAAGGGGGAGGTAATTGTAACATCCCAAACTTTTCGAGTTTCACCATTTGACTATTCCGTTAGTTAACGTTAGGTTCGTCAAGTTTATGTGCCTTAATTGGTTTATGTGTGATTAATGTGCTATATGTGTAAGGTTTTAATGCCTTAATGATTCATATGTTAATGTATTTAAGATGATTAAATGTGTTTAAAGTGTTAGTAAGTATTCCCGTTAGGTCGTTTGAGCCATAAACGTAAAGAAGTAAAGTCGAGGGGCCTAAGTGTGTGCTAAGGAAAGTTGTTCCAGCAGGTTAAGGGGTCATTAGGGTTAATCAAAACACAATTTCAGTTCTCATTCTTCCCTTTCCAAGCCCTAGGCCGCCCCCTCCCTTCCCTTGATCAATTCTTGCGTGTTACGATCGTTTCTTGGTGATTTGAAGAGGTTTTGATCCAGAGTTTGCATCCTTTGTGCAATCTCCAAGTATTTGAGGTATTATTACATTGATTTCATGTCCCTTTATTCGTTCCATAACTGATCTAGGTATTTAGAGGGTTGATTGGAGTCAAAATCGGGTGTTTTAATTGATTCGGTAACCTAAAATATTTGTTATTGTGATACAAATCAAATGGGGATTAATCAAGGATTTCATTGCATCATTATGGTCTTAAAATAAGGTTTGAGGTCGTTTGGGTTGTGTTTGGTTAAGTTTTGGAGGTTAAACAATGAGGTTTGTGCAGATTCGGGGTCAGTTGCGACGCAATACCTAAGTTGCGACGCAACTAGAATACAGTCACTTAAGTTGCAACGCAATTTGCCCATTGCGACGCAATAGCGACAGAATTTTTAAATGGCCATAACTTTTGAACCGTAACTCCGTTTTTGACAAATAAGTTATCCACAGAATCGTGAGAGAGTCTACTTTCTAATGGTAATGCTTTCAAAATATTATTATGAAGTCAAGTTTCCTGAAAGGTTAATTTAGTGAGTGAATGCCGAGTTCCGTCGAGTTATGTAAGCTCTAAAGTATTAAACTAACCTCCGATGCATCAAGCATTGTCGTGGGTCATATTTATAGGTATTTAGACATGATTCATGACCATAAGTAAGTGGGTATTTGTTTAGCTCATTTATTGGTCGTTTAATGATTATAGGTGACGGGAATACTTGCAAAGCTCGGTAACTTACGTTATCACTTGTTGTGGTCTTCAGCGATGTAAGATAACATCTTTTATCACCTGATGGTACAACAAAACTCGTTTTCATAAGTTAAACCTTCCAAATGCTTATGATGCTTAAAAGTAAGTTAAAGGGTGCTTATAGGAGGTTGTTACGGGATATGTGGCTTATCATTTATGATGTATGATATGCATTTGCAGGTTGCAAAGGTAAGATGTAAGTTTTAATGAAATGAAATGTTGGCATGATATTGTTATACGATTATGAAATGATGATGTGCTTATGTTATATGTTTTATGCATGGCTTGAACACCTAGTCACTAGACTTATGATTAGGATTGCCATGTTCACGTGCACGTTAAGGGCCCTAAAGTAAAAGATGAATTATGTGATTAGTTTAGGTGAAAGTGTAGCCTAAGCTAATATGATTAAGAAGTCTCGAGCATATGTAAAGTCTTGTGTTAAGCTTAACCAGTGTTAGCTCTAAGGAGCTAGTGCGTACGTGGTCACGTGGTTTGGGAATCATGATACCTCCCGTGGCATAGTTACGTTTGAGTATTCCGGGTGGAGTAACTAACCACCATTGCATAAAGGAATAAATGGTCTATTCAGTTGGAAATGACTTTGTCAATTCCTTAACGACGTCGATGGACCACCTTATGGTTGACCCATCAAGTCGGGTGTGAGGACTCCATGTATGGTCTAAGACCGCCTACACACAACCCCACATCCCTAAGATAAGTGGCTTATGTCACTTAGCCTATGTCTAGGCAAAGATACAAAGTAAAGAAAGAAAGAAAGAAAGAAAAGAAAGAAAAGTTAGGCACAATTAGGAGTATGATGAATCCTAATGTGTTATGTTTATGTTGTGTAGGTGATATCTCTATTGTGATATGACATATGTTATGATGATTATGTGATATTAACAGATATGAAATGATTTTGTTAATATATTATGAAATGGCAAATGTTTTCAAATATGTGTTATCTTACTTAGCTAATTTATTAGCTAACACTTGTTCTTTTGAAAATGTTGTGCCTTCAGGATAATCAAGCTTGAGCTAGGCGAAGATTAGCTTAATGAGATTGGGTAGAATGAATAAAGAAGACTAGCAAAGACTTTTGAATGCTTAGACTTCCCATTAGCCTTATGTTTGGCTATCTCATTTACGTTTAAAGACTTGTAATAATGTGGCATTTATGTTGGTGCCAAGACTTGGATTTACTTTTATTATTTTGATGATGCTTATTAGTAACACCATTTATAAAGGTACCATCCATTACGGATGGGGCAGATTTTAAAGTGATCTTTTCCGCTACATTTTAAACGCCGCATGGCAAAGTTTTTGAAAATCCAGGTTTTTAAATGACGGGTATAACACCATTATACCAATAATTTTGGATGATATTATGTAATCTAATTACTTTGATTTATTTAAAATTTGAATAAAATATTTTTAAATCAATCACAACTAATACGATTGTTGTTTTGATTGAACATTACATTTTGCTATCATGTTCAAAAAAAACTACATTTTGTCATCATTAATTCTCATTATTTTTCTTTCATTTATTTCTAATGTTCTTAACAAATCGGTATGAATTTTTTTACCACTAATAAAAATTGAATTTCTTTATGTTTTTATTTTTAGAGTTGATGTTTTATATATCTCATATTTAGTCATTTGTCCAGATTGTTGACACTATTTGTTGTTATTCATGTATTCGATATGACAAAATAGATTGCATTCAATTCTAGCATTATATTATAGTTTTATTAATATAATAATTCTATTTTACAGTTATTTATAACTATTTTTCGAAGTAAATAAATAGTTAAGAAAATGTTGACCCGTACAACGTACGGGTTTAATCTAGTTTTACACACACACATTAAGTAAATTGTGTGTATCTTTGTTTATTATAATTAAGTAATCTCTCTATATAACTAAGACAAGATATGGTTGATCTTATGTGCCAACTTCATTTAAATGACATTTAGGATTTTTGCTTACTTGTCTTTATTTAGCTAAAAGTTCTTATTTTAAGTTTCCATGTGTATGTACACCTCATTTCACTTGATATTATTTAAATATTCAAATTAAATAAAATAAGATTTTTCATAAATATGAAAATCTGAAACCGAATATGATCTATGACTTGAAATAAGAGATGAGCACTTGGGTTCGCCGAACCCGGTCGGCTACACCGCCGCCGGGTTTCGGCTAGGACTCGGGGAAGGCATTTCGGGTACCAAATTGATCTTTGAAACTGATACTTGGGTTGAAAATGACCGTTGGCGTGTGGACCCCCCCCCCCCCCAAAAAAAAAAAAACGGCTACATGCATTATTTAAAAAATAAATAAAATTACCCCCTTTATTTATCTACACAACCTCACTTCACTTATACCCAATCTTTTACCATCTTCTTCCACACAACTTAATATTTTTACACCACAACTTCCACACATCTTATTTGACACACACTTTCATCCACTATATTTCCTTCTATACTTCTTAAAATGGCAAACAACACTACAATGAACTTTTGGGATTGTAAAATGGGGATGCAAACCCACATGAATAATGACGCCAGACACCAATCTGAAGTAAACAACGTCATTCAGGGCGTATCTGACAACAAGGCGGCTTACCAAGCCAAAATCGACCGAATTGAAACTCCCAAACGGGTTCGTAGCGCCGCCGAAAATGAGTATCTTGTATATCTTTGACAGAAGATCGATTGGCTGAATCAAGTTATTTTCCAGCTTACCACCGCCTCTACGACGTTGACAGCGACGCTAGACCACGGGTTATTCTGGCAAGGCAGTGTCGGTGGTGGTCGGTATGTAGATTACCATACTGACCCGGGGGAGGAGTACGTATCTCCTCAACCCGGCAACGCTGCCGGGTCTCCTGAACCCTACCGATACATTCATCGCAACGACGGCGACTGTGGACTCGGACTATTCCGAGTGTTAGTTATGTATTTTAGTATTATGAAATGTTTTTATTATGTGTTTTTTAGTATTATTTATGTGTTTTTAGTATTATTTATGTATTGTGTTTTTATTATGTGTATTTTAGTATTATTTATGTATTGTGTTTTTATTATGTTATTTTAGTATTATGATGTTTTTATTATGTGTATTTTAGTATTATGTGTTTTTATTATGTTATTTTAGTATTATGAAATGTTTTTATTATGTGTTTTTAGTATTATGATGTTTTTATTATGTGTTTTTAGTATTATTTATGTATTGTGTTTTTATTATGTGTATTTTAGTATTATTTATGTATTGTGTTTTTATTATGTTATTTTAGTATTATGATGTTTTTATTATGTGTATTTTAGTATTATGAAATGTTTTTATTATGTGTTTTACTATTTATTTATGTATTGTGTTTTTATTATGTGTATTTTAGTATTATTTATGTGTTTTACTATTTATTTATGTATTGTGTTTTTATTATGTGTATTTTAGTATTATGAATGTTTTTATTATGTGTTTTTAGTATTATTTATGTATTGTGTTTTTATTATGTGTATTTTAGTATTATTTATGTGTTTTACTATGTTATTTTAGTATTATGAATGTTTTTATTATGTGTATTTTAGTATTATGATGTTTTTATTATGTGTTTTTATATTATTTATGTATTGTGTTTTTATTATGTGTATTTTAGTATTATTTATTTGCTGTGCCAAAGTGGGATTACGATGACAATGGTTTCATGATTATTATTATTGTTATTATAGTTATTATATCTTTATAAAAGTTATCATTTGTAGGTAATAAAAATTGTATAGCTTATTATATCTCCGAATGGTGAGTAACATTGGGATCAAGTTTTTATTAGGTTTTAATACTTTCTCATTATTTTTTTTTATCACCTCCTATATTACAATCACAATGATTTTCATATTATTATTGTTATTATATAACTGTTATTATTAATTAATTTATAATATTATTTGTTGGATTGATTGTATTCAAGATTATTGAAGATTTTTTGGTTTTGCTTAAAGCAAGTTATTGGAAATTTTGATGATCTATTTATGAATTTAATTATTTTTTATTTTATACACTTTTTGTCTTTAACCGTGCAACACACGGGATTAATCTAGTTAACTTATATAAGTTATTGGACTAATAGCTTGCATGCATTCCAATAATTGAGATTTTATAATCATTCGTCTAAAAGAAATATTGTAGGAAACATAAAACACATATCATGCATTCTTTAAATTGGTCAACTCTTCCACTCAACCTGTCAACCATATTATTTGGACCCACTTTGGGTTAGACTAGGAAAAAAAGAAAAACCTTTACTCGGTGTTTTTCATGAGGATCTTGTGGTTCTCCTTCTCCATATATTTCAGAACTCAGGTGTCTTTATTTAACCTGAAACTCCAAATGTGTTGCCGACCGTTTACAAGTAACATGCATCCTCTATATATCAGGTGTTTACCATTTAGTCTTTTGTAGGTGAGATTAATGTACGTTACCTAAACCACTGATTACTCAATATGTTATTTGAATATTGTAGTTATAGAAAGTTGAATCAATTAGTACTACCATTAGTACCGATCACCACCTCTTAATGTGTCAATTTAGATAACTCTATATATAATATTGCCAAGGCCATTTGGTCATTTAATATAACTAGCAATATACCGACATGTACCGACGCAATGCAGGTGCTAGTGGTTTTTCACATATTTTTTGGTTTTCCAAAGTCTTTTGTGCTCTCCGGCGATCTATATATGTATATATGTAAAGGTCACAAGGAATATAAGCGCGCAAAATAGATGTGATTGACGGACTTACAATCCGAAGACCAATAAATTCATGGCCGGTGATGGAGTGGGACAAAGTGGACTACGGGCCGAGGGCCGATTTTTTAGGGGGACCAATTTATTTATTTTTTTGTGTATGTATAAAAAAATATATATGTAATCAACTTAGCTCATTACAAATCCTAACAATTAACCAAAAATTAAACCATATAATTTAACTTACATAAAAACGCACTTACATATCTTTTACGGATAAATAAAGTTATATTTTTCAATCTTGGAATGTAGCCGCAACCCGCAAGCTACTCTAATGTCCTTGTAGACCTAGAGTACTCTTCAATAAAGTAACAATATAGAATAGGAGTATTATAGTATTATATCTTTTAATTTGATGTGTACAATGTATAAGTGTTATCCAACTTAATATGTATGAATGTATTTAACTTGTATTATATTTTTTTGTTTTGTTAAATATAATTTGTAAAATGATATATATTTTTTGAAGATTATCTTAATAATCCTCCTAAAACTATAAAATAATGGCATATGGATTTTATTAAATCTCCTTTTTAATCTTATTTCTTGATTTTTTTTCACATGTCATATAATTTGAAGAATAACGTTTGTTATGTTTTTTAATATACTATAACTTTTTCGTCATTTTATAAAAATAGTTTATATATAAATCGTTGCGTCTAACTTCGTGATTTGGGGGCCTTTTTTCTGGCTCGTCTTACGTTTATAAATTCTCTAGATGACCCTGCCAATAAACAGTGGTATATATGTATAATGACATGAGATCTGATTATGAATTTGACTTCACAAACTGTTGATAATGATTATGATTAACTTGGTCGGTCACAAGGTTTCCTTTTATACATGATAGCAATTCTAGCTTTTTACTATATATAGCATATATATATATATGCCATTAAAGAAAGAAAAAAAACTGTCCAGTGCCGCCTTTTGCGGCTTTTCCCAATACCTCGACGGTGTATGGAGAAGGTTAAGATGTAGGCAGACCTTACCCCTACCAAGGTAGAGAGGCTGCTTCCAGTTTCTACCTAAATGGTAGAAAATGACCTCCGGCCTTTTGCATGGGATGAAAATCGAACCCATGACCTCTGTCTCCAGAGGTTAGGGTGTTTACCACTAATCCAAAGCTCGCATCAATTAATCTTTGGCAACTTTAGTTCAGAACATTGGAAATATACAACCAAGATAGAGATACATTATTAGGGTGGGGGAGTGCTTCACCGCCCCTCCCTGCTTTTTCTCTTCCTCCCCGTCCACTCCCTAAATGCACGGAATGTTTCCCCGCCTCTCCCACCCTTTTATATTTAATTTATTTTTTTATTTTAACCAACTAAAAAAATTAAAACTTTTACTAAAAATACAACTAAAACACATAATTTTTTATTCAAACACACTAAACAACTAAAACATACAACTTAAACATATAAACTAAGGCATCGGCCATCCGCAAATTGCGAAAACCCGGATGAAGAACCACATGCAACTTGCGAAAACCCGGATGAAGAACCACCCGCAAATTGCGTAAACCCGGTACTTTCAAAAAATGCGGGATCCATTTGACTTAAAAAGTCATCAGCTAGCTGCGGTCTATATACATTTTCGGTGGTGTTTTGTGGCGGAGGAGGAGGTGGCATTGAATCGTGATTGTTTGGGGGCGGTGGGTTTTTGCGACGTTTGGGAAGTTGAGAGAACACTGGATCTTTACGTTTTTGATTACCCCTTCCTCGATTCATGTTTGTGATTTTTGGTGTTTGATTGTTTGATTTGAATAAAAAAAAAAGGAAGAAAGAAAATGGCAGAAACGGTGGAAGCAGAAGAAGAAAAGAAAAAAGAAGAAGAAGAAGAAAAGAAACTGGGAGAGAGAGGGAGTCGAACGTTGCTAGTGGGCCATCTTCTATTTTAATTTTTTTTTTAATGTTGTAACGGTCATATGAGCGAGAGCCACCTGGTGACCGTTGTCTCGATTTCCCTCACCGCCCAACCGGTACCGGTACCTCGGGGCGGTGTTCCCTCCGGTACCGGACCGGTACCGGTTGGTGCCTAAACGACTCCGTCCACCCTTATATCGTTCCATGCGATCAAGCTACAATGACACCTTTGGTACATCATGATCATGCAAAGTGGGTATATCATCTCAATTTTATTATGTGGCGGATAATATATGACATGCAGATATGCACTAAATTTTCTTATGAATTTATGATCTCCAACAGTAACGTTAATTTGACACAAAATAGTTTATCACTTTATCTTCATCTCACTTCCTTGAAAGTTATGTTCAAATAATTCGTAGCGGTGGGATAGAGTTTTTTTTTTTTTTTTGAAAGGCAAGCGGATAAATAGCTAACACTCCCAACTTTGGTATGCCCACGCCGAGTTCGAATCCTGACAATGCCCTAAAGGGTTTGCTCTCTCATGTGTAGATGGGTACAACATTGCTAAGGTCCCCTCACCACATTTGCATGTGACAGGATTTGAACCCACGACCCCCTAAGAAGAAATTTACATGTCCAGATATATAATCAGTTAAATATGAAATTTAATTAATGAAACTGATCATGGAATTAAGGAAGCGGCTATCTACACACATCAACTGTTCCCAGAAACACATCCGAAACGCCTTGTTTTACGTAAAACGCCACGTATACCACCCCGTCATATATAAAACGCTGCGTTTGGCCGGTGTGTAGATAGTAAAACCCAAAAGGAGAATTACACGTGGTCTGACACACATGTCAGGGGAATGACAGGTGTCATTCCCCCGTTTTAGGTACCGTTTTATATAAAACGCTACGTATTAGGTGAATTTCCAAAACTGGCCATTTTACGTTAACTGTGTATATGCCAGTGCCGTTTTGTAAGCACAAACGTAGCATTTAACATCAAACGGAGCCGTTTTCTTATGCTTAATGTAAATGTTTTTTGAAATTTGTATAAAACTTGCAATTACAATATAAACAGTAAGTTATCAGTTTTTAATCAAGTGAGCATTTTCTAAATGTATAGGTTTGGAGTAATTTTTTATTTGAAAACGTATAGGTTTGAAAAATAGACAAAGTATATAGTTTATGAAATCAACTAACAATTGTTTGTATTTTTATGGAATTATGTTACTAGGCTTATGAAAGATCGAAATTTTGTGTATAGGTTTGAAAAATAGACAAAGTATATAGTTTATGAAATCAACTAGCAATTGTTTGTATTTTTATGGAATTATGTTACTAGGCTTATGAAAGATCGAAATTTTGTGTATTGTATCGGGTACAAACAGTCTATCCAATGCAACTAAAAAAGAATTTGTTTCTATGTAATGTATGTAAGCGGATGAACCTTACAAAATGACCAACACAAAGATTAGATAACTTAAGAAAGTAGTAAAGTACACCAAACGATTAGTTCTACATACCACATTAACACATTTGCTACCAAAAGACTAGTTTTATCACCTTTTACTCAACCACTATAGCATCTTCAGGAGTTAATCTTGGTCCGGGAACTGTTTTGGCAAGTTTTGGCCTTAAAACTCTGTTTGATCCGAGAATCGTTCAATGGCTCCGACCTGGGGGTTTTGGGGTGGTAAAGGTGTTTTGTAGGCGATTCCCTACTGGTCAAAGGGCATGGAGGCCGCTTTACGCCTTAATGTATAGGGTTTTTCCTCAAGAGGAGAATGAATCCTCTTGGATGTAGAGACATCCCTATATATAGGGGATTAGAGACTTGGAGAGGAGGAAAAGGAGTTAGGGTAAATCTTTTCCTCCTTTCAGGATATCTCCTATCTTTTAAGGAGATTTGTGATGATCTCATGTCCGGGATATTCGAGTGTTCGATATATCTTCCTTTTACGGGAGATTTAGATAAATACAAGAAATCCTGAGCGTATCCGGAGCTTCGGAATAACCCTGACTACGGAGGTCCTTTCCTGTGAATGCTACTGCTCCGCTACTGTTTAAACAAATATTATTACGGATACGGAGGTCCTCTGATATCGGAGGTAGAGCTCCGTACACGGTATATCATCAAGCCTCCCAGTCTAATAAGATAGGCATTCGAGGGCTGTCTTGTTAGACTTAAAATTCTCGAGGGTTAAAAAAGGATAAATGGATCTTTTAAAAATGAAAATACTTTTTATTTCTTACCAGACCGTTCCAATCATTTTCCCAATCCTGCATTTGCTGTGCCCTAATTTTCTCCCTCTTCAGGTCAGTTATTTCCTTTCAATTTCCTCCTTCGTTATTCTTCAGAAATGGCTAAAGTAGGTCGTAGTGATCTGTCCTCGGTAGTCACATCTGAGGGGTTAGGGTGGTTTTGCTCCACCTACCTTTCTTCTGTAGATAAGGTGGTTCGCTTACCGTCCTTTGAGGAAACTGTTGCCAATCCTCCTCAGGGGTTTGTGGGTTTATATATCGCCCATGTTACTCGTGGCAATCTGAGATTCCCTCTTTCCCCTTTCAGGATATCTCCTATCTTTTAAGGAGATTTGTGATGATCTCATGTCCGGGATATTCGAGTGTTCGATATATCTTCCTTTTACGGGAGATTTAGATAAATACAAGAAATCCTGAGCGTATCCGGAGCTTCGGAATAACCCTGACTACGGAGGTCCTTTCCTGTGAATGCTACTGCTCCGCTACTGTTTAAACAAATATTATTACGGATACGGAGGTCCTTTCCTGTGAATGCTACTGCTCCGCTACTGTTTAAACAAATATTATTACGGATACGGAGGTCCTCTGATATCGGAGGTAGAGCTCCGTACACGGTATATCATCAAGCCTCCCAGTCTAATAAGATAGGCATTCGAGGGCTGTCTTGTTAGACTTAAAATTCTCGAGGGTTAAAAAAGGATAAATGGATCTTTTAAAAATGAAAATACTTTTTATTTCTTACCAGACCGTTCCAATCATTTTCCCAATCCTGCATTTGCTGTGCCCTAATTTTCTCCCTCTTCAGGTCAGTTATTTCCTTTCAATTTCCTTCTTCGTTATTCTTCAGAAATGGCTAAAGTAGGTCGTAGTGATCTGTCCTCGGTAGTCACATCTGAGGGGTTAGGGTGGTTTTGCTCCACCTACCTTTCTTCTGTAGATAAGGTGGTTCGCTTACCGTCCTTTGAGGAAACTGTTGCCAATCCTCCTCAGGGGTTTGTGGGTTTATATATCGCCCATGTTACTCGTGGCAATCTGAGATTCCCTCTTTCCCCTTTTTTTCTTGATATGATGAACCATTATAACTATCCCTTTTCCTTCCGGGGTCAGAAACTTGACCATTGAATGGATTGTTGATGCAACGATTCCCAGCTTCCTCATGGCGGGTCTGCCTAATAACATGTTATAGGGGGAGGGTGACCTTACTATAACAAAATCAAGCCCCTCTGTTCTGACAGTGGGCGGTTGTCCGATTTCGACAGCCAGGTTTATCTCTCCTATCGGCCAGATCCGCTCTCCTGCGAACCTATTAATGGTGTCTTAGCAGAGGTCATCAGGCTCCTTATCTGATCGGGGAGTTGCAGAAAGCAATGTTCATAAAGAACGTCGCATTCGCTACCCCCATCGATATACACCCTGTGAACCAAGATGTTGCAAACGGTGACTTGTATTACCAGTGGGTCCTCTGAGAACATGCTGGTTTCCTTAGAGTCGAAAATTATATCTTCTGCTGCAATACTGTCTTCTGCGGTTTTTCTTTTAGTCCCTTTTTTGAAAAGACTCTGGGGTGGTCTGTAGCCACCGCCTCTTGTCTCTCTCGCTCCAGGGTTGAGATCGGCCATTTTACTTTTTCGATCAAGGGTGGGCTCGGTAATTGTTTGGTCCCACGGATGGCGCCAATTTGTTTGATCCGAGAATCGTTCAATGGCTCCGACCTGGGGGTTTTGGGGTGGTAAAGGTGTTTTGTAGGCGATTCCCTACTGGTCAAAGGGCATGGAGGCCGCTTTACGCCTTAATGTATAGGGTTTTTCCTCAAGAGGAGAATGAATCCTCTTGGATGTAGAGACATCCCTATATATAGGGGATTAGAGACTTGGAGAGGAGGAAAAGGAGTTAGGGTAAATCTTTTCCTCCTTTCAGGATATCTCCTATCTTTTAAGGAGATTTGTGATGATCTCGTGTCGGGGATATTCGAGTGTTCGATATATCTTCCTTTTACGGGAGATTTAGATAAATACAAGAAATCCTGAGCGTATCCGGACCTTCGGAATAACCCTGACTACGGAGGTCCTTTCCTGTGAATGCTACTGCTCCGCTACTGTTTAAACAAATATTATTACGGATACGGAGGTCCTCTGATATCGGAGGTAGAGCTCCGTACACGGTATATCATCAAACTCTTTCACTTGGAGGCCTTCTCTTTTCCATCGTCTTCACTCTTGTTCTCTTCTTAGTTCCTTCATTCACAGATTCGTTTTTAGTTACATTGGATAGAAGGTTTTCGAGATCGTTACATTACATAGACATTTTGGCTTAGTTAACTACACTCACAGGTCATTATCCCTTGTAAGAATAAAACAACTTGACTAAGCATGATATCGTCTTTTTTAGTTTGTAGAATTTTTGTTACCTAGTTTATAAAAATATTGTAATTTATTTTTTTTAATACTAACATCAAACACATTGTATCACGCATGAACAACAGAACATACAAAGTTACCATCTGATCCAACAAAAGAAATTATCCGGAACAATAAAAGTATCAAAAAAATATGGCGTAAACATACGTCAAATAGCTAGTAAAAAGTGTTCGTAAATTGGGTAACATCAAAGTGGTTAGAGTGATCAAGGGGATTACCATCAAACTGGGTGGAGCCATGACCCGGAGTAACATCATACTGGGAGGACTGATGAAGCGGTTTAAGACCAGTGGAGTCATCAAACCGGGAGGACTGATGATGCGGCGGAGGAACAGTGGAGTCATTGAACTGGGAGGACTGATAAAGGAGGACCAGTGGAGTGATCAGAACTGGGTGGAGCCATGACCCGGAGTAACATCATACTGGGAGGACTGATGAAGCGGCGGAGGACCAGTGGAGTCATTGAACTGGGAGGACTGATGAAGCGGCGGAGGACCAGTGGAGTCATTGAACTGGGAGGACTGATGAAGCGGCGGAGGACCAGTGGAGTCATTGAACTGGGAGGACTGATAAAAAGGAGGACCAGTGGAGTGATCAGACTGGGTGGAGCCATTAACAGGAGTAGCATCAAACATGGAGGGACCAGTGCAGTTGGTCTCAAAAAACGGGGTCTCAGGCGGAGGATCAGTGAATTTCGCTCCACCAAAACCCAGGGGGGTTTCTTCGTCAGCGCCATCACTTGGAGGATCAGTCGGGGGAGTAGCTTGTTCTGTCGTTTTCGGACAAGCAGGAGTGCCTTCAACCGGGCTGATTGCGGTGCAAAGCCATTTCAAGAGGGCCTGCATATGCTCTGTCTGCCTTGCCAGTCCCCGAACGTGCTTCTCGAGACCGTCGAGGCGTGTCGAGATCTGCTCCACTTTGTCTGTAGTCTCCTTAGGGAGGCGGACAACCTGATATGAGCGTTTTGGGCGGTACTCTGGCTCCCGATGCTCTCGTGCACTTGGTGAATCTCCACTGCCGGTAAAGGCGGCGGCAACATGATCTCCGTCAAGTCCGGTTCCTTCCACTCCTCTCTTCCCTGATCTGTCATCGGAGTTGGAACCTTGTGTATGCACCGGAGGATGCCCGTCCCATACAGGGTGTTCA
This sequence comes from Erigeron breviscapus, assembly GCA_034093135.1. NCBI lineage: Eukaryota > Viridiplantae > Streptophyta > Magnoliopsida > Asterales > Asteraceae > Erigeron > Erigeron breviscapus. Next base: position 100,164,997 of record CM067172.1, on the reverse strand, counting down.
TGTTGTTCACCTTTGGTTCCACCGCCGGGATCTTTAGTTCACTGTACTTTTGATGCAGGTTCAACGATTGTGCGATCATGGTAATGATATGCCCGCATACAATCTTCCCGCAAGACTTCCTGCAACAGATATGTATATTACTAATTAATATATAAAGATGTCATAAATAATAAGGCATTGAAAATACTAAGAAGCGGGGAAATGTACTTGGAGTAAAACCGGTGAAAGTAATGAGCAAGAACATGGGCCAGGTTGCAGGGTTTGCGCACCAAAAGACAGTACAAGAGAAACAGGTCGGTCACAGACATGTGCTCTCCGCCCTAGCTACGCCCGTTTATCGTCTTTGTGTTCAGGCGGTGGAAGTAGTGGAACAAAGGGTCCCTGTTTACACGGAAAAAACAATAACGGCCCAATGCATCATCATATATATATGGCGTAGCCATGCATCATCATATAAATTGGAACCAAAACAACTAGCCGGGCCTATGCTTTAGTCGTGTACAAACTGATTACAAACTTCAAACTAGACTAAAAACCCCAGCTAGTCTACCCGACTGTTCACATTGTATCTTTTTCCTTTTTAATCATCCAACTCTTGTTTTAATCTAAAGATGGTAAATTTAAAACGGTAACGATAGATTACAATGCAAATTAATGTCTCACAAATTTCTAGTATCACTTTTTCGATATAACGAAGCAGTCCACAAACAACAAACCGCTACATTTTGATATAACAACATTGCAAGACTCAACATAAAACATTATATAAAAGAATACTAAAATTCATAAAGATGAATATGAACATCGAGCGTTACCTGATCTGTGTCGCCCGTTCCCTCTTGAAGGTCTTTTCAGTGTTGGGAGCGATCGCCCTCCAAAAGTCGGACAACTCGTCAATTGGCGCACCCTTCAACGATATGTTGAACCGATTCCTCTCCTCCTCCTTGTCTTTGTATAGACCGGCGCGTACCCCAAACCTCCCCAGATCCATCTTGTGCACCTTACCGAATAAACAGAACTCCACCTCATGTCGGGGGGCTTCTTGCTCTGGCACCTCAGGTCGGCCGCCTTCTTCCTCCGGGTTTTTCTTCTCGTTGTACCTTTATAAAAGAATGATGTTATTAATCACTCGACAAAAAAATGGTATTCCATTAACCATTAGATGGTACCTGAACGTGGAGAGGAACTCTGCACACATCTTCCGATAGGCAGGCAGGTCCTGCTGATACAAGCGAGACCACGGGGTGTCCTATCCACCGAGAAAATGCATGGCCCTGTCCTTTAAATTCAAATCTTTAAGTCTATCAAAACAAATCACGGCACCGGGCGCCACCTCCACTCTCTTGATCCGGTCAAATCATTCAGCCTTCCATGTGTTGTCTTTAAACTTTGTGTGCGGGTACTCAGCAAGCAGCTTGTCTTTATCAGTCTTAGGCCACTTCGCCCTTGGCATTGATTTTCGTCGTCGTTTACTGGGCGGGGCCTCTTCCTCTGTGTCGTCTGAGTCATCATACGACTCTTCATGTTCTCCTTGAGGATCCTCTTCCTCTTGATGATGACCTGCCGTTGCGTTGACCTCTTCATCTTGGGGGACCACGTTTTCCTCGAGGTTGATTTCGTCGCGGATCTCTGGTTCAGCCATCTGCGAACAAAGAAAATATATACAATTAGGATCAAGTACATAATAAGCAGCCACGTAGAATAATGGCATCAAACTGGTACGTACAAAGTTATAAAGTTCATAATCCTTCCTAGGGTTTATAACAGCCAAATGGTGACTCGAACTGATATCAGAGACACAATGGTTGTCAATGATATCGTGGGTAGGGTTATCAATCATCTTATTAAAAGGGGTATTGTATGATTTTGTATGACAATAAGCAGGTAATGTGAATTATTGAAAGTAAAGGTAAAGGAGGAGATTGGGTACAAGAGTAAATGTGATATGATATATTGGGACCATGGGGCTCCGTTTTATTAAACCCTCCCCGTTTTGTGACCATCTTGCCGTTTTACAACAGTATCTCCGTTTTCTTATTTTCCAGGGGGTAAAATAAACAAATTCATCCCAATCCGTACACCAGTTAAATTTTCACAAACTGGGGGTTTGACATAAGACGTGAGCAGTGCTGGAGGGTCAAAAAAAATTATTCGACCACCAATCCAATGAACCCTAACTGCTTTCTAAACCTCATCCACATGTATTACACGAATCAAAAGGAAACAAATACATTTATGATTTATAACAACATACATATGTAAGGTTGAAATCGAATACCCATGAACCCTATTTGATTTACATGAAATAATTGAATACAGATCGACACATATGAATATGTATGTATATAATATATAGTAATATATATATATATATTTGTATATATCTATACAACAAAGTAAATACACAAGATTGAAAATGCATGGCAACCGTATATGGAGTGTTGTACGGATCTAAGTAGATACTTACCAAGAAAAGAAGATGGAGTACAACGACGGAGAAGCAGAACAGCGGCGGTGGTGGGAGAAAACGGATCGCCGGCGGTGGTGATGGAAAACGGATCTCAGACGGTGGTTGGTTTCTGTGCTGGGGTTATTGTGAGTGAAAAGTAAAAATGAGAAAGTGACATCAGGCAGTCGTTTTTTTGATTATATATACCTGTACAAAACGGCCCGTTTTATGTCACACGGTATTGTTTTTAATTTTTTTTTTATACAAAATACAAATATCATACACTTGTATTGTATAAGATAAAAATTCAAACTACACATTTACAAATACAATACAATTTTTATTACAAATACCAAATGTTATTTTTGAAATACAAACTTGAAAATTACAAATATAATACAGATTTTATTACATGAACTGTGGTCAGCAACGCACAGCATAACTAGTCGCACAAATCTATGTGCTGACGGCGTGTTCCCGGAGGTTGGTTGAGTTCTCGGATCCGTATGTACTCATCCATACGATGACGGTAGATTATTTCCCACTCACAGGCTTCTGGTGTCCGCCAATGTGCACAGTACATATTAAGTCGTCGCACGGGGTAATCGCCTTCTAGTTTAACGTTGATGAAATGAGAGTTGCTGACTAGACAGACTGTGACGTACCGATGGGGGTAGTAGTTCCCGTCCGGATCTTGAGGGGGGGCATTCCGAAGGGGGAAAAAAGTTTCGCTACCAGTAGTCGTTAGAAAATGGACAACCGCATTAAACCTTTGCGCGATGATGAGTCCGGCGTATGGAGGTGCCCTCTGAAGTGGATATTCCCAGTATAATTGTGAACGCACCATATCGAAAGTACCTGTCATTTGATAGTCAATACGATTTTTCCACCAGCCCGAATTGGGACCCTCCAACTCTTGTAGCATTTCTTGTCGAACATAAAAATGGTCCTTCCCTGTATACCCCAGACCCACAGCGACCGAAGCAAAACTGCAGTGGCCATTTCCAGGGACATCCGTTATGCGTGAGACGAACGGGTGGAAAATCGATGGTATCCACCTCTCGAAACGCATAACGTCGATGACGTCCACCTCTGGATTCATCAAGGGGAACTCGGGGATGCTTCCGGAGATGTCGCCCGGTCGTTGTGCGGTTGATCTAATACGATTGAAACTAGGGGACATTGTTGATTGGGACCTAACAGTGCCGGCGTAGCTATGTTTGCCTTGATAAGGTGTTCCTTGCGACCCTGTGTCCGAAGGGTGTAGCCGAGAGGCCTCCGCTGCCCTTTGGTTTTGTCGACTTGTGGTTGGACGGCCGCGTGTGTCTTCTTGTACCCTTGGAGGTTTCCTTGTTGATTTTGATGGGAATATCGCTGACATGACCTTAGATACCATGCTTTTTTTCACTGCTGGTGATTTTTCTGAAAGAATTTTCTGGGTGGCCGCCCCCAATTGTTGCGCATAGTCAGTATCTTCTTGCACATCGAATGAAGGGGCAAAATCAAGCTTCCGCCAAAAAACGTCAACATTTTCGATTTTTATTGTCGTCCCTGTGGAAGGATAGATACAGTCATTTTATGCATACACTACAAAATAAGCGAAATACGGTAAAATTATTCTTGTTACATTGAATCATCATTTGTTCAAGCCGACATGCGCATGGTAACCCACAACTTGTGTAAAGTTGGCAACTACAGCTCTCATTATTCTCCTGCAGCTTCTGTATACGCTTACTCTCCTTTTCCATAAGGTCGAGAGCGGTAAGTGACACCTTTCGATAAAGATCGACAAACATTTCCCTGCCATAACAGTTCCTTACCAGCCTGTGATGATCCATTACCTTTGTGAGACTGGTGCCGAACGTGTGTCTGATGCTACGTACTGTGACATGACGACTTCGTCGACAAAATCGAGGACCCTTTCCAACGAGTTGTTTGCGTTCTTAAGGAATTTTTTAAGGTTTACATGCTGACTTTCCACTCGGTTGGTCGTCCGTTGGTTGAAGTTTAAATGTTGGTCTGTCCATGCGGATACAAACATGTTTCTATACAGTCCTAACCAATTGTCATACACATAATCCCAAACACCTGAAATGAGAAATAAAAAAAATAATATATTCAAATATAATATAAACACTAAGCTGGTAGATAATATAAAAGCATGACTATTTATTATATATTAGGATGTATATAAACTTCAATATTAAGCATGTATATAACTTACGGTCTCGCTCGAGTTGGTGAAGAAAGTTCCTAAGCACACCCACGTTGTAGTCGTATAAAGTCTCTGTGGTCGAATCACATAGGGTTTTCTAGTAGTGTTCGAATCTAGCCCAGTTATCCCCTTTAAAAGATTTTTTGTGATATTTGGCTATATTCTCGGAAATGTGCCACCTACATAGACACTTGCTTGCATTTGGAAATGCGTCACTGACCGCGTTCATTAAAGCAAGATCCCTATCAGTAACGATTACGCGCGGTTCCATGCAACTATTCAGCATATCTCGAAGCCTATCAAGTACCCATTTGTAGTTGTCCCATCGTTCCTTTTGTACAAACGCGTGTGCAACGGATATCGACTTGCCGGTTGACGTCAGTCCAACTACTTGTACAAGAGGGAACCTATACTTGTTGGTCTTGTAAGTTGCGTCAATCAAAAGCACATGGGGGAATGCACGCCACATTTCGTACGACTTGGGATGAACAAAGAACAACATGTCCAACTCTTCTGTTTCGGGGTCCTCTCGGGTGTAGTATACGTACTCCTTCGATCGAAGTACATTCTCCAACACCTGCATAGGGGTATCACCTATTTTGTTCCCTTGCTTGATCTTGTCAGTGGTGTTGTTTATGTCTTTCTTAACGGCATAAGATCCTGGAAACAATTTCCGCACGGCTGACAATATTTTACGTGGTTCGAGACCATGTTCGTGTAAGGTCCCCATCGTATTCACTTGATCCGGGGTCATCCTCCTCGCAAATGCGTGGCTCCATAAACCTTGTCGGGTCGTGATTATGTGTATCGTCTCTGACCTCCAGTCGCCATACACCGTCACATGCATTATATAGGCCTACCAGAAGGAACAGACAGTTTGTTTTTTGGGTATCGCCAAGTCTTTTTGTGGCGCTGCTTTTGTGATTGCCTCCCTGGGTGCATGTGATATCCACCCTTATGACCCTGTCAATTCGACCTTTAGATGAACGCCGTGTCACGAGAACGTACCCTTTCGCTAAACCTACTTGGGTGGCCCAACTAACCAACTCCTCCTGAGTCTCAAAACCCTGTCAAAAATAATAACGATTCATAGGTTGGCAAAAAATATTATAATCCGCATACGTTTAAAAAATTAACAACTTCACTACCTGGTTGGTTTAATACAAGCCTTGAGACGCACGTATGGGGTCTTCGCGATGTGTGTTTTCCGGATTATAGGAAGATGGACCCTCAGGTGTTTGAAAATCAGGATCATTATCACTCGACCGCGACGGATTCGACCCGTGTATATGCTCTGGCGGGGTGTCAGCTACTCCCTCAGACTCATAGTCCGGCTCTGAAGTAGAATTCCGATTTTGCCTAGCATAATATTCCGGCGGTGTTTCTGGGACTCCTTGATCCGAATAACTTTCAGCCGCTAGTGGTATGTTGCGGTCGTCATTAGGTCCCTGTGTAATACGCACCGTTATATTCAAAACGTAGCATATTCAAAAATACTTAGTATACGTAATGAATGATATGGTATAATATTTCAAACTTCAAACGTATCCAATGGTCTGCTAACATACTAAGATGTCCTGTTTTATATAAAACGATAGGTATTAGTATATTATACTTTTATAATAAGCTTAATTTTGTATGGTATTATCTATAACTCCCTGATATAAATTGGTTTGTGCATTTACAATTACGTTAATATATGTTGGCAATATTGTACACTAAACTGTCAACTCATAACGCCGACCAAAAAAATATGCCACTTTTTATGTCATACGTGACCAACATTATCTTGTTCTAAGGTATGGTCGACTATCTAGAAATATGTAAAAAGTTACTTGCCTGGTTAATATTAGGCGGCCATGGGTCCTCCTCTCCAAATAAATGGTCGTACAACCACGACATGTGTTTGGTGAAGTGTAACAAATTATGTTTTTTTAAATGGTGTACCAACCTATAGAAAGAAATATTTTGGAGTGTCTTTGGAAGTGCATGAGCCTATCAGACTACCAGGTTATCATATATATGTACACTTGGTATACTAAAGTTCCACGTTTTATATAAGACTTGGCGTTTTGGGTTTTTTCAATGATTGAGATAAAGATTCTGTCTGCCCCAAAGTGACATTCAGGAGTAAAGTCATTGTGGCTATAAGTTCCTTCTTTACATGCAAATTTGTTATAACATTATGAGTTATACATCTTGACGAATCGTAGATACAAAAACATTATATTGAGCTATTTAAAACTACCCATATATCGTGTACAAACATCAATTTGAAAGAATACAATCAAACTAATAAAATTAAAAAAGGTGAAGTTCAAATTCTTTGCCACAGTACTTCCTCCACGCTCCCTTATGTTACATTTACGTCCCCGGCTATGAATTGTACTCCAAAACATCCACCTATTCAGATAGTGTGACACAACATCAGTTTGAGGGAATACAGTGAGTTTCATAGCGTCTGAAAGTGTGGTTTGGTGTCATTGTTCGAATGAAGAATACAGTGGGTATTTATATTAAAAAAACAAAGTCACCGTTTTACATAAAACGTGGCGTATTCAACGCTAGAATACGCATGGGACCTCAACTGTAGCCTGTGGCTTTCACTGTACGACTGTGACATTTCAGCCACTTTAATGGCAGGAGTATAAAACGGTGCGTTTTATAAAAAACGTGAAACATAAAACTGTCCGATGGATTGTAAACGTTATAAAATGTGTCGTGTAAAATTTGCTATACTTTTTATTTGTTTTAATATAATTGGATCATTTTTTATCGGGAAATGATTAATCCTCCTAAAAGAATGACCTAAAAAGAAAATAAATTTGTTTATTTGTTCCATAGACGATTTGCATGGTTTAAAAAAAATATTGGGGCTAGTTTCTAATTGTATTCATTTGTTTATTCAATTTAGTATTCAAATTTAGACGTTTTATACAAAACGGGACCTTTGATACGCACTAAATGGGGCATTCGTAGAATTTCTTGGATAAAATCACTCAGTTCAAATCTTCATGATATCGGATAATTTGTCGTATAGGTATGACAAATTATCCGATATCATGAAGATTTGAACTGAGTGATTTTATCCAAGAAACTCTACGAATGCCCCATTTAGTGCGTATCAAAGGTCCCGTTTTGTATAAAACGTCTAAATTTGAATACTAAATTGAATAAACAAATGAATACAATTAGAAACTAGCCCCAATATTTTTTTTAAACCATGCAAATCGTCTATGGAACAAATAAACAACGTAGCATGCGTGGTCCTTTCAAGAAAGTGGCGACAAGTCACAGACTATTATATTCCAAATGTTAGATGCGTCATACATAAAACGGTGCATCATTATTTAAATTCTAAATCATGGATTTATATGAAATCAATAAAAATATAGCAAATACTTATAAAATGTGTGGCAAACTCTGCCTATTACTTTTTTCACCCACTGCCATTACGGAACAAAACGCCCTGTCATATATAATACTCACCGTTTTGTTCTAAAAACAACTATTGATTTTACGTAAGTTACGACTGTCAATTACACTTTTCATTTATCTGTGTAACCGAAACATTAAATTAATGAGCAAGCAAAAAAAGAGTTTATATTTATATTTATATATATAAGAATCATATAACACCAAATTTAATTGATCAAAATAACAAACATAAAACTCTTGGTAGATCTATTTTCACCATTTTAGCTTCAAATGCATACCGGAGTTAAAGATGTAAAAATCAAGTATGGTCTGTGACCACGTGGTCTTTCATATACGAGTCGTGGTGTTAACTCTGTAGAAGTCACACCATGCTGATGAAATATCGACCGTTGGTGGCCACAATGATGCGTCTAAAACTGATGTTAAGTCACGTTATCTGATTATATGGTAGTTTCATCTCTTGTATTGCAGGTGCAATAACTTCCGCTTGGTATCATGTTACAAAGGGAAAACAACGGTGGTAGCCTAAATAATGTGTATGAGTTATCTCTAAAAGGAAAATGTGAAACGAACTTTATATATACAAAAATTTTCAATTCCCCGTTTTATATAAAACGGTAGGTATTGATGGCCACTTGCTGTCTGAAAACTTTTAGTCATGTCATAGAGGTAGAGCTGACCATTACTGTCCAAGATATATACTGTTTTTACCCAGTCACCAAAGTACTTAAAACGGAGCGTTATATACAAAACGTTACTATTTATGGGTTCTATTTTTATGTATTTTTGGGAACTTCGAGGTTTAACTAATTTTTTGAGACCCAATGAATTTTCAACAAGTAACACTACGGAAAAAACTCTCCGTATTATACAAAACTTACCGCTAAATCTAAGTTTTTTTTACCTTTTATATACAATTTTGGCTATATAAAATAAACATTAAATAAAACTGCAGCTCAATAAACGGATTATATAAGGAGTATATTATATAACACTGAATTAAATACATCAAACATCGTTTATAACAAAGATGAACCGTTACAAGGCATAATCCATATAAGGAAAAAGAGACGTCACATCGTCACGAAATTAGAGTAACCAATGCACACCAAAATCCCTATACACAAAAAAATATAAAATTAAAATAAAGGATCTAGATGCGACCAACATAAATGAAAAGCCAACTTGCCCGGTGGTACAAATGCACCGCCAAACATGTGGTCTTCATTCAGGGGTGTACAGAAGCAGCATCGCTTTTTACTTAGTAGTGGCGCCATGTGGATTCATTATCGACCCCTGTTGGCCATAGACCCGCGTTTTCAAATGATGTTGAGTCACGTTATCTGATTCATGTATTGGAATGATAGGACAATCGGATGCCTTAGTATCATGTTAGAAATGGGCAGGCAAACTAAGGTGTATGAGTAGTGTAAAACGAACTATATATATACAACTTTTTAGATCAGAGTTTTACTTAAAACGGTAGGTTTTTGTACAAAAAATGAGTGCTCACGCGTATCATATTTTAGCAAGCTCAGAGGTGTCCATCAGTGTACAGATGTAATTACTGTTACACCCACTATGTTGGAATGTTATACCGTTTTATATAAAACACAACCTAGGACAAAAACGTCACGTTTTATATAAAACATCTATTTACTTACGGACAGTTTTGCTACATTTGTGTCTCGTTTTAATAAAGTTCATAACTTCTTTTCATAAAAAACTTAACAATACAATAATAAATATCATATATGTTAACAACACCAAATTAAATAGTTCAAATATTGTTAATAATAAACATGAAGCGGTACAAGCCATAATCCATATAACAGGAAAAAACCATATGACTCGTCCCATACATTGTGACAAAACCGAAATGAAACGATACAGGCCATAATCCATATGGTCAAATAAAAATTACACAAAAAGAATCTAACAAAAGCATGAGGGCAAATGATATCGGGGTAATTTTGAAGATGTTGAGTCACCTCCTGAATTCTCATTTAATACCCAATATAATTGAACTCTGTCATCTGAATCTGATGTTGAGTCACGTTATCCGAATATGTGGTAGCTTCACGTCTTGGATAAACGGCGTAAGTCGTTGCCTTCGTCTCATGATGAACCAGAAAGAGAAATGAAAGATAGTATGAAATGAACTGGAAGACAAACCTTATTTATAATAAAATTTAAGATACCCCGTCTTATATAAAACGCGGCGTTTGTAAATCAAACAGTGGCCGACATATTGATAGTCAGTATTTTAGTCTTGTCATGTTAAACGCATTACTATGACCACTTCGATGATCTTATGTATAACTTATATGTATATATATAGAATATATTGAAAAGAGTGTGACCACACAAAGATATCAGGGGCATTAGCATATGATGGATGATATTATTTGGATTCCCAATTATGACTCAGTCCTTACATGAAACATAACTAAAGGAACCGAGTCAAGCCATAATCCATATGAGTTAAAAAAAAATTAACAAAAAAGGATTTAATATAAGCATGGTACAAATGATGTTGTCAACCGTGTGATATGGAGTATAACATCAAGTGTTGATTCCATCATTTGATGCCCAATTTTTTTGAATTCTGTCATCTGCAGCTGATGTTGAGTCACGTTATGAATTCTCATTTAATACCCAATATAATTGAACTCTGTCATCTGAATCTGATGTTGAGTCACTCCTGAATTCTCATTTAATACCCAATATAATTGAACTCTGTCATCTGAATCTGATGTTGAGTCACGTCCTGAATTCTCATTTAATACCCAATATAATTGAACTCTGTCATCTGAATCTGATGTTGAGTCACGTTATCCGAATATGTGGTAGCTTCACGTCTTGGATAAACGGCGTAAGTCGTTGCCTTCGTCTCATGATAAACCAGAAATAGAAAGGAACGAAGGTAAGCAAAAGTATTTATGTAGGTTGTATGAAACGAAATGGAAAGACGTACCTTATTTATAAGACAAATTTAGGATACCCGTTTTGTATAAAATGTAGGGATTCCAACACAAACACTAGCCGACATACGGGCAGTCAGCAAGTCAGTAGTCTCGTCATGTCATGTCAACTTTAGGAAACCCGTTTTGGTTACAACGTAGGGTTTTGATCACACACCCCGTTTTGAGTTAAACGGTGCGTTTTCTCTATCTAAAACGGTCAAAGGGACCGTTATGGTACATGAGCAAATTCTGACCGTTTTTCATAAAACGCTTCGTTTGTCTACAAAACGGCATTGGGATATACACATTTTACGTAAAATGGCCAGTTTTGGAATTTAACCTAATACGTAGCGTTTTGTGTAAAACGGTACCTAAAACGGGGGAATGACACCTGTCATTCCCTGACATGTGTGTCAGACCACGTGTAATTCTCCTTAAGGGTTTTACTATCTACACACCGGCCAAACGCAGCGTTTTATATAAAACGTAGTGAAAACGTCGCGTTTTACATAAAACATGGTGTTTCGGTAGTGTTTATTTAAACAGTGGACGGTGTATCCCTAGTAGCACTCATCTGTAAATCTAACATATGGATCTGGGTTAAATAAACCTATTTAAAAAAGGACAAGGGGATAGATCTGGGCCGTCCATCTTCAGATCTAAGTTAGAAACACGGAGGGGCATTACGGTCATATTACAAAAACATGTATAACTAGTCTAATCGTTAACTTTACACAGACATGGCTTCCAACAATAAACCCACCACCACCAACATCCCTCCCCCCATTAAACGCGCCACCGTCACGAGCATAGTAACGAGCAGCGAAATTGACCAATTCTACGATTTCTGATATTAATGACTGACCTGTTGTCGGATTTGCAACAATTTCCGATCAACAATTACCTTTTTTTCTTCAAATTTTCTCATTGCCGATGAGGTATCTGTATTTTATTAGTATTTTTAGATTTAATTTTCTAATTTATAATTTTAATTTTATTATCTTATGAATTCAATAGCTAAACAAAAAATGTTGATCAAGAAGTTCAAATCAAGTAAGTTTCTAAGTTTATGAATACTGTGAACAAAGTAATTACTTCATTTTGATTTGATACATTTTTTTTATATTGAGCAAAGTATGTTATTGAATAAAGGGAAAAAACATATACCTGTTTCAACTTTTTTGAAATCTGTATTCTATATGCTTAGTTGATGCTTATTTGAGAATTAATTTGATTTGTGTTGAGAAGTGATTTGATTTATTAATTGATATTCAACTTAAATGATGAATTGAGCTGAAAGTAGAAGCTGCAATTTGTATGTGAAAGTGATAGATTGATGTCTTGGTTATACTGAATGAGAAATTTAGAATGCATGGAAAGTGCTTGTTGAAATGCTTGAAAGGAAATTCATAGCGTTTGGATGAGTTTGCTAGCAAACTGTTTTGTGTGATTTATACTTTTGAGGTACTAGTTGTTTGTCGCTTGGTTGTTGCAATCTGTTGCCCGATTGAATGATGCATAGTTGTGTGTTGCAATTTTCAAGTTTAGTTACTAGTCTTTAGTTTCGCATATTGTGTATCTGCATTCATAGTGTTTATAAGTTATTTTCGAGACTGTTATAATCTCAGATTTGGGACCATGAATGCAGATTTGATCGTGACAAGAATGACATGCCTTTTTTTATATGCATTTAATCATGACAAGAATTCTTAGAAACATTAAGAATGCAAATACACAATATCAAATTGTGTATCTAGTTGCTAGGTATGCGGGTTTGGTTAGAATTGTCTACCTAGTAAATATTTTTTATGAAAAAATTGATACACTTTTATGAAAACTTGATACATTTTTATGACAACAACTTGCTATTATATCTACCTGTTATATAAGAAGACGTCGTTTTTTATTGCAGCCTTCTCATAAAGGCCACGTAGTCTGGGCGTAAGTTATTGAAGACTATTAGATATTTATATTTTAATTTTATTATCTTATGAATTCAATAGCTAAACAAAAAATGTTGATCAAGAAGTTCAAATCAAGTAAGTTTCTAAGTTTATGAATACTGTGAAAAAATTGATACACTTTTATGAAAACTTGATACATTTTTATGACAACAACTTGCTATTATATCTACCTGTTATATAAGAAGACGTCGTTTTTTATTGCAGCCTTCTCATAAAGGCCACGTAGTCTGGGCGTAAGTTATTGAAGACTATTAGATATAGTTTTTTACACTCATGCGATATCATGTTCAGAGTTTGATATACAAAAAGCATGCACTGGCATGCCTGAGTTCCTTGTCATTACTAGAACATGAACTGATAAAAAAAATGTGGATGACGTAGGCGATCTCGTGGCTGGGTGAGATGAACAAATAATTTATCATCTCTTCGGATAAGGTACTTGTGTTCTCTATCTTTATCTTTATAGTTTTTTACACTCATGCGATATCATGTTCAGAGTTTGATATACAAAAAGCATGCACTGGCATGCCTGAGTTCCTTGTCATTACTAGAACATGAACTGATAAAAAAAATGTGGATGACTTAGGCGATCTCGTGGCTGGGTGAGATGAACAAATAATTTATCATCTCTTCGGATAAGGTACTTGTGTTCTCTATCTTTATCTTTATAGGAAGTAATTGAATACTTTTTAAAACATTGCAGGGTTTATCTTCTCTTAAAGTGAGGTACTTTTGTTTCTCATAAAATATTCATGTAGATTCAAATGCAAACAGGGTATTTGCTTAACTTGGCAGTGTTCTCGAATATTCATATGCAAACCGGTACCGGTTTGTCAATCTCTTCACACAAATATTTAATGGCATTTGATCATGTAGACTTTAGCTAAAGTATTTTTTTTCTTGTAACAGTTCAATATGGTCTTTACAGTCGAATTTTTTTAATTAGAGGTCAATTATGCTGTTCAATTACCGTTAAATCCCGTTTATCTTACCCTTCAAGGAGCATCCGGTGATAAACGCCAAGATACAGGGTTCTTCATACCAGTTTAACACGAGGTTTGTGATGGATTATAGATGGCTCTTTTTGTAGCAACCTTTTCTTGCTTCAAGCAAAGCGCAATAAAGTTTACGCCCCATAACTTTATTTGTATTTCGACACTTTTCAATTTTAGTTCACCATCAGTTGTATTGATGTCCAGATGGTCTTGTGATAGAGATCTGGTCATTTTGTATCCTGATTTACACCATTTTGGTAGTTATGTTACTTGTTCCTTTGAGCTTAGAGCAGGAAGGGCAGGCACGGGTTTGTTTTTCATTTTGCGCAGGTAGCTTGGGTTATGAAAGTTTATGCACTTGGTCCATTTAACGATTTAGGCTGATTTAAAGGCTAAAAGGTTAGAATTTATTCTGCTATACTTTTACAATTTAAAGTGTGTGAGAAAAAGATGAGAGAGCAGAGAATTGAGTGAGTGTGAATGTAAGTAAGCTGGTGAAATAGCGTATTGCAATGTGTCCTATATCGATCAACCTTGTTCATTTATATAGACTAAGTGGCTAACTAACTATGCGAAATATCCGGGATCTTCCGGGTCTTCATATTGAAACGTTGGAGAGTATCTTGACTGGCCAAGTGAACGTTGGAGTCTTTTCTCCTCATGTTTCAATCAACTAGAAGTCCGAATATGTAGCTGATGCGAATATGATCCCACTCGCTGAACTGACTAATTCCAGTCAGCTAGAAGGGGTCGCTGAAGGGGTCGCTGAAGGGGTCGCTGAAATACCTGGCAGCAATCAACTGGCAGCGAGCATTGGACTGAAGATGCCTCCAGAACAAGCCATGCTCATCTTGCCAGCCATAGCCCATTATGGACAAGCCTTCACTGACAAACAACCTCCAATTGTTACTTTACTCCAGTGGCAAGTCCCTCCCTGATAAATGAAAGTCATCAGCGAATAGCATCAGCGAGCAACTCCAGTCAGCATACTTCAGCAGAGTTTTGTTCAGTCAAGAAGTTGTTTTATTCAATAAAAGGCTGCTACGTCACCAGTTCTAGAAGGTCTTGGATAAGGATGTGTGCATGAGAATAAAGTGTCCACTGAAGTCCCATTTTTGTGGGCCCAATAAAGAAGAATGACAGCTGTAAAGGAAGGCGCGTGTGACAATGACATTTCTAACGGTATTGTGGGACCACTTGCAGGGGAATGTTTCTAGAAGCCCACGCTGTCCATTTCCTATTGGCCAAATTCAATTAGTGGCTAGCATTTGACAGCTTTTATGTATTATTTTTATTATTTTCGTTAATTCCTAGGAAATAGCATGTGGCTATAAATAGGGGCTTTATTTTTCATTGAAAGATAGTTTTTGGTTATCAAATGGAATGAAAAGAACACTTTCTTTTCCTTATCAAATCTTCATATTACCTTCATAAATCGTTATTTATTTGGGTGTTTGGAGTGATCCCTTTATCTTTAATTGTGGTGGTTCGTCCTTTATCAATTAAAGTGGTGAGATCTTAAAATCTTCGATTCCTTTATCTATATTCTTGGTGGCTTTGTTCTTTATAGATTATAGTGGTGGGTTGGAGTGTTTCTATTATTTGATTCCGGTGGATCGTTTCCTTTACGAATCAAGTATTAGATTCTTATCTATCTTTGCATTTTATTGTCTTGTTCGTTTTTGTTGTCTTATAAACCAGAAAATCCTCATAAAATTTATTACATTCCGCTGTGTTTTGAAAATCTCACATCAAGTCTTCTTTGCTTGTTGATGAATAAACTCGTGTTATATCTCAATTAAACCGTTAGAGATATTCTTCATAGCTAAATATCCAAATAATAGCGAATATTCTAGAATCTGCACAAGTAACTCATGTGGAAATAATAATAACAAGTATATTATACCGTTAGTAAAATATTCAGCAAGTTACAAGAATATTATCAATGTCAAGATCTTAACACGTGAAGATCTTGGTACTTCAGGATATTGGTGCTCGGAATTTCACCCATAACAATTGTCCCCAAAGTTATTTTAATATAAACATTTATGTGGAAATAACTTTGAATCTTCTAGAGAAAGCTTTGACTCAAGTTAAACAAAAAGATAAAACTAACTTAGGGATAAAACGCGTATAAGTTGGAAAACCAAGAGTTAATTTAGGCGACACGATTTGACAGCCATCATATTGACGGTTCAATTTCCATTTTTTACTTATACCCACAGTTTTATAGATCTCGAAATAATTTTCTTTTTACTAAGCAGTTTTCTCATATCTCATTCCTTCAAGATGTCTAGTGAATTTCTAATCCTAGAGGAATTACATTCTAATTATTTCTCTTTTTATGTCATAATAACACTGCTAATTCTATTCTTTTAATAGGCACTCGGTGATCTTAAGTTGAAGAACGAAGAAAGGCACACAATAAATGATAACATTATCAGCGATCTTAGCAAGGTTATTGAGTCTTTTGAGAAGAAGGCGAGAACAGAAAAAGGCACACAATAAATGATAACATTATCAGCGATCTTAGCAAGGTTATTGAGTCTTTTGAGAAGAAGGCGAGAACAGAAAAAGAGATTACTGCAAATATGAGGAAATGTTTCGAACCTGAGGTAGCGACCATGCATAAGTTACTCCTCGAGGCCTATTATGAGATTGATCTTTTAGAAGAACAGTTGATTCATAAAAGAAAACGATATGACTTAACGGCAGCTCGCCTTGATAGGTTTGAAAGAGAGTACCCCTTGGAGGCCAAATCTCTCTTTGCCAGCAAAGAAAAATCTGTTCTTTGAATGATGGTTGTGGGCGATGAAGGATTAATGGTCAAGGCCGGAGCCCATATTTTTTGAACTCTTTTGATGTTTAGGTTTCTAGGAGGTTGAATCGATATGGGTTGTGAGAGGTAGAATATCAATGTTTAGGAGGGAAGAGATCAATCTAGAATGATTGATCATGGATGTAAGAAACTGCTTTCGAGTAGTTTTCTATGAATGTACATATAACTATCAATGAAAATCTTAGTTTGATCCATTTTTGTTTCATATGTAAATGTCAAATATGTTATTAAGGGTAAAACGGGTAAACAACAAATAATGCAATGATGTCACGTTGCAGTAAATTATGATCCATAACTTACCCTACTGCCAACAATAACTAAAGGATTAGAGATACATGCACCTTTATCTTTTTACTCAAGAATAGCAGAAATCTCTTCAGAAGATAATCTATCTCTATCTCCAAGATATTAATGATCACATACCCTTGAATCCTATAAGTATCCTGCAAAATGAAACTATACTTCCTGGTTCCTATATTGGGATCCAAGATCTTTGAGGGTGAAAATATTTAGAGAGAAACATTATTATTTTCATAGTTTCTTAAATAATTTAATAAATATTAATATATATCAATCTTCCGGAATACTCTACTGAAACAGTTAAAAAGTAAGTGGGTAGTTATTTGACACGTATCAATTGAATTTATTGTGGCCTATATATTAGGTAAAAAGCTTTTTCTCTCTCCATCATTTACTCTCACCGTTCCCATCGTCTCACTATTTTCTCTCAAGGTAATCTTTTTTTCTTTTCTTTGTATTTTAAAAATGTCTCACGAATCTTCTTCGGCCATAGTTGTTAGTGATTTTAGGGAAACTAATGTTATCGATAATTGTTAGCGATTTTAAGGATTCACATCTTGGATGTGTGAAACCCTATTTCCCCAAAGGTACTGTTTTTAGGGCTCCAGATCCTAACTTAAAAATTGACCTAGCCTCTGATGTATGGATAGGATTCCCTGAATACCTTTTAAGTACTTGAAATTAAGTTTTCCTTTTCCAAATTTCATAACCCAATTTTTCAAGTCAACTCTTATTTCCTGTAAAGTCCCTCACACGATGGTTTAACCCACGAGTGTAAAATAACAAGTCAAGTATGAACTAGATTGGACTAGTATTATTTTAAATACAAATGCAAGAATATAAATAAAGTAATAAAAACTTAAAGCAATATTTAAGCAAGTAAATAAATGGTGGAACACAAATGTAATTTTCAGGTGTATTTTATTTATTGATGTTAAACAAAATACAAGATTGTTGCGGAACCTAGATATTACAAGTATGTAACTATCTAAACAATCTTTGAATTACAAGTGATCTATACTTGCTAAATAATCTCCTTGGATCGATATACTTAAAGTTGTGAAGTATAACTATTATGATCGAGAGTGTTTTAGCAAGTTCACCAAATTGCAAAAAGTAATTTGTACGAGGTATGTGACTTGGTATTTATAGGCAAATAAATTCAACAGTGAATTTATTATGCCGTACAAATATGGTTGCATGCATTTAAGGAAACAACTTTAATTCCTTAAATGCATTGGTTAAAGTACAAGGATAAAGTCATATTGATGTGACTTGTTATCCTTTTAACCAACCACCTTTACACACGTATTGTACTTTTATCAATAGACAAATGGATTGTCCGTGTAAAAGTGTGTAAAGGCAAAAGTCAATTCCTCGTAATCAGTGTTCAGATTTGTAAGGTCTAGAACACTGACAAAGCTCCAGTCGGGAGATCTGGTAAGACTGTCAGTGGGCTCCACTGCTTGTCAGTCTTCTTTCTTCAAACTTCAGTCTTTGACTTCAGTGAGAATGTCTTCAGTAGAAACGATCTTGACTGGAGTGAAGTCCAGTGAGCTAATCTGGTGGAATCCAGATTCCTGTACAAGTAAACAGCTCACTGGTCTTCTATTATTTCTGGACAAATCTTCAGTGCCGCTCCAGTCTTCAAGTATGGAGTGGGTCCAGTAAATTTGGACCTAACAAATTCCCCCTATTTGTTCAGAAATAATGCAAGGTTTTTCAAGCTTCTATCTATACAAATGTATGCTTGAAAAAGACTTGAATTTTGACTAAGTCTAAAAATTTAAGTTACTGTAAAACACTTTATAGATCATCAGTGTTCCAGTATTAATCTTTTAGTTCTAACTTAGACTTTAGCTGATCACTTACTTGTGAATCAAAAATTGCAACTATATTTACATGACATCAACTGATAAAAAGTTACAATTTTGATTGAACATCAAATTACAAATACAAGTAAATGATAGTAGAGTCAGGCCCTTCTTTTTGAAGTTTGTCCTGGTGCATCTTCAGTGGCCTTTCTCTTGGGTGAAGGGGCAGTACTTGCTGAGCTAATTCCCAGTGCAACTTCCATGTCGGTCTTTTTCTGATGGACCCATTGAATTCTTTTCATGAAGGCCTTCTCATCAAGAGTTACATCTGGTTTTCCCTTAAACGCCAAACCAATTTCCTCCAGTTCAGTCCACCCAAAAGGCTGAACTGAAGTACATTTCCTTTCATCTACAAACCCATCCTCTCTGGTCAGCTTCACTTCAAACTTAGTAAATTTTTCATGATTTGGAGCAAGTTTGATTTCAGCATAATGATCCTTTTGGAGTTTGCCCTGAACCTCATCAGTTCATCATATTATGATCTAGTTCTGGCAACCTGGATCATTTCCTCAGTTTCCCTGGACACTCTAATTTGTTCCATGGCAGACTGGACTTCTTCACGATTTATTTTCTTTAAAGTGTCCAAGGGAATGAAAGTACTGAGGTATGCATCTCTGGTAGCCTTGGTCTGTCTGGCTGGAAGTTTGGGCACGCCCGTTAACTTCTTTCTGTACTCATTTTCCAGAGCTGCAGCATTCTGTCTGACCTTCTTCTGGAGGTTCACCAGTTCCTCCTTTCTTTGTCTGATCAGCTCAACCACACTGACACCATAAGTCACTGCATCATATGTTTGTTCTTCTTGAGAGTACCTGGAGCGAACATAAACATCATCCATAGCATCCAAACATTGATGAACTCTGGGGTCTTCCTTCATTCTTTTATACACATCAACGTGCACACCCAACCTGCCAGCATTGTAAGAATCAAGGGTCCCCATTTTTGCCATTTCATTTTTGTGTTTCATTAGTTCATCTTTTTGCATTCTTTTGTAAATATCAATCATAATGCTTTCCTGCTCCAGTCTCTTAGAAGTATCTTCATCAACAGTAGGAAACTCTGAAGAACTCCCAGTGGTTTCAATCTCTCCTCCAGATACCACATGTTGCTTTCTTTTCACTGATTTTAGAGTAGTTGTGATATCTGGGAATGCTTCAAACTGGGGCTCACTGGCATCAGTACCAGTAGTCTCTTCAACCTGCACAATGGCATCAGTACCAAGTGCTTTCTGTGTACTGGCATCAGTACCAGTCACTTTCTCAACTACAAAGGCTTTCTCAATAGCAGCAGCCAAGCCCTTCTTCTTTTCAACCATTTTCTCAGTAGCAGCAACCTTCTCAGATTTCCCCCCCTTGGAATGATCACCAGTTCTTGACTGGAGATCTTTCCACAACTGTTCAAGCGTATGTCTGTCTGAAGACCCAAAGGTTCTGCCTGCTACTGGAGTAGTGATGTTCACAGTTTGTCTCATTGCAACAACTTCCTTCTTGATGATTTCAATTTCTGAAGGCAAGTGTTTTGGCAATTGATTATCAATCATTTTCACCACCTGAGGCAACAACCCATCTTGAATGCTTCGTAAAACTGACCCAGAAATTTCCGAAGTGATTTCTTTCAGCATATCAGCTCTAAATTTTCTAGCAATTTCATCACTAATACTGCTGACAACAGAATTCTGGTCTAGGGTTGGCCTACTTTCCAGATTACTAATTCTGGTGGTCAACTTCTGAACTTCTTCTGTTAGACCTGCCAGTGGTTGAGCAATTTCAGTGGTCACTGCAGTCTTAACAGAATTTACCAGCTTCTCCTCCAATCCCTGGACTGCCACTTTAATATTTTCAGAGTTTTGGTTTGTGGCCAGTACCAGTTCGTTCAACTTCTCAAAGACCAACTTCTCATTCCCAACAAATAAATTCATTTCTGAAGCAAGGTTATTTGACAATAAAGTTTTAAAGTCAGAAACAACCTGAGAAGAGGACTGGAGTGATCTCTCCAGGTCCGCCACCTTATTAAAAAGGTCTTGGACCTCGGCAGAAGAAGAAGTGGAGAGACCACCTGGAGGAGAAAGTTCTGAAGCCATTCTGGTTGCCAAAGGAACTTGTGTCTGGACTGCTTCAGTTGATGTTGCAGATGTAATTACAGTTGAGTCCAGCACACGAGGAAGTTCCAGTGGTGCTTCAAGAGGTGGAGGTTGATTCTGTGAAATCTGGAGTGAACTTGGGTTGAAATAAGGAGTGTGTTGTGGAATTGAAGGTAGTGGTGGTGGTGGAACATTTAATGATTCTGGTGGTGGTGGTGGCATATCTGAATCTGGTGGTGGTGGTGGAACATTTAGTGATTCTGGAGGTGGTGGCATATCTGATGACTGTTCCACTTCCATTGTAACATCATCACACAGAAAATCCATATTAGTATCAAAATTATTACCATCAGACATTGGTGACTCAGCTTCGTCCCAAACAAGAATTTCACCAACTGTCTGATCACCAGCCTCTCTATTCAAATCCAACTGAGCATCCTGCTCAACACTTTCATTTTCAACAATCAAAGTACCATCTTCATTCATAATATCACCAGCCGAAGAATGTGAGACTGGAATCACTAGAGGTGAGGCTCCAGTAACCCCAGTCTGTGCAAGAGCAGTGTCAGAAATTTGGCTTAGTACATTTTGTTGTGCAGACACAGACTCTAATAAGGGTTGGGCTGACCCTATATTTTCTTCACCACTGCCCCCTACAAGAATATTGGGAGTGGCTGCTTGTGGGTTTTCCCTTATGACATCTCCAGAATCCTGTTGGGAGGATTCTGGATGGCTAGTACCGGCACTATCTGGAGCGACCAACTCTCCCTGTTTCCTAAGACGACGAGGTTTATCAGATCGTGGTCGTCTGGAGGAGTTTTCAGGTAAGACACTTTCAATCTGTTGTGGGTCAGGGACCACCTGGGAAATTGGTGGCACCATTTCAGCATTGAGATCTCTAGTGGGTCCCTCATTGTTTTGAGGCCCACCTGCAGCCTCTTCCGGCTCATCTGGTGATGATGCGTCGGTTGCATCATTTCGAAAATGGTTAAGCATATTTTGAGGGATATCAACCTCACCAGTGGAAGATTTTAAAGAGGTCAAATCCCTCATATATTCACACACAGAAAAATAATCTGACTCATAATCATAATCATCACCAAGAGCCCTTTTAAAAATAATTGAAAGGAAACGAATAAATGGAACATGGGCCTTTCTACCTTTCACCTTAATCCGCTCAACAAGATCATCGAAGAAGATCTGAGCAAAATCAACCCTGTACCAATCTGGAGCTGTGTTTGATTTATCTGGTCCAGCCCTCCAGAACTGCCTCCCAAACACTCGACAAGATGAGTGAAGAAGTATCTCCATGAGTCTGCGAGTTTGCTCATGTAGATGGTGCTTTTTCTTGTTAATTGGCCATGTTCATCCAAAATATCAGTATGGCCCATCTGCCTGCACACATCCCTCAAATTTATGCCAGAGGGAAGTGTTATGGCCATGTTCATCCAAAATATCAGTATGGCCCATCTGCCTGCACACATCCCTCAAATTTATGCCAGAGGGAAGTGTTATGGCCATTTCATTCTCAGCCAGGTAGTTTAACCGAAGAGCATCTCTAAGAGAATCAGCAGTGAGAAGGAAGGTCCTGGTACCTTGTTTCAGTGTAAAACGAATTGCTTCATCTGTTTCAATGTATCTAGCTGTGTACCAAAATTCACACAAATACTCATGGTACATATTCCCTGGATTTAGGGTAAGAGCACCATATAATGGACAGCTTAGAAAGAAAGCAGTTAAGCGACCAATGAGGGAAGTGGGTTCATGAGTGGTACTGGAGAGTTTAGCCATCCAATTATTCATATTGATTCTAATGGCTGATGCTGCTAGATTGATATGTGGTGCTCTTTTTACGGCGACCGGAGGATCATAAGTGGCAGATAGAAGATTTTTGGCAGAATTAGATTGTCTGGGAGCCATTTTATACAAATAACCCAGAAAAGAAAGAAAATATGAAGTTTTAAAGCTTTTTAGGGTTTTTTATGAACGATTTATGATGAAAGAGAGTGATGATTGGAATTGAATGAAGAATAAAGTAAATGAAGGAATTTTGAAGATTTGGGAGTAAATGATTTTTCGAGATGAAGTGAAAATGAAAGTAAATAAGGGTATTTATAGAGGAGAGAGAAAATGGAATTCAAAACGGTTAATTTGAATTTATTCAAAACAATTTTGATCGGTTTTGACATCCGCATTTAATTCATCCCATCACACATAAATGTATGACAGTTTGACAGCCCACAAAAATAACCAACTTGCACTTTTTATCTTCCCAAGGTAAAATATCCATCATTAAGTTTGAAAAATGACATGCCACGTAGGATAAACAGTAACTGTACATTCAAAGGTTTGCTTACATGGCACGCACAAGGACCAAGTATCAAAATATTATGACTGACACACCATGACTCATTTCAGTGCATCTGGAGGTTGACTGGACACTCCAGTATCACTACTGGATTAGACCAGTGAAGCATGCACTGTTGGTATACTGGAGGGACACTCCAATAATGTACCAGGCAACCTCAAACATGCACATCAACTAATACAAAGACAAGTGAGAGGGACACATTTACAAGGAGACCGAAGTTACCTCAAACATGCACATCAGCCTATCCAAGTACCAGTGAGAGGGACACATTTACATGGAGTGTACCAGGTAACCTCAAACATGCACATCAACTAATACAAAGACAAGTGAGAGGGACACATTTACAAGGAGACCGAAGTTACCTCAAACATGCACATCAACTAATACAAAGACAAGTGAGAGGGACACATTTACAAGGAGACCGAAGTTACCTCAAACATGCACATCAACTAATACAAAGACAAGTGAGAGGGACACATTTACAAGGAGACCGAAGTTACCTCAAACATGCACATCAACTAATACAAAGACAAGTGAGAGGGACACATTTACAAGGAGACCGAAGTTACCTCAAACATGCACATCAGCCTATCCAAGTACCAGTGAGAGGGACACATTTACATGGTGCCAGAGATATTTTCCAGAAAATTCTTCCAGTGAGAAATAAATTCCCCCTGAGACTAAAAACATTTTAAGGACAAAAATATATGGTCTGAGTCTTCCCCCTGGAATGGTGATTCATAAATCTATTAATGCAAAGATAGTATCACAAAGGCGTTCGATAGCTAAGCTGGCATAGATTTATAAATCTGGAAATCAAGAACCCTGCCAATGTCACAAAGGCGTTCATAACAAGGTTCCAGATTAAGGGTTCAACATTCCAAACTCACCAACAAGATATTCAAAAGTTTTTACATCCAGTGGTTTGGTAAAAATATCAGCGAGTTGTTTGTCAGTGGGAATAAAATGGAGTTCAATATTATTTTTCATAATATGATCACGAATGAAATGATACCTGAGATCGATGTGCTTTGTCTTTGAGTGCATGACTGGATTGTTTGAGATAGCAATGACACTGGTATTATCACAAAATATGGGAGTTTTTGAATATTTAATACCATAATCAAGCAACTGGTTCTTCATCCAGAGTATCTGAGCACAACAATTGGCTGCAGACACGTATTCAGCTTCAGCAGTGGATAATGAAACTGAGGTTTGCTTCTTACTGGTCCAGCTGACCAGTTTGCCACCAAGGAAATGACATCCACCAGTAGTGGATTTCCTGTCTATCTTACAACCTGCATGATCTGAATCTGAATAACCCATTAGATCCAAGCCTGAGCCTTTGGGATACCAAAGGCCCAAACTGGGGACACCCTTAAGGTATTTCAATATGCGCTTTACAGCAAGCATATGAGATTCTTTTGGATTAGACTGATATCTGGCACATAAGCATGTTGAAAACATTATATCTGGTCTACTTGCAGTTAAATACATCAGTGAACCAACCATGCCTCTATAGACAGTGATGTTCACTTGTTTTCCATCTGGATCCGAGTCCAGAGTTAGTGGTGCAGAAATTGGAGTGGGTTTAGATGGTGAAGAGTTCATATCATATTTCTTTAATAGATCTCTAACATATTTTCTTGATTAATAAAAATACCATCACTGGTTTGTTTAATCTGAAGACCTAGAAAAAATGTTAATTCACCCATTAAACTCATTTCATATTCTGAAGACATCATTTTAGAAAATTTCTTGCACATGTTTTCATCAGTAGACCCAAAAATTATATCATCAACATAAATTTGTACCTTCACGAAGAATAAATAAGGTATTGTCAATTGCACCTCTTTTAAAACCATGTTTCAACAAGTGTTTAGTCAGAGTATCATACCAGGCACGTGGAGCTTGTCTGAGACCATAAAGTGCTTTGTCCAGACGATATACCCAGTGGGGATGTTTTTCATCAATGAAACCTGGTGGTTGTCTGACATAAACCTTTTCTTCTAATTTTCCATTCAAAAATGCACTCTTTACGTCCATCTGGTAGACCTTGAATTGATGATGAGCAGCGAATGCTAAGAATATTCTTATCGCTTCAAGTCTAGCCACTGGAGCAAATGATTGATCAAAATCAACATCTGATTGGCAATACCCCTGGGCAACCAATCTGGCCTTGTTTCTGATAACATGACCATCTTCATCTACCTTATTTCTGAAGACCCATCTAGTTCCAATTGGTTCTTTCTTGCCAACTGGAGGAGGAACCAGATACCACACCTTGTTCCTCTCAAACTGGTGTAACTCTTCTTGCATAGCTAACACCCAGCTTGGATCTTCCATAGCCTCGTCAATCTTCTTCGGTTCTACCAGTGATAAGAAGCTGACGTATAAACATTGTTCACTGGAGGCTCTTCTGGTCTGAACCCCTCTACTGGAGTCACCTATGATCTGATCAATAGGGTGAGCTTTTGTCCACTTAGAGTAATGACCAGTATTATTGCTCAGAACAATATCAGTGCAAGAGTTCAGTTGAGTCTCCCCTGGAGTTGCTTCAGGAGGAGGATCTTGCCAGACTATTTCAACATCTTCATCTGAATCAGTAAGATCACGATTTGCATCATGAAATTCTTCATTTAAAGGCATTTCTTGAATTACTGGCGCAGTTTCAACTGAGACTGATACTGGGGAGTAGTACGAACATCTGATCCAATAACAAGTTCAGAGGGTAGTTTGAAACTTATTGAAGGATAGAAAGGCGTACTAGTGGGGGTTTTCTTCTTTTGAACTGGTTCCAAGTCAGGATGACTGGAAACTTCTTCAGGTAAATCTTTATTGTAGTTGATAGGATCAGATTCACAGAAGACAATTGGATTTACTGGGGGAGAATCAAGGGCTGGCTTTTTATTGATTGCATTATTTGATTCATCAAAAGTGACATGTATTGACTCTTGTACCTTCTCCAGTCTCTTGTTGTAGACCTAAAGGCTTTGCGAATGGCTGAATATCCTAAGAAATATCCTTCATCAGCTTTGGCATCAAATTTGCCTAACTGACTGGAGTCGTTTAGGATGTAAACTGGATATCCAAAAACGTGAAAATAACCAATATTTGGTTTTCTATTTCTTAATATTTCATAGGATGTCTTCTTGTGTCATTTCACATACACTGATCGATTCTGGGTGTGACAAGCAGTTGCAATTGCTTCAGCTCAGAAACTGGAAGGAAGACCAGATTCAGCAAGCATACTCCTGGCAGCTTCTATCAGTGTTCGATTTTTCCTTTCTACTACTCCATTCTGCTCTGGAGTGCGTGCTGAAGAGAAGTTCTGAGAGATGCCAGTGTGAGTACAGAATTTCTCCAGAGTTGCATTCTGGAATTCTGTTCCATTGTCACTTCTTAACTGACACACTTTTCGCTTGTACTTGAGTTCAATCTGCTTGATGAGAGTGATGATTTCAGCAACCGCTTCACTTTTAGACCTGAGAAAGATTACCCAACAAAATCTGGAGTATTCGTCAACAATCACCAGGTAAATCTTTTACCAGCACGAGTCTGAACATTCACTGGACCAAAAAGATCCATATGAAGCATATGAAGTGATTCAGATATGCTGAAATTCTGCTTGGTCTTGAAACTGGCACGTTTCTGCTTTCCCATCTCACATCCTGGACATGGCATTTCCTTTTTGAAGGAAACTGAAGGTATCCCATCTGTCAGTTGTTTTCTAGACAACTTATTAATATTTTTGAAATTTAAATGGGATAACCTTTTATGCCATAACCAGTTTGTGTCTTCATCAGCTTGAGTATAGAAACACTGCTCTGAAGAAGAGCTTTCCATATCCATCACATACACATTTCCTTTTCTGGGAGCAATCAATACTACCTTCCAGTCCTTGTTGTAGACTAAAGGCTTTGCGAATGGCTGAATATCCTAAGAAATATCCTTCATCAGCTTTGGCATCAAATTTGCCTAACTGACTGGAGTCGTTTAGGATGTAAACTGGATATCCAAAAACGTGAAAATAACCAATATTTGGTTTTCTATTTCTTAATATTTCATAGGATGTCTTCTTGTGTCATTTCACATACACTGATCGATTCTGGGTGTGACAAGCAGTTGCAATTGCTTCAGCTCAGAAACTGGAAGGAAGACCAGATTCAGCAAGCATACTCCTGGCAGCTTCTATCAGTGTTCGATTTTTCCTTTCTACTACTCCATTCTGCTCTGGAGTGCGTGCTGAAGAGAAGTTCTGAGAGATGCCAGTGTGAGTACAGAATTTCTCCAGAGTTGCATTCTGGAATTCTGTTCCATTGTCACTTCTTAACTGACACACTTTTCGCTTGTACTTGAGTTCAATCTGCTTGATGAGAGTGATGATTTCAGCAACCGCTTCACTTTTAGACCTGAGAAAGATTACCCAACAAAATCTGGAGTATTCGTCAACAATCACCAGGTAAATCTTTTACCAGCACGAGTCTGAACATTCACTGGACCAAAAAGATCCATATGAAGCATATGAAGTGATTCAGATATGCTGAAATTCTGCTTGGTCTTGAAACTGGCACGTTTCTGCTTTCCCATCTCACATCCTGGACATGGCATTTCCTTTTTGAAGGAAACTGAAGGTATCCCATCTGTCAGTTGTTTTCTAGACAACTTATTAATATTTTTGAAATTTAAATGGGATAACCTTTTATGCCATAACCAGTTTGTGTCTTCATCAGCTTGAGTATAGAAACACTGCTCTGAAGAAGAGCTTTCCATATCCATCACATACACATTTCCTTTTCTGGGAGCAATCAATACTACCTTCCAGTCCTTGTTGAATACGATGCCATGAACAATATTGAACAAAACTTGATAGCCATCATCACACAGTTGACTGACACTGATCAGGTTATATTTCAAACCATTCACATATGCAACTCGTCTGAATTTGACTTGTCCATTGTTCAGAACACCATACCCCTCAGTTTTTCCACAACCATCATTTCCAAAAGTAATGGAGGGTCCATCAGAAATTATGAACTCCTCCAGCAGGGTCTTACGTCTGGTCATTGTCTTGCCAGCTGCACTGTCAAGATACCAAGTATGTTTTTTTCGATCGCCCTGCACATCCACCAGATATATTAGTTAGATTTGGGAACCCATCGACTGATGGGTTCACTGGATCCTCCCTTATGGATCCCTGCGGGTATCTGGTTGAGTTCACTTTCTTCAACAATAGTTTTACTTGAAAATACTACTGGAGTTGATAGTTTAGAAACCATTTTCTTTTTCTCAATTGAAGGAACATTTTTATCTTTCTTAGAAAAAGGTTTGGGATTTTGTTTTGGGCCAGATGAAGTACCCTCAAAGTTGTTCAGTCTTGCATTATAGCTTTGAACTTGACGAGCCAGTAGTTGAAACTGGCTCTCCAACCTTAACAAAATTGTTTCTTCAGATGACACCTGAGCCTTTCCAGATGACTGGACCTTAGGCTTAGGAAGGGACTGTTCTTTTTCTTTTGAACCTGGGGTTCTTTAGAAGCAGTCTGAGGCAAAGGTTTATTCTGATTGACCTTTTTAACTGGAGCAGTCATCTGGGATGCTCCAGTCTTAACCTCTGGAAGTTGAGCTGGTATAATACAAGTTTTTGGGGTAGAAGGTTCATCATAAATGGTACTTGGTTTAACCTCCTCTGGTAACCGGTCAATAGCTGGTATTAATGCTGCAATATGAGTATTTCCATCTAGATATGCACGTTTTTGGGATGGAAATTGGTTTATTCCAGCATCATATGGCTTTCTTGTTTCTAGCCATGATTTAATGACCTGTTTTTCTTTTTCTAAAATCATTTCCAGGTCATGTTTTTCTTGAACCAGTTGTTCAGTTACCAAAACTTGTGCTTGAAATGCCAGTTCAATATCTTGAAGTTCTTTTAATTTTGATTTTAAAGCAGCAATTTCAGAGGAATCTGTTTCTATGCCATTAAGACTGTCAAATCTAACAGTTTCCACAAAAATTAAATCAGAATTTAGAGCTTCAGCAATGTCCAATTTTAATTCAGGATCGGTTTCAATATCATACTCACTAACCTTTTTTATAACAATGTCCACCCATCGACCAGATGTGACATCATCCTTCACCAGATGTTCTTGGTCTGCCAGAGCCATAAAGCAACAATCTTTTTCCTCTTCTTCATCAACTGATGAATCATCTGAGGAAACCCATGCTTCTTCAGTGGTTGCAATCATGCATTTATTATTTTCCATTTGTTGAGACATGAGAGCAATTTGAGCCTTAAGCTTTTTGTATTTGGACTTATAGCTATCATCAGGCTTGTTATAAGAAGCAGATGGACCAGACTGAGAGACAAACTGACTGGACTTGCACTCCTTCATTAAATGACCTTTTCTACCACACTTAAAGCATGTCAGATTGCTCTTGTTAGTAGAGGAACTGGGTGCATGTTGTCCAGTGGGCCTATTTGCTCTTACTTTAAAACGATTAAACATTTTAGCCATCAATGCAACCAGGTCATCACTGTCAGTTTCATCACAGTCTGGAGAGATATTATTAGTGACTCCAGAATCCATTAGTTCAGACATAATCTTCTTCATAGTGGAACTGCTGGTAACAACAGTGTCATCACCTCCTTCATACTAGTTCACCAGTTCATCCCACATGGTTTTAGCACTGGGATAGAGAACTAGTGTGGGAATTAGGATTTCTGGAACAGCCCCGAGGATCATGTTTTTAAGGATGGTATCAAGATTTACCAATCTCCTCTCCTCTTCGGACCAATGTTCCTCCCTCTTTTCCCTTCCACTTCTTGATCCAGTTGGGTTAAGGAGTGCATTGATAGGAAGTTTAGGCACATAGGGTCCTTCATTTAAAATTTTCATCATATTCCTTTCAATACCAGTGACATGTAATATCATC
The DNA here is from genome assembly GCA_034093135.1 of Erigeron breviscapus. Classification (NCBI taxonomy): domain Eukaryota; kingdom Viridiplantae; phylum Streptophyta; class Magnoliopsida; order Asterales; family Asteraceae; genus Erigeron; species Erigeron breviscapus. Next base: position 100,134,577 of record CM067172.1, on the reverse strand, counting down.
CTAGCTTTCCACGTACCAAATTCATCACTGCCCCCAATGAATTTAGGAACAGGATTATTCGAGTAGTGCACATGCACATGTGGAGAAGCAGGAGGAGGAGGAGGTGGAGGATTATTATTGACAACGGGTGGGTCATTAAGATTAGTTCATGAGTTTCTTGTGTATTTTATGGGATGGCCATCGTGAAACAGATCTAGGCAAGTATATTAGCCTTCTGCTCTGATACCAATTGTAAAGTCCCTCACACGATGGTTTAACCCACGATTGTAAAATAACAAGTCAAGTATGCACTAGATTGGACTAGTATTACTTTAAATACAAATGCAAGAATATAAATAAAGTAATAAAGACTTAAAGCAATATTTAAGCAAGTAAATAAATGGTGGAACACAAATGTAATTTTCAGGTGTATTTTATTTATTGATGTTAAACAAAATACAAGCTTGTTGCGGAACCTAGATATTACAAGTATGTAACTATCTAAACAATCTTTGAATTACAAGTGATCTATACTTGCTAAATAATCTCCTTGGATCGATATACTTAAAGTTGTGAAGTATAACTATTATGATCGAGAGTGTTTTAGCAAGTTCACCAAATTGCAAAAAGTAATTTGTACGAGGTATGTGACATGGTATTTATAGGCAAATAAATTCAATAGTGAATTTATTATGCCGTACAAATATGGTTGCATGCATTTAAGGCAACAACTTTAATTCCTTAAATGCATTGGTTAAAGTACAAGGATAAAGTCATATTGATGTGACTTGTTATCCTTTTAACCAACCACCTTTACACACGTATTGTACTTTTATCAATAGACAAATGGATTGTCCGTGTAAAAGTGTGTAAAGGCAAAAGTCAATTCCTCGTAATCAGTGTTCAGACTTGTAAGGTCTAGAACACTGACAAAGCTCCAGTCAGGAGATCTGGTAAGACTGTCAGTGGGATCCACTGCTTGTCAGTCTTCTTTCTTCAAACATCAGTCTTTGACTTTAGTGAGAATGTCTTCAGTAGAAACGATCTTGACTGGAGTGAAGTCCAGTGAGCTAATCTGGTGGAATCCAGATTCCTGTACAAGTAAACAGCTCACTGGTCTTCTATTATTTCTGGACAAATCTTCAGTGCCGCTCCAGTCTTCAAGTCTGGAGTGGGTCCAGTAAATCTAGACCTAACATTTCCTATGGTCAAGCTAGCCCCATGCTTTGGAGGATCTTGTTTGTATTGAACCACATAGTAGTCAGTAAAAACCTAGGACTTACGGTTCCAGACTTGGGGATAGTCTATAATTTAACAACTTTAGGCTCTGGTTTCTACATTCTCAAAGTGAAAGATAAGAATTCTCGTTTGGTTGGTGAAGTGACTCAGACAGATGAATCTTGGAAAAACAAACTTTTTTGTAAAAAGAAGCTCACTCCCTGTTGAAAGTTATCTTCCTCCTTCTTGGGTTGCCGTAGGTAATATTATTGTTTAAGTTTTTCATCGTAAATTGTTTTCTTATTCACAAACATGATATATGTTCTCTTTGGCTGTAGCGAAACTGAAAGCTTCAAAGGACAAAGAGGCTCAAGGAAGAACTGATAAGATTTTCGAGCTCGACAAAGAAGAAAGGAATTTTGGTCGGTGTTTTGGTCAAAAATTACTTAGGATAATCAACCTTGAAGACTTAAATCAACTATGTAACCAAACATTCGTTCGTGAGGTTAAGGGCTTGTAAAATAATGAGTTTCAAAGATGCGTTAAAAAGAAAAGACTTGCAAAGGATTTATGTCGACTAAACAAGGGTTTAACGACCAAAGATAATCGTAAATATAAGATCTAAATACGGAAAAATTAAACAACAAGAGATAATGCAAATTAAGATAGAAAGTAAATAAAAGCAAGATAAAAGTAAATATTATGGAACAAGAACACCGAGATTTGTTATCGAGGAAAAGCCCTTAATCCTTTTGGATTGACAGCATAAAAACCCCGAGAGGAAGCAATCGTCCCTGCCTTTGTTCTCTTATTAATTATTGTTTATATGACTACAAGGATGGAACTTAGTTGATCGATTTATGCTAACCGTGTGAGAAAAATATGAGAGAGCAGAGAATTGAGTGAGTGTGAATGTAAGTAAGCAGGTGAAATAACGTGTTGCAATGTATCCTATATCGATCAACCTTTTTCATTTATATAGACTAAGTGGCCAACTAACTATGCGAAATATCCGGGATCTTCTGGGTCTTGATATTGAGACGTTGGAGAACATCTTGATTGGCCAAGTGAACGTTGGAGTCTTTTCTCCTCATGTTGAAATCAACTAGAAGTCCGATTATGTTGCAAGACCAAGTCTTCTTTGCTTGTTGATGAATAAACTCATGTGTTAAATCTGCTTTGCACCGTTAGAGATATTTTCCATAGCCAAATATCCAAATAATAGCGAATATTCTAGAATCTGCACAAGTAACTCATGTAGAAATAATAATAACAAGTATATTATACCGTTAGTAAAACATTCAGTACATTGCTAGAACATTATCAATGTCAAGATCTTAGCACGTAAGGATCTTGTACTTCAGGATATTGGTGCTCAGAATTTCACCCATAACAATTGTCCCCAAAGTTATTTTAATATAAACATTTATGTGGAAATAACTTTGAAACTTCTAGAGAAAGCTTTGACTCAAGTCAAACAAAAAGATAAAACTAACTTAGGGATAAAACGCGTGTAAGTTGGAAAACAAGAGTTAATTTTGGTGGCACGATTTGATAGCCATCATATTGACGGTTCAAATTCCATCTTTTATTTACGCCCACAATTTTACAAATCTCAAAATAATTCTCTTTTTACTAAGCAGTTTTCTCATATCACATTCATTCAAGATATCTAGTGAATTTCCAATCCTAGAGGTATTTCATTCTAATTATTTTTCTTTTTATGCCATAATAACATTGCTAATTCTATTCTTTTAATAGGCACTTGGTGACCTTAAGTTGAAGAACGAAGAAAGACACACAATAAATGATAACATTATCAGCGATCTTAGCAAGGTTATTGAGTCTTTTGAGAAGAAAGCTAGAACTGAAAAAGAGATCAGTGCAAATATGAGGAAATGTTTCGAATCTGAGGTGGCGGCCATGCACAAGTTATTTCTCGAGGCTTATTATGAAATTGATCTTTTAAAAGAACAGTTGATTCGTACAAGAAAACGATATGACTTAATGGCGGCTCGCCTTGAAAGGTTTGAAAGAGAGTACCCCTTGGAGGTCAAATCTCTCTTTGCCAGTAAAGAAAAATATGTTCTTTAAATGATGGTTGTGGGCGATGAAGGATTAATGGTCAAGGCCGGAGCCCATATTTTTTGAATTCTTTTGACGTTTAGGCTTCTAGGAAGATGAATCGATAGGGGTTGTGAAAAGTACGATAACAATGTTTAGGATGGGAGAGATCAATCTGGAATGATTGATCATGGTTGTATGAAACTGCTTTCGAGTAGTTTTCTATGAATGTACATATAACTATTAATGAAAATCTTCTTTTGATCCATTTTTGTTTCGTATGTGAATGTCAAATACGTTATTAACGGTAAAACGGGTAAATAACAAATAATGCAATGATGTCACGTTGCAGTTAATTATGACCTATATCGTACCCTACTGCCATCAATGACTAGAGGATTAAAGATACATGCACCTTTTTTAACTCGAGAATAGCGAAAATTTCCACAGAAATTAATCAATATCTCTATCTCCAAGATATTGATATTAATGATCACATGCCCTTGAATCTCATAAGTATCCTGCAAAACAAAACTATACTTCGTGGCTCCTATATTGGGATCCAAGATCTTTGAGGATGAAAATATTCAAAGATAAACATTATTTTCAGAGTTCTTAAATAATTTTAATATATATCAATCTTCCGGAATACTCTACTGAAACAGTTAAAAAGTAAGTGGGTAGTTATTTGACACGTATCAATTGAATTTATTGTGGCCTATATATTAGGTAAAAAGCTTTTTCTCTCTCCATCATTTACTCTCACCGTTCCCATCGTCTCACTATTTTCTCTCAAGGTAATCTTTTTTCTTTTCTTTGTTTTTTCAAAATGTCTCACGAATCTTCTTCCGCCATAGTTGTTAGTGATTTCAGGGAAACTATCGTTATCGATAATACTATTGTTAGCGATTTTAAGGATTCAGATCTTGAATGTGTGATGTAACAACCCTACTTTTTAACATTATATATGTTCTAGTTATGTTGTCTATGATCCCGCAAGCCATAGTTATACTTGAAGCTAGTAGATAATGCCCCTAAATTAGCAATCTAAAGCTATTGTTCAATTCTAAATTTGATTTATAAGATACCATTGAACAAAAATTTTATTGATGATCAATCAAGCTATAAATGATAAGTTGAGCCTCACAAGTTGGGATATCAATCAAAAATTCTTATAAATGTCCAACAAATCAATCACCAAACTAATGTAAGTAAATATGACATGAGAATAAAGATTTCTATCTCAAAGTATATTTATAAATTAATATGTACATGAAAGTGTTAAATAACAATAAGAATATATATATATATATGCTTAAAATAAACACAAGTTTATAAATTAAGGCTTATGTAACAAATTAAAAACACAAAAATATATACATACATATACATATACACGACATATATATATATATATACACATATTAGAATAAACATTAACTTATACTACAAACTAACACATTTAACCTTACAAAACATATATACACTTACATCTAACATACATATACATTTTATACAACAAATTTTATATAAAAAAAAAAAAGAGAAAAAGACCCTCCATATGCCCTTGAAGGCCGGCCCCTCCCCCCCCCCCCCCCCCCCCCCCCCCCCCCCCCCCCCCCCCCCCCCCCCCCCCCCCCCCCCCCCCCCCCCCCCCCCCCCCCCCCCCCCCCCCCCCCCCCCCCCCCCCCCCCCCCCCCCCCCCCCCCCCCCCCCCCCCCCCATGAGGCCGGCCCCCCCCCCTTCACACCACACACAACCACTTCAAACTATACTTACACTCTTTCACTCTTGGAACTCACCACTCCAACACACACTCCTTACACTCTTCACACACTTCTTTTCTCTCAAGAAAAACTCTCCATCTCTTCCTTTCTCCTTCTCATTTTCGGCCCAAACAAACAAAGAAAACACCATCAAAAATCAAGTTAAACACTTAATAATAATAAGGATTAAGTTAGATTACTAAAGGGTTATATTAAGCAAGGGTTTAAGGATTGTTTTTGGGTTAGATTAAGGGTTGTTGGAGGCTTCAAGGGTCACGAAAATTCTGCCCATTTCTCACCATCAAAACCAAGTTCAAGAGGGTATAATCTTCATCCTTTTTACTAGATCTAATCTTCTTTTTGTTTATATTCAAAGGTTTTATCAAAAGTTTATGTTTTCTTCTTGTTTTCTTTGTAATATACACTTAATGAGGGCAAAGTTGATAGGATCTTTCTTTCCATGCTCATGCATGTCGAATCTAAGAAGAAAAATCCAAGGATTCAACAAGTTTAAGACCCAAAAGTGTGGTTATGGATTAGTAGCTTTTAAAGTGATTTTCCTTTTGATAGATCTATATGTTTTTGTATATTTTTGAAGAATATATTCTGAGATTTTTCACTTAAAAGATGTTTTTATGTTGTTAAATGTTAGATCTATAAAAGTTGGTATTAAAAAGTGTTGATTCGAATGCATGTATGCTAGATTTAAGAAAGTTGGATCTTTTGTTGGATTGTGAGATGGATATGGACTTGTTATAAGTGAAAAATATGTTAATATTAATGTTAATATTCTGGAAAAATTAATAAAATAACAAAGAGACAAAGCTTGGACCAAAACATGTTAAAATAAGCTAGAAATCATAAACCGGAAACACGCAAAAATGCATTTTGAGCACACACATGCACCATAATCTTATGACCAAGGAAATATGATAAACCTACTGGAAATAAGTTGAAATAAAATCATAAAACTCAGATCTTTTGGTTCATGACAACAATAAGCTCAAAAATCACCTTTTCGGGTCAAATAATCACTAACCGAAAGCACTAAATTGCACATATCACACCACCACCACTATCACGACTTTGGACACCAAAATATGATGAACTTTCTGGAAATAATGAAACAAGAATGAAAACCCCTTTTGAAGCACTTTAATTGCTTAAGAAATGAGGCTAAAATCACTATTTCGGTAAACGATTTTTAATCATAAAATCCAAAATAAGCAAGACACAAGAGAGGTTGAATTGATATGAATTTATATTGATAAAAGTTGCCAAAAAGGCCTGGGATTTTTGACCAAAATGTTTAGTGATGATTTCTAAGAATTTCCATGAATTATTGAATTTAAATGGTAATTAAAAGACATAAAAGTCAATAAATAAATTATGTAAATCAAGAATGGGGTTAAATCATCATAACCATTGATAAAAATAACTAAAACCTACTGGAGAAAAATAGTTAAAAGGCAAGAGACATGTGTTACATAATTTAAAGATAAATAATTAAGTAAAAATAACTAATTAAATATTGTTATTAAAATTAATGGAAAATACACAAATAAAAGTAGAAAACATGAAATTATAAATTAAGGAGCATGTATATCAGAAGATAATTCAAATGAAATCATTCATAATTTATAAAGGCAATTATGACACTTAAAAGTATTTTTAAGGATTTATTTAGCAAATAAATCAATAAAGTGAATAAATAATTAATTAAATATTATTAAATTAAATATATTAAATTAAATATATAATTACAAATAAGAAAATATACATAAAATATTAATATTATAAGACCACTAATGTCAAATATTATTGCTAAGCAAAGTATACAATGGAGATCATATAAATCGAAGCCAAACTACCGAAATTCCAATAAACGTACAAAAACGTTTAATGAGAAAACAACACCTACCACCAAATCTCTTTCAACCAAATAATGAGAGCATCATAATGTACTTAAATTCCACAATTAAGTAACAACCAAAGATGGGCAAGTCTACTAGCAAACATCTCATGACCTAGCACACTAGTTCATGCTACACACTCTTACGTTGTGTATATAAATACCATGGTTTAGGCTTGCTTGGGGAGCAACACGTCTAGACGAAGATCTCGCATTTGATCAGCCCCTAACACTCTCAAATCAAGTGAGTCATAGCCCCCTTTCAAACTCTTTTATGTGTTTTACTTTCGGGGTGAAAAGCATGATAAATAAAATGGCTTTATATATATGAAATGATTCTTGAAAGAACGATTATGAAATGAGATATTGTATGTTCAATGTGTTATAAGTTATACGATGAGCTTGAGTTCTGTCAAACTGAGATACTTCGGTACACTACTATTAACTCCGATAGTGGAGGCCTGTAGTTAGAGGGTTGCGCAACTAGGAGTCGTCCACTCACCCACTAAATAGGTAACGGTGGAATGTTTGGTCTGCCTTGGTGGCCACCTTCATTGCCAGTCCGACCCGAGCGGTGCTCTAACTATCTTTATATATTATTGGTCGTCTCCATGGCACGACCCCAATTGTGATTAAAACACTTGATTGACAGCTTGTGCTCTGAAATGAAATATTATGTTGTTTGGGACATGTAAATGGTCGTAGTAGTGGCTCAAGCATATACTCATCGAATTATGCCTTTGGGCTGAATGGAAATCATTATTATTGTGGATGGAAATTATTGATTGAACATACGGTTTGGGTACGGATATTATGAACGATATTCTTGGAAACTATATGATTTAATACTTCATAATTTGAATTGGATGTACGTATATGTGGTAGAATAAACCTATGAACTCACTCAACTCTCGTAGTTGACACTTTTTCTCCATGCTTTTCAGGTCTAGAGCAGTAAGTTAGCACTTTGGACCGCCTCATGGATGATGTGTTTATGTGTTGCATGTTGGACTTGTAATGCGAACATTTGATCTTTTGATTATGAATTTGGTTATGTAATGTTTATTAAACGTCCACTTGAACTTGTAACCTTTTAAATTTGAATGGCATTTGAAACTTTATGGTGATGTTCTATATTTAAATCTTGTGTACCATGTCGTTCTGTGACATCTCGTGTTCCGCCTTAGTCGGGGTGTTACAGAAAAATCGTATCAGTGACAAGGTTATAAAGAATTTTTGCTATAACCTACGTATTTTCAAACGAGTCGAATATTTCTTAAACAATTGAGTCGATCATAAAGTATTCTTGTTTTACTTATGCATAGCCTGATCAACTATGCCTAACTAAAAATTTAATATGGAATGATCGAAATGATTGTCTAAGGGATATTCAAAATGAGTCTTTTGAAAATAAGCTTTAAAAACGATTCTTGGTGCAAAAGATACATAACCAAATCCAATGTTTGCATTACCTATTAGAACCCTTAGTTAATACCCCCACTTAGCTAGTATTACTTTGTCCATTTAGATATAATACATGAGAGCTATGCCCAAGTTGAATCCTAGTCATTACTTTAATTATAAATGGATATGTTGGTCGTGCGAGTCGAGTTGGTCGTCGGTTGTGGATGGTCGTGTCGTTGTTTAGTTGTTAAGCTTGTGAGTCGTTGGTCGAGTTGGTTGGTTGCCTGTCAAATGGTTAAGGTCGTCTCATGGTTCGTCGAGTCGTCTTGCTGTCCGTAAGTTGCCACATGGGTTGTCAATGGTCAAGTCGGTCGTCCATGGTCGTCTAAGCGTCGAGTCAAGTCGTCATCTCACGCCTTTGTGAAACTTGTGTAGGAACATCATGTCGCAAGCAAGTGGAGCTTCCGGATCAGCCCCTAGACCAAGGAATTTGTATGGATTCGTGGACTACATGGAAGAGGAAGAAAGGAGACGCCTAGAGCAAGAGCAACCTCCCCAACCACTCCAAGAAGAAGAAGAAGAAGAAAGACCGAGCCAATGGAAGACCCATCGGAAGACGATAATGCTAGAAGAATATGAATATACATATGGGTGCGAACGAGCCCTCTATGCACTAAATAACTTTAGATATACTCGTGTGAGGTCAAGAAGTCGTGAGTCGAGTTTATGTCATATGATTCAATACACGAATGACTAAACTATATTATCCTTTGTAGAGACACTACTACAAAAAGGGCTATTCTTGACCCGCAATGCGCGTCATAAATGGGTCAGATGACGCGCAAATGCGCGTCAAGGAAGGACCAGTCATAAATTTTCATGACCCGCATTTGGGCGTCATCCGTCTATGACGCGCACTTATGACATGCATTTATGACCCCTTTTTATGACGTGCGTTTTTGCGTGTCATAACCTATTTTTTTTTTTTTAAATAATTTTTTTCAGTTCCTAATTTTCTATTAAATGAGAATTAAAAACCTGATAATACAAAATTAAAAACACAAATATCAAAATAACGCATTTCATATATATATATATATCAAAACAATGAGGTTAATTCAAGTACTAATTCACAATAAGTCACAAGTTATACATGAAAGTATACATAAGTACAGTAGGCTCAGCGACACCTAAAATCAACAACGGTTGACCTCCAATGATAGAATGTATGATTCCACATATTGCAGTCGAAGCCAATGTTTGAACGGCCGTTAATGCTCCTTCTGAAAATACCAAAACAAGCACACAATGTTAAACAAATAACAACTTGAAAAAGAAATACATAAATCAGTGGCTTATAATATTCCTATATTACATACCGGTATTTCGTTCTAGTTGTTCCCCAAATGATATAACCGGAATTGCTGATGCAAAGAATATGTACGTCGTTGGAGCCAAAATTCTATAAATATCAAATGAGGAATCAGTATGAGATCTTATTACTAAAATTTAAGAAAAACGACACGTATAACTAATTTAGCTAGCCTAAAAATATGGTGCCGACACATAACAAAATCAACGGTTAACATTTAGCGAGAAAATAAGTTACTTATGCATTTTCTTTTCCCTGAATGCTCACCATTAACCGTTACTATGTGTCAGCACCGGATTTTTACTTCCAGTCTATCATAAGTATAAAAAATTAAAAGTTCAATGAAATACGAAACTAAATATTCGTAACAACTTCGAATAGATTCACAAATGTGCTAAAACTAATTTTGCATTCCGAGGAGCGAATTCACAAAACTCGTAGATTAGTTAACTGATACTCTAACTAAAGTCTATTTGTATACAATTAGCATCAACTAATAAGTCAAAGCACCAAAGTGCTTATAAACATATCTAACTTCATCCGAAAATATATTGTATCTATCATACTCTAAAACTTCCTACTGTAAATATCGAGCTTACAACTATGGATCTGACTAATGAATTAGAGAAGTTTTATTTATAAGTAAATAAACTGAAATGAACAAAACTGAAATGAACAGAAAACCTTGTTACAGCCATCACTATTTGGGTACGCTGCGTAGTTGGCATACTCTACACTAGCTGCTCCAGAACTTGATACGGTACCAGAAGATGCATGTGGATTTGAATGGGGTTCTGAACGTTGCTCATAGTTGTAGCTGGTCCAAGCTGCAGATTCAGAGCCGGTAGGTGGGGCATAATAAGATGGTACTTGTGTGTTGTTCGGATTTAAATCATATTAACAATGATCAAAAAGACTTGCATACCTGACATGGTTCTGTTTCTAAACGTTTCTGATCAACTTTGAATCGAGTACCCCCAACTTAAAAATGAAGTATAGTTCTGAAGAGAGGCTGCAACCCGTCTGCATTCAACCCTGTAATATGTCCAGCGTTGTTTTAAAATCTTAAGCTGCTATAACAGTTAGTATAATCACATAGATAGTGCATCGTATGGGTGTACACCTGCTATAACGATTATGATAATCCTACATATTATCTATAGTGTATAAAAATGACAATAACCAATTACCCATTAAGGTTATGTGAAAGTGTATAGGTTTTTTGTTTGGCACAAATACATTACCGAAAGAAAAAAACCTGAAACACATCTTCATACCCCAATAGCAGACAAAATGATTACAAACTTAGGCCTATATGGTGACCCATACACACCAAGATCCCTCAACGTTATCAGGCTGGGAACGAAAACTTTTATATCAATCTTTAAGAATGAAAGAAAAAAAAAAGATGCCTCCCTGACTTGAACCCCCGACTTGCCAGTCCCTGCAAACCTTAAGCATGATTACACTTGTTAGAAGGTAATAAGAAGTTTTAATATGTGAATCCCCACCAAAATGAATCAAATACCTTCAAACTCTCGAACTACTACTCCTATGGATGTATCTGATCCTGTGGGATTCTGCAAAAACCAAAGTGGCTGTCAAACAACATAAATTTATCAGAACTTTAGCAAAAACAAATTAAACGTGCACAATTATATAAACCACAATCAAGATAGCACTGTGAAGTATGAACCATTGAAAAAGAACACAAAAGTGACATCTTAACAGATGAGATGATTATCCAGTCAAGCAGGTCAGGTAAAAGGCCAAAACATGTTCAGGTTTCATAACGCCGTTTCTAGTATGGGATAAACAGGGAGGTTCTGATTAGGCTGACAACTTTAACATCGTCACACTTGTTACAAGGTAATTTGGTCTAAGACACACACTTAACATTTAGCATTATCATTACTACAATTAAGACTCATCATTATTGTCAAAATATTAGCAAAAATCATTCCAATTTCTATCCATATCATTAAGCTGAATACACTCAACGAAGTTGTAGGTTGTCAAAACATTTACAATAAATGATATAATATCCTATAAAAATCATAAGCATAGCAAACCCTAAAATTTAACAGATTAACTATACCAACAACAACAACAAACACTAAAATACTTAAAAATATATTAAAAACCTAAAGCCTAAAACCTACTGAGCTGAATAAACAAATCTATAAATACATTATCTGTATATACATACATATAAAAGCTTAGGTTTTTCGATAGGTAAACTAGAGAAAAAAATTGACCTGCGCGAACACGTGATTCGAGTTCTTTATGTTGAAGCATCTTTTTCCGATACTCGGTGGCGGCGGTACGGCGGCGTACCGCATCTTCGCCTTCATTACTCGCCATCGGAACATTGATTGATTGACTGATCTATTGATATATATAAGGAGAGAATAAGAATTATACACTATAGCATTCACCGTCATTTTTTCATATATACAAAAAACAAAAACCATATCAATTACTAATTAGTGATAATAAGAAGTATTCATTAGTAAATAGAGGGAGAGGAGCAAATACCTTGTGGTGGTCGGATTTGGTGGCGATGGTGGAGGTGAACAGAATGAGAGAAAGAGGTGAAGAGAATGAGAAGCAGAAAGAGAAAAAGGAGAATGAGAGAAAGGGGTAAAAGAAAGAGGGATATGCAACTATTTTGATTTTGGGGAAAATTTTGGGCGGGATATAATGAAAAGTTAAAAGGTCAGGGGAGGGAAAAAAATTGGAAACTTAAATTTTAACAGATTATGACCCATATGTTATGACTCTTCTGAAAACGCGTCATCCATTTACTCGTAATGACCCTTATTTTATGACTTCTCACTTTGCGCGTCATCTATTAGCGTGGGTCATAAAAAGCGGGTCAAGGATAGCCCTGTTTCTAGTAGTGAGACATGGCACCACGAAGGACCGGCGGAGAAACAAGTGAAGAGACCCAGCGAAGGGCCGAGTTAGCTAAGCTCATCTCCCAACAAATCAATGCCGCCATGCCAAACATTGCCACCCAAATTGCGGAGAATGTGACCGCTACACTCAACACGGCTAGAAGACAAGATGGAGGAGGCAATGCCAATGAAAGGAATGCTTACAAGACTTTCACGTCTTGCAATCCCAAGGAGTTTTATGGGACGGAAGGTCCTGTTGGATTGCTCACATGGTTCCAAAGCATGGAAGCCACTTTGAACATCATCGATTGCGCTCCGGCCGACCGTGTCAAGTTTGCGGCTAGCAAGCTCCAAGGAAGGGCACTCACTTGGTGGAACCTCCGAGTCACCACGAGAGGTCGCGCCGTAACGAATGCTTTGACTTGGGAGCAACTCAAGAAGGAAATGAAGCAGGAATACTGTCCCCGTCCAGCGGTGCAAAAGTTGGAGATTGAGTTTTGGGGTCATGCTATGAAAGGAATGGAGCTGGAGGCATATGCCATTCGCTTCCACGAGTTGTGTGTGCTAGTACCTGAGATGGTGAATACTGAGGCTAAGAAGGTTGAAAGGTTTATCTATGGATTGGTACCTGAGATCAGATTGATGGTCACGGCCGCGAACCCCACCACAATTGAAGAAGCTATAAGCTTGGCAACCAAGTTAGTAAATGACTTGGTTAGGAGTGGAAGATACTCGCGTGGTGAATCAAGCTCTAGGCAAGGAGAAGGAAATCGATTTGGTGATAGGAAAGGTAATGGGCCAGATAAAAGACAAAAAGTAGTGAGAAACTATGGAATTGCTGATGTTAACCCCAACCCAAACGGTGGCATGCCGCCAAGATGTAATCGTTGTGGCAACCACCATCGAGGAGAATGTAGGCAGTGCACGACCTGCAACCGATTTGGACACCTTGCTGCCTATTGCCGAAGTGGAGCAAGAGTTGGAGGAAACCCCGGAGCATGTCGTGAATGTGGAGCCATGGATCATTGGAGGAATGCCTGCCCTAGGTTGGGAAGGGCTCAAGGAGGTCGTGGAAACATGAACCATAATCATGGGAATTTTCGAAATGTTGGCAACCGTGGGAATCAAGCAAACCAAGGAAATAATGGGAATCGAGTGAACCAAGGAAATGGTGGAAATAGAGCAAATGGAGGGAATCAAGGTAACAACGTGAATCGAGGAAACCAAGAAGGTCCAGCAAGAGGACGGGTGTATGCTATGGGAGCAAATGAGGCACGGGATGACCCAAATGTCATCGTAGGTACGTTTCCATTAAATAATGTCTATGCCTCTATGTTGTTTGATTCTAGAGCCGATAGAAGTTACATTTCCTTTGAATTTAAAGAATTATTCGATAAGATACCTAGTGAGCTTGAGGAAACTTATTATGTTGAATATGCTAATGGAAACGAGTATAAGACTAAGGAAATTATTGCTGATTGTAAGTTAACTTTAGATGAGAAGGACTATAGTATAGACTTGATTCCCATAGAAATAGGAAGTTTTGATGTGATAGTAGGAATGGATTGGTTGTCAAAAATGCGTGCTGAAATAATTTGCCATGAAAAGATCATTAAAATTCCTTTAGATAGCGGTGAGGTGCTAATAGTTCAAGGCCATAAGGCGGGAGTCCAACCCAAGATAGTGTCGTCTATGAAAGTGAGGAAGTATTTACGCAAGGAATACCACACATACTTGGCACAAGTAGTGGATAAGCGAGTGAAAGATAGGGATCCCCTCAAGGTAACAGTGGTTAGAGATTTCCTAGATGTATTTCCGGACGAACTACCCGGACTTCCCCCAGCGAGACAAGTAGAGTTTACTATCGATTTAGTTCCCGGGGCAGCCCCCGTAGCTAAAGCACCATATAGGCTAGCGCCCTCCGAAATGCGAGAACTCTCGGAGCAATTGCAAGAATTGCTTGATAAAGGTTTAATCCAACCTAGTTCTTCGCCCTGGGGTGCGCCAATTCTCTTTGTCAAGAAAAAGGATGGAACTATGAGGATGTGCATCGACTATAGAGAGTTGAATAAATTGACGATCAAGAATAGATACCCGCTGCCGCGAATAGACGATTTGTTCGACCAACTGCAAGGAGCGTCGCATTTCTCGAAAATTGACCTTAGGTCCGGCTATCATCAGTTGAGGGTACGAGAAGAAGATGTACCTAAAACGGCCTTTAGAACTCGCTATGGGCATTATGAGTTCCTAGTGATGCCATTTGGTCTCACAAATGCGCCAGCCGTTTTCATGGACCTACTGAATAGGATCTGTAAGCCATACTTGGACAAGTTCGTCATAGTGTTCATCGATGACATTTTGATATACTCTAGAAGTAAGGAGGAGCACGAGAAGCACCTGAGGATAATCTTGCAGCTACTTAGGGACGAGAAGCTATATGCTAAGTTTTCTAAGTGTGAATTTTGGCTACGTCAAGTCCAATTTTTGGGGCATGTTGTGAACGAAGAAGGAATCCATGTAGATCCGTCTAAGATAGAAGCGATCAAGAAATGGGAGACACCCAAGACACCAACGGAAGTGCGTAGCTTCCTAGGTTGGGAAGGGCTCAAGGAGGTCGTGGAAACATGAACCATAATCGTGGGAATTTTCGAAATGTTGGCAACCGTGGGAATCAAGCAAACCAAGGAAATAATGGGAATCGAGTGAACCAAGGAAATGGTGGAAATAGAGCAAATGGAGGGAATCAAGGTAACAACGTGAATCGAGGAAACCAAGAAGGTCCAGCAAGAGGACGGGTGTATGCTATGGGAGCAAATGAGGCACGGGATGACCCAAATGTCATCGTAGGTACGTTTCCATTAAATAATGTCTATGCCTCTATGTTGTTTGATTCTAGAGCCGATAGAAGTTTCATTTCCTTTGAATTTAAAGAATTATTCAACACACGATTTGGAGCTAGGAGCCGTAGTGTTTGCCTTGAAGATATGGCGACATTATCTTTATGGCACCAAGTGCACCATATTTACCGATCACAAGAGCTTGCAACACATCTTCGATCAGAAGATGTTGAACATGAGGTAAAGGAGGTGGATGGAGTTGCTTAACGATTACGAGTGCGAAATTAAGTACCACCCCGGAAAGGAAAATGTTGTTGCTGACGCCCTTAGTAGGAAGGTGAGCACTAGGGTGTCGAGGACAAGAATCTATCACTTACGAGTGAAAATGTCTCTAAGGGACAGATTCTTAGAAGATCAAGCAAAGGCTTTTGAAGGAAAGAACATTGAAGAAGAGGCATTGAGTGGGGTAGAAACAAGGTTCGATAGGGATGATGAAGGCATCTTGTACTTCAAAGGAAGAGCTTGGGTCCCAAGAATCAATGGGCTGAGAGAGGTATTAATGAATGAAGCTTACAATTCAAAATATTCGATTCATCCAGGAGCGGATAAGATGTACCAAGGTCTAAAAAGGGACTTTTGGTGGCCTGGGATGAAAAGTGATGTAGCTCTATATGTGAGCCGATGCATGACTTGTGCGATGGTCAAAGCTGAGCACCAAAAGCCAGCTGGACTTTTAAAGCAGCCGGAAATTCCCGAGTGGAAGTGGGAGCAAATAGCAATGGACCTAGTGACGAAATTGCCTCGGACAAAGAAAGGTCATGATGCTATATGGGTGATTGTTGATCGTTTTACGAAATCAGCCCATTTCATCCCCATCAAGGAAGATTGGAACACTGAGTGTTTAGCTCGTCTGTACGTTGAAAAGATTGTGACATTACATGGTATACCTCTGTCCATAATATCCGATAGGGATGGTAGGTTTACCTCACGTTTCTGGGGTCTTGTGCAAGAAACAATGGGCACTACGTTAGCATTAAGCACGGCTTACCACCCACAAACGGATGGGCAAAGTGAGCGTACAATACAAACGCTGGAGGATATGCTAAGGGCTTGCGCATTAGAATTTAGTGGAAGTTGGGATGAACACTTGCCATACGCGGAATTTACTTACAACAATAGTTATCATTCTAGCATACAGTGTGCGCCGTTTGAAGCTCTATACGGGCATAAATGTAGATCACCCCTGTGTTGGGTAGAGGCGGGTGAGAGAAGCCTAGCTACCATTGACTTTGTCCAAGAGACAACGGACAAGGTGGCGATCATTAAAGAAAAGCTTCAGGCCGCAAGAGATCGGCAAAAGAGTTATGCGGATCAAAGGAGGAAGCCCCTAGAATTCGAGGTTGGCGACAAGGTACTATTAAAGGTGTCGCCATGGAAGGGAACCGTAAGATTCGGCAAAAGAGGAAAGTTGAGCCCCCGATACATTGGGCCATTTGAAATTGTTGCTAGAATAGGCCCCGTAGCCTATAAGTTGAAATTACCCCAAGAATTGGGAGATGTTCATGACACATTTCATGTGTCAAACTTGAAGAAATGTGTGGCGGATGATTCGAAAGTGGTTCCACTTGAAGAACTACGTGTGCAAGATAAGCTCCAATTTCATGAAGAACCAATAGAAGTTCTCGATCGCAATGAGAAACGCCTTAAGCGAAGCAAGATCCCTATTGTTAAAGTTAGATGGGATACGAAACGCGGACCCGAGTTTACATGGGAGCGCGAGGACTTTATACGCGAGAAATATCCGCACTTACTCCCTAAGCGAATTCAAATTCCGAGACGGAATTCTTCTAAGGGGGTAAGGATGTAACAACCCTACTTTTTAACATTATATATGTTCTAGTTATGTTGTCTATGATCCCGCAAGCCATAGTTATACTTGAAGCTAGTAGATAATGCCCCTAAATTAGCAATCTAAAGCTATTGTTCAATTCTAAATTTGATTTATAAGATACCATTGAACAAAAATTTTATTGATGATCAATCAAGCTATAAATGATAAGTTGAGCCTCACAAGTTGGGATATCAATAAAAAATTCTTATAAATGTCCAACAAATCAATCACCAAACCAATGTAAGTAAATATGACATGAGAATAAAGATTTCTATCTCAAAGTATATTTATAAATTAATATGTACATGAAAGTGTTAAATAACAATAAGAATATATATATATATATATATGCTTAAAATAAACACAAGTTTATAAATTAAGGCTTATGTAACAAATTAAAAACACAAAAATATATACATACATATACATATACACGACATATATATATATATATATATACACATATTAGAATAAACATTAACTTATACTACAAACTAACACATTTAACCTTACAAAACATATATACACTTACATCTAACATACATATACATTTTATACAACAAATTTTATATAAAAAAAAAAAAGAGAAAAAGACCCTCCATATGCCCTTGAGGCCGCCCCCCCCCTTCACACCACACACAATCACTTCAAACTATACTTACACTCTTTCACTCTTGGAACTCACCACTCCAACACACACTCCTTACACTCTTCACACACTTCTTTTCTCTCAAGAAAAACTCTCCATCTCTTCCTTTCTCCTTCTCATTTTCGGCCCAAACAAACAAAGAAAACACCATCAAAAATCAAGTTAAACACTTAATAATAATAAGGATTAAGTTAGATTACTAAAGGGTTATATTAAGCAAGGGTTTAAGGATTGTTTTTGGGTTAGATTAAGGGTTGTTGGAGGCTTCAAGGGTCACGAAAATTCTGCCCATTTCTCACCATCAAAACCAAGTTCAAGAGGGTATAATCTTCATCCTTTTTACTAGATCTAATCTTGTTTTTGTTTATATTCAAAGGTTTTATCAAAAGTTTAAGTTTTTTTCTTGTTTTCTTTGTAATATACACTTAATGAGGGAAAAGTTGATAGGATCTTTCTTTCCATGCTCATGCATGTTGAATCTAAGAAGAAAAATCCAAGGATTCAACAAGTTTAAGACCCAAAAGTGTGGTTATGGATTAGTAGCTTTTAAAGTGATTTTCCTTTTGATAGATCTATATGTTTTTGTATATTTTTGAAGAATATATTCTGAGATTTTTCACTTAAAAGATGTTTTTATGTTGTTAAATGTTAGATCTATAAAAGTTGGTATTAAAAAGTGTTGATTCGAATGCATGCATGCTAGATTTAAGAAAGTTGGATCTTTTGTTGGATTGTGAGATGGATATGGACTTGTTATAAGTGAAAAATATGTTAATATTAATGTTAATATTCTGGAAAAATTAATAAAATAACAAAGAGACAAAGCTTGGACCAAAACATGTTAAAATAAGCTAGAAATCATAAACCGGAAACACGCAAATATGCATTTTGAGCACACACATGCACCATAATCTTATGACCAAGGAAATATGATAAACCTACTGGAAATAAGTTGAAATAAAAGTATAAAACTCAGATCTTTTGGTTCATGACAACAATAAGCTCAAAAATAACCTTTTCGGGTCAAATAATCACTAACCGAAAGCACTAAATTGCACATATCACACCACCACCACTATCACGACTTTGGACACCAAAATATGATGAACTTTCTGGAAATAATGAAACAAGAATGAAAACCCATTTTGAAGCACTTTAATTGCTTAAGAAATGAGACTAAAATCACTATTTCGGTAAACGATTTTTAATCATAAAATACTCAAAATAAGCAAGACACAAGAGAGGTTGAATTGATATGAATTTATATTGATAAAAGTTGCCTAAAAGGCCTGGGATTTTTGACCAAAATGTTTAGTGATGATTTCTAAGAATTTCCATGAATTATTGAATTTAAATGATAATTAAAAGACATAAAATCAATAAATAAATTATGTAAATAAAGAATGGGGTTAAATCATCATAACCATTGATAAAAATAACTAAAACCTACTGGAGAAAATTAGTTAAAAGGCAAGAGACATGTGTTACATAATTTAAAGATAAATAATTAAGTAAAAATAACTAATTAAATATTGTTATTAAAATTAATGGAAAATACACAAATAAAAGTAGAAAACATGAAATTATAAATTAAGGAGCATGTATATCAGAAGATAATTCAAATGAAATCATTCATAATTTATAAAGGCAATTATGACACTTAAAAGTATTTTTAAGGATTTATTTAGCAAATAAATCAATAAAGTGAATAAATAATTAATTAAATATTATTAAATTAAATATATAATTACAAATAAGAAAATATACATAAAATATTAATATTATAAGACCACTAATGTCAAATATTATTGCTAAGCAAAGTATACAATGGAGATCATATAAATCGAAGCCAAACTACCGAAATTCCAATAAACGTACAAAAACGTTTAATGAGAAAACAACACCTACCACCAAATCTCTTTCAACCAAATAATGAGAGCATCATAATGTACTTAAATTCCACAATTAAGTAACAACCAAAGATGGGCAAGTCTACTAGCAAACATCTCATGACCTAGCACACTAGTTCATGCTACACACTCTTACGTTGTGTATATAAATACCATGGTTTAGGCTTGCTTGGGGAGCAACACGTCTAGACGAAGATCTCGCATTTGATCAGCCCCTAACACTCTTAAATCAAGTGAGTCATAGCCCCCTTTCAAACTCTTTTATGTGTTTTACTTTCGGGGTGAAAAGCATGATAAATAAAATGGCTTTATATATATGAAATGATTCTTGAAAGAACGATTATGAAATGGGATATTGTATGTTCAATGTGTTATAAGTTATACGATGAGCTTGAGTTCTGTCAAACTGAGATACTTCGGTACACTACTATTAACTCCGATAGTGGAGGCCTGTAGTTAGAGGGTTGCGCAACTAGGAGTCATCCACTCACCCACTAAATAGGTAACGGTGGAATGTTTGGTCTGCCTTGGTGGCCACCTTCATTGCCAGTCCGACCCGAGCGGTGCTCTAACTATCTTCATATATTATTGGTCGTCTCCATGGCACGACCCCAATTGTGATTAAAGCACTTGATTGACAGCTTGTGCTCTGAAATGAAATATTATGTTGTTTGGGACATGTAAATGGTCGTAGTAGTGGCACAAACATATACTCATCAAATTATGCCTTTGGGCTGAATGGAAATCATTATTATTGTGGATGGAAATTATTGATTGAACATACGGTTTGGGTACGGATATTATGAACGATATTCTTGGAAACTATATGATTTACTACTTCATAATTTGAATTGGATGTACGTATATGTGGTAGAATAAACCTATGAACTCACTCAACTCTCGTAGTTGACACTTTTTCTCCATGCTTTTCAGGTCTAGAGCAGTAAGTTAGCACTTTGGACCGCCTCATGGATGATGTGTTTATGTGTTGCATGTTGGACTTGTAATGCGAACATTTGATCTTTTGATTATGAATTTGGTTATGTAATGTTTATTAAACGTCCACTTGAACTTGTAACCTTTTAAATTTGAATGGCATTTGAAACTTTATGGTGATGTTCTATATTTAAATCTTTTGTACCATGTCGTTCTGTGACATCTCGTGTTCCGCCTTAGTCGGGGTGTTACATGTGAAACCCTATCTTCCCAAAGGTACTATTTTTAGGGATCCAGATCCTAACTTAAAAATTGACCTAGCCTCTGATGTATGGATAGTATTCCTTGAATACCCTTTTAAGTACTTGAAATTAAGTTTTACTTTTCCAAATTTCATTACCCAATTTTCAAGTCAACTCTTATTTTCTATGGTCAAGCCAGCCCCATGCTTTGGAGGATTTTGTTTGTATTGAACCACATAGTAGTAAGTAAAAACCTAGAACTTAGGGTTCCAGACTTGGGGATAGTCTATAAGTTAACAACTTTTGGCTCTGGTTTCTACATTCTCAAAGTGAAAGATTAGAATTCTCGTTTGGTCAGTGAAGTGACTCAGACAGATGATTCTTGGAAAAATATATTCTTTTTTATAAAAAGAAGCTCACTCCCTGTTGAAAGCTATCTTCTTCTTTCTTGGGTTGCCGGAGGTAATATTATTATTTGACTTTTTAATTGTAAATTGTCTTCTTATTCATAAACATGATATATGTTCTCTTGGCTGTATAGAAACTGAAAGCTTCAAAGGACAAAGAGGCTCAAGGAAGAATTGACAATATTTTCGAGCTCGACAAAGAAGAAAGGAATTTTGGTCGGTTTCACATCAAACCAATTTCTTCGAATAAGACTAGTGACGACACAATGGAAGATGCTACTGCACAATCAACTCAAACAAAGAAGAGTCCTGCTTCTGATGCTCTTAGATGATCAAGGGTTCTTTGATATGAGTAAAACACCGAAAGCTCCCTTATTGCGCCGCTCCAACTTGGCTAACACTCGTGCAAGCAAAAACTGTAAAATCGAACCATGGGTGATAGAGATTTAACCGACAAAAAGGTTTCAGAAAAGTCTCTGACACTTCAGGCTTATTCTTTGGATTTTAATGCGATTAGGGCGCAATTCAAAATGGTTAGTCTCTTTTCCAACTTGATTATAATCTGATTGTTTGTAAGTCAATTTATTTAGAATTATTTCGTTTTATTTTGCATATCTCAAGGCTCTTGATAAGGTTTCCCATAGTAGTGGGTTGGTTTTGAGGTTCATGGATGAAAAGATGGAAGAGAATATTACTCTGAAACTTCAATTGACTAAGAAAGACAAAGGTTTGAAACTCTTGGAACGGGACCTTTCCAAAACTAAAAGTGATCTTGTTAAGGTGTCTAAGAAACTTGAGAATCAGGTTAATGAAGTTGAAAAGAAATTGAAAGAGAGGTCAGAGTTGATTGTTAAGAATGCCAAGAAGAGTACCCAAAAATCAATTGCATGAGTTAAAGTCCAAATGGCTCTTGAAGCTCAATTAGCTGGTTTGACAATCCCTGAAGAATGGAAGTTGGAAGAGTGGGATGCTGAGTATGTACGTCTAGGAGGTGAGTCGAAATTGAAGAAAGTAGAAACAGATCGATGCGCAGGATGATGATGAACCAGTTGACGATGCAGCAGTTGATGAAGCAGTTAATGTGGCAGTCAAGGAAGTGATTCATGGAGTGCAAGCAGGAGATGGAGTGCAGGCAGGAGATGGAATGGCATAAGCAGAAAATGAGAATGTGGCTTGATGATTTGTAGTATTATCAGTACTTTTATGTTATTTGGGAATGTGGTTTGTAACAAACAATTTATTCGGGGAGTAGTTGATCTGGAATGATCAACTCTGGTGGTGTGTATGACTTTGTAGTACTTAAATTTCTATTTTTTTAGGATCATACTTGCTGTTGTGGTTGTCCGAGTATTTCGGGCATAATTTTGAATTTCAAAAAGCAGGTATTTTGGATACATGATTCTAGAAGGCTATATAATGCTTGTATGTGTTACCTTTATTGTTCGTCGTTTCTTTAAATTAGATTTAATAGAGTTCCTACTTACCTTTCAAGGATTCTACAGAAAGATCAAAAGATGAATCTTATGGTATAGAGGAACCATTTTTGATTTAGGAGACTCATGTGAGTTTAGATAAGAGTTTTGTTTTCTATTATGGTTATGCTTTCTTTTTTCTTTCAAATATTACTATACGATTGTTGATGAAAAAAAGGCTTACAGAAATTCAGAGTATTCTTTTGAAAGAATTTTGATCAAATCGAAGGTATAGTTTTGTGAAGATAGATTATAATATTTATATAAATATTACTAGGGCTATTATAAAGAAGTATTGTTATGTTGGTTTTGGATAACAAAATTAAATAAGCAAGAAGGCCAAAGCCCTAAGTCATGTTAGATCAGCAGTTAAAGACTAAACCTTCGAACTCTAGATAAATGAAAAAGTACTTGTTTTAGATAATTTCCTTTCTCAATATTTATCGGATCGCAGAGCTTGATACACGATGTAGTTGATTCCTGCTCTTTCACAATGCCTAAGACATTAATAAAGAAACAAGATTTCATATTATTTTGATTGTGTGGGAATGAGTCAAGGATGGGAATCCTGAAACTCATTAGAGTTGGAGCCTGAGGATGTGGACCTTCAAGCTAGTATTCTAGGGATGTTAGACTCCAAGATCTAGGGGGTGTCCCCAGTCTTTTGAGTATATCAATAGGCGGTGTGGTTAGCCAATTTACGAGATCAATAGTATTGGGTGGCGTGGTTAGCCAATTTCGGGAGATCGATGGTAACATCAAGAATAGATAGAATTAATTTCGATGACCTTGGAATTTAACCCTTCAGCCATGAAATTAACTAACGTGCGACACGGACGAATTTAAGAGAAGGTGAAAACCTTCAACCAAAAGTTGGCGTGAAAGCCAAAAGGTGAAGACCTTGTTCCACGTTGATATGCTAATTCATATTGACAGCAAATGTTCCTTATCCTGTTTAGAACAATTTTAACACTAGAGTTATACAGATCAGTTCTTTTAAGGAAATATTTATTACAATCTTTCTTTATTCAAGCAAATCTGCATTTCTAGATTCCAGGAACCTAGTTCAGAATTCCTTAAGGTATCGATACCGACCCCATGCTTCATTCTTGTCACCATATTGTTATCATTAGCTTTGATAAGATAACTGTTCACAGAATTCATACCTTCGAATCGAGTCACTTCATTGTTAGAAGTATTTTTGTCAACATACTTTCGTGTATATCTCCTATTTCACAACTTATCTGTTGTTGTCTTAGATCTTCGATCCCCAGGGTCTCTATTGCTTGCGGATCTAGATCTTTGGATCGTTGCAGGATCAATTGAAGCCTGAGAACATCTTGAACTTTTAGCTGCAAAACTTGTAGATCTCTCATAACCTCGCAGCTTCTCTTTTCTAAGTCGGCTTCAACTCGGCTGACAATAGAAAACAAATTTTTATTAGCATAAAGATAAGGATAAGAATATCTTGTCTTCTTTCTTTTGGCAACTATCCCTGTCCTTCCGTATCATGGCGAATTTTTCCTTGATTGAACGACATAAATGATTGTGAAAAGTTGATTTAAATTGATTGAAAGCACCTTTTGCCCCACGGTGGGCGCCAAATTGTTTTGGTCAAAAATTACTTAAGATAATCAACCTTGAAGACTTAAATCAATTATGTAACCAAACTTTCGTTCGTGAAGTTAAGGGCTTGTAAAATAATGAGTTTCAAAGATGCGTTAAGAATAAAAGACTTGTAAAAGATTTATGTCGACTAAATAAGGGTTTAATGAGCAATGATAATCGTAAATATAAGATCTAAATACGGTAAAATATGTAAAGAACAAAAGATAATGCAAATTAAGATAGAAAGTAAATAAAAGCAAGATAAAAGTAAAAAATAAGGAACAAGAACACCGAGATTTGTTATCGAGGAAAAGCCCTTAATCCTTTTAGATTGTCGGCATAAAAACCCCGGGAGGAAGGAATCGTCGATGCCTTTGTTCTCTTATTAATTATTGTTTTAAGGATTACAATGGTGGAACTTAGTTGATCGATTTATGCTAAGTGTGTGAGAAAAAGATGAGAGAGTAGAGAATTGAGTGAGTGTGAATGTAAGTAAGCTGGTGAAATAGCGTATTGCAATGTGTCCTATATCGATCAACCTTGTTCATTTATATAGACTAAGTGGCTAACTAACTATGCGAAATATCCGGGATCTTCCGGATCTTCATATTGAAAAGTTGGAGAGTATCTTGACTGGCCAAGTGAACGTTGGAGTCTTTTCTCCTCATGTTTCAATCAACTAGAAGTCCGAATATGTAGCAAGACAAAGTCTTCTTTGCTTGTTGATGAATAAACTCATGTGTTATATCTCAATTAAACCGTTAGAGATATTCTTCATAGCTAAATATCCAAATAATAGCGAATATTCTAGAATCTGCACAAGTAACTCATGTGGAAATAATAATAACAAGTATATTATACCGTTAGTAAAATATTCAGCAAGTTACAAGAATATTATCAATGTCAAGATCTTAACACGTGAAGATACTTCAGGATATTGGTGCTCAGAATTTCACCCATAATAGCCGAGTTACCCCTATGACTTTCTATTACAACAACTATCAAATGTGCAGTACAAGTAGTGTGACTGAGTATCACAGTAATTCATATATGCGACATTCCGTACATATATGTAAAACAAGAAAAAACACAACCAAATAAGAAAAGCATCTAGTCTACCTATATTCTAAGCATAATACATGGTAGACAAAATAGATTGTAGAAACTATCAGCCATCATGATAAACTGAATCACCAACAATATCCCAATCTACAAGTAGGCTTTCAACACGAGCAGTCTTCTTAAACTCCATAGTAGTCATCAGCTTAGCACATCCATAATGTATACTATAATTACTAAGTTCATTTTCAACGTACATGTCTAATCAAATCGAGTGATCACTTATAATACACCGCTTAATTAGTCTTGTTAGAAGACAATATATATGCATTTTAAAGTGAACTTGGACCTATTTGTAAAAGTTATCATTTCGAATAGAAAGTTTTCAACCTAGCTACAAGAAACATTCATTTTCTTTGAAAATGACTCTACATTTTAAGAACTACATGTGGTCGCCAATAATTCAAAACATCGGCACTTCATCATATATGGCACACATTAATTCATCCAAGTAATGTGACCAATGTTTTCTCTCATGACATTCTTTCTCCTGAGAGTTTTATGAGAAAAGGGAAAACAGATGGTGATGGGAACTTTAATTTATGTGTGGGGCAAAAGAAGCACTCATCAGAAATGATCATGAAGATATATGGGTGTATAATAACTTGATATGAATTTATGGTTAACAAATCTTTGGATATAACATATATATACCGCTCAATGTTTGGTATGGTTGTCATGTACCTAAGCTAGGTATAGAACCTCTCACATACTAATTTTTTAATATTTTGAATAAATGATTGGGCTCTCATGTTTTTTATGGATTAAAAAATAAAATGTGAGGGTTCTATACCTAAGCTAGGTACATGACAACCACATATTCTCATCCCTCTTTATAAATTTATGCTTCTTGGTTGATTCAAAAATATTTGACGTTAATACTAATTAAACAAAAAGCTCATGTAAATGTGTTTAATTATTTTGGAACCTCCACCTAATATATATTAATATATATTAAGTAGTTGAGATTCACCTGTATACAAATACTTAATACTTAATATAGGGTTGTGGTTAAATGCTTGAAGCTCGGGCTTCAGGCTAGGGTTAGGAGAAGACGCTTTTTTCCAACACTTTATTAAATAAGTTTTTTATTAAAAATATTTGACGTTAATACTAATTAAACAAAAAGCTCATGTAAATGTGTTTAATTATTTTGGAACCTCCACCTAATATATATTAATATATATTAAGTAGTTGAGATTCACCTGTATACAAATACTTAATACTTAATATAGGGTTGTGGTTAAATGCTTGAAGCTCGGGCTTCAGGCTAGGGTTAGGAGAAGACGCTTTTTTCCAACACTTTATTAAATAAGTTTTTTAATTTTTTTAATTAAAAAAAAAGGTAATTGGATGTGAACCCCCTGATCCCATGTACCATTTGGTACCTACTAATCCCTCAACCAGACTAGTGTCCAGGTGAATCTCAACCACTTAATAATCCCCTGATTATCTCAAATTTGCCTTTGGCAAGACTCGAACCCGGGATCCCCTGTGAAATGATGGCTGATGGCCACTTGGCTATCATATCCGAACACGGTTATCATTTTATAAAAAGATTATATTTAAAAGCTTGAGACTTTTAAACTCTTAAAAAATTCCAAAACTTTTATAATTTAATAGATTTTGACTTGAATCTTTGCGATATCTTACTAATATATACTGTACGTATAAGTTAGTGTGAAACATGCACATACAAACAGTGCGAGAATCTTCTGATGGAGATGGGGCAGGGATAATCTTTTTACCAATGACGATGATCTGTCACAAATTAATAGCTCGATGGAATGTCCTAAATGAAGTCACCAACCTTTTTTGGCTATATAAGGAGACTCTTCTATGAATACAGTAGTAGGTTTTCCTTTTGTATTTGCCAACTCTTCTCTAAGACTTGGAGAAACAAATTTGTTTATCATGGTTAGCATGTTTGACTACATAACTTAATTACTATATATAAACCCCAAATCTTGCTTTACTTATAGTAGAAACTTACTATATATGTTAATTTCTTGATGTTCTTTTTTGATTCATAGTTTTAAAGGAGGAGATTATTTCTTTTATATATGTCTGTTTTCTGCAGGAAGGTAAGCCGAGCTTGATTGTAGCAGATGTTGTCGATTACAAAGGGGTTCCTGCCGATAGATCAAATACCGGTGGTTGGGTACCTGCGGCCCTAATTCTAGGTAAGTTTAATGATCAATTTGCATGCTTGCGTTTGCGGTGGAGGAGCTATGTGATGGCCAAGGGTGGCTATGGCAACCTCACATTTCCATAAAACTATATATTTCTAGTACTATTTCTAAGTATTTATTTAGTTTTAAGGTAATTGGCAACCCAAGACTAGTGTAATTGAATTTTGTGGTTTAATTTTATACTTATTAGTATCATGAAAACTATTCGGCGACCCAGAATAAAAATCTGGCTCCGCCACTATGCGTATATGGTCGTATTACTAAATATATACATAAAAGTTAATTAGCTCTTAGATATGTTAATCACGTGTCAATTTTTATTTTTTTATTTTTTTTTTTGGGGGGGGGGGGGGGGGGGGGTCCATACTTTAAGGGTTTTTTTTCACATAGTGAGCCTATGAGCTATGGGAAATGAATTTAGTGGCACTGAGGTGGTGTATGGGGAGTATTCAGGAGTCTCATATAGGAATAGTTACGCTCGATTTTCACACATTTGGTCAATAATGTTAACATCACTGACTTGTCCTTAGTATTATTTAAGGGGTATATTAATAAACACGTGTTACAAGAGAAAGAAATGTTGATTCATGACGAAAAACATTAATTTTTCATATTGACCAAATTTTCGTCACTAAAAATCGAAATTTGGTCACTATTGTTGTTCGATGTCAAATTTTGAGTGGTCATTTTTTTCTCACTAAAGATGTGTCACTAATTTTTTTTAGAAACCGAAAAATGTCTTTTTTGGCCACTACTTTTGTTTAGTTACCAAATTTAGTGACCATTTTGAATAGTGACTAAATAAGGTTATCAGTAACCAAATAGTAGTAGTCAGTAAGAAAAAAAAATCCACTAATTAAAGAAATTTTCTGGTGGTGAAATCAGATATTTTTAAAATATTGAATTTTAAGGCTATTAACAATTGTTTTGTAGTATATTTATACTATATTATAAAACAGATTTTATTTTATTGAAATTTTAAGTTTTGACATTGATTTTAAGTTTCAGAATTCATTACACCATATTACATCAATAACCTACACTACTCGTCGCCGCCGCCATCACCGCCACCACCACCGCCGACCACCAATCGTCGCGCCCACCGCCGCCTGCCACCACCACCACCTATCACCACCACCACGACCCGTCTTCACCACCGCCGCTCCAATTACATTGTCGCATCGCGCGTGTACCCTTAATTTAATATATATTTTAAGTATCTATAAATATATTCTTATATATATATATATATGGGATGGTTATATAAGGCTGTTAGGTATCTAAGCTTAGGTGTGGAACACTCACATATTAATTTTTTAATCCATAAAATTCATGGGGGCCAAACATTTATTCATTAAATAAAAAATATTAAAAAATTAGTATGTGAGGGGTTCCACACCTAAACTTAACGGACAACCTTATATTCACTTTATATATATATATAAAGAATATGGGGTTGTCCCCCGGGGGGGGGGGGGGGACCAAGGGTGGGGGAGTACTCCACAAGTAATTACCCAATCCCTCATCCAATCAAAATTCAACTCACAACTACCCAATTCTACCCAATTCTTACCCAAATCATAGGCATAACATACCCAATTCATTAGAATTACCCAATTTCATTTTCTTTTTCATTTTTTTATTATGATAATAATAAACTTACTATATATGATATATTTATAACTTTTTAAACATTATAATATCTTGAGGGTTTAAAACAAAAATATTATAAAATAATAATAAAAAATATATAAAAAGACAAATGGATAGTCTTCTTCACCCTCTTTTTTCTTTCTCCCCCCCCCCCCCCCCCCCCAAACACATATAAATATATATAAACCGGGGGGGAAGGACGTGCCA
Organism: Erigeron breviscapus; assembly: GCA_034093135.1. Taxonomy (NCBI): domain Eukaryota; kingdom Viridiplantae; phylum Streptophyta; class Magnoliopsida; order Asterales; family Asteraceae; genus Erigeron; species Erigeron breviscapus. The sequence continues at coordinate 100,104,839 of CM067172.1, read as the reverse complement.
AATTTAGGGACGAAAAGTGGACTGTTTTTTTAATCATAAAATTCATGAGGGCCCATGATTTATTTAAAATACAAATATATTAAAATATTTGTATGTGAGGGGTTCCCTATCTAAGCTTAGATGGGGAACAACCTCATATTCACTTTTTCCCATATATATATATATATATATTAATCAAACATATATAACTTTAAAAAGGATTTTTATATATATATAACATCAATGAGCAAGTCAATTTGCTAACATGACCCTACACATTATCTCATTAAAAGTTCATTTTCTACTTGGTTTCTTTGAAAATTCCATATAATACTGACACAAATAATAATTGCATCTTTGCCGACGGATAATTGTCTTAATTTAATTTGTTACTGAGTAAAACTTTTAATCTAAAGACTTAGATCACACATACGTACACCAACAAGTTACATATAACATTTTTATTAATTTATCTACCCAATTCTACCCAATTCTTACCAAATCATAGGCATAACATACCCAATTCATTAAATTACCCAATCCTTCATCCAATCAAAACCTTTCAACTCACAACTACCCAATTCTACCCAATTCTTACCCAAATCATAGGCATAACATACCCAATTCATTAAACTTACCCAATTTCATTTTCTTTTTCATTTTTTTATTACATATATAAACTATATAAATATAAATATATATATATTATATATATATATATTATATATATATATATTATATATATATATAATATATATATATATATTATATATATATATATATATATATATATAACATCAATGAGCAAGTCAATTTGCTAACATGACCCTACACATTATCTCATTAAAAGTTCATTTTCTACTTGGTTTCTTTGAAAATTCCATATAATACTGACACAAATAATAATTGCATCTTTGCCGACGGATAATTGTCTTAATTTAATTTGTTACTGAGTAAAACTTTTAATCTAAAGACTTAGATCACACATACGTACACCAACAAGTTACATATAACATTTTTATTAATTTATTCTACCACGGTGAATTCTACACAATTTTGAAAAGTACATAAAATTTTGTTGAATCGTTCGCGCTTAAAAATATATACAAATAGTATACATTAAAAAATGCGAAAAAAGTTAGAAGTTTCACATTTAAAAGTGTGGAAAAAAATGTTCACACTAATAAGTGGGTACAAATTTTATAGTTTATGCACTTTTAAGTGTGAAGATCATTTCTTTGCGAGTGATTTCTACGCAAAGAGCGTAGAATTAACCCGCGAATAAATGATTTTTCAGTGCTTAAAAATCATTCGTGAAGAAAATGATCTGTACATTTAAAAGCGCGTACGAATCTAATATTGTACACACTTATTAGTGTGTAAACATTTTTCTTCACACTTTTAAATGTGAAACTTGTAACTTTTTCGCACCTTTTAATGTAGACTATTTGTACACATTTCTAAGTGCGGACAACTTAACAATATTTTACGAATTTTTAAAGAGTACGTAGAAGAAGTGCGTACAAACGACAAATTTGTGGTAGTGTATCTACTCCTCACAAACAAAAAGTTATTTCAATAATGTAAACATCACTGACTTGTTCCTTAGTTTTTACGAATGCAGCGTACAGTAGATCTTACATGAACTATAGACAGATTCTTTTATTCAAGTGACTATCAATCATGTTTTCTAGATTCCTAGATAAGACATAACTCTCGACTTTTGATTACTTTTTGGCTAATCAGGAATCGAAATATGCGAGAGGCTTTCGACAATGGGAATCGCAGTAAACCTTGTAACATATCTGGGTGGAACTATGCATCTTTCGAGCTCGGCTTCAGCCAATGTTGTCACCGATTTCATGGGCACATCTTTTCTCTTATGCCTTCTTGGCGGGTTTTTGGCTGACACTTTTCTAGGCAGATTCAAAACCATTGTCATTTTTTCGTGTATTCAAACACTCGTAAGTTACAGGATATATATGGGAAAAGTGAATATAAGGCTGTCCGGCACCTAAGCTTAGGTGTGAAACCCCTCACATACCAATTTTTTAATATTTGTTGAATTTTAATTAAAACACATGGCCCCCTAATTTTTATGGATTAAAAAAACAATATGTGAGTGTTCCACACCTAAGCTTAGCTACCTAACAACCTTATATTCTCATCCCCTATATATATATATATATATATATTATATAATATATATACATAATTTGTTTAAGTAGACATACATAAAGGGTAGAAACTTATTACACCAGTCATCATGGCCGGCCCAATAGGTTATGCGGGTTAGGCAACCGCTTTAGGCCCCCATACACCCAAGGCCCCAAAATTTATATAAGTTTTGGGCTTTTTATTAACGACTGGGCTATTTCAATAACCTTGTATTTGTGCAAGTGTGGTCTACTGGATTTCTTGGAAACAACCCTCCTGCTCCACGCCTAAAATCTCTCTCTCACTCTCTCTAAATGCGAATAACTTGCCATGTATATCAGTGTATGTGATATGCTTTTTAATTTATATATATGTAGATATTTAATATTTGTATATATAAGATGATAGTGTGTGAGTTTTTAAGGATCTAATTATTATACAGCTTTTTAGAAATGGTAGACTACTTACTATTGATTGATAAACTTTTGTATGACTTAGGGACATAATGTATTAGTATAGTATTGTCAATATAGCAATGTTGGTCTTGGATAGTCTGATTAATATTGGTCATTAGTTTATTTTTGTTGTCCCAAACCTGTTACAGATTTCTAAAAAGGCCTCCAAAATTGATTCTGCTTTAGGCCACTAAAAAGGTTAAGCCGGTACTGAATGTCATATCTGCAATTTTGTTTAGGGTACGGCTGTGTTGGCATTATCAACCAAGCTACCGCGACTTCGGCCACCCCCATGTCACTCTTCTGAAAACTGCAAACAAGCAAATGGTTTGCAAATGGGAATTTTGTATCTTGCTTTGTATCTAATAGCTGTTGGGACGGGTGGCCTAAAGTCGAGTGTGTCAGGATTTGGGACTGACCAATTCGATGAGAAGAATGAAGAGGAAAAGAGCCAAATGGCGTATTTCTTTAATAGATTTTTCTTCTTTATCAGTTTGGGAACGTTGATGGCGGTTACAGTGCTTGTGTACATACAAGATGAAGTTGGTAGAAGTTGGGCGTATGGGATTTGTTCCGTATCTATGTTCACCGCGATCTTGGTGCTCTTGTATGGGACTAAAAGGTATCGTTACAAAAATAGTAAAGGTAGCCCAATTGTTCAAATTTTTCAAGTAATTGTTGCTTCGTTTAAGAAGAGAAGGATGGATGTTCCGTATGATTTGGGCTTATTATACGAAAATACACCAGAGGGTTCAAGAATCCATCACACAAATCAGTTTCGGTATGTTCTTTTAATCTCACTATTACAAACCACGTACAATCAGTTAGTCCACCATAATATATAAGAAATACCATTTATCATTGTAAATGCCTATAAACGGTCAATAAACTTGAGAATCCTGTCACTAAGTCACCGGATATATTTTAATCTACCAAAGGGGCCGGGTAAGAGGGCCAATATAATGCCTCCTGAAAATTTAAATGATGTCATGTATTTTTTTTAAAAATTTTTTATGGATTTTTAATTTTTGTCGACCTACTTTGGATTTTTTTCACAAAGTTTTTAAAATTTGCTTCCTCTTAGATTTTGATTTGGTACCGCCCTGTTTTAATCACTCACGTGTGATTATGATTAATATGCATGGTAAAATGGTACAGCCAAGTTTGATTAGGCAACTATATATAGCTGGATTAGGACTATATATGTTATCCAGCCACTAAATCGGTCGCTAATATAAATCAAATTATACATCTAGTTGCTTGGACAAGGCTGCAATAGTAGCAGAAGGCGATTTCGAAAAAAAAACTTCAAATTCTTGGAATCCATGGAAGCTATGCACAGTAACAAGAGTTGAGGAAGTGAAGATGATGGTAAGGTTACTCCCAGTATGGGCAACAACGATTCTCTTTTGGACAACTTACGCCCAAATGATCACCTTTTCAGTCGAACAAGCAGCTACCATGCATAGAACCGTCGCAGGGTTCCAAATCCCAGCAGGATCCCTCACAGTCTTCTTCGTGGCCGCCATTTTGCTTTCATGCGCAGTCTACGATTTTCTAATCATACCACTATGGAAAAAATGGAAAGGCACACCAGGGTTCAGTGATTTACATCGAATCGCCTTAGGTCTCGCCCTTTCAACACTAGGAATGGCTGCAGCTGCAGTCTTCGAAGTGAAACGATTATCAGTTGCTAAAAAGCATACCATTATTCCAACATCAGATCCTTTACCTATCAGTGTTTTTATATTGATTCCACAGTTTTTCTTGGTGGGATCTGGTGAGGCTTTTATTTACACTGGCCAGCTTGATTTCTTCATAACTAGATCACCTAAAGGGATGAAAACAATGAGCACTGGTTTGTTTCTAACAACACTTTCACTAGGGTTTTTCATGAGCAGTTTTTTGGTGTCTGTGGTGAAGAAAGTGACAGGAAATAATGGTGGAAGTAATGGATGGCTTGCTGACAACATCAACAATGGAAGGCTTGATTTGTTTTATGGATTGTTGGCTGTTTTGAGTGGTGTAAATTTTCTTGTTTATCTTCTGTGTGCATCTTGGTGCAAGAAAGATAAAGGCATCAACTGTCGTTGAAATGGAGAAGTGCTGACTTTTTGCAAAGTCATATTTATATTTTGTGTGTGAGATTTCAATTTTGTTGTTGGCAATGTACAAAATATATCAATAAAAAGTGTGTTTTCTTTAAAGATAACATTTAGGGGGTGTTTGGTTCATGGAATCCTTGAGAATTCAATGGAATTGGAATTTGAATTCCATTCATTTACTTGTTTGATTGGAAAAATAATGGAATTGGAATTCAAAACTTTCTTTCAAGTTCCTTAAAACAAAGAATTCACAATTCCTTCACAAAACCTATGGAAAGTTTTGTATTCCAATGGAATTGAAATAATTTGACAAAAAAACCCCACAAAATATATAAACCTGTATATAAACCTCTCTGTATTTCTGCCGATGTTCGGTGATGTGCCGCCACCAACCACCGCCAACAACCACCGGACCCACTGACCTACTACCTCCATGTCGTCATGGTAGCCACCGCCGGCGACTAGATTACACCGTTAGGCGTTTAGAATACCGCCAACGTCGCAAGATCAAACACTGTTGTTCACCACCATGGCTGCTGCTGATGCTTATTCATGGTGTCATGGCTGTTGCTGATGCTTATTCATGTCGCCACCATCACTGATTATTATTACCATTATTATTATTTGTGTGTATTATTATTTTTATTGTAATTAGTACTCGTATATAATTTATGTGCACCATCGATGCTAGCTTTTATTCATGTCACAATCAATATATGTGATGTCAGAAAGTGGCGGGACTCGGTGGGAGGGAGGGATAAAGATGGGTGGTTGTTGTGAGAAGAAAGTGGATAGATACGTTTATTATTATTAATATTGTTATTATTATTATTAAGGTTAGTTTTGTCATTTAACACAATCTACATTTTAATTTTTTTAACTGAACTCAAATGAATTCTGTCAACCAAACACAACACAGAATTTAAGACTTTCAGATTCCAATTCCTTCAAAAACATTTTTCGAATCAAACTGTCCCTTAATTATTTTCTCTCCGTCATGTTCTACTTTAACATTTTAAGACTTTTTATTCAACATTGACCTTAAATCTTTGTGGTTGTGTCGTAAATCTTTGTGGTTGTGTATATAACCTTTGATATTAAATATATGAAAAAATTGGAGATTTAATGTACTTTTCAATGATATAAGTTTCATCAACTATTATAAAAAAATACTTATGGTCAAAGTTAAAATAAAAGACTTTGAAAGTTAAAATAGGAAAGTAAAATGCGACAGGGAGGGTATATTTTTTTAATATTTTTTTTTAGAAAACTAAATAACATATACATAAGTATAAAAATACTCGTATTTATTTTGTAGATGTATACTCATACTAAAAGAAAAAGGAATGACCTTCCATACTCCATTACATAAATAATACATATTAATATATATTAAAAACAAATGTACGAAAGTGCGTGCAAAGAATAGTAACGGGCCACTTTTATTTCTTTGGGCCCGTTTCTTTTTTTAATTTTGGGCTAAACATATTATGTTTTGATCTTTTAAATTGCTTGCAATTTGTTTACAAAGATCACTTATTTTAATTGCATGTTATTATTTTTTAAGTTTGTTAAGATTATCTCATTTTATTACACGTGAACTATTACATAATATATATACACATAGCAGTAATGTGTACGTTTTGAATATATACACCTAGCCATCTTTGAAAATTAGTTTGCATTAATTATTAGTTTTCAATTTTATTTCGGGTGATTTTCTATTATTATGGATTATTTTCGTTTCACTTTCTATTTTCAATGATTTTGGAAATTAGCTTTAATTATGTTTGTAATATTATTTTGTGTTTTTATTTTAAATATTATACTTTCATAACTATTATCTTTTAGAATTTATATAATTTATCAATCTGTTATAAATTTATACTGTCAAAATTCTTTAATTTATAATTGTTTACTTATTAAAAAATTAATATCAACTCAAATTTTGAACTATATATTGTTTCCGAAAGCATGTTATAAACTTTACATAGTACGGAACACAATAAATATAATGTCTCCCGGGGCAACGCCCGGGTGACGTATCTCGTTATGTGTTATATTCCAAGTCTGTCTTTAAACAGTTGTGAGATACAATCTACGTAGATTGACATATGGGTTATCATATTCTAGCAGCCGGTCTGAATGGTTCCCAACATCGTAAAAGAAAATGAAAACGAAACAAGATTCGATGAAAGGCATTTCCTTGGACAAACCGAGTCTTGGTCCAAAATACAAACTATTTGTGCTTCCTCGTCTTCCTTTTGCTGGCATCATTGTTCACCGAGCACTGATTTTGCTTATGGAAATTTATTTTCTGATGAGTAAACAATCTTATCTCCATATACAATAATCTATTAAGAGTAATATTTCAGTGCTGGCTATTTACATTTTATAAATATGTTAATATCAACCGTTTACAGAAGGCCTTTTCGTAAAGAGGTTTTCCTTCAAAAAGGTTTAATTTCTTGCTGGGGAGTGAGTATGTTATATTTTCTAAATTATTTTGTTAGTTATTGGATTACTTGATACATGTGTTGAATGCGACAGGAAGCTAATTTTCGAGTTTTTTTTATAAAGGATGGGAAAAAGAGAAGAGATGAATGCAAGAGGAGTGGATTTTTCTTTTTCCATATCATATCAGGAAAATACGAATTCTTCTTCTAATTTTGTAAGGAATCATGGATTCATTGGGCATCAGTTCTAATTTTGTAAGGAATCATGGATTCATTGGGCATCAGTTGAAGATTCATGTATACATTGATGAGCAAGTGATGAATGGTGAATATATAAAAAAAAGTTAAGTAAATAAAGGTAGTAACACCCAATAACATTATTTTTGATATAGACGAGTCTTACTCTTATTTAAGATAGTGAGACAAAAGCTATAACCTCTTGATTGATTATGAGAAAAGTGACGAATTTAAAAAATTAATGAAAAAATTAATAAGGTGTTATTGGCAAGTATGTTTGCCGACCCAACACTGATGAGGGATCGTTGGGAGAGGCCTCCAAATTCATCACCAAAATGTTAGGATCTGTATAAACGTAACTGTAAATACTAATCACAAATACTAGAAGATGAATCTTTCTCCATATAAGTGCAAAATGTAAAATAAGTAAGATAGAATAAGGTGACTCTGGCACACCAAAGTTCCTTCACTCTGTAACAAACAGAAAGGAATGTCTTTGCCCGGATAGACCAAGACTTGAATCCATAACCATTTATCACAAAGAAGTACATTTTATCAGTGGCTCAATGAGTTACCTCTAAATAAATAGACAGATAACATATGTAAATTTAGCTAAACTATAAAATACATCAAAAAAGATTGTAGGACTTGCTAACCCTCATAGACTTAAAACCCCAATTGTGTAGTAATCAGCCTTAAAACCATAGGAACTTGCATATATCACTCATCAGATTCACTCTTTCTCGCGGTCTTTTCCCCACTTCGTTCTTCCAACAACTTGCCGCTCTCATCATCAACCTGAGCAGCCTTCTTTTCGGCTTCTTTAGCCTTAAGCGCTTGCAACTTAGCATGGTTATAATAAGCAACACCCAAGAAAGCAATCCCATACCCCAACAAATTAATCGGTGTCACAGTATCCTTAATCACAGACCACGAAAACGCAATCAACAACCAATCCTTAACAACACCCGCAACATTCATAGTCAATGCAGATGTTTTCCCAACAAGCAAAAACACGGCAAGGTTCAACGCAAAAGCACACAATGAATTAGTCCCAAACACGACATAATCAAAATGAAAACTCGATGTGTCCCTCAACTTAGGAAACTCAACAATCATCCAAGGAATAGACAAAAACGCAAAACAACAAGGGGCAACATAATACAAACTAGTAATGGGGTTAAACGTGATCCCTTTACTAGTCAACAAAATCTGAATCAACACTAATCGAGTTGCTTCAAAACAAACAGCACCTAATTGTAACATAACCCCCCAAGTATTAAACTTAGCTTCACCATAAGCAGCAATTGCAACCCCGAAAGAAATCGACAACATATTACCCATGACATCACCCTTAAACCCTTCTTTCTTAAACAAAACCCCAATAGAGTAAACAGCAACAGGCATCAAGGCTTTAAGCATTTGTATAAAAGATACAGACAGATATATATAAGCAGAATTAGATAGCCATAAACTTAAAGAATATAGCAAGCCAATGGGGACAACAGATTTAAGGTAGATATCGCGGGTCATTTGAACCGGTTCAACAACCTTAAAAACAGAAACAAGAACATAAGCCAAGGAAGAACAAAAACCCATGTGGATCATTGTTAGAGATATTGGGTATGGCCAGTTGTACATCTTGCGATCTAAGATGAATTTATTGTATACAATAACAGTGAAGCTAAGGAAGATCCAGATGGCGACATAAGTGTAGGATAAGATGATTTTTTTGAGGACGGATTCGCTTAATGATCCGCCTTTGCCCATTTTGAAATGGGTCGGATCTGGATGGAAATTTGTGGAATTTGATTTGGATCTGAGAATGAGAGAGATGGAAGGGGTTTTAAACAGATTTTGAAGGGTTGAAAAAGAAAACGTTTGATTTGGGGGAAGTGTGTGATTTTATAATGTGAAAGTGGGGTGTGTGTCTGCGTTTTGTATACGGGGTAGGTAATGACTGTGATGGACAGATGGCGTTTTGACACCGATAATACGTAAAACACCATTATATCCGTACTAGAGATGTGCACGGGTCGAAACCTGGCCCGAACCGTGATGACCCGT
>CM067172.1:100054218-100094383 GCA_034093135.1 Erigeron breviscapus | reverse complement strand
ATCTCCTTAGCAGTACTCGCTCGTTGGTTAGGACACGGCGCTTGGAAGTGACCAAAGCCATGACACTTAAAACATTTTTTTCCAACTAGTTCTTTTGATCCTCCAGTTTCTTTCTCCTTTCCTCTGAAGGATTTCTGAACAGTTTCACTGGGCCTGGTAACTGGTTGACTGGAACTGGAAGTAACCTTAGTGAAGGGTTTGTACTGGACTTTCTTCTTCAGTTGCTTTTCAATCTGGAGGGCCAGTTTTCATGCACCTTCAAAAGTCCAGATGGGCTGCAATTCTATCTTCTCAATAATAGTAGCATTCAACTCACCAAGGAATCTGGCGATAGTATGCTCTTCAATTTCTTTGACACCAGTTCTTGTCTTCAGTTTCTCAAACTCCCTAATATACTACACAACTTCTTTAGCACCTTGCTTCAGATTATTCATCAGTAGATACTGATCTTGCTTCTACGACTGGGGAACAAATCTCTTCTGCATAACTTCCTTCAGTTTGGACCAGGTCTTGATTTTACTCTTACCGTTATATTCCCTTTCAGATTTCATATTGTCATACCAAGATGAAGCATACTTTTTAAGCTTAATAATGGCAACCTTAAAACTTTTTTTTATCATCATAACCCTTAATTTCCATAATCCTATCCATAACCTGAACCCATTCAAAATATTCTTCTGGGTTTGATGAACCAACAAAATCTGGTGGATCTATCTTAATATCTTTAGTATCATCAACCTTATGTCTCCGTCTTCTTCTGCTAGACTGATTGGACTCTTCAGAATCACTTGAAGATCTGGGTGTACTATTAGTTCGCTCACTAGGACCTTGAGATTCATTATCTCTTTCACCTACAGCAACATGTTCTCGATTAAACCTTAAACCACCATCTTCTAACAGATTAACAACCCTACCAAGTGTTTCTTGTAGATCTTCAATCTGTCTATCCCTTCTAGCATTATGAGCTTCTTCTAATGTCATATTTCTTCTAAAAGCCATTAATATTCAACCAACTTAATAGATCTATATCAGCAACAACTAGATCTAAACAACCAATAATCAGATCTAGAAAACCAAACTCAGATCTGACTAAATCAAAATGAGATTTAATCAAATAATACCCCAACGGACAAAAAGATTAAGAAACCTTTTTTCAAACCTGGCTCTGATAGCAAATTTGATGCGTAAATCACGCGACAAACGATAGCGGAAGACAATTTTTGGTATTTTCTGGATTTTATATGAAACAAACAGTCAAACAAGACAACAAAAATAAAAGATAGATAAAGATTCCACCACCAAGATTCGTAAAGGCCAAGCCACCGGAATCAAGGATAAAGGAAACACTCCGCCCCACCACTACAATCGATAAAGGTCTAGCCACCACGATTATAGATAAAGGAAACCGAAGATTTTGACCTCACCACAATATTTGATAAAGGACGAACCACCACAAATATTGATAAAGGGGTCACTCCTAACCACCAAGATCAAAGATCTATAAAGGTAAAAGAAGATTTTTGTAAGAAATAGAGGCTGCTCTATTAATTTCATTCAACATCAAAAACTATCTTACAATGAGAAATAAAGCCTCTATTTATAGCCACAAGCTATTTCCTAGGAATCATCGAAATAATAAAATATTACAATAAGGCTGTCATGCTAAAGACAATCACTAATTAATTGACCAATAGAAAATGGACACGTAAAGCTTCTAGAAATATTCCCCTGCAAGTGGTCCCACAATACCATTAGAAACGTCTTGCCACACGCGCCTTCCTTACAGCTGTCATTCTTCTTTATTGGGCCCACGAACATGGAACATCAGTGGGGACTTTATTGACTGAAAACTGGAAACAGAATCTGGACTTCCACTGGAGCATTCATCTGGAGCTGGTCACTGGAGTGCGTCACTGGTGGATTACCAGTGTTGGTCACTGGAGAATCTTGCCACTGGAGAAGTGTCACTACTGGTGACTGGACTGGTTCAGTAAAGACTTGTCTGAAATGGGCCACTGCTGGCAGAATCAACATGGCTTGTTCAGATGGCATTATCAGTTCAGTTTCCTTCAGTTCTTTGGGTTTCTCCAGTTCAGTGAATCTGGACATTTCTGCATCAAAACCTTTATGATCAAGGTGTGCTCACAGCTTTGCAATTGAGAAATCAGCAGCTTGAACGTCAAAATGAAGTTGATGACTTGAAAGAAAGACTTGAAGCTCAAAAGAATGAAAATGATGCTAAGTTGGCTGAGTTTGAAAGGAGGTTAATCGCTCTTGAATCTTGCCGACCGGCCTCGGTTTCTATGAGACGGGATGATCCTGATTCGGATGATCACCTCGAGGGGAGAACCAAGGAAAGGGTCAAACAGAAAATGAGAGAATTGCAAGTGTTACGGCAAGATTTGATACACATTTTGATGTTCAAAAAGGAGAAAATGAGAAGAGAATGGAAGAAGATGTAGAGGGTGCTGAAAATGAGAATGATGATGATGAGATGGAAGAGAATATTTTGGAGATGACAGGTGATGAACAAACAGTTCCTCAGGTTGAAGCTAATCCTGAAATGGTCAATATGTTGAGACCTAAGGAAGAGTCATTTGAAGGATTAAAGATTGATGAGCAAGGGAGAGTAGAATTTGATGATGATTCAGAGACAGATGAAGTTCCAGTTGTTAAAACTGAATTTGGTGAACCGTCTACTCCGAATGTTGCTACAACTTCTCAAACCCCATATTCATTTGATAATTTTCAAGGGTTTCAAGAAATGAGAAGAACACCTGAAGCTGCTTCGAAACAAAATTTTGGAAAGACTATTTACAAGCAGATCTTGAAGGATGTATACGAGTCCGTAGAAGTTCTCCCTGATGTGTTTCCTGAAGAATTGACTGAAGAGCAAATGAGATTCATTAATATGGGTTACTTCTTTGCAGACATGGCAAGAATGGTTGAATTGGGTGTGAAACCAAAAAAAGCTGCTCTCAAAGCTAGATTTTTAGAAGAGCGTGTTTTTCCTATCTTCTGCGGTGCAACAAAGGTCACCAAAGTTTAAAAAACCCTGAAGTCATGTCTATGTATAAGTTCAGGAAGGAACATCAAGCTCAAGAATATAGAGAGTTTCTGAGATAAGCAAAGAAAATGAACCCAATTCTTCAACAAGAGCACAAAGACTTCAGAATAAGGAAGATTGTCGAAGTGTTGATGAGCAGGAAGAGTGCTATTTCAGTTCCTACTTTTGTTGTAAAAAGAACAAACAACAAGAACTACAAATTCAGTGAGGCTCATTTCAGTCAACTGCAATTTGAAGATCTTACATTCACTCACATTTTCTTAAGTCAATGTACAAATATGATGAAGATCAGAAAGCCTATGATGCTGTCATGAGATACATTTCCAGCTGCATTCAATATGCTTCATTAGAGGATTTCCAGATAGGGTTTGAATTAATGAAAGGAAGATAAATGTGCTTTATCCAGATCAGACTCTTTATACTGAAGATATTGAACAGCTGAGCATAGGTCATGTGATATGGAAGCCATCATCTAGAGTTGTGTTTGTTAACAGTCAGAACAAGAAGATCTTCATTCGATTCAGTGATCTTGCTAGTTACTCTGATGGCACTTTGGACTTTGGAGTACTGCAAGAGGGTACTACAATGTATATCTGATGATGAAGAGGATGCTGAAAAGAAAGAGTCACTTGATAAAGCAATTGTCCGAATTGAAAAACGACTCGTTCTCAGAGAAGGAATTAGAAATTTAAGAGAAGTAAAGAATGTGAAACAATCTGAGTACGTAGTTCGTCGTAAAGGTGGTTGCTGGATTAAGTATGCTCCTAGTCATGAGTTGGGTCCTCACAACAAGCCTCCAACCAATTATGATGATAATGTAATAGCACCTGATGATCCTCCACGTGGAGACAATTGGTTCTTGCATCCCAACAAACCAAAGCTACATCCAAATCCTTGAAGACTTTCAGATGATGTGCTCTTTTGACAAATCACTACTAAGAGGGAGATTGTTAGAAATATATTTAGTAGTAGTTGATTTGTTGTTTATGATTTCCATAAGTGTTCAAGGGGGCTTAGTGAAAATATGTTGTTAGTATAAATACCCCCTTGAAACACATTCCTTGTAACCTTTGGGTAAATGGGAAGATCCCCGTTGACTTTTATAACAACACCCAAAACATTACAAAGCAAGTAGTGTGACAAAATATCACACTAGTTCATATACAGGACATACCCCATATATGTAAAAAAAGGGAAACAAAAGAAAAACATAGCCAAATAACCAATACATAGCCAAAAATGAAGACTACCCTAACTCATCACAACAATTAGGATAGACATAAAGCAATCAACCTCAGCACATCTTGAAACAATGAATCCCCATTAATTTGCCAAGCATCGAGCATAGCATCAACTCGAGCTGTCTTCTTGAACCTCAATCTCCACAACCTTGAGTGTTAGTGCAGTTTATGTGCACTTATTATTGTCTGTTGCAACACAATTCTAAGGCTGACATTTTAAAGGCTTTGAAGTTAATTCATTGAAGTTAATCTTTTAAGGTTAATCCTTTGATGTTAATCCTTTGAGGTTATTAATATCAAAGCTATTATGTAAGACACGAGTTTAAGAAGTCCAGCCCATGTATATTCAGCCTATATATAATTGTCTTAGGTTATTGTTTACATTTAATGGTTCTAGTCTAGACAGGAACTATTCACGGATCCGGGGTAGAGATCTATGCCCCGCCTCCACCATGTAATTCATTATTAAGAGTCGTCTCGATTGATTGTAATCCGGAATCATTGAGATGTATTTTAAACGGATTTATTCTTGTAATCATTCGATTAATGATAAAGGATTTCTTCATTGTTTATCTCCTGTTCTATATCATATATATATGTGTGTTTGTTTATAGCCTCAAGAACAAATCTAGATGGATTCCGCAAATCTAGATTCGTACAGATCTCGATATGCATCGGTCAAACGGACTTAACAGTGGTATCAGAGCAAGGGAGGCTTTATGTCTCAAGTTTTGAGATTTGTTTTCTTGAGCAACGGACTTAACTGGGATTGAAGAATTAGGGTTTTAGATGGAGGCTACGTAAAGATGAAGATCAGATGGAGTTAATATGTATTGAGGTTATTCACTTCGATGGATTTCTCTTTGAACTTATTTCTATGAAACTGTCCATCGACCTTATTTGCTTACTATTTTAACTCCATCATAATTATGTATCTTTATTGTTTCTCTTGTTGCCGATACTGCATTCTTGTGCCTAAACCCCATCATTTTCTTGTGCTGAAAACCCTATAGTTTATTGCCAGTCGATGATAGGCGTATCATTCAAGGTATCTACCGTGACTGTTGGGTGCTTGATTGACTGTGATATTGCGACAGACAAAGATCATTTAATCTATTGAGGTTATTTAACTCAAAGAAATCTATTAAGGTTATGTAACTTCAAAGGATTCCATCAGAGTTATTAGTCTTTGAGCTTATTTAGTTTGTTGCACGCTAATAAACCCATTGAGCTTATCACTAAACGTATTTAGAAATTCCATCGAGGTTATTTAAAGTCATTGCTATTGAGGTTAATTAAAGTCATTGGCCATTGAGATTATTTAAAATCATTGGAGATCGAGGTTATTAACTTCAGTGTCTAATCTATTCACCGAGATTAAGTTAATTTCATTGACATTATTTCATTGAAGTTAAATTCTTCGACCTTAAATCCCTTTGAACTTAATTTTCATCTAAACATAAATCCAAAGACAATCTAACCTAGAAGTTTTCACGCATAGAGGTTCTGGAGTGTTTCAGTATGAGAATAATACAGACTTTCAGATACGATGAAACACACATGATACGGTAGTAAAACACCGTTTTTGGCGGAGAGTTATTACTGAATTTAACTCTAGGTTTTTTAAAGAACCTCAAGAATGGGAGATATTTAAAACCTAAGATGGGCTGATTTTTAGAGTTTTTGCAGAGAAAAGAGGGGGATAAAACTTTCAGGTTTTCCTTCAGGTTTCTAAGCAAAACTCTGTGTAACTCGAGCGACAAACCAAGATCTAATTGTAGATGATGGTAGTATGTTCGGGTAAACTGGAGATCATAGTGTTATTTGATTTGATCAAGGTTATTTAACAGATGATCTTCTATATATAGCAGTTGTGGAAACTTTTGTCGTAGTATTGGAACAATGAAGTTGATTACTTGTCGTTGAAGTATTGAGATGAAATCCTTATCTAAGTTTCTCATAGAAAAGACTTCGAGTGATTGGTGGAGTTGTGAAGATACAAGACAGAGTCAGGCGCTGCTAGTTGAGACAGGATTTATGATATTACATTTTGTGATTCAGGTTGCAGAGTTTCTTATCTTTGTGGGAGCTGATTGATTTGATGCTGATTGTTGGAAAATCAACTTCTCTATTAGTCAAGAAGTTTGCAAATTTGAAAGGTGGTTTACGGCCTCTAGACACATTAGGTAGTTTTAGAACACACAGAGAATGATCCGAAACACGGTAAGGTTGAAAAACAGCACATGCATTTGGAAAACAATCAGTAAACTGAATATTCCCCATAACACGATCAATTTTCTTTAAGAAGCCTACTCCTTTTTTTCGGCTTCTGGTTCCACGTAAAGTGTAGCCCCGTACTATTAATACCAAACACTTCCAAAGAATTACTTCTGGCTCCACGTAAAGTGTAGTCCCGTACTATTAATATCAAACACTTCCAAAAAATTAACACACTCCTTAAAATTCCTCATGCCAATACTAATAGTAGTAGCTCCTGAAAAGTTATCCTCTAAGTCCAAAGAAGAATTAAAATCCCCCATAATGCACCAAGGACGATCTGTTACAAATAACTTATGTTGAGAGAAATTATCCCATAACAGCCTTCTATTATTGTAATAATTGTCCGCATACACTAAAGAACAGAACATAGCTTTCTTATCAACTTTAAATAATACATGAACATAACTTGATCGGTTTGAGACAGCATCATAACATCCGCCACATCAGAATTCCACCCAAGAATAATGTGTGTCCCTTTACTACACACTCCGCCATTCGACGTCCAATCCCATGAACTACAAATCTTTTTACAAACATTAAAAAGTTGGGAAACATCCATATGAGATTCCAGTATCGCACAAACATTAATCTGATTATCCTTCACCACCTGTCAAACCTCCTTTTGTTTCAGAGGGCGGTTCAACCCCCTTATATTCCATGAAGCTATACTACCCATTTAAACCCGCGAAAACTAGAGTGTTTGCCCCTGTTTTAACTTCTGTACCCCGAAGTCATAAATTCAGCAGTTTCATTATCAATTACCTCAATTACTTCCTCTCCATCAGAATCTATGGAAACATTAAACTTAGCATTCATTGTACTATCGTCTACCTTTGGTTCTTTATCTTCATTAAGAGCAGCAAAAAGTTACTAGTAGTAATATTAGCATGGGAAGCACTAGCACTTGGCTTTGAAATACCCGGTTTAGATTTGGAATTCTTATGGTTTACTACCGGTCTATATTCAAACCTCGGCTTTTGCTTATTCACCTGAAAACCAGTTTTGGAACCATTCTTCTTTTTTTCCAACCACTTCGGTAAAACCATCCTCATCAACCTTTGCCTTTTGCTTAGCAACCTGTACATTCTTTGAACATTCATTAGAATGATGCCCAAAGACACAGCAATGCACACATCTTGGCGGTTTCCACTCATACTCAACCTGCATAATCTCCTTGGTATAGCCATCCCCCTCCAAATTCGGAATTGCAACAGAAAGTGTATCCGTAAACTCTGACTTGGCAGAAATCTCAATCCAAACTCGGGCATAGCTACTTCGACCCCAAGATTCAGTACACATAGCACTCGTATACGCATCAAGCATTTTAGGGGTACCAAGTTTAGACGCAAGCATGCTTAAACCATGATCTGAATAAGCTGCAATAAGGACATTATGAATTTTGATCCATACTGACACCTCCTTAATATCTTCCTTCTTCAGTTTCGCATTTGGTGATCACACATTAAGAAAAATGGGTATATTGCGGATAAGCCAAGGTCCCCCTTCTAGCACACTTGTCATCCCCTTTTTATCAGCAAATTTAAAGAGAAAAAAAAACATTAGCATTCATCATAACCTTTTGCAACCCATATTTCGTCCAATTAGTCTTCACAAAATATTCAACATCCGAGTAGGCCAACCTATCACCCAAGAAGTAGCCAAATAAGGTATTAGCAAACTTATCATGAACTATACGAGCATATTCCTTTGGTAACACCACATCGACCATCTACATGCACCACCAAGTTTTCAATTTTTTGAAAATTAACCACTTTTTTAATTGATCCGACCTTTAACTTTGCTGCATAAGAAGTAGACGTGCTTTGTCCAGTAGATTCACTAGATTCAACACCTTTTACACTCGACTCAGTTTCAAACTCAACATGTTTCTTAAGCGCCTTTATTGTATCACATGCTTCCTTTATAGATTCGACCCCTCATGACCAGGAGGTGTCTGTGTCTCAATAGGCTTACGATCAACCGCATCAACTCCACCTGGTAACATCGACTTAACTTTATCAACCATCTCCTCACCACTAGTTGTCTTATTGATCAATCGAGCTAGTTGGTTGTGGATGAACATTAAACTTTGGTATGACCCATGGTGCACTTTCATCGTGAATTGGATACCCATATTCATCTAGTTCTATCTCATCTGAACGTAAAGGGTTTACAAGATCTTGCTTCAACTGCCTAGGCGTACCCGCAATATTCGGTTCATCATCCTTACCCGGCTCCAAAACAGATTCCCTAGGAGTTTTATTGATGGAAACTCCATCACCTAGGTTTGTAGCATTACTAGATCCATCCTTGAGCGTAACTTTCCCATCAGAACCTGTCAACACTTGTTTTGAATCTCCTGAACCCTTTTTAGGGTTAGGGTTTTTCAAAATTCCACGAACAGCAGCAGGAATTTTTCCATCGATTTTCTTCACTTTACTCTCTAACCCTCCACCGGGGACAGAAACCCTAGCATTAGTCGATCCCTCCATTAAACTCAGCAAACCATGCAAACTCGAAAACCAGAAATAAAACGATTGAAGTAAACTAAATTAAGAGCAGTTAATCCGAAAACAAACCCTAGCCCTATGCACGAAACCCTAATTTGCAAATCAAATCCCTTAATCAATTAACAAACTCAATTGATCTAGCTGGACTAATCAAGTTAGCCGCGATCACAAGCTTGGTAATCAATCAGAAAAGAGAAATAACAAAACTAGGGTTTTACGACTGAAAAAGAAGAAAAAACCCTAACACGTGAATTTTGAACAGAAAAAAAGAGACTTATACATGATCAGATCACCAAAAGAGTAAAATGATCATACACAACCTCCATAATCAGTCCAAGAACACGAAATTAGGGCAAAAAAATGAAGAAAAGAGGAGTCAGTAGCACAATCAATTGTTTATTCCTTGTAACCTTTCCCCATTCAAGCAATCCAATCTTCCAATTTACACATACATTCTCTCTCAATTACACACACTCACACACACACACAATCCGCCATTAACACACACTTAAGCTTTCAAATCTCAATTACATTTGTTTCAGTATATCATCAACGGGGACACCTACTAAGACATTCAAAAAGCATGAGGCATTAGAAACCCGTGTATAAAATACATATGCAGATTCAGTCCTCACATATGAAGGAAGTGTAAAAGCATATAACAAAGCATGATGGATTAGAAAAGCATGTGTAAAATACATATGAAGAAACACTCCTCCCTTATGAAGGAGGTGTAAAAGTATATAATGAAACATGAGACATTAGAAGCCCGTATATAAAATATGTTCACACAAACAACATCTCCTCGGAAAAGTAGTGTTAAAGCATATGGCAAAGTACAGGCAAGAAAAGCACTCCCCCGTGAATAAGGCACAAGAGCACGCCACAACACACAAGGTAAAAACAAAAACAAAAAACACCTACAATATGGAGAACTTCAAAAAGAAAGGAGATATATGCACAACAAGAGACTCCCTCAGGAGAAAACAAGATACGAAGCAAATAAGGAGCTATGACAAGTACAGAAACATGTTCCCAAGCACCAAAAATGTTATGTATAAAGTTCGAAGCAAAGTATGAAATTCACATCATTTGAGGTCTCAAATTATACAAATCGGCCACCGTAGCATCAGGATTGGAAGCAATTTGTTGGATGTAAGGGAAAGAGTAGTTCCTCAGAGCCTCCTCAGCAACCTCAATCCTCTGAAGAGTGCCAACAAGCCTATCTTTTCCCCTTAGTACAATGTCGCCACAAGCCTCCAACCGGACAAGTAACTCGCTCGTTACATAAGCCCTGTTGGCCTCAATAAGTTCGTCAAGCCCTTGATCAAATTTAGGGGTAGCTAATAACATTCTAAGACATGGGGAATGACACCAGAAATAACCTGGCGCATACCATTTCGTTTTGTCATTAAGCTCCAACTCCCTCAATGCAAGCCTTTCCTGTAAATTCCTGATTACCACCGATGAACCAACAGTAGGAATTGTAGGTATCTATTCATTAGCAGCATCCAACCTCTACGTAGCTAATGCAAGGGCTTCCTGTGTTTCAGCAAGCTCTCTTCTCAAGGAACCCACAAGATGGTTGTCACCCCCATCTGATCGGCCAGACCTCAACGCAAACAACTTTGCCTTATACCTATGCAATTCCACTTCCAAAGAACATATATTGTTACTTGTGGCTGATCCGATCATCCCAGCAGTAAACAAAGCTTGATTAGATGCTGCAGCAAGACCCTGTGTAGACATATTATCCAAAACATTCCTAAGATGTCGCGGAACTAGCATGTCCAAGCCCATTCGACAATGTTGAGAATCATGAAGACTACCAAGCAATGGAACCTCTGGATGCAATGCAAATATTTTAGTAAAGAAAGCAACTCTACGTATCACAAATTAAACATGTTAAGACACATACCACGAGGGGCCTCAGTCTCCACAACAGGGTCTTTCCCAGATCTCCGACCAGGATCAGATGTACCGGCTAAAACAAGGAATAATACAGGATCCTTAAATAAAAACACACATTTAACTGGTGCACATAAAAAGAAGGGTGATGAGTGTTCATTTCGTGATTATTTCCAATACCATTTGGCCGTGTTTTAATGCCTAAATGAGTTTATAAACGTGAACTTTTGGTACTTAATGAGATTCACTATTAAAGTAGGTTCACAAGAGATTAATCTGAATTAATGTGATATATTTTATAACTATTATGCTTCGTATTGTATATCAATAATATAGTTCTATTGCATGAGAGACATTGTTGTTTAGGGTATCTAGTTTCTAGGAGGACTCAACTACGTTCTTAGTGAACACCGAATAAGCGTGTGTCATGATAAGAATGTAGTGTAACCTTAGAACAATATTTTTGTGTGTTGTATACGCCTTAAATTAGGTCTTTCTTGTAAATTGCTAGAAATGTTAAGTTAAATACTTATGGTTTCAGTCAAATAGAGTCAAATTTGATGTGTTTGTCTTTTTATTTTGATTTACAATTTACTTTACATAATTTTGGGTAATGGGATTTTTTAATATCCCGGTGAGTATATTATATTCCAAAACCCAAACAATAAAGTACAAGTGATTTGGCAGAGTACCAAATCCGTTCACTTGTATGACATGCCATACAAGTGTTAAACAAGCAAAAAGCAAACAAATACAACTAGAGTTACAATATCACAAAGTAACTACGAGTAACTCAGCCAAAATTAACTTGCATCCGATAGGAGGAGGGCATTACTAGGGAGATCCCACGCTTCCAAAAGTCTTATAACATTAGGAGTATTCTTGTACTTAAGCGAAGCAAGTCTCCATCTTACAGTTGATTTAATAATTTTGAGAATAGCCACCACCGGTCTCTTTGTGTCAGAAAAAAGACGAGCATTCCTTTCCTGCCACACATAATAAGCCGTGGCTGCCACCACCAGCACACCCATAATACTTCTAACCGATCTTGACTTGGCTCGAACCATAAGCCAATCAATAATGTCTTCAAGTTTTTCCGACAAATCAGACATTCCAGCTAGGCCTTTCACTCCACTCCAAACCTGTAGAGAAAAATCACATTCAAAAAATAGGTGGTTACGTGAATCAGGACCTTTCTGGCAAAG
This sequence comes from Erigeron breviscapus, assembly GCA_034093135.1. Classification (NCBI taxonomy): domain Eukaryota; kingdom Viridiplantae; phylum Streptophyta; class Magnoliopsida; order Asterales; family Asteraceae; genus Erigeron; species Erigeron breviscapus. The sequence goes on along the minus strand of CM067172.1, from coordinate 100,082,172 downwards.
CGAGCAGCAAAGGAGTCCAAGGTTCATGTTGCCACCAACACCCCAGCGCATCATTTGGTCTAGGGTCATTAACTTTTTCCGAAGAATAAGCCACATAAGGAACGAGTGGCGAGGTATGTATTGAGAGAACCAAACAATACTATGCCAAGGAACAACCTGTTCACGCTTTCTAATAGTATTCCATACTCCCCAAGTCGAGAATGGTATAATGCACGAATTATGATCCTTCCAAACCAATTTATCACATGAGTTATTAAAGGTCAAATCAGGAGGTCAATCAAAACTGGATATAAATCAAACCATGCAACCGGCCAGAGCCAATTACTCTCATTCCATATATCACTAAGACGTGAAGAAAGAGACAGACCTGCATTTCGTATATCTCGTGGCCGTATAAATGCAATAAGTGGACATTGGTCAGCCCATTTGTCGAACCATACTGATATTGAATGCCCATTACCTGCATGCGACCAAATGAAAGGGCGAACCAAGTCTCTTAACCGTAACAATTTCCTCCAACCCCAAGAACAATCTGAAGGGATCCGCACCTCCCAAAGGCCTCTATTCTTCAACCTATAAGAGTGAACCCACCGTACCCAAAGTGACTCCCTATGCGTCAAAATACTCCACAGATGGCTGGTTAAAAGTGCTTTATTTTGCACAGATAATCTCTTTATTCCCAATCCACCTTCCTCCTTAGGAAGGCAAACTGTATTCCAAGAAACCTTAGCTTTACCTCTCTTCATAGGGCCCTAACACCATAGAAATTCCCGCATTTTTTGCTCTAATTCCTTTATGATTTTAGCTGGAAGGCTAAAAACCAATGCCCAGTAAAGATGTAAGGAAGCAAGGACATATTTAACCAATTCAAGCCTACCAGCAAAAGACAACGTCTTGTTCCTCCAATCTGTAATTCTTTTCTCCATTTTCTCAACAAGAATTTTACAATCTCTATATAGGAGCCTTGAAGACACTAGGGGAACACCCAAATATCTGATAGGGAGGGTACCTTCCTCAAAGGGCAAGATATTAAGAATACCTTGCTTAACCTGCTCAGAAATATTACAAAAGAAAACAGTACTCTTCGGCAGGCTTGGAACCAAACCAGACATGTCCTTAAACTCATTTAATGCCTGCATAATAACCTTGACTGAAGTAGTAACACCTCGAGCAAAGAGAAACAAGTCGTCAGCAAAACACAGGTTAACAACTCTTTCTTTATTGCACTTGTTGTGAAATCGAAACCTGGAAGGACTCGCCACAGCTTTATGCAAAATAAGAGTTAGAACCTCCATAACCATAGTAAATAAATAAGGTGACATCGGGTCCCCCTGTCTAAGGCCACGCTTACCTTTGAAATACCCGTAAGGGTAACCATTAATACATAAGGAAAACGAGGTAGAGGAGACACATTTCATCACCCAATTAATCATAATCGGGTGGAAGCCAAAACCACAAAGTGTCGACCTTAGAAACTGCCAATCAACCGTATCATAAGCCTTTTGGATGTCAATTTTGAACGCACATCTAGGTGGGCCAGAGTTCCTGTGATAATTATGCATTAACTCTTGAGTAAGGAGGATATTATCAGATATCCTTCTACCCGTAACAAAGGCTGACTGATTAAGGCTAATAATATCATGAAGCCCCTCTTTAATCCTGTTCGTAATAATTTTACTAATGCACTTATAGATCGTATTACAACAGGATATAGGCCGAAAATCATTAATAGCAGAGGGCGTAGGGACCTTAGGAACAATAGCAAGAAAAGTATGATTCACCTCCTGAAGTAACTGCGCAGTACAGAAGAAGTCATGAACTGCAGAGCACACATCCTTGCCAATAATATTCTAAGCATTCATGAAGAAACTTGAAGAAAACCCGTCTGGACCCGGAGCTTTATTATCATCAATAGAAAACATTGCAAGCTTTATTTCTTCATCAGTGACTCTCCGAATCATAACATCAGCTTTAGAGGTGGCCAATTTCCTGATGAACAAATCAGGAGAAGGTATAGTTGTGGTGGTACCAGCAATACCCAAAAAATGTTGATAATGATGAACAAGAGCAAGCGGCGCATCACCACCCTCATGAGTAAAGCTTGCAATTTTTTCTAAAGCTGATGTTATGATTCGGAGAAAAATGTTGATATTGCTGGTACCACCACAACTATACCTTCTCCTGATTTGTTCATCAGGAAATTGGCCACCTCTAAAGCTGATGTTATGATTCGGAGAGTCACTGATGAAGAAATAAAGCTTGCAATGTTTTCTATTGATGATAATAAAGCTCCGGGTCTGGACGGGTTTTCTTCAAGTTTCTTCAAGAATGCTTGGAATATTATTGGCAAGGATGTGTGCTCTGCAGTTCATGACTTCTTCTGTACTGCGCAGTTACTTCAGGAGGTGAATCATACTTTCCTTGCTATGGTTCCTAAGGTCCCTACGCCCTCTGCTATTAATGATTTTCGGCCTATATCCTGTTGTAATACGATCTATAAGTGCATTAGTAAAATTATTACGAACAGGATTAAAGAGGGGCTTCATGATATTATTAGCCTTAATCAGTCAGCCTTTGTTACGGGTAGAAGGATATCTGATAATATCCTCCTTACTCAAGAGTTAATGCATAATTATCACAGGAACTCTGGCCCACCTAGATGTGCGTTCAAAATTGACATCCAAAAGGCTTATGATACGGTTGATTGGCAGTTTCTAAGGTCGACACTTTGTGGTTTTGGCTTCCACCCGATTATGATTAATTGGGTGATGAAATGTGTCTCCTCTACCTCGTTTTCCTTATGTATTAATGGTTACCCTTACGGGTATTTCAAAGGTAAGCGTGGCCTTAGACAGGGGGACCCGATGTCACCTTATTTATTTAGTATGGTTATGGAGGTTCTAACTCTTATTTTGCATAAAGCTGTGGCGAGTCCTTCCAGGTTTCGATTTCACAACAAGTGCAATAAAGAAAGAGTTGTTAACCTGTGTTTTGCTGACGACTTGTTTCTCTTTGCTCGAGGTGTTACTACTTCAGTCAAGGTTATTATGCAGGCATTAAATGAGTTTAAGGACATGTCTGGTTTGGTTCCAAGCCTCCCGAAGAGTACTGTTTTCTTTTGTAATATTTCTGAGCAGGTTAAGCTTGGTATTCTTAATATCTTGCCCTTTGAGGAAGGTAGGGCCCTATCAGATATTTGGGTGTTCCCCTAGTGTCTTCAAGGCTCCTATATAGAGATTGTAAAATTCTTGTTGAGAAAATGGAGAAAAGAATTACAGATTGGAGGAACAAGACGTTGTCTTTTGCTGGTAGGCTTGAATTGGTTAAATCTGTCCTTGCTTCCTTACATCTTTACTGGGCATCGGTTTTTAGCCTTCCAGCTAAAATCATAAAGGAATTAGAGCAAAAAGTGCGGGAATTTCTATGGTGTTAGGGCCCTATGAAGAGAGTTAAGTTAAGGTTTCTTGGAATACAGTTTGCCTTCCTAAGATGGAAGGTGGCTTGGGAATAAAGAGATTATCTGTGCAAAATAAAGCTCTTTTAACCAGCCATCTGTGGAGTATTTTGACGCATAGGGAGTCACTTTGGGTACGGTGGGTTCACTCTTATAGGTTGAAGAATAGAAGCCTTTGGGAGGTGCGGATCCCTTTAGATTGTTCTTGGGGTTGGAGGAAATTGTTACGGTTAAGAGACTTGGTTCGCCCTTTCATTTGGTCGCAAGCAGGTAATGGGCATTCAATATCAGCATGGTTCGACAAATGGGCTGACCAATGTCCACTTATTGCATTTATACGGCCACGAGATATACGAAATGCAGGTCTGTCTCTTTCTTCACGTCTTAGTGATATATGGAATGAGAGTAATTGGCTCTGGCCGGTTGCATGGTTTGATTTATATCCAGTTTTGATTGACCTCCTGATTTGATCTTTAATAACTCATGTGATAAATTGGTTTGGAAGGATCATAATTCGTGCATTATACCATTCTCGACTTGGGGAGTATGGAATACTATTAGAAAGCATGAACAGGTTGTTCCTTGGCATAGTATTGTTTGGTTCTCTCAATGCATACCTCGCCACTCGTTCCTTATGTGGCTTATTCTTCGGAAAAAGTTAATGACCCAAGACCAAATGATGCGCTGGGGTGTTGGTGGCAACATGAACCTTGGACTCCTTTGCTGCTCGCTTTGCCAGAAAGGTCGTAATTCACATAACCACCTATTTTTTGAATGTGATTTTTCTCTACAGGTTTGGAGTGGAGTGAAAGGCCTAGCTGGAATGTCTGATTTGTCGGAGAAACTTGAAGACATTATTGATTGGCTTATGGTTCGAGCCAAGTCAAGATCGGTTAGAAGTATTATGGGTAGACTGGTGGTGGCAGCCACGGCTTATTATGTGTGGCAGGAAAGGAATGCTCGTCTTTTTTCTGACACAAAGAGACCGGTGGTGGCTATTCTCAAAATTTTTAAATCAACTGTAAGATGGAGACTTGCTTCGCTTAAGTACAAGAATACTCCTAATGTTACAAGACTTCTGGAAGCGTGGGATCTCCTAGTAATGCCCTCCTCCTATCGGATGCAAGTTAATTTTGGCTGAGTTACTCGTAGTTACTTTGTGATATTGTAACTCTAGTTGTATTTGTTTGCTTTTTGCTTGTTTAACACTTGCATGGCATGTCATACAAGTGAACGGATTTGGTACTCTGCCAAATCACTTGTACTTTATTGTTTGGGTTTTGGAATATAATATACTCACCGAGATATTAAAAAATCCCATTACCCAATAAAAAAAAATATATGATTACTATGAGGCAAGAAATCATTTTGGAATATGACTTGTTTAAATTATTGGGTAATGAGGTTGATTATTTATGATTGATTTGAAAGAGAATATGAGCATGACGAGTTAATATGAAATTTCATGGACGATATAGATATAAGAGCCTTTACTCTGTGTTTGAGTTATTTGAAACTAGCGCGTGAATATCGCGATGGTTAGGTAGTCATGCCTTACTACTAAGATAGTTATTGCGCCCTGAGGTTGAGCTATTTGAGGACTAGTGCGTGGATGATGTAATGAGTATGTAGTCTTGCCTTAGTATCGATACAATTATTGTGCTCTAAGATTTGACTTTTGAGAACTAGTATTTGCTAGATATCATGATAAGGTTGTTAGTCCTTACTACTGAGATAGATATTGCGTAATGAGATTTGACCGCTTGAGAACTAGTGATTGTCCCTGAGAAATTCATTATGAAATTAGATATCTTCTAAGTATGAAAGTTGTTATTAAGTACTCCTCCAATCCGATATTCGTTCACTTGTGCCCTCTTGAAAATTATCCCACTACCTATTGCTTATGATGCCACTATTCATTATGGATATACGACAACGCGATATCATCGGTGGAGCATCTTCTCACGAGCGTCGGACGATATACTCTAAGAATTGTAGTTCCAAGATATGACGCGACTCTATCCCCTTAGATACTACGCATAACCCTTGTATTCGACCCGAGATGGTGCGAAACATATGGAAACGTCGGATGAAGTTGGAGACTTGCGAAGGGTGAGTGGTATTAAAGCCAAATTAAGATTCGACGATGCTGGTAGAACACATTCCGATATACATATTCTAGACGACACATCCTGGGGATGGTAGGTCCGAAATTTGGTGTGATATCTCTATAATAACACGCGTACACGAACGGTTATCCATACTATCTAAGTTGGTGCGACATATATCGACGTCATTGAAAGTTGGAGTCCATTGGGCAATGAAAGACATAGAAGTGATCTATTTAACACGTGCAAGGAGTCTGATTCGAGCCTTAATAATTTTTTTGTTTTTATATTTCTTTTTTTTTTCGAAACCAAATTCTATACCCTTGATATTCTTGATGATTCGAAGTAATGATCACCACTGCTTCTCTTCAAAAGTTAGTAACCTTACAACATATAACCCACTTACGCAACACTTAGCAATGGTGAAATCGAGTAAGTAGTACCCTGCTCTCGCTGCGACATCAATAGATGCGAAAGACGTTCAGACAACAGTCGTGCACAACTGGAATACTTGGGATAACTGTATAGCATAGAAGATGCTATTGGGTCACGTACATAACGTGAGACGTGGAAGTTATGTTGTTTTTCAATCAAAGTACAAGGAAGCACAATCGAAGAGCATACTAAGCCTTAACTTGGAGAAAGAATTGAAGGTCTTCCCTACCTATGTTCATCGACCAAAAAGAAAGATTGAGTGGTCAACGAAAGGAAGGTTGTGTGACATGAAGGTCACCTTTGTTAAGTATAAGGACTCCCCTAGAGCTTGGAGGAGATAACTAACAATGTTGGAAAACGAAAGTAGTTGGAAGAAGAAAACCGAGGACAATAAGATAACTAAGATGTGTCGAGTAACCCTCAAGATGGAAGAGTAACAAAAAGGATTCCGAGCTATCCTATTCTTTTTCTAAACAACCGTGTAGGTAGAGATTTGTTACACAAAGGAATAAGGAATTTGGCGAATTGGAGATCGCCAAGGAAGGTGAGATGAAGTGAAGAGCATGAAATCCCTTACATTTTTCTAGAGGAAAAATGTTAAGGGGGTAATCACAACAAAGGAGTATGAAGCGGAAGATTATACTTTAATCTTTCAAGAAGAGTTATTTACTAGCATCATTGAAGGTGATGTGGAGTATAAGATAAAGTGAAGAAACGTCATTTGACTCAAACAAGTAAAGTAAAGGCATTGATGCCATCTACAAGATGTAGTTCCGGTAGCGTTCATCTTTATGGCGCTCTACACGTTATTTCTCTGAATATCAATTCGAAAACCTCTATCAAAAGACAAGCTATTAGTAGAGCATATCAACTAGGCTAAGAGAAAGCGGTATATGCTCAACACCCGGTGGAGACTAGCTTGGAAGCATGATGAGCGGTGATGTTTATCCCCTTAAGGTCAACGGTCATAGATAAGCTAAAATAAGATGAATTTGGGTGAGAAAAATTTTGCAACACGTGGTGAATCGTCAACGGACCATCAACCCACAGAGTAGTGCGCCCAAGAAAAGTGAAGAAGGAAACCAACATGGAATCGCTAAGTTAGTAGTGAAAGCAAATAAGAAATACGACGCTAGAAGTCAAGGTATATACTACCACAACGATCATGGAAGTTGGTCGCAGAACTAAGTTTCAAACAACTAACAAACTCCGGGAAGAGCTAGTTATGGAACGTTTGAACGGAAGCTTGATAAGGATAATTTGCATCTATGATGAGTTTAGATTAAATGACCCGTATCAACATGATGTGACGAGTACCCCTTAATTAACTTCAAGGACTAGCGACTGCGCGTGTGTTATTCAATATGACGATCACTTTAGTAAGAGATGGATCCGAGTGGCGAAACAGTAAGGAGTATGGTTACCCTTAAGAAAACAAAAGGAAAATAAAAGGAACCGAACGGTTGAGAACAAGATGAAGTAACCGATGTTTCCCCTAAATTATGTTACATCAGAATTCCTAAGAACGTTAGGTTAGTGTATTTGAAAAGAAGCATAGCTTAGAAAACTAAAAATAGATAGGAGGCTTTAGAGAGCAACGTCATTGGAAGTTTTGTAGAGGTCTGAAAGGACCTAAGAAGGATTGTCCCTGAGAAGGGATCCACACTAATAAGGGCTTGAAGTGTGAGTCTTGCCAAGACGGTGAGGATGTGATATGATTATTTGTGAGTATAAGGATTTTGTAAATCCCATCGCAAGCAATGCGTAGGAAGAGAAGAGAAATGGAAAAGGTTATATGTGCAATGTCAAAAAGGAGTTTAGTCGGCAATATGTCATAGATGGTAGTACTTCTACATTAAAAAGGAAAAATTTAAGGTGCCATTAAATGATTTGAAAGCCAATATCGGCAAGAGCAAGAGAAATTAGTAACGATGTGACTTAGCAAATAACGAAAAAGGCGACTTTGGGAAATTAAGGACGAAGTTGAAAGACAAAGGTGAGTATGAGGAGTAAGATGGAACTAGCATCAACCAATTCATGGCTTCCTTGCACGCCATAAAATAACAAAGACAACAATAGAAAACCCTAAAGTGAGGTACTACGAAGATGTACCATCGCAATTTTAGTGCAACCTGGCATAATGGGTTAGTATCACTCTTGTTAAGGGGGTAATCCCTTAACAAGTGATTAGACGCTAATAAAGTCAACATTTCCAAGTAGCAACCAGCATGTCCAACGTCAAACCAAAGAAGGGTGAAAGTAGGTAAGAAGCCATTGGGACTATTCTTTAATTGGTAAAGAGAACGATAAAGGAAAGTACACCAAGTGATGATGGAAATGAGTAGCCACCAACGAGCGATAACCCAACGTTTCTCACTATTTTATTGTAACTCACGTTACGAACCGTTTGATATTCTTATCATCATCCCATTATTTAATATTGCACTAGGCAAGATTGACAGCCCACAACGATTACATACGATTAATCTCTAGTCATCTCAGGAAGTGAGCGACATTCGTAACGATTTTGGAGTCTCTAATCGCAAGGAATATTAGGGCACCAAGCAATGGATCCCCCGACTACGAAGGCTAAAGCCTACAAGAAACCAAGAATCGTGAAGAAATCTTGTTTGACTTTCCCGCATTATACGTCTCCGTGTAGACGCCCTTACTTTCAGCCTATTCATTTCTGCTACCGTATGAATGATCGAACTTCGAGGACGAAGTTACTGTTAAGGGGGTAATGATGTAACAACCCTCAAAATCCTACTAGGACAATCTACTTGGACTTATCTAGACATCTATCCCTAGAGGTTTATTAAGAGAATTGACCTTCTAGACATTTAAGGCATTGTGATACTTACCTTCTAGTTCAATGAAATGTCCATAGGTTTAGTTACCTTAGAAATGCCATAAACAATAACTATAATCATTCAAGACAATCTCAAGCTATAAATTAGTTCTTATTGAACTTGATGAAATGGCAATGAACCAAAAACTTCATTTCAAGAAGTCAAGTTATATAAATAATAATGTAAGACTCGCAACTTGTGACAAAGCCAATAAATCTTACAAAATGTCCAACAATTTAATTAATCATGCCAATTAAAGTATATATGGTCATGAAAATAAAATGACTATCTCAAAAATATATTGATAAACTAATACGCACATAAAAATGCTTGAATAATAATAAGTGCATATATATGTCTAATATAAAATGCAAGTTTATAAACAAAGAGTTAAGTAGCAAATTAAAACACCAAATATATATGTACATACATATATATATACGGCACATATATATATATATATATACACAAACACAAATTTGTTTTATAAACCACTAAAAGCTAGCTAATGCTAAGCATACATGCACCTAGACCTATACACCACACATATACATTACATACAAAATTATACATACACTATATTACACTCCAAAAATTCAAAATCCCTCCCAAAAACACCACCCAAAACCGGCCCCCCTTTCCCCATACACTTCACCCAATCAAATTTCAACTAGCTTCTTATTCCTTACACTCCCAATACACAAAACACTCAACCTTCCTTTACACTCCAACCATTTTCTCTTCCTAACACACACACTCCTTCTCTTTTCTCTCAAAAACTCTCTTCTCCTCTCTTTTTCCTTCATCATTTCGGCCAAGGGGAGAAAGCAAGAAAACAAGAGCAAAAATCAATCTAAACTTATAATAATAATAAAGGGGTTAGACTAGATTAATCAAGGGTTGAATCAAGCAAGGTTTAAGGGTTGTTTTAGGCTTAGATTAAGGGTTGTTTGGAGCATAATGGGTCACGAAATTTCTGCACTTTTTCATCCTCAAAACCGAATCCAAAAAGGGTATAAATCTTCATCTCTTTACTAGATTTATCTTATTTATGTTTATATTCAAAGGTTTTTATTAAAAGTTCATACTTTCTTCTTGTTTTTCTTTGATTTTTCTTCTTGAAATACACTTAATGAAGGCAAGTTGATAGAATCTTCTTTCTCATGCTCATGCATGTCAAGATCTAGAATAATGATTCAAGGATTCAACCTTGGTAAGACCCGAAAGTGTTGGTTTAGTGTAAAGGCTTGTAAAGTTGTGATATGGATCATCATGGATCCGATTTTGATAAGTTAAAAGGCTATGTTTTCTGTGATTTTTCAGCAAGAATGATATTTTCAAAAGTTGGATTAAAGTTTATAGCTTAATCTTGTTTAAAAGTGTTAGATCTTAACATGCATGCTTAGATTTATACTAGTTTATGTTGATTTTGAGTTAGGATTTGAGATGGATCTTTGGATGATGATTGATGATTTTGAAATTGATAATAATCTGTGAATTTGATATTAAGAGATACAAAATAAAGTGATAATCTTGATTAGTGGAAATTTAAAGGCTAAACAAGCAACCAACACCATTGGTGGGTTGTTTTAACCAAAACACTATCTGACAGAATCATTCTTCTGTCTTTGAACGGATAAACTGAGCATGTGAGGGCCGTTTCAAGCAAAACTTTCAAAATAAAAGTTTTAGATGAACGAGTTAAGTTTAACCACCAACTGGAATCACTCAAAAATACTGAACCAAACGAAAGATATGATTTTTCTACTAAAACTAGTCAAAACTGCATTTTTGTCTAATATCTATATCAACTTTGAGAAATTTTATCTCCAAAATTAAGAGGTTCCAGAAGCTTAAACTTGGTAGGAATTAATTTTAATGTGTTCTATGCTTAAAATAAAATCATGAGATTTTTCTAGCAATCAAAACATTGAGAACTTTTATAAAATTCCTGATGTCGCAAACAGTTCCCATTCGGGACAGTTTATGTTTGAGAAATTTTTAGAGGTAGTAAACATTACTTAAAAATTCACCCAAAATTTACAAAAATAGGAGACACCTATAGGTTATTGTATAAAAATTAGGAAGGTTCAAATAATCGGTTTCAATCACTAAACATTAGCCAACATTTTATAAAAATAAAGTATAAAACAGAAAATTTATAAGTAATCTTATTAATTGTATCATGGGCTATGTAATGAGGTAAGGAGTTAATGGGCTAGCCCGGCCCAATTTGTGAACCCACGAGAAACATAAATATGTGGGCCCAATTGGCCCAATAAACCATATAGCCCAATAACCAATATAACTCATTAAGCATATAACCCGAATAAGGTTAAGCCCAATAACTATATGGAGCCCATGACACTTAGGCCTAATTGGTGATGGCCCATAACACCTAAACAAATTTCATAAACCCGAATAATCATGAGACATAGTGAGGAATATGTGAGTAAAAGATAAGCGTAATCAAAGTAACACAAAGGATAAACGGAATGGACATGATTAACTACGTTAACCAAACTATAAATTGATATCACAAATGCAAACTCGTGCTAAAATCGGTTACACATCAAATGATGAATAAGGATAATATAACTTAATATGGCATTCCCATATGATTACCTAAGATGCCAAACGAAACCACAAATGAAGGCAAGTTACCGAAATTCTAACAACTTATAACTACATGTACAATGAAAGTGACCTTTTTCACAATCAATCTCAACAACCAAAAAGATGCGAATATTAGCAATACACTTGGATCCCAAAATTGATGATAACATAATGAAAGTGGCATTTGTAAGTGATGGCTTAAGATAGGAACTTACGTATGTTAGTCCTATCGTAGGGATAGTCTTGGCATTGAAATGTGATTGAGGACCATAAGGAATACATGATCAAGCAAGCGATAGATGGGAAGTACCCATTTTGGATAAGTGAGTATAATATGTGGCATATCAAGGTGAGTCATAGCCCCCTTACAAACTCTTTTATATGTTTTACTTTCGGGGTGAAAAGCATGATAAATAAAATTGATTTCTTTATATGAAATGATACTTTAAAAGAATGATTATGATATGGGAACTATATTGTATATCCAATGTGAAATATTATGTGATAAGCTTTGAGGAATTATATGCATCATGTTTGTTTGCATTGCACTTTGGAGTCAAAGATCAAACCTTGTGATGGGCAATCCGCCCTGATCATTGTAGTATATCATCTCATGTATTTGTTATTTGTTTCGTGGACTTAATATCCAAGTATGGTGGACGCATTGTACTTGGGAATTGGTTCACATTCTTGTATTATTGTAAATTTATTTTATCAAATAAAGCTATGGTGAATGTTTATCTATCATCCTTTGTTGTGATACTCGACTTTCTGTACATCTCATTGTTCCGCCCTAGTTGTGGTGTTACAAAGGGTCTTGATGATACATATAAAGAAGGATTTTATGATTAAAAATTCTCTCAGAGAGAGAGAGCATAGCTTTCTAAAATATATTTGATTATCTTAGGTTGGAATAAGCTTGAACGTTGAATCACATGTGAGCTTATTCGTGCGTGTACTCGTATTAGTACTTGGATTTGCTCTACTTTCAGGTGAGTTCTGTAGTTCCCTACTCGCTTGAGATTCAGGCTGGAAAGTGTACACTTATGTGATTACTTGTTTGATTGTTAGAGTAAATGAATGATGGTGTTGTTGATTTTGCTAAAGTATGATATAGACTTGTTTATTGATAATTTGATATGATTTACACCATGATGTGGACCGAGTACTTTCAAGTACTTGATGCCAAGTATTGTGATACTTGATGATTTTGAGGTACATTGCATGACATTGACTTGCGTATGATGCACGTATTGACATTTATACATATTTGATACATTACATGACATTGACATGTATACAATACCTTTATTGGTAATGATACCATTTGTACTTGATTGTATATGAACTATTTTTGTATAATTTGTTGTTTGGTTACTTATTTGACAAGATTGAACTAACAGGTGACGTGCATGGGTTTGTTGTAAGTACATTGTTTGATGTTGTTATTACATATAATAATGTTATTGATAATGGTTTCTTGTAAACCATTACTGCGAACTCACCAACCTAGTGTTGACCTTGTTTAGTACACTTTTCAGGAAACCAGGTGAACCATGGACGTGATGCTTAAATGATGTTACTTCTGAATCAGGCCTTGGACTTACATGGATCAAGGATTCATTTTCCCAACCTTTGCATCGTATTTAGGATCTATTACTATCTTTTATCTTCGTTTGTAAACGTATGATGGTTATATGCTTTTTATGTAATGTGTGCTTGTACACAACTTAATAAGTTGGATTCACTAAGTCCAATATGTTCATATAGTTTATGTTCTACGATAATTCCACTGTGTGCTATATAATTTTCGTAATATTCTGGGCCCAGCTCGGGGTGTTACAGAATGGTGGCCCATGCCAGGTCGTAGAGAATTAGGCGGTTTGACCTAGACTACGACTTAAGTTAAAACTCTTCATATAGCATGCATGGTTAGGAATTTTGTGTGCAACTTGAATTGTGTGAACCCTAAAAGGTGTACATTGTGAGTTTGTAGTTAAGACTTACTTTGTGATGACTTGAGTACAATGTGGATAACGTGTACATTGATTGAACATGATTATGATTGAGATGGATTGTTGTTATTGATTGCTAATAGTTTGATGAATTAGGGCAAAATGAAGTTATGGTTTTAACTTGATATAACATTGTGGCAACCCTAGAAGAGCCTGATCAACTATTTTATGGTTACCCATTATTATAACAAGTTAATGACATCACTGGTTGCACACACTTCGTTAAGGGTATAATAAGGAACCGATATGCTTAATGGAAGTTGATTGGGTTGAGGGTTAGCCGCTGGTACACCCTGTATACAAACCCGGTCAATAACTAGAGGGCATATCGAATTCGGATTATACTTTGAACCACTTGTGTTAGTTGCTTGATCGTGTAATATGTTGAACCTAAGTACTTGTATTAACGATAATTATTGAAGTGAACTTGGCATGATGACATGATAAGTAACAATCCCCCTTAGAACTCTAGCACTTTGCCTTAGCACAATGATATGAATTATGTATGTTGTACCGATATGAGAGCATTGACTACTTGTGTGACTAACATGTGAGCATTTTGAGACTAACTATCGGGTCAATGTGTTACTTATTTTATAGAGATGGAGAGACCAAGGAGAGCCGGAACAAACTATGGGGCTAACTCTCATGAGCCTCAACCGGAAGCTCAACCGGAAGCCAACCGGAAGCCAACCGGAAGCCAAGGTGGTAGAGGTCCCGGAAGGCTCAACCGGAAGCTCAATGGAGAGACCAAGGAGAGCCAGAACAAACTATGGGGCTAACTCTCATGAGCCTCAACCGGAAGCTCAACCGGAAGCACAAGGAGGTCGTGGTAGAGGCCAAGGTGGTAGAGGTCGTGGTGGAGGCCGAGGTATTGGCCGTGGTAGAGGTCGTGGTGAGGCTCCAGGGACAAACTTGGCAGAAGTGATCGCTCAAACGGTCACCAATATCATGCCAACCATTGTTGCCCGAGTCACGGCAACTCTTGGTGGAAACAATGGAGCACCACCTAATGTGCCTCAAAATGTTGAAGCTCCACAAAATGAGAATGATGAGGGTGCTCAACCTCATGTTGCGGTAGGAGGAGAAGAGGAACTGTTGGGAGTGGATAATTATGTTCCCATGTATAACCAACATGGAGTTTACCGCCAAGGGTGTCAATTCAAAGACTTCAAGAATTGTGGGGCACCAGAGTTTGATGGTAAGGGTGGTCCCGTGGACTGTATAAGATGGTTCGAGAAGATTGAAGCGAGTGATTGAAAGAAGTTATTGCACACATGATGACCAGATTCCTTATGCAGCTGGTATGTTTATAGATGATGCTTTAAGTTGGTGAAACAAAGAAAAGAGCTTCGGCCGGACCCGTAATTTGTTATGGGCTGATTTTAAGAACATGGTGAAGGAAAAGTTTTGCCCCCCTTATGAACTCCAAAATTTGACCATCGAATTTGTCAATCATAAAATGGACGGGGCCGATTATAAGGGCTATATTAGACGGTTCCAAGATTTGTCTACCCTTATTCCTCATCTAGTGGACCCGAGCCCCGGGCCATTGATAAATTTGTGTTGGGCTTGAATCCTCAAGTCCGTTCTCTTGTTAATTCGGTCATGCCTACTTCTTTGGCCGAGGCTATTAACCGTGCCGGTAGTGTTACTGAGGATCTTTTGAGAAGTGGAGTGTTGAGCAAATCATCATCATCAAAAAGAAAAGAAGTGCCAGAGTCTAGTGGGGCGAGGAAGATGGGAAGGTTTGACCCCAAGAAGGCTAATCGGGGAAGAATTATGGCAGCGGTGGAGCCGGTGAGGAAGCCTTATTTAGGACCTCATCCTCTTTGTAATAAGTGTAACAAGCACCATCCTACTAACAACCAATGTTGGGCTTGTTTTAATTGCAATCGACTCGGGCATATGTCAAAGGATTGTAGAGCACCGAGGGCGGCTCCAATGAATGTAGCTCCTCTTCAAGCTGTTCCTTCACGCGGAAATTTTCCAAAGGGTACTTGTTATGAATGTGGAAGCCCTAATCACTACCGCAACAATTGTCCTCAATGGGTTGGACAACAAGTTCAAGTGGCTGTTCACCCCAACCAACTTCAAATTGCCGGGCCTAATCAAAACCGAGGACAACAAGGCCATCAAGTACAACCCCGTGGCCGAGCCTTTGCGGTCAATGCCAATGAAGCCTGTAATGATCCCAATATGGTTGCAGGTACATTTCTTCTCAATGGTCATTATGCAGCGGTTCTATTTGATTCTGGAGCCAATTTTAGCCTTATTTCCTCTAGCTTTGTTCCCTTGATTGATGTGAATCCGTGTGCTCTAAATTATGTGCTTGATATAGAAATGGTAAATGGCGCTCTAACAAAACTTAGTCAAATACTTTGTGATTGTATTTTGACTCTAAACGACGTCGACTTCTTCATTGATCTCATGCCTCTTGATATTGGTAGCTTTGACGTTATTGTGGGTATGGATTGGTTGATGGCGGTTAATGCCACTATTGATTGTGGTGAGAGAGTTGTTAAAATACCATTGTCTAACGGTAAAATTCTTAGAGTTCAAGGCGAAATCTCCGATTCACCTAATTCTAAAGTCTTTAGTGCTACCGTCTCAAAGGTAGAATTGAAGACCGTTCCTATTGTCCGTGATTTTCCCAACGTTTTTCTAGATGATTTACCGGGATTACCTCCATCTCGTGAACTTGATTTCCATATCAATCTAATCCCTGGAGCAGCACCCGTAGCTAAAGCACCTTACAGACTAGCTCTATCTAAACTACAAGAATTGGAAACCCAACTCAAAGAACTCCAGTAGAAAGGTTTCATTTGTCCTAGTCAATCTCCTTGGGGTGCTCCTATTCTCTTTTTCAAGAAGAAAGACGGGTCCTTTAGAATGTGTATTGACTACCGGGAGTTGAATAAGCTCACGGTGAAAAACCGATATCCTCTTCCTCGAATCGACGACCTATTCGATCAGCTTCAAGGTGCCAAGCACTTTTCAAAAGTCGATCTTCGGTCGGGTTATCATCAACTCCGAGTACACGAAGATGACATTCATAAAACGGCTTTTCGTACACGGTATAGCCATTTTAAATTCACCGTTATGCCTTTCGGGTTGACTAATGCACCAGCGGTGTTCATGGATTTGATTAACCGGGTGTGTCGACCTTTCTTGGACAAGTTTGTCATTGTCTTTATTGATGACATACTTGTTTATTCTAAAACAAAGGAAGATCATACCGAACACTTGCGTGAAGTACTTGAATTGTTGAGAAAGGAGAAGTTGTATGCTAAATTCTCCAAGTGTGAGTTTTGGTTGGAAAAGGTCCACTTTCTTGGTCACTTAGTGAGCAAGGATGGTATTTATGTGGACCCAAGCAAAATTGAGGCGGTCAAAATTTGGAAAAGACCTGAAACGCCATCCGAGATCCGTCAATTCCTTGGATTGGCGGGTTATTATAGAAGATTCATTTGAAAATTTCTCCCTTATTGCACAACCGCTTACTCTTAAAAAAAAAGGGTAATTGGATGGGAACCCCCTGATCCCATGTACCATTTGGTACCCACTAATCCCCTAGCCAGGCTAGTGTCCAGGTGAATCTCAACCACTTAATAATCCCCTGATTATCTCAAGTTTGCCTTTGGCAAGACTCGAACCCAGGACCTCTCCTGGAAAGTGGCGGCTGGTGGCCACTGGGCTATTACCCAGTGGCTACAACCGCTTACTCTTTTGACTCAAAAAAGACAGAAGATTTGAATGGGGCGATAGACAAGAACAAGCTTTCCAAACTCTTAAGGATATGTTGTGTGATGCACCTATCCTAACTCTTCCGGATGGAGTTGAAGACTTTGTAGTTTATTGTGATGCTTCGGGACAAGGTTTAGGTTGTGTTCCTATGCAGAGGGGCAAAGTCATTGCTTATGCCTCTCGTCAAATGAAAGTGCATGAGAAAAACTACCCAACACATGATTTAGAATTGGGGGCAGTTGTATTTGCTTTGAAATGTTGGAGACACTACCTATATGGCACCAAGTGTGTGATTTATACCGATCACAAAAGTCTCCAACACATTTTTAATCAAAGTGAATTGAACATGAGACAAAGACGTTGGCTTGAACTCTTTAGTGATTATGATTGTGATATCCGTTATCATCCGGGCAAGGCCAACGTTGTGGCCGATGCCTTGAGTCGAAAAGAGAGGTTAGGCCAAGGTGAGCTAGAGTTATGAGCCTCACGGTAGGGCTAAGTATTGGTGACCGAATCATTGAAGCCCAAATACAAGCCACCCTACCGGAGAACTTTGGAAACGAAAACTTGGATGGCATGGAGCAACAATTTGATAGAAAAAGTGACAATGGGCTATATTTAGTTGAAAAGCTTTGGGTTCCCATTTTCGGTAATCTAAGAACATTTCTTATGAATGAAGCCCATCGATCGCCTTATTCGGTCCATCCCGGATCGAATAAAATGAACTTACATTTGAGAGATTTTTATTGGTGGTCGGGCATGAAGCGTGACGTGGCTAAATATGTGAGTGAGTGCCTTACTTGCTTACAAGTGAAAGCCGATCATAAGAAACCACCCGGATTGTTGGTGCAACCGGTGACACCCGAGTGGAAATGGGAGCATATTGCAATGGACTTCATTACGAAGTTACCAAAGACAAGGAGTGGTCGTGACACGATTTGGGTAATAGTGGATCGGTTAACGAAGTCGGCTCATTTCTTAGCCATTAGTGAAACCGATAAGTTTGACACCCTAGCATGGTTGTACATTAAAAAAGTGGTGTCTAAGCATGGAGTTCCGATTTCTATCATTTCCGATAGAGATACCCGGTATAACTCAAGTTTTTGGAGAGCCTTTCAACAAGCAATGGGTTCTCAACTTAATATGAGCACAGCGTTTCACCCTCAAACGGATGGGCAAAGTGAAAGAACGATACAGACCCTTGAAGACATGTTGAGAGCTTGTGCAATTGATTTTGGTGGTAGTTGGGAGGATCATTTGCCATTAGTTGAATTCTCCTACAACAATAGCTATCATGCAAGTATACAAATGGCACCATTTAAAGCACTATATGGTAGAAGGTGTCGTTCTCCCCTAGCTTGGGCGGAGATTGGTGAAAGTCAACTTATCGGGTCGGAAATTGTAGTTGAAACAACAAAAGTGATCTCTCAAATCAAGGAGAGGTTACAACCAGCGCATGAACGACAAAAGAAGTATGCTGATGTAAGGCAGAGACCATTAGAGTTTAAAGTTGGTGATTTTGTACTTTTGAAAGTATCACCTTGGAAAGGCGTTATACGATTTGTGAAACGAGGCAAACTCGGGCCAAGATATATTGGTCCTTTTAAAATTCTTGAACGGGTCGGAAAAGTTGCATATCGACTAGAACTTCCACAAGAACTTAGTGGTGTACATGACGTGTTTCACATTTGCAATTGGCGTAAGTGTTTAGCGGACCCTACTCATCATGTTCCTACGAACGAGATACGAGTCGATAATAAGCTTAATTTTGTTGAAGAGCTTGTAGAGATCTTAGACCGTCAAACCAAAAAGCTCAAGAACAAACGCTACACAATTGTTAAAGTTAGATGGAATGCTAGATGTGGAGCCGAGTTCACTTGGAAGCGAGAGGACCATATGAGGTCTAAGTACCCACATTTGTTTGGTAATTAGTGTTTTGTTGAATTTCGGGGCGAAAGGATATATTAAAATCATTAACGGACTCGAACCCGACCCTTTTGCTCTCTCTCCCCATGGCGACTTTCACCTCTCTTTGCCCTAATTCCGATTAAAGCAACCTGATTAAGGCTTTATTATGTTTCATTGTGATTCCTTTGTGAATTCGGTGACTCCATTTTCTCTTCTTGATCTGTTCGTAGTTTTTTGCTGTTGTTAGGGTTTTCTTTTCGTTTTTTGCTAAATCCTTCGTTGGTTTTGATCTTCCTGTTTGGTTAGTATCTTGGGTTCTTTTGGTGCTCTGAGTAGTATCCTTGAATTAACCTGGGCTCCTAATCATTCAAGGGTTTCTTACTGATATAGGGTTTTGTGGGAGTTTGGGTTTTATTTGGTCCTCAGAGTTTCTTCTTCTTTTTTAATTGTTGATCGTTGATTTTCTGCATGGGTTAGTTATGAATGTCGAGAGCTGCTCCTGACTTTGTCATTAATTTAGATATTATTCGTAATCGTTTAGCTAATATTCGAAGTTTTCAAGGTATGAGTGATTCTAGTATTAAAAAACCTATTAGGGTTGAAGCTAATCCTAACCCTAATAACGTTGCTTCAAAAACTATGGGGGATGATGATCCTGATTATGTGCATACTACTGATAAGGGTGATAAACATGTTAATTTCGAGGTTCCCCTGTTCAAGCAAATTCGGGTGAAGAGGGTACAAGTAATGAGCAATCTAATGACTTGAATGATCAGAATGTTGCGTCAAAACCTTCACAGCCTGTTTCTTATGCGTCGGCTGTGAAGACTGATGGTCCAGCCAGAAAGGCTAACTTTAGGTTTCTTGATAATAATTTGGAAGCTGATGGAGTTGATTTGATGATCCCTTTGTCATCTGTTCTTGAAGTTAACAGCCGTTTTACAAACTCCCTTTATGGATATTTTCTTGGAGATAGACTGGCGTTCCCGGTAGTGGAGAATTATGTAAAGAATGCATGGGGGAAATTCGGTTTGCAAAAAGTCATGATGAACACTGCGGGGTTCTTTTTCTTCCAGTTTGGATCGAAGAAAGGTATGCTTGATGTTCTTGAAAAGGGTCCTTGGATGATCAGATCGAATCCCATCTTTCTAGGAGAGTGGACGCCTAACGTATGTTTGACAAAGAAAGATATGACGAATGTCCCAGTCTGGGTTAAGCTATATGATGTACCGTTAGCTGCATATACCGAGGATGGCTTGAGCCTGCTTGCATCCAAAATTGGAAAACCAATTTTACTTGACTCGTACACAAGTCATATGTGTCTCCACTCTTGGGGGCGACATGCTTTTGCTCAAGCTCTTATTGAAGTTGATGCGACAAAAGGTTTTAAGGATTGTTTGACTGTGGGTATTCCTAACGTAAATGGGGAAGGATTTTCTAAAGAAGAAGTAGCTGTGGAATATGAGTGGAAGCCTCCACATTGCACACAATGTAAGGTGTTTGGCCATGAGGATTTGTACTATCCATTACTAGTTAACGTGCCCGCTAAAACGGCTAAAGGAACAGCTAGGGATGATGGGTTTGTAACTGTTGTTCGTAAGAAAGGGCGAAGTAAGGGTAGGCAGGTTGAAGGTGTGAAGCTTACAAAGCCAAAACCTAATTTTATATATAGAGCAAAACAACCTAGCAACACTAATCAGGCTGAAAAGGGTTCGGTTAATAATCAGAATGCTCAACCTAGGAGTCAGCATAATGCTTTAAAGGGTGCATCTTCGAACCCTTCTAATGGTGTTGGTGCATCCTCTGTTAGCACAAGTAATCCTTATTCAGTTCTTGAGGACGAGATAAATGAAAGATTTGGGGTGGATGCTACTGATTTCGGTAAGACTAATGTATCAGAGGGCTTACATAAAAAGTGACGTGTATCGGGAGGATAGTGATGAGGATGAAGTCATTTTTGATGAATATGGTTCCAAAAAAGATACGGGAAACACTACAGGGGCAAGCACTCCTGCTGGATCGGTTCCCAATGTATAATTTCGCCTCTTGGAAAATTAGGGGAATGAACCAAGCCCCTAAGCTAAAAGAGGTTCGACAGGTTATGTCTGATAACCAGTTGTCTGTTTGTGCAGTTTTGGAATCGCATGTCTCTTCTCAGAATCTTCAAGAGCTTTGTTCCAAGGTTTTTTGGACGTGGAGTTGGACTTCTAATGGTTCTTGCTGTGTGAATTGGGTTGGAATCCTGATTTGGTTGAGGTTATGATTTTGTCTCAATCGGACCAGGCCATTCATGCTCAAATCATAATTAAAGCAACCAAACAGGTTGTTATGTGCTCGTTTATTTATGCTCATAATCAGTATATTCGTAGGCGTCCATTATGGGAAGATTTATTGAAACATAAAATGTTTGTTAATAAGTGTCCTTGGGTTATTCTTGGTGACTTTAATGTCGCTCTTAATCTGGAGGACAAATCTGTAGGCTCTTCTAATATAGATGTAGCTATGCGGGATTTCAAAGATTGTATTGAAAATTTGGGTGTTTGCGATGTTAACATGGTGGGATTATAGTACACTTGGAATAAAAAACCTAGAGGTCATTTTCGTATATTGAAGAAGATTGATAGGGTTTTGGCAAATCTGGAGTTCTTTGATCATTTTGCTGGTGCTACTGCTGTGTTTCAACCATATAGAATATCGGATCACGCCCCTGCAGTTCTCCGCATTCCTTTGAAAGTGAAGTTTAGACCAAAGCCTTTTAAATTTTCAAATCTGCTAGTTCAAAATAAGAACTTCAAGACGGTTGTAGCTGACTGTTGGAACATGGAGGTTACAGGTTATGCGATGTATGGTCTAACTCAGAAGCTTAAAGCTGCAAAGAAACCTTTGCGAAAACTTCTGTCAGATTATGGTGATCTACATAAGAGAGTTAATTCTCTACGTGAAGAACTTGATGATGCTCAAAAAGCTCTAGATAAAGAACCACTGAATATCTTTTTAAAAGAGCAACAAACAGCTAGTTTGCAAGCGTTTAATGATGTTGTGCTTGATGAAGAACGTTATCTTAAACAAAAAGCAAAGGTGGAATGGTTAAGAGTTGGGGATTCAATTACTTTCTGATGTAATTACTTGGTATGATAATAATGGGAAGGAAACTGGTTTTTCAGCCTCTTCCACATGGGAAACCATCCGAGTTAGAAGACCAGTTGTCCCTTGGGTTGATCTTGTTTGGTTTGCACATAGTATTCCGAGGCACTCATTTCATGTCTGGCTTATTATGAGAGAAAAACTGAAGACTCATGATAAGATGAAGCAATGGGATGTTAGTGGTTCTACTAACTTAAATCTACTTTGCTGTTCCCTCTGCAAGCGTGGACCTGATTCGCATCAACATTTATTTTTTGAATGTAATTACTCAATGCAGATTTGGAATTTGGTTCGCCCCTTAATGGGATTTCATGCGGTTCCAAACCGATGGACTGATATCACTTCAATGCTATTGTTGACATCAAAGCCTAATCTTGCCAAGACGGTTATTGCTAAGCTTTTGATTGCTGCTTCGGCTTATTACTTATGGCAAGAGAGAAACTCCAGATTATTTTCTCCTAAAGAAAGATCGGTTGCTCAATTGCGTGATGTTATTGTGTCTACTGTCCGGATGAAGTTAGCCACTATGAAGTTCAAGAAAAAGATTCAAGGAAGAAGCATCCTAGAAGAATGGAAGTTGGATATCACGTAAACATTTATTAAACATCACTTTTATTGTTTTGCCATTAAGATGTCAACCAGTCTTCTAAATGTGTCCCTCTGACAGACCTTTGGATTTATCTAAGGGTAGGAGTCTCCATTTGGTTAGCCATTTTGAGCTCTTCACTGTGATGTACATGTTTGAGATTTGGTTTCGATTTGGTAGAATGATAGAGGTTGATGTTTGATATTGGTTACTTACATATTAGAGGTGTATTATTAATGCTTTTGATGTTATTAGCCTTTTTTATGTATTGTTCAGCTAGGTCATTTGTGACGTTATTGTTTCACATACATATGGCATGTCATATGTATGAATTAGTTTGGTACTTTGCCAAGCTACTTGTAATAATCTTCTTTTGGGTGATTTATAAAAGCTTACCGGGGTTTAAATTCCCCTTTACCCAAAAAAAAAAGAGTTGGGGATTCAAATTCAGCGTACTTTCATAAAGTCGTCAAAACTCGAACCGCCCGTAACCGAATTGACTCTATTCTTGATAATGATGGTATTCAGGTGGATGGCAATATGGTACCTAATGTTTTTGAGGCCCATTACATGAATTTCCTTGGTCAGCCTGGGTTCGTTTCAAATCTCAATCAGGATGGTTTGTTCTCTAATCGGTTAAGCACGGATAAAGCTGATGCCATGATTTCGGATGTTTCGGATGTCGAGGTTAAGGAGGCTATGATTTCTATGGTTGATGACAAGTCACCTGGCCCTGATGGCTACTCGGCTGCTTTCTTTAAAGGAGCCTGGGATATAGTGGGTATGGATGTAATCAAAGCAGTGAAAGATTTTTTTGCTTGTGGTAAGCTCCTGAAAGAAGTAAATCATACGATCATTTCTCTTATACCGAAAGTTACTTCTCCTATGAGGGTGAATGATTATCGTCCTATCTCACTCTGTAATATAATTTTCAAATGTATTACGAAGATTCTTGCTAACATGGTTAAAGGCTGCTTAGATGAATTGGTTGGTGTCAATCAATCTGCGTTTGTTCCAGGTCGACGAATTACTGATAATATCTTGCTTACTTAAGAATTAATGCATAATTATCACTTGGATAGAGGACCACCATGAGCTGCTCTTAAGGTTGACATCCAAAAAGCGTATGATACGGTTGATTGGTAATTTCTAAAGTGTTATATTAAAGGGATTTGGTTTTCATGAACGTATGGTGAACTGGATTATGGAATGTGTCTCTACAACATCCTATTCTCTGAGCATTAATGGTAACCTTCATGGATTTTTTCATGGACGTAGGGGGTTAAGGCAAGGTGATCCGTTGTCACCTTATCTCTTCACGCTTGTTATGGAGGTACTTTCTCTGATTATTAAACGAAACATCAGGAGCTCAGATTTGTTTGGTTTCCATCCTTATTGTGACGGTAATAATATCGTTAACTTGTGCTTTGCGGATGACTTGTTTATTTTCATGAGAGGGGATGTTGATTCGGCTGAATTAATTATGAACTCTCTTGAGGAATTTAAATCAGTTTCTGGTCTTACTCCTAGTCTCCCAAAGAGCACGGCCTTCTTCTGTAACGTGCTGAATCATTTGAAAGTTGCGATCCTAAATGTCCTTCCTTTTGAAGAAGGATCACTTCCGGTTAAATACTTGGGGGTCCCTTTAATTTCTTCCAGGCTTTTGCTGCGTTTTAGTGGAGAATATTCGGAAGAGGGTCTCTGATGTGATCTCCTCCATGCATGTATATTGGTCTTCTGTGTTTTTTTTTTGGGTAAAGGGGAATTTAAACCCCGGTAAGCTTTTATAAATCACCCAAAGAGAAGATTATACAAGTAGCTTGGCAAAGAACCAAACTAATTCATACATATGACATGCCATATGTATGTGAAACAATAACGTCACAAGCGACCTTGCTGAACAATACATAAAAAAGGCTAAAAACATCAAAAGCATTAATAATACACCTCTTAATATGTAAGTAACCAATATCAAACATCAACCTCTATCATTCTACCAAATCGAAACCAAATCTCAAACATGCACATCACAGTGAAGAGCTCAAAATGGCTAACCAAATGGAGACTCCTACCCTTAGATAAATCCAAAGGCCTGTCAGAGGGACACATTTAGAAGACTGGTTGACTTCTTAATGGCAAACAATAAGAGTAATGTTTAATATAAGTTTACGTGGTATCCAACTTCCATTCTTCTAGGATGCTTCTTCCTTGAATCTTTTTCTTGAACTTCATAGTGGCTAACTTCATCCGAACGGTAGACACAATAACATCACGCAATTGAGCAACCGATCTTTCTTTAGGAGAAAATAATCTGGAGTTTCTCTCTTGCCATAAGTAATAGGCCGAAGCAGCAATCAAAAGCTTAGCAATAACCGTCTTAGCAAGATTAGGCTTTGATGTCAACAATAGCATTGAAGTGATATCAGTCCATCGGTTTGGAACCGCTTGAAATCCCATTAAGGGGCGAACCAAATTCCAAATCTGCAATGAGTAATTACATTCAAAAAATAAATGTTGATGCGAATCAGGTCCACGCTTGCAGAGGGAACAGCAAAGTAGATTTAAGTTAGTAGAACCACTAACATCCCATTGCTTCATCTTATCATGAGTCTTTAGTTTTTCTCTCATAATAAGCCAGACATGAAATGAGTGCCTCGGAATACTGTGTGCAAACCAAACAATATCAACCCAAGGAACAACTGGTCTTCTAACTCGGATGGTTTCCCATGTGGAGGAGGCTGAAAAATCAGTTTCCTTCCCATTATGATCATACCAAGTAATTACATCAGAAACAGCAGGACGAAGAACAGGAGGAGTAACATTTATAAGCACTGGAAATAGATCAAACCAGGCAATTGGCCATTTCCAGCGTCCATTAGTTAGAACATCATTAACCGTTGCATCAAGACGAAATCCCGCTCTAGTCATCTCTCTATATGTAATAAACTTACATAAAGGGCCAATAGAAGCCCAATTATCAAACCAAGCTGAAGTAGTACACCCATCCCCTATCAGATACTTAATATGTGGTCGAATTACTTCTCGCAATTGAAGAAGCTTACGCCATCCCCATGTTGAGCCAGCTTTCAAAGGGACATCCCAGAAATTTCTTCCCTTGAGTTTATGCACATTAATCCACTGTACCCAAAGAGACTTACGATTATTCAAGATACTCCATGCATGAGAAGTCATAAGAGCTTTGTTAACATCACAAATTCTTTTAATTCCAATTCCTCCCTCATACTTAGGAAGGCAACAATCCTTCCATGCCACCTTAGCTTTACCTTTGCTCATGGGACCTTGAGTCCATTAAAAAGCCCGCATCTTCTTTTCCAAATCAGAAATGATACTAGCAGGGAGAATGAAAACTGACGCCCAATAAATATGCATGGAAGAGAGAACTGAATTAATTAATTGTAACCTGCCAGCAAACGAAAGAGACTTGTTCTTCCAATCACTTATTCTAGCCTCCATCCTTTCAACCAAAATTGTGCAATCTTTGTGTAAAAGTCTAGATGAAATAAGTGGAACACCAAGATAACGAACCGGAAGAGAGCCTTCTTCAAATGGGAGGATCTCCAAAATAGCCCTCTTAATACGATCAGGAACATTACAAAAGAAAACCGTGCTTTTAGCTAGACTAGGCATAAGTCCTGAGGCATTAGAAAACTCCATAAGCCCGTCCATAATAGTTTTGGCTGAAGCAAGATCACCTCGGCCAAAGAGAAAGAGATCATCTGCAAAACAAATGTTAATAATTCGTTGTTCTCCACACAAGTTATGAAACCTGAAGCCCGGAGAATGTTGCACAGATTTGTGTAACATCAGAGTTAACACCTCCATAACCATAGTAAAGAGATATGGGGACATGGGATCACCCTGTCTAAGGCCTCGTCTTCCTTGGAAATGACCATGAATATTACCATGCAGGCTGATAGAGAAAGAAACACTGGTAACACAAGACATGATCCAATGTACCATAGTCGGATTGAATCCAAAACCAATTAATGTTGCTCTTAAGAAGCTCCAATTAACAGTAACATATGCTTTCTGAATGTCAACCTTAGCAGCACATCGTGGGGGGCCAATCTTACGATGATAATTATGCATTAATTCTTGAGTTAGAAGAATATTATCCGATATAAGCCTACCAGGAATGAATGCGGATTGATTAATATCCACAATATCGTCCAACCCATCCTTAATGCGATTAGTAATAATTTTACTAATGCATTTATATATTGTATTGCAGCAAGAAATTGGGCGATAATCTGTAACTCTATTAGGAGTGGACACTTTTGGAATCAATGCTAAGAAGGTATGGTTGATTTCTTTCAAAATTTTGCCAGTCTTAAAGAAATCATGAATGGCAAGACATACCTCCTTTCCCGTAATATCCCAAGTCTTCATAAAGAAGAGCGAGGTATACCCATCAGGACCCGGGGCTTTATTTTCATTAATTGAGAACATAGCTTCTTTAATTTCAGCATCAGTGATCGCTCGAACCATATAATTCGCTTTTTGCCTACTAATAGTTCTTCTGAAAATTCCATTAGGATTAAAACAAGATGGAGGCCCTTCAGTTCCCAGGAAGTCTTCATAATGTTTTACAAGCGCAGTCGCCACACCACCCCCTTCATGATCAACTCCATTAACGTCTTGGATCTTCTCTATCCGGCTCCTGTGAGTTCTTGCTTTAACAGAGTTGTGAAAGTACAAAGTATTAGAGTCACCCACCTCTAACCATTCAATCTTGGCTTTTTGTTTTAAGAAGCGTTCTTCATCAAGAACCGCCTCTTTAAAATCATAAAGTGCAGCAATCTCCTGGTTTCTTAATTCTTTATCAGAGGGATCAGCCTCGATAGCTATTTGGAGGCTATCAAGCTCAAGTCGAAGCTTCTTAACCTTATTATGCAGATTTCCTTGCCTAAAGAGCATACTTCGGATCGGATGTTTCAAAAGTCTTAGCTTTTTCACTAATCTGTACATCTTGCATCCAGTAAAAGGAGTATCCCAATAAGTTTTAACCATTTCAGCAAAAGCCTTCTTATGAACTAGGAAGTTAGCAAATTTGAATGGTTTGGGTCTT
>CM067172.1:99754218-100049218 GCA_034093135.1 Erigeron breviscapus | reverse complement strand
TTATTGTCTTGTTCGTTTTTGTTGTCTTATAAACCAGAAAATCCTCATAAGATTTATTACATTCCGCTGTGTTTTGAAAATCTCACATCAAATTGGTATCAGAGCACAGGTTTGAAAAAGGTTTCTTAATCTTTTTGTCCGTTGGGGTGTTGTTTGTTTAGATCTGTTGAGGTTTTGTTTAGATCTGTTGATTGATTGTTTAGATCTATTAGTTATTTGCTTAGATCTATTGATTGTGAGTTATTTGTTGGTTATAAATGGCGTTTAGAAGAAATATGACTTTAGACGAAGCTAATAATGCTAGGAGAGATAGACAGATTGAAGATCTACAAGAAGCACTTGGTAGAGTTGTTCATATGTTAGAAGATGGTGGTTTACGATTTAATCGAGAAAACGTTGTTGCCAGTGAAAGAGATTCTGAATCTCAAGGTCCTAGTGAGAGATCTGATAGTACGCCCAGAAACTCTAGTGATTCTGATGTTCCACAGCCCAGAGAAAGGCGAAGGAGACATAAGGTCGATGATACTAAGGATATTAAGATAGATCCACCAGATTTTGTTGGTTCATCAAACCCAGAAGAATATTTTGAATGGGTTCAGGTGATGGATAGAATTATTGAAATAAAAGGTTATGATTATAAAAAGGGTTTTAAGGTTGCCATTATTAAGCTTAAAAAGTATGCTTCATCTTGGTATGATAATATGAAGTCTGAAAGGGAATATAAGGGTAAGAGTAAAATCAAGACCTGGTCCAAACTGAAGGAAGTTATGCAGAAGAGATTTGTTCCTCAGACGTACAAACAAGATCAGTATCTACTGATGAATAATCTGAAGCAAGGTGCTAAAGAAGTGGTAGAGTATATCAGGGAGTTTGAGCAGCTGAAGACAAGAACTGGTGTCAAAGAAACTGAAGAGCATACTATCGCCAGATTCCTTGGTGGGTTGAATGCTATCATTGCTGATAAGATGGAATTACAGCCTATCTGGACTTATGAAGGTGCATGCAAACTGGCCCTCCAGATTGAAAAGCAGCTGAAGAAGAAGGTTCAGTACAAACCTTTCACTAAGATTACTTCTAGCTCCAGTCAACCAGCTACCAGGCCCAGCGAAACTGTTCAGAAATCCTTCAGAGGAAAGGAGAAAGTAACTAGAGGATCAAAAGAACCAGTAGGGAAGAAATGTTTCAAGTGCCATGGATTTGGTCATTTCCAGGCCCAGTGTCCCAATCAGCGAGCACTGACTATCAGGGAGATAGAAAGTTTACCAGAAGCTGAAACTGAGGAAGAAGAACCAGTGTACGATGATGATGATGGCGCTGAAGAAACATATGTAGGTGCTGATATTGGGGAAATGCTGGTGGTCAGAAGAATGATGCACGCTGATGAAGTCACTGCTGACAAGGCTCAGCGAGAGAATATCTTCCACTCAAGATGTACTATCAAAGGAAAGGTATGCAGTCTTATCATTGATGGCGGCAGCTGTGCTAATGCTGCTTCAACTTACATGGTTGATAAACTGGGGTTACCTACACTGAAGCATCCCCGTCCTTACAAGCTTCAATGGCTCAGCGAGGGAACAAAGGTAAAGGTTACTCAACAAGTTACTATTCCATTTTCTATTGGTCTTATTTATCAGGATGAGATTGTTTGTGATGTTGTCCCTATGGATGCGTGTCATTTGTTGTTGGGAAGGCCATGGTTGTTTGATAAGCATGTATTCCACAATGGCCGTTTAAACTCTTATTCATTATTTGTAAATGGGAAAAAGATCACCCTAACTTCTTTGAAACCCGATGAGCACTCAAAAACCAAGGTGATGGATCAGCGAGACAAGGCTTTGTTCATGACCCAAACCGAAGTTGAGAAAGAACTCGTTGATGGCACCTCAGTAATGATGTTGCTGATGGTTGAACTTGCTGATAAGAAGGGGCTAGCTAACATTTCCAGTTTAGTCAAACCCTTGCTGACAGAATATGCTGACGTATTTCCTGAAGAAATGCCTTCTGGTTTGCCTCCTATCAGGCGTATTGAACACTAGATTGATCTAATTCCAGGATCAATCCTTCATGAACAAAGCTGCTTATAGGTGTTCACCCACTGAAGCTAAAGAATTGCAAAGGCAAGTCGATGAACTGATTGCTAAGGGTTATGTGAGAGCAAGTATGAGTCCATGTTCTGTACCATCTCTCTTAGTTCCAAAGAAAGATGGCTCAATGCGTATGTGTGTTGATAGTAGAGCCATCAATAATATCACTATCAAGTATCGATATCCTATCCCCAGGTTGGATGATATGCTTGATGAATTACATGGTTCCTGTATATTTTCCAAAATCAATCTGAGAAGTGGCTATCACCAGATTCGAATGAAGGATGGAGATGAATGGAAAACTGCATTCAAGATTAAAGGGGGTCTATTTGAATGGCTAGTAATGCCTTTTGGCTTATCGAATGCCCCAAGTACTTTCACGAGGCTGATGAATGAAGTCCTCAGACCACTCATTGGTCATTTTGTGGTAGTTTATTTTGATGATATTCTAGTATATTCGAAGAATGAAGCTGAGCATGTTAATCATCTGAGAGAAGTATTTATGTTGCTGAGGAAACACCAGTTGTATGGGAAGCTGGAGAAATGTGATTTCTTGGTGGAAAGTGTGATATTTCTTGGATACGTTGTATCTAAAAATGGAATTTCAATGGATCCTTCGAAGGTTGAAGCAATTAAGTCCTGGCCAGCTCTACAACGATTACAGAGGCAAGAAGTTTTCACGGTCTGACATCATTTTATAGAAGATTCATCAGAAATTTCTCAACTGTTGTAGCTCCCATTACTGATTGCCTAAAGAAAGGTGTGTTTGAACGGCCTAAGTCAGCTCAGAATGCCTTTGAATTGCTGAAAGAAAAGCTCAGCTCAGCACCAGTCCTGTCCTTACCAAATTTTGAGTTATTATTCGAATTGGAGTGTGACGCCAGTGGAGTTCGTATTGGTGCAGTCCTTGTTCAAGAAAAGAGACCAGTCGCATACTTCAGTGAAAAGTTGAATGGTTCGAAGCTAAAGTACAGTACGTATGACAAAGAATTCTATGCTATCATCAGGGCTGTCAATCACTGGTCACACTATCTGAAGCCCAAGCAGTTTGTTTTATATTATGATCATGAAGCTCTGAAGTACATCAATGGTCAGCACAAGTTAAATTCAAGGCATGCAAAATGGGTGGAATTTTTGCAGTCTTATTCATTTGTGTCTAAACATAAAGCTGGGGTAGAGAATGTTGTTGCTGATGCACTCTCAAGAAGATATTCATTGCTTTCCATTTTGGAAGCCAGGGTTCTTGGGTTCTCTTTTATCAAAGATTTGTATGCTGGTGATACAGATTTTGCTGGTCACTTCACTGATGGTCCCTCCAAAGGATCATATTTAGTGCAAGATGGGTTTTTATTTAAAAATGGAAGGTTGTGTATCCTAAGGGTTCAATTCGAGACTTGCTGATAAGAGAAGCTCATGGCGGAGGACTCGCTGGTCATTTTGGTATTACTAAGACTGCTGACATCCTCAACGAACATTTCTATTGGCCATGTCTGCTGAAAGACGTCCAGACTATCATCAGCAGATGCTCAACTTGTCATCAGGCCAAGGCAATTTTTCACAAAGGTTTGTACACTCCTCTTCCAGTTCCAAGTCAACCGTGGGAAGATCTGAGCATGGATTTCATTATTGCTTTACCCAAAACCCAGAGAGGAAAAGATTCTATCATGGTGGTGGTTGATAGATTCTCAAAAATGGCCCATTTCATTCCTTGTAACACCACTAATGATGCCTCAACAGTAGCAAATTTATTCTTCAAAGAAATTGTCCGTCTTCATGGAATTCCCAAAACCATTGTTTCTGATAGGGATACGAAATTTCTGAGTTATTTCTGGAAAACTTTGTGGAGATTGATGGGAACTAAGCTCTTGTTCAGCACTTCTCATCACCCCCAAACTGATGGCCAGACTGAAGTCACTAATAGGACCATTGGGATGTTATTAAGGACGCTGGTGAACAAGACGCTGAAAGATTGGGATCTAAAGCTTGCTCATGCTGAGTTCGCTTTTAATAGAGCCCAACCACTCAACCAGCAAGACTCCATTTGAAGTTTGTTATGGTACCAATCCTTTAACTCCCATTGATTTAATTCCTTTTTCAATTGAGCCAAGAGTAAGTGTTGATGCTGAAGAGAAGGCTAAGGAAATCAAAAAAATACACCAGCAAGTAAAGGCAAAAATTGAGAAAGCAAATGAAGAATACAAGGCCAGAGCTAATAAGCATCGTCAGCAGCCTAGTTTTGCACCTGGCGATCTTGTTTGGGTGCATCTCAGAAAAGAAAGATTTCCTTCCAAGAGAAAGAACAAATTGATGCCAAGAGCTGAAGGACCATTTAGAATACTGGAAAAGTTCGGTGACAGCGCTTACAAGGTTGAATTACCAGGAAGCATGTCGGTTTCAAGCACTTTTAATGTTGGAGATTTGATGCCTTACCTTGAAGATGAATATCTCGAGGACTTGAGGACAAGTCCTATTTTAGAGGGGGAGAATGATGCGAATATGATCCCACTCGCTGAACTGACTAATTCCAGTCAGCTAGAAGGGGTTGCTGAAATACCTGGCAGCAATCAACTGGCAGCGAGCATTGGACTGAAGATGCCTTCAGAACAAGCCATGCTCATCTTACCAGCCATAGCCCATTATGGACAAGCCTTCGCTGACAAACAACCTCCAATTGTTACTTTACTCTAGTGGCAAGTCCCTCCCTGATCAATGAAAGTCATCAGCGAATAACATCAGCGAGCAACTCCAGTCAGCATACTTCAGCAGAGTTTTGTTCAGTCAAGAAGTTGCTTTATTCAATAAAAGGCTGCCACGTCACCAGTTCTAGAAGGTCTTGGATAAGGATGTGTGCATGAGAATAAAGTGTCCACTGAAGTCCCATGTTTGTGGGCCCAATAAAGAAGAATGACAGCTGTAAAGGAAGGCGCGTGTGACAATGACATTTCTAACGGTATTGTGGGACCACTTGCAGGGGAATGTTTCTAGAACTCCACGCTGTCCATTTCCTATTGGCCAAATTCAATTAGTGGCTAGCATTTGACAGCTTTTATGTATTATTTTATTATTTTCGTTAATTCCTAGGAAATAGCATGTGGCTATAAATAGGGGCTTTATTTTTCATTGAAGGGGAGTTTTTTGGTTATCAAATGGAATGAAAAGAACACTTTCTTTTCCTTATCAAATCTTCATATTACCTTCATAAATCGTTATTTATTTGGGTGTTTGGAGTGATCCCTTTATCTTTAATTGTGGTGGTTCGTCCTTTATCAATTAAAGTGGTGAGATCTTAAAATCTTCGATTCCTTTATCTATATTCTTGGTGGCTTGTTCTTTATAGATTATAGTGGTGGGTTGGAGTGTTTCTGTTATTTGATTCCGCTGGATCGTTTCCTTTACGAATCAAATATTAGATTCTTATCTATCTTTGCATTTTATTGTCTTGTTCGTTTTTGTTGTCTTATAAACCAGAAAATCCTCATAAAATTTATTACATTCCGCTGTGTTTTGAAAATCTCACATCAGAGTGTGAGTCCGGTTGATGATTGCAAAACGGACACAACAGGTCGATATCAGGATTCTTGTCCCATTGCATCACCATGTCTTGTGTCTTGAGTCCTCCTCTAAAAACCAACCAAAGAATGAAGGCATGCTTCGGTATGCAATAACTAAACCAAACAATGTTGCACCAATTCACACAATCCAATCTTGGACGAAGATCTTCCCATACCATATGAACCGAATAATTTTGGACATCACCATTTCTATTTTTCCATAGCCAAAGATCAGGATCATTAGTAATTATAGGAGAAGAATTAAGAGAAGAGAACCTGGTAAGCCATTCGCTAGGAAATCGCCATTCACTATTGATAACCAGATCAGAGACTTTAGAGTTGATAGACAAATCAGCATTGGTTATTTCTCTTGGAGATACTCGTTCAAACAAAGGACTATCATTGCACCAATTATCAAACCAAGCAAAAGTATTCTGACCATTACAAATTCGGACCCAAAAGAAATTACGAATTATTGGCCGAATTTGAAGCATCTTCCTCCAACTCCACGATAAATGACCTCGAAGTGGAAGATTCCAGAAGCTAGTACCCCGTAGTTTATGAGTATGGACCCATTTAACCCACAATGACTCCTTAAGAGTAATTATGTTCCAGATATGTACCGAAAATAATGCAATATTAAAAGGACGAAGCTTACGAATACCAAGTCCTCCCTCTTCTTTCGGCAGACAAACATCATCCCAAGCAACCTTAGCTTTACCTCTTTGCATATCACCTTGACACCACAGAAATCCGCGCATAATTTGCTCAATATCCAAAATAACACTCATAGGAAGAATGAAAACAGAGGACCAATACACATGGATAGCTGAAAGAACTGAATTAATAAGTTGAACTCTTCCAGCAAAAGATAAAAATTTGTTGCGCCAATCATTAATCCTCTTTTGTACCTGTTCAACTAAAGGTTTACAATCCCGAAGCACCAATCTAGACGAAACCAAAGGAACTCCAAGATATTTCACAGGAAGTTTCCCTTCTTCAAAAGGAATAACATTTAAGATCTCTAGCTTAACATTATTATGAACATTGCAAAAGTAAGAGATGGTTTTAAATTCTTCGGTAGAGTCCATAATAACTGTAGCAGATTCAACATTGCCACGCATGAAAATAAACAAATCGTCAACAAAGCAAAGATTTATCACCTGAAGTTCTTGACAATGATGATGAAACGAAAACATATCAGAACTCCTAATATTTCGCTGAAGAATAAGGGTAAGAATCTCCATAACAAGGGTGAAAAGGTAAGGAGATAAAGGGTCTCCCTATCTAAGACCACGTTTACCTCTAAAATATCCATGCAGATGCCCATTAATGCCCAATGAGTAAGTCACCGAAGTAACACAGCATAATCCATTCAATCATTTGCTGAGGAAAACCAAAGGCAAGCAGAATGGACTTGAGGAAATCCCAGTCAATTGTATCATAAGCTTTCTGAATATCTACTTTTAAAGCACATCGGGGAGGTCCTCTATCTAAGTGATAGTTATGCATTATGTCTTGAGTAAGAAGAATATTATCCGAAATGCTTCTACCCGGGATAAAAGCAGACTGATTAATGCTAACTATATCAGAGAGACAAGCCTTTATTCTGTTTGCAATAATCTTGCTGATGCATTTAAACAGAATATTACACAAAGAAATAGGCCGAAAATCAGAGACACTAGAAGGAGAAGAAACCTTAGGAATTAGAGCAATGGTCGTATGATTTAACTCCTTTAGTAACTTCCCTGAAACAAAAAAGTCTCGAACTGCTTCAATCACATCCTTACCAATAATGTCCCACATACTTTTAAAAAATGCAGCAGAAAATCCATCCGGGCCAGGAGATTTGTCATCACCCATAGAAAACATAGCATGCTTAATCTCCTCATCAGAAACATCACAAACCATTGCAGACGCATGTTGTTGAGAAACAGATTTATTAATTAGACCAGATACATCTAAAGTGGCCGTAATACCTGGTTTACCAAGAAAATGCATATAATGGGATACAAAAGCATCATAAACATCGTTACCTTCAACCAATCTGCCTTCAAAGTCGTGATTATAGCTAATATGATTACGAGCCATTTTAGTTTTCACAACCCGATGAAAGTATGCAGAATTAGAATCACCCACTCGAAGCCATTCAATCTTAGCTTTCTGTTTCAAAAATCTTTCTTCAGTAATGACAGCATCATTGTACGCTTGAAGATAAATAGCTTCTTCCTCTCGCAGAATAGGATTATGAGGATCATTATCCAATGTCGATTGGACAGCCTCAAGTTCAGTTCGGAGTTTCGTAACATTAGAATGAAGATTTCCTTTATCAAAGAGTAATTTCCGAAGAGG
Organism: Erigeron breviscapus; assembly: GCA_034093135.1. Lineage (NCBI taxonomy): Eukaryota > Viridiplantae > Streptophyta > Magnoliopsida > Asterales > Asteraceae > Erigeron > Erigeron breviscapus. The sequence continues at coordinate 100,041,231 of CM067172.1, read as the reverse complement.
CTTCTTCAATAACTTCAGCTTTTGGACCACTTTATACATTTTAAAGCCATCGACATGTTCCTCCGAAGCTTGTCGCACCACCTCCTAAAACTTTTTATCAAACACAAGTAGATTTGCAAATTTAAAAGGTTTTGGTTTAAACTTTGCTTTAGCGGGAAGTTTAAGAATTGCAGGAGAATGGTCAGATGTAAGGTAAGGTTTAAAGACAGCCGTGGCACCAATAAAATTCTTATGGAATTCCAACTCAGCCATAATTCTGTCTATCTTACGCAACACTCCTTCAAAACCACGAGGTTTCTGGTTCCATGTAAACTCCAGACCAATCCTTTTAACATCCGTAAAGTGAAGGTCTTCAATACATTCATTGAATTCTTTCATTGAAGTATTTAACACTGAAGATCCCACATCAGTATCACTAAGACTAAGAGTTGCATTGAAGTCACCAAGTACACACCATGGTTTACCCAAAGCAAACATCTTGTGTCGAGACAGATTACTCCATAAAGCCCGCCGATCAATATAATAATTATGGGCATAGACAAAAGATACAAGTAACATTTTTTTCTCTTCTTTAAGATAAATCTGAGTATGGATAACCTGATCAGATTGTGAGAGTACCATCAAATCTACATTTCGCGGATCCCAACCCATAAGTATACGAATTCCTTTGTTACACAAGTCACAATTCGAAGTCCAATGCCAATTGGAAAAGACAAACCAGCTCACTTTCACAATATTAGCTTTTGAAAGGTGAGATTCTAATATAGCACACACAGAAATAGAGTTTTCAGCAATAACCTGGCGAACCAGCTTTTGTTTGGAGGCATGGTTCAGACCTCTTATATTCCATGATGCAATATTAACCATTTGAAACCACATGCCCGGGAGTGCTTGCCCCCTCAGATAAAATAGAATCAACCATAGATTTTGAAGTTTCATCGAACTCCACCTCATCATCATCTGAATCCATAGCATATATTGCTCTCTTGAAATCGTCCCCCTGCAAATTAGATAGTGCTTTAAACGGATTGGAAGTAGGTATCGAGTTATCCTTTGGAGCAGAAGATGAAGGAATAACAGAAGGATTCTTGGTATTGTCAATAGTGCTCTGCTTCTTGTTTTTTTCACCATCCATTGATGTTTCAGCCTTATCTTTATTAATATTTCCAGAATTTTGTTTTGGCCGATAATAAGGAGTCTGCTTTGGCTTATTCATACGAAATCCTTCAACCTGTTTGGTCTTTTGTTGCTCAATTTTACCTTTAGGTCGCTTACGAACCACCTCAATAAAACCATCATCATCAATTTTCCCTTTCCCTTTTACATTTTCCTTTACCTTCGTAATCTTTGGACATTTTTTTTTATCATGACCAAACACCTTACAATTAAGGCAATGAGGGGGCTGCCATTCATATTCAATTTTGACTACCTCTTTTGATATCCCCTCACCTGAGAGATTAGGAATTGCAATAACCAATTCATCCCGAAGTTTGGTACTCGTATCTATTTCAATAAGTGCCCTTGCAAAACTGTGCCTTCCCCACGAAGAAGCACACATCTGAGTTGTATAAGAATCTAGCATCATCGGCTTTCCAATTTTAGAAGCAATCATACTAAGTCCATCTTCTGTGAATGCAACCAATGGGACATCATAAAGATCGATCCACACAGGTATAGAAGTAATTTCCTTTTTCGATAAACATGTGTCCGGAGTCCACACATTTAATAAAATAGGAGTTGATCGGATCATCCATGGTCCCTTTTCTAGAACCTGTTCCATTCCCTCTTTTGAAATAAACTGAAAGAAAAAGAATCCTGCATCGTTCATCATAAGACGTTTCAGACCAAATTTAGCCCAAGCGTTCTTAACATAATTTTCCACAACAGGAAATGCAAGCCTTTCCCTAAGAAAATAACCATACAAAGAATTAGAAAATCTGCTCGTAACCTGTTTCACAGTTTCCATCGGAATCAAAACATCTATACCATCAGCAGTAGGCTCCATTGGAATAAATCGAAAATTAGCTTTCTTAATCAAAGCATCATTAGTTGCACTAGGTTTTTTTTAATTTATCAGCATACGAAACAGGTTTAGGGGCAGTCCCATCAATCGTTTCTTTCCCATTATTCACATGATTGGGTTTTTCAATTTCTGGAAACACATTTTCATCAACAATGGGCGGCGGCTGAATTGGAACAAGAGAAAAAACAGGTTAGGAATCACTAGTATTAATACCATCAGAATGCATATCCTTACCATCAGAATTCAAATCATCCACAATAGAAGGTGATTCACGATTAGGGTTTTGAAGAATCCTGATCGGTTTCATAGGTGCAGCATTAGAAGACATCTCACTTTGTTTTAATCTATTAATACGATCAGCAAGCGTAGAAAAATCCAAAGAACTAGCTCTCTTCATGAAAATCAAGTAACCATATTAACATGCAGAAAAACGGTGAAGATAAGATCTTGAAAGTGCAAGAAACGAAAAAGAGAAACCCTAACCCTAAAAACCCTAAAACAAACAACTCTTAATCTTAATCAGTTAACAAATTGCCAGTGATCTAACTGAACTAAACAATTAGCCGTGATCGGGCAACCTGTTAATCAATCAGAGAAAAGTGAAAGCTAGGGTTTTATGAAAAACGATCAAAAGCAAGAAAAAGGAATCCTAAAAAGATCGGCCTAACCTCCTCTAACATGCACATCAACCAATTACACAATCCAAACGAATTGAAGAACTAATGAGAGGAACACATTAACAAGGAAAAGAAGGACGAAATTGATAGAATGAAAAAGAAAGAATCGCCATGATCGTTCTTTGGGAGAGAGTGTTTAGGGTGTTAGTATTCTTTTTTTGGACCAAGATTTTTATGGTGTTGTTGATTTTGCTTAAGTATGATATAGACTTGTTTATTGATAACTTGATATGATTTACACCACGATGTGGACCGAGTACTTTCAAGTAGTTGATGCCAAGTATTGTGATACTTGATGATTTTGAGGTACATTGCATGACATTGACTTGCGTATGATGCACGTATTGACATTTATACATATTTGATACATTACATGACATTGACATGTATACAATACCTTTATTGGTAATGATACCATTTGTACTTGATTGTATATGAACTATTTTTGTATAATTTTTTTTGGGTAAAGGGGAATTTAAACCCCGGTAAGCTTTTATAAATCACCCAAAAGAAGATTATTACAAGTAGCTTGGCAAAGTACCAAACTAATTCATACATATGACATGCCATATGTATGTGAAACAATAACGTCACAAACGACTTAGCTGAACAATACATAAAAAAGGCTAATAACATCAAAAGCATTAATAATACACCTCTAATATGTAAGTAACCAATATCAAACATCAACCTCTATCATTCTACCAAATCGAAACCAAATCTCAAACATGCACATCACAGTGAAGAGCTCAAAATGGCTAACCAAATGGAGACTCCTACCCTTAGATAAATCCAAAGGCCTGTCAGAGGGACACATTTAGAAGACTTGTTGACTTCTTAATGGCAAAAACAATAAAAGTGATGTTTAATAAATGTTTACGTGATATCCAACTTCCATTCTTCTAGGATGCTTCTTCCTTGAATCTTTTTCTTGAACTTCATAGTGGCTAACTTCATCCGGACAGTAGACACAATAACATCACGCAGTTGAGCAACCGATCTTTCTTTAGGAGAAAATAATCTGGAGTTTCTCTCTTGCCATAAGTAATAAGCCGAAGCAGCAATCAGAAGCTTAGCAATAACCGTCTTGGCTAGATTAGGCTTTGATGTCAACAATAGCATTGAAGTGATATCAGTCCATCGGTTTGGAACCGCATGAAATCCATTAAGGGGCGAACCAAATTCCAAATCTGCAATGAGTAATTACATTCAAAAAATAAATGTTGATGCGAATCAGGTCCACGCTTGCAGAGGGAACATCAAAGTAGATTTAAGTTAGTAGAACCACTAACATCCCATTGCTTCATCTTATCATGAGTCTTCAGTTTTTCTCTCATAATAAGCCAGACATGAAATGAGTGCCTCGGAATACTATGTGCAAACCAAACAAGATCAACCCAAGGAACAACTGGTCTTCTAACTCGGATGGTTTCCCATGTGGAAGAGGCTAAAAAACCAGTTTCCTTCCCATTACTGGTCTTCATACCAAGTAATTAGAAACAGCAGGACGAAGAACAGGAGGAGTAACATTAATGAAATTGCAGGAGATTGAAGTCCGTGTTCCAAAACCCTACAACGCTCGCTATAAAGGTTGTCGCCGCCCCCCCAGGACCCCCCACACATCGTAGCTACTGAGTAGGCAGACGTGTCACCCCCCCACCTTGTGCGCTGTCATCCCCTTCCCCCACAAATAGATCAAACCAGGCAATTGGCCATTTCCAGCGTCCATTAGTTAGAACATCATTAACAGTTGCATCAAGACGAAATCCCGCTCTAGTCATCTCTCTATATGTAATAAACTTACATAAAGGGCCAATAGAAGCCCAATTATCAAACCAAGCTGAAGTAGTACACCCATCCCCTATCAGATACTTAATATGTGGTCGGATTACTTCTCACAATTGAAGAAGCTTACGCCATCCCCATGTTGAGCCAGCTTTCAAAGGGACATCCCAGAAATTTCTTCCCTTGAGTTTTTCCACATTAATCCACTGTACCCAAAGAGACTTTCGATTATTCAAGATACTCCATACATGAGAAGTCATAAGAGCTTTGTTAACATCACAAATTCTTTTAATTCCAATTCCTCCCTCATACTTAGGAAGGCAACAATCCTTCCATGCCACCTTAGCTTTACCTTTGCCAGATAGACATTTAGTCCAGCTTTTACCTTTGCTCATGGGTCCTTGAGACCATAAAAAAGCCCGCATCTTCTTTTCCAAATCAGAAATGATACTAGCAGGGAGAATGAAAACTGAAGCCCAATAAATATGCATGGAAGAGAGAACTGAATTAATTAATTGTAACCTGCCAGCAAACGAAAGAGACTTGTTCTTCCAATCACTTATTCTAGCCTTCATCCTTTCAACCAAAATTGTGCAATCTTTGTGTAAAAGTCTAGATGAAATAAGTGGAACACCAAGATAACGAATCGGAAGAAAGCCTTCTTCAAATGGGAGGATCTCCAAAATAGCCCTCTTAATACGATCAGGGACATTACAAAAGAAAGCCGTGCTTTTAGCTAGACTAGGCATAAGTCCTGAGGCATTAGAAAACTCCATAAGCCCGTCCATAATAGTTTTGGCTGAAGCAAGATCACCTCGGCCAAAGAGAAATAGATCATCTGCAAAACAAATGTTAATAATTCGTTGTTCTCCACACAAGTTATGAAACCTGAAGCCCGGAGAATGTTGCACAGATTTGTGTAACATCAGAGTTAACACCTCCATAACCATAGTAAAGAGGTATGGGGACATGGGATCACCCTGTCTAAGTCCTCGTCTTCCTTGGAAAAGACCATAAATATTACCATGCAAGCTGATAGAGAAAGAAACGCTGGTAACACAAGACATGATCCAATGTACCATAGTCGGATTGAATCCAAAACCAATTAATGTTGCTCTTAAGAAGCTCCAATTAACAGTATCATATGCTTTCTGAATGTCAACCTTAGCAGCACATATCGTTCTTGAGTTAGGAGACCCATTGACTGTGGGACAACGATTCGACCGTATGTAGGTGACCAGGACCCAATATTGAAGCATAAAGATGGCGTTTAATATAGACTTTTTTCGTACATCTGACAGAGGTAGTCGACACCGGGTCGGGGAGCCTAGTTCATTACCGCAGCAGATTAGCAATAACGTTGGCTCGGGTATTCGTTATTCCGGTTCCCTGCACGAAAGTTCTAGGCGTGCAACTTGGCTTGCCATTTTTTATTTTCTATCCGAGGGATTTCAGTAAACCTGTTAACACGCCCCTGCCACATGCTCTCATGCACGCCTGTTCTTGCTTATCTGCGACGCTGAGCGATCAGGGTATAGATCGTTGTTTTGTAACTGCGTAGGAAGAGAGGCTCCCGAAAAATCAGGTAGGAGGGAGAAAGAAAGACAGAGAGAAAGTCGCCCCCGACCACCGACCTTTTGCATGAAGAACTCTGAGACCAAGCCGATACCGGATTTCCTGAGACACGGGATGTGCGAGGTTTGGAAAACCAGAGTGCGTGCTGTTCTTATCGGCATGTTCGCCTGAACGCCTCCGGGTATGCCAAGCTGGAAGCCGCGAGGCCACCCGGTTAGTAAAGAGGCCGCTTCCGAGCGCCCGGCGTGGCGAGAGTCCTGCGTCTGGTGACGACTTTAGTGAGTCCGTGATGATCTCAGACACCGGGCTAAAGCGACGTAGACCCTCCACCTCTAGGAGGACGCCACCGCACCGGAGAGCCGTATTGGCCTTATTCAGCCCGCTTCAACCCGGGGGCCTCCGTTGGCTTGCCAGCGCCGAGATATGTTCAGCCTAGAGGGGAGATGATTCGCGAGATGAACCCTCGCCGACTCGAGAGGTGGCCCGACCTTAAGCATCGCAGAGCGATGTAGCGAGAGAGGCCTCCCATGGCTGGCCCCCCTTCCTCGGACAGGTGCCTTCTCACTGTCCCAGCGTTATTACCCTCCCACCCCCGCGCCCGCGGCCGGCAGCGGGTTAACCGAGCTTGTAGTCCCCCCACGTCACATACCACTCCCTTCGGTTGCATCCGCGTCTCTTCGCGCCCGAGTGCTGGCGAGAACGATGCGGCGGGGGACGGATACACTACTGTCCATGCGCGAGGCCACACGTCTTTTGGGAGTCCCCCCCCCCCTTGGCCCCTCTCCCCGTCCTATCACGGACCACCCGCATCTAGAGCGGCCAGTTCATACGTAGCGCCAGACGACGGCCCTCTCCTTATCCGTGAGTCTTGACTTGCGGTGAAGTCTTCTTTCACTTTCCCCCCCCCGGTTTACCCCCTCCGCGAGAGTTGACGAGATCCCCTCCTTCCAGCAAGGAGCCTTCTTTCTTCCGAGGCGATGGTCGAGCTAAGTTTGGCAGGTTAGCGGGGCTTGTGTAGCCCCCCCCCCCCAGGGATGACTTCCGATAGCTGGGCTGGGCAGGGGGCACTCGCTCCCACTCGAGGAGCCGAATCAGGACCTCTGATCAAAGTTTAACCTCCACCGCCCGGCCTTACGTCAGCCGACCGTACCCTCCTCTAGACGGGGCGGGTATTGTGTGACCTCGTACATTAGGCAGAACCTTGCAGGCAGCACGTGCGAAGGAGTGCGGGAGTAGACAGCCCCCTGGCACCCAGTGAGCACCCATTTCACTTTTTGCGAAGCGACCCTGCTCCCTCCCCCCCCCTTGAGGCAAGGAAATCCTATTACCCACTGAGTGGACTGGGTGCCCAAGGGCCCCATATTAGCTCCATGCCCGTTGGCACCTTGGTTGACATCCGGTAGTCATCTCGCAGACCCGGATCCGCAAGGGACCCAGCCCCCCGTTAGCTGTACCTCCAGAGCCCGCCCGCCGACCCGCGCTAAGCTCGGCTTGGGCTGGAACGCCCCCGTCCCCCATCCCACCAAATCCGTTTCCGTAACCACCCCCGGAACTTTAGGTTTTTAACACGTTATTAGTACTGCCGAGCTGTGCCCCACCTAGCCAGCGGGCCGCCCCGCGCGTAGTGGTTCATGCCTTAACGCGAGAAGACATCCCGGTGCGCCACGCACATGTTTTACCCTACCTCCCTTTGTTGAGCTCGACGTCCTGGTAGTAGCCCACAGCTGCACCACGATGTATTGCAGAGTCTTTCCGACGGCCCATGCAGAGCAATCCCTTAGCATACCCGACTGCAGCCGGTCGCCCAGGCTCCCCCTATTCCCGGTCACGGGGGTGGGAGATGTGGTCGCGCTGAGAACGGTAACGATTGCTAGGCCCACAAAGGCACTGGACGGCCGTACAGTGCAGCGTTCCCGTCGTAGACTCCTCCCAAGGGCGCACTCCACGCCATAGCTACGGTGTGGTGTGACCCGCCATCACAGGCTCCGACGCTCGCGCAATGTCTGAGTAAATCCAGTCGCAGGGTCTGCCAGTTAGGTTTACTTAGCCCCAGGAGTCGGAGGTGTATCGGTTATTTATTATCTTCAAAGAAGCTCCAATTAACAGTATCATATGCTTTCTGAATGTCAACCTTAGCAGCACATCGTGGGGGGCCAATCTTACGATGATAATTATGCATTAATTCTTGAGTTAGAAGAATATTATCCGATATAAGCCTTCCCGAAATGAATGCGGATTGATTAATATCCACAATATCATCCAACCCATCCTTAATGCGATTAGTAATAATTTACTAATGCATTTATATATTGTATTGCAGCAAGAAATTGGGCGATAATCTGTAACTCTATTAGGAGTGGACACTTTCGGAATCAATGCTAAGAAGGTATGGTTGATTTCTTTCAAAATTTTGCCAGTCTTAAAGAAATCATGAATGGCAAGACATACCTCCTTTCCCGTTATATCCCAAGTCTTCATAAAGAAGAGCGAGGTATACCCATCAGGACCCGGGGCTTTATTTTCATCAATTGAGAACATAGCTTCTTTAATTTCAGCATCAGTGATCACTCGAACCATATAATCCGCTTTTTGCCTACTAATAGTTCTTCTGAAAACTTCATTAGGATTAAAACAAGATGGAGGCCCTTCAATTCCCAGGAAGTCTTCATAATGTTTTACAAGCACAGTAGCCACACCACCCCCTTCATGATCAACTCCATTAACGTCTTGAATCTTCTCTATCCGGCTCCTGTGAGATCTTGCTTTAACAGTGTTGTGAAAGTACAAAGTATTAGAGTCACCCACCTCTAACCATTCAATCTTGGCTTTCTGTTTTAAGAAGCGTTCCTCATCAAGAGCCGCCTCTTTAAAATCATAAAGTGCAGCAATCTCCTGGTTTCTTAATTCTTTATCAGAGGGATCAACCTCGATAGCTATTTGGAGGCTATCAAGCTCAAGTCGAAGCTCCTTAACCTTATTATGCAGATTTCCTTGCCTAAAGAGCATACTTCGGATCGGATGTTTCAAAAGTCTTAGCTTTTCACTAATCTGTACATCTTGCATCCAGTAAAAGGAGTATCCCAATGAGTTTTAACCATTTCAGCAAAATCCTTCTTATGAACTAGGAAGTTAGCAAATTTGAATGGTTTGGGTCTTTGCCTAGTAACATTAGGAAGTTTCAAGACACATGGGGTATGATCCGAGATTCTATAGGGTTGAAAGATGGCATGAGCGGATTGAAACTCATCACAAAACTTCTATCAACGCTTCCCCCCCCCTCTTTTCCCCCCCCCATTCACAAAACTGAACGTTTCCCATGATTCTATCAATTTTCTTTAATGTTCCCGTTCCATGCTTGGGTTTTTGAGTCCATGTAAAATGGAACCCGGAAGAATTAATATCCATTACATCATTAAGCGCTGAGTTAAAGTCTCCCAACAACACCCACGGTTTTCCTTGTATAAAATGCTGATGTGTACAAAGATTATCCCATAATAATCTTCTATGAACATAATAGTTGTCCGCATATACAAACGAACAATAGAAAGCCTTTCGATCTAACTTGTATATAATCTGAATATGTATGACTTGATCCGTATGTGACAAAACCATAACATCCACAACCTCAGAATTCCACCCCAGAATAATCCTCGTACCCTTACTACAGGACGAAGCATTAGAAGACCAATCCCAGGTTTTAAATACCCTTTTGCACACATCCATAAGACTAGAAATATGTACATGGGATTCCAAGATAGCACAAACATTAAGATTATTTTCACTTACCACCTGCCGAACCTCTTTCTGTTTGAGGGGTCGGTTCAAACCCCTAATATTCCATGCAGCTATACTACCCATTAAAACCGTGCATACCGGGGGTGCTTGCCCCCTCAGAAGTGGAATTAGGCTTAGTATGTGCAGCCATAAAATCATCAAATTCATCATAGATATTTTCCACATAATCATCATCGACTTCATCATTATCAGAATCAGCAGAAAATGCCACATCTATCGTTGCCTTTAATTTCGATGCCTTTTCAGCCATTTCACTTTATGTGGCTTCCCGAAGTACAGGTACACTTTGTTTAGTCCCATAATCAGATAACGGGTCATCTCCTTTTTGTCCATCTTCATCTACCAGGACTCCAAACGAATTCTTGGTTGGAATCTGCCCTTTAGAGGTGCTTGCTTGATCAGTACTCGTTTTTGGTTTCACCACGGGCTGATATACGAACTTATTCTTCTGATTTTGAACCGGAACTCCTTGCCTTGAACCATTCTTTTTGCCAACTAGCTGGAAACCATCACTGTGCACCTCTGATATAACCTTTTTAGGAATTGGTATGACCTTTTTAGGCAATTTAGGGCATTGGTCGCTTGCATGATTAAACACTTTGCAAGCCGAACAATGAGGAGGTTTCCATTGGTACTCAATGTTAATAACGTGTTTCGAAAAACCATCACCAACCATATTAGGAATTCCAACAGTCAACTCAGATTTTAGCTCATTATCTGCATCCAATTCAATAAGAGCCTGAGCATAACTACTACGACCCGATGCATTAATGCACATGGAATTCGTATAATCATCCAAAGCAACTGGTCTTCCAAGCTTGGTCGCAAGCATGCTTAGACCATCTTCATTAAATATAACCAAAGGTACATTATGCATCTTTACCCAAACCGGGACCTTCTTAATGTCGGACATACTAAAATCAGGAGTCCAATTATTAAGGAAAAGAGGAACTGAGCGAATTAACCATGGTCCTTGTTCTAACACTTTCTCCATACCAGATTTCTCCTCAAATTTGAAGAAAAAGAAACCGGATGCATTCATCATAAGACGCTGAAACCCATATTTAGCCCAAGCATTCTTCACGTAGTTTTCAACAACGGGGAAAGCAAGTCTTTTTCCAAGAAAATATCCAACCAAAGTATTAGCATATTTGCTATTTGCTGACATAATAGCTTCTTTAGGAATAATCAAATCAATGCCTTCAACACTAAATTCCACATTCAGAGAACGGAAATTAACTTTTGGTTTATTATTCACATCAGATCGCACCACCTTTGCATACGAAAAAGGGATATTAACAACCGGAGGATCAGACTGGTTCACCTTATCAGGCTGCACCACCTTTGCAACTGGTGGTACAGATTGATGAATCCCATCACCAACACCATCGCCATTCACGGAAAAACTAGGAGTTTCATTGGTAGTATTAAAACCACCACCTAAATTCCCATCATTCACATGCTGTTTAACAAATTCAGAATTATCATCCATGCTACCATCCACTTCCCCATCTTCACCACGTTCCACATTATCAGTATTAGAACTGGTAGAATTGTTTTTTGGACCCTCAGCTTTCCCCTCCGCATCATACAAAGGGTTACCATATTCTTCTACCTTGGGATTTGATGCAGATGTCTCAGAATTAACATTTGAACTATCACCTGTTGGGTCTTTTAATTCAGCTTTTCGAGCTTCAGCAGCTTTCTTCTCATTAGAACCCTTATTAGGGTTTTTCAGGATTGACCTCACAGGTGGTCTCACCTTCCCATCAATATTCTTAATCTTTGAAGCAATACCAGGCGGATTACCCCCGGAGTTAGTCGATCTCTCTTTTGAATTCATGATCCCATGCAAGTTCGTAAGGTGAAAAAACTGAACGAAGATAGCTTAAGTTCGTAAGCTTCAAAACGAAAATAAGATAATTTTCTATCTTCGTTTTGATATCTTCGTTTTGCTATCTTCGTTTTGATATCTTCGTTTTGCTATCTTCGTTTTGCTATCTTCGTTTTGATATCTTCGTTTTGCTATCTTCGTTTTGCTATCTTCGTTTTGCTATCTTCGTTTTGCTATCTTCGTTTTGCTATCTTCGTTTGCTATCTTCGTTTTCCTCCAACTGAACGAAGATAGCTTAAGTTCGTAAGCTTCAAAACGAAAATAAGATAATTTTCTATCTTCGTTTTGCTATCTTCGTTTTGCTATCTTCGTTTTGCTATCTTCGTTTTGCTATCTTCGTTTGCTATCTTCGTTTTCCTCCAACTGAACGAAGATAGCTTAAGTTCGTAAGCTTCAAAACGAAAATAAGATAATTTTCTATCTTCGTTTTGCTATCTTCGTTTTGCTATCTTCGTTTTGCTATCTTCGTTTTGCTATCTTCGTTTTGCTATCTTCGTTTGCTATCTTCGTTTTCCATGAATCGCCTCCTAGAGAGAGTTTTCCAAAATCTTTTTTTAACAAGATTGAACTAACAGGTGACGTGCATGGGTTTGTTGTAAGTACATCGTTTGATGTTGTTATTACATATAATAATGTTATTGATAATGGTTTCTTGTAAACCATTACTACGAACTCACCAACCTAGTGTTGACCTTGTTTAGTACACTTTTCAGGAAACCAGGTGAACCATGGACGTGATGCTTAAATGATGTTGCTTCTGAATCAGGGCTTGGACTTAGATGGATCAAGGATTCATTTGCCCAACCTTTGCATCGTATTTAGGATCTATTAATCTTTTATGTTCGTTTGTAAACGTATGATGGTTATATGCTTTTTATGTAATGTGTGCTTGTACACAACTTAATAAGTTAGATTCACTGAGTCCAATATGTTCATATAGTTTATGTTCTACGATAGTTCCACTGTGTGCTATATAATTTCCGTAATATTTCGGGCCCAGCTCGGGGTGTTACACAAACTCAGTCAGCTCAGCTCAAGAAGATGGTGATTTTGACTTTTAAGAGCTTGCTATTCCTGACTGTGATCCTCTTACTGAATTTATCATTGAAGAAAGTAATGCACCTGTTGAGGGGGAGATTCCTATCTTTCATAACCTATATGAAGAGCTGAATCAGCCTTATGTTTCAACTCAGCCTCAGAAGACAAATGAAGTTGTCTTACCCATCTGTGAGTATACACAAGCTGACAATTCTATAAACTCAACCAACTCTGTTGTTCAAGACCACAACAGTGATCAAGCTGAGTCCATATCTCAAGCTGATACTCAAGCTGTGGAAGATGAAGTTGAACAAGAAGTACAAAATGCTCCAGTTCATACTACTAAGTGGACAAGAAGTCACCCAATCAATCAAATCATTGGTGACCCCACTGCCAAGATTCAAACAAGAAGAAATGCAACTGGAAATTTTTGCATGTTTGTAAATTTTGTTAGCAAGACTGAACCAACTGAAGTTGAAGAAGCTCAAAGTGATCCATCTTGGGTGAGTGCAATGCAAGAAGAACTCACTCAGTTTGAAAGGAACAAGGTGTGGAAACTAGTTCCAAAGCCGGCTGATAAGACCATTATTGGCACAAGGTGGGTCTTTAGAAACAAGATGGATGAAAGAGGCATTGTGACTAGAAACAAGGCAAGATTGGTGGCTCAAGGCTACAGTCAACAAGATGGAATAGATTATGATGAGACCTTTGCTCCGGTTGCAAGGCTTGAGGCTATTAGAATGTTTCTAGCATACTAAGTCTACAAAGGATTCAAAGTTTACCAAATGGATGTGAAAAGTGCCTTTTTGAATGGCAAACTTGATGAAGAAGTTTTTGTGCATCAACCTCCTGGTTTTGAAAGTTCCAAGTATCCAAATCATGTCTACAAGTTGGACAAAGCTCTCTATGGATTGAAGCAAGCTCCAAGAGCATGGTATGATACTCTGTCCAAATTCTTGATTAAGAATAATTTTCAAAGAGGTAATGTTGATAAAACTTTGTTTGTGAGAAAGTTAGGAAAAGATATCTTGTTGGTGCAAATATATGTGGATGCCATCATTTTTGGCTCTACAAATGATAAATTATGCAAAAAGTTTTCTAAGCTGATGTCTAAAAACTATGAAATGAGCATGATGGGTGAATTAACCTATTTTCTTGGTCTTCAAATCAAACAATCCAATTCTGGGATTTTCATTAATCAAGAAAAATATGTTAAGGATTTACTTAAAAATTTTGTTTTGACAATTGCTCTCAAATGAAAACACTATGGGTGTTGCCACCAAGCTGAGTGAAGACATCACTGGAAAACCAGTTGATGTCACAGCTTATAGGGGCATGATAGGTTCATTGTTGTACTTAACTGCTAGTAGACCATATATCATGTTTGCCACATGTCTTTGTGCTAGATATCAGGAATGTCCAAAAGAATCTCATCTTCAAGCTGTGAAACGAATTTTTGGGTACCTGAAAGGTACACCCAAGCTGGGTCTTTGGTATCCCAAAGACTCAGGTTTTGATCTAATTGGGTATTCAGATTCAGACTTTGCAGGTTGTAAGATTGACAGGAACAGTACTACAGGAAGTTGTCAATTGCTTGGCAATAGGTTAGTCAGCTGGGCAAGCAAGAAACAACATTCAGTCTCATCTATAACCCTTTTTCTCTCTACCCTTTGGCGATCGTCGTTCCTCTTCCCATGGCAATCTTCTCGATTTGCCCTATTTGATCTTGTTAATGTGTCCCTCTCCTTGATTTTCGAATCAAGTGATGTGCATGTTAGAGATTCGTCTAGGGTTTTTTGATTAATTGTCACTCGTATCTTTTTGCTGCCGAAACCCTAGGTTGTTTTATTTGTTCTTTCCTGATCGGTTACCTTGCTTGGATCGCGGCTGCCCTCGTGTAGTTTAGCTAGATCATTGAGCTTGTTAACAGATTAAGGGGACAGGTTTACGATTTAGGGTTATTGGGGTTTAGGGTTTTTTTCTCTTGTTTTTTCCAGATTTGTTGTGTTCGTGGTTTTATTAGGGTTTTTGTTTGCATGGTATTTTTTGTTGCATGAAGAGAGATAGTCCATTTGATTTGACAGCACTTGAGGAACGTTTTGCTAGAATCAGACCTGGTGAGATGTCGGGTAAATAAAATAAAGGGTCTCCACCCAAGAAATCAAGTGGTGGAAACCCTAAAAAGGGAGGTAGCCCGAAATCGAGTGGTTCTAAGGGTGATGATGCATCAACTGATAACAAGGGTGGTGATGACACTGGAGGTGACTGTAACTCATCTCCCCTCTCACCAACCAAAGCAGCAGCTTTTGCTGCTGCGTTTAGAACAAATGATGATCATAATATTGAGGGCTCTTTCACTGATAAAAATCCTGAAGATCAATATTTGAAATGTAGTGATACTGAATTGCCTACTAAGGATTCAAATGAAAAGAAAGCTGTTGATGAGAATGTCGTTAATACTCAACAGCAAGAAATGAATGAGGCAATCACCGGTGACGAGAATAAGGCTCAACAGTCAGGTTGTAAGGAGGGCAAAGCTCAAGAACAGCCGGGAAAGGGTGCTGCAGATGAACCTGTTATGCCTTCGTATGCATCGAAAGTTCAAGCCAATACCGAAAAACGTAAGGTTAACTTCAGGTTGATTGAATCCACTGAACAATTTGATAATTTTGACGTGGTGATACCTAAAGAATCGGTAAGACAAGTGCAAAGCAGGTATGATAATGTTCTTTTTGGGTATTTTTTGGGAGATAGATTAGCATATCCTGTTGTAGAATACTTTGCAAAGAATGCATGGGCAAAGTATGGAATCCAAAAAATCATGATGAATGCAAATGGTTTTTTCTTTTTTAATTCTCAAACAAGGAGGGTTTGGAGAAGGTGTTACAGGAGGGACCTTGGCTAGTTCGTAATACACCAATCTTCCTTAAACAATGGTCACCGAATGTGGAATTAAAAAAAGATGAAATTAAGAAGGTCTCGGTTTGGGTTAAATTACATGATGTTCCCTTGACAGCATATACAGATGATGGTTTGAACTTGCTTGCGTCTAAGTTGGTGATGCGTAAATCACGCGACCAACGACAAACGACAATTATATGAGATAAACGACAAACGATAGCGGAAGACTATTTTTGGTATTTTCTGGACTTTATATGAACAAACAACAAACAAGACAATAAAATTAAAAGATAGATAAAGAATCCACCACCAAGACTCGTAAAGGCCAAGCCACCGGAATCAAGGATAAAGGAAACACTCCGCCCCACCACTACAATCGATAAAGGTCTAGCCACCACGATTATAGATAAAGGAAACCGAAGATTTAAAAGACCTCACCACAATATTTGATAAAGGAGGAACCACCACAAATATTGATAAAGGGGTCACTCCCAACCACCAAGATCAAAGATCTATAAAGGTAAAGAAGATTTGTAAGAAATAGAGGCTGCTCTATTAATTTTCATTCAACATCAACTAACTTTACAAAGGGAAATAAAACCTCTATTTATAGCCACATGCTACTACCTAGGAAATAACGAAATACAATAAAATAATCAAAAAGTTGTCATGTGCTAAGGACAGCCACTAATTATTCGACTAATAAGAAATGGACAGGTAGGCTTCTAGAAATATTCCCTGCAAGTGGTCCCACAATACCGTTAGAAACGTCATTGTCCCATGCGCCCTCCTTTCAACAGCTGTCATTCTTCTTTATTGGGTCCATAATCATAGGACTTCAGTGGGGACTTTATTATCTGGAAACTGGAGATAGATATCTGGACTTCTACTGGTGACACAATCTGGAGCACTTCACTGGTGGACCTTCAGTAGTGGTCACTGGAGCATTCATCTGGAGCATTCATCTGGGGCATTCATCTGGAGCTGGTCACTGGAGAACTTTACTGGTGGGTTATCAGTATTGATCGCTGGAGCTTCTCGCCACTGGAGAAGTGTTACTACTAGTGACTGGTCTGGCTCAGAAAAGACTTGTCTGAAATGGGCCACTGCTGGCAGAATCAACATGGCTTGTTCAGATGGCATTATTAGTTCAGTTTCCTTCAGTCCAGTTAGCTTCTTCAGTTCGCTGGGTCTTTCCAGTTCAGTGAATCTGGACACTTCCGCATCATTCTCCCCCTCTGAAAAGAGACTTGTCCTCAAGTCTTCGAGGTACTGATGCGGGAATGTCCAGATTCAATGAACTAAGTTTGACTGTTCAGGTAATCTTTAAAGTTGATCAAAAAACCTTCTTCTGCTCTTTTGTGTATGCTGATAATTACTATAAAAATAGAAGGGCTCTATGGCAGAATTTATGTTATCATAAGAATTTTGTTAAGGATCGACCTTGGTGTATACTTGGAGACTTTAATTGTGCTTTAGATTTAGAGGACAGTTTTTCGGGTACATCTACCATTAGCATTGGTATGAGGGATTTCAAGGAATGTGTTAATAGTTTGGAAATGTTTGATATTAATAGCTCGGGGCTGCATTATACTTGGAATCAAAAGCCGAAAAAGGGAGTTGGTATTCTTAAAAAGATTGATCGGGTAATGGGAAACATTCATTTTACTGATTGTTTTCCATCTGCTTGTGTTGTTTTTCAATCTTATAGAGTTTCTAATCATTTTCCTTGTGTTTTGAAGTTACCTAATATTGCTCGAGGTAGGAAACCCCCGTTTAAATTTGCGAACTTCTTGACCACTAAGGCTAAATTTCAGGGGATTGTTGAGCAGGCATGGAATACTGATATTGATGGGGTTAATCAGTACAGAGTAGTAAAGAAATTAAAGCAACTAAAGACTCCTTTTTGAAATCTCTTATTTAAGCAAGGTAATTTGCATAAGAGGGTGGAGGGATTGTGTGCTGAACTTGATGATATTCAGAAATCTATTGATCTGGAGCCTGATAGTGTTAGTTTGCATGAAATGGAAAGTGATTGTCTTAAACGATTTCAGGAAGCTGTGTTAGATGAAGAGAATTTCCTCAAACAGAAATCTAAGATAGATTGGTTGGCAACAGGTGATGCTAATACATCTTTTTTTTCATAATTCTCTTAAATGCAGGAACCACAAAAGTCGCATTAATGTGATCAAAGATGTTCATGGTGTCTTACATGAAGGAGGCAACGTTTCAAAGGCTTTTGTTCAGCACTATGAGATATTCTTAGGTAAAGAAGGTGATGTGTCCTTACAACCTGCACCAGACTTATTCATCAATGTATTGGATAGACAAACTGCTCTCAATATGATCCGAGAGGTATCTGATGAGGAAATAAAGGATGCAATGTTTTCGATTAGTGATATTAAAGCCCCAGGACCTGATGGTTTTACTTCAGCTTTTTTCAAGAAATCATGGTCTATTGTTGGGAAGGAGGTTTCTTTGGCAGTTCACGACTTCTTTAAGAATGGTAAGCTGCTTAAGGAGCTAAACCATACTATTCTTGCTCTTATCCCTAAGGTTGCAACCCCTTCTTGTGTTACTGATTATCGACCAATATCATGTTGTAATGTGTTGTTTAAATGCATTAGCAAGATTATTGCCAATAGAATTAAGGAGGGTTTGGATGAGGTGGTCAATGTGAATCAGTCAGCTTTTGTGCCAGGTAGGAAGATCTCTGATAACATTCTTCTCACTCAAGAAATTATGCATAACTATTATAGAAAGCAGGGACCTCCAAGATGTGCTTTTAAAGTGGATATTCAGAAGGCATATTGATGCGAAAATGACCCCGAACCATTTCCACAAAAATGGTTGGTTCGTATATTTATTAATCAAAGATCAGCAAGCAACCATGTACCCCTGGATATCCTTTATTGGCATTATACTACTGGTGTATGTTGATCTTGATACTAATTCGAGTATTGAAGTTTTGCAACCAAGACAAAAGTCGTTAGTCTTAAAGTTCATTAGTGACAAAACAAGCCTTGATCAACAACTCTTCAGTAACTTCATTTCAATAGTGCTCCAGTTCGATCCTCCAGATGCATTCTCCAGTAAAGATCCTCCAGGTGCATCCTCCAGTGAAGATCCTCCAGATTCAGGCTCCAGGCTCCAGTCCCCAGTCTCTAGACTCCAGACTCCTTCCAGTCTCCAGTCTCCAGTTTCCAGTCTCCAGTCTCCAGTCTCCAGTTTCCAGTCTCCAGTCTCCAGACTCCAGTCTCCAGTCTCCAGTCTCCAGTCTCCAGACTCCAGGCTCCAGTCTCCAGTCTCCAGTCTCCAGTCTCCAGTCTCCAGTCTCCAGACTCCAGGCTCCAGTCTCCAGTCTCCAGTCTCCAGACTCCAGTCTCCAGTCTCCAGTCTCCAGTTTCCAGACTCCAGTTGACATGGCAGTGGACCCAATAAAGAAGGAATGGCAGCTGCTGACAGGGATAAGGAAGGCACGTGTGACAACGTTATTCCTAAAGGTTTGTGGGCCCTTGTGCAGAAGGAATCTTTCTAGAAGCTTTGTCTGTCCTTTTCCTATTGGTGGATAAATTAGTGGTTGTCCTTAGCACATGACAGCCTTTTATTTATTTAATATTTGTATTTCTTTATTCCTAGGAAATAGCATGTGTGGCTATAAATAAGTGCTTAATTTCTCATTGTAAGGCAGTTAGTTGATGTTGAATGAAAATTAATAGAGCAGCCTCTATTTCTTACAAAAATCTTCTTTTACCTTTATAGATCTTTTGATCTTGGTGGTTAGGAGTGACCCCTTTATCAATATTTGTGGTGACTCGTTCTTTATCAAATATTGTGGTGAGGTCTTTTAAATCTTCGGTTTCCTTTATCTATAATCGTGGTGGCTAGACCTTTATCGGTTGTAGTGGTGGGGCGAAGTGTTTCCTTTATCCTTGATTCCGGTGGCTTAGCCTTTACGAGTCTTGGTGGTGGATTCTTTATCTATCATTTTTATTTTATTGTCTTGTTTGATTGTTTATTTCATATAAAATCCAGAAAATACCAAAAATAGTCTTCCGCTGTCGTTTGTCGCGTGATTTATGCATCAAATTTGGTATCAGAGCCAGGTTCAAAAAAAAAAAAAGTTTTCATGACTTTTTAGCCAGTTTTGAAAAAGGTTTCTTAATCTTTTTTGTCCGTTGGGGTATTGTTTGTCTAGATCCGTTCTAGATCTGTTTAGATCTGATTTTTCTTGTTTAGATCCATTTTTGATTATCTTTTCATTTAGATAATAGAAATGGGTTATAATAGAAATCTTGCTTTAGAGAATTTTCGAAGAGATAGACAGCTTAAATCTCTTGAAAAACAAATGGGGATAATCTTAGATGTGTTAGAAAATCATGTGAGAGAAACAAAAAAGAAAAATTCTCGTAAGAAACTCACTGATTGCAATTTAAATCTTATGGAGATTAGATCAGTCCCTAAGTCTTTCAAAAAGATAAAAGTTGAAGTCGATGTTGAACAAGAGCCTATTTATGATAAAGAAGAAATAAGTGATGTTGCTGATGACTTTTTACTCTTCAAGAGAACTGATCATTCACTTGATATGGATGACGTTCAGCAAGAAGATGATTTTTTCCAACCATGTGTTTATGATGACAATGGTGAAGAAGTAATTGAAGCTGACCTTGATGATTTCTTGCTGAATCGGAATGCTAATCATCCTCATGAAGCTGTTGTTGATGAATCTCGGCAAGGAAATATTTTCCAGCCTTGTGTTTGTTATGCTACTGGTGAAGAAGAGCCAACTGAAGCTCCAACTGAAGCTCCAACCAGATGGGTGTTGGCAAAAGGCGTTCATGTGCTGGAAATGTTTAAGGAAGAAAACTTAAGGCCTTACTTTAAGGACTTGAGGGCAAGTCCCAAAAAAGAGGGAGAGAATGATGCGGAAATGACCCCGAACCATTTCCACAAAAAAGGTTGGTTCGTATATTTATTAATCAAAGATCAGCAAGCAACCATGTACCCCTGGATATCCTTTATTGGCATTATACTACTGGTGTATGTTGATCTTGATACTAATTCGAGTATTGAAGTTTTGCAACCAAGACAAAAGTCGTTGGTCTTAAAGTTCATTAGTGACAAAACAAGCCTTGATCAACAACAACTCTTCAGTAACTTCATTTCAATAGTGCTCCAGTTGGATCCTCCAGATGCATTCTCAAGTAAAGATCCTCCATATGCATTCTCCAGTGAAGATCCTCCAGGTGCATCCTCCAGTGAAGATCCTCCAGATCCAAGCTCCAGGCTCCAGTCTCCAGTCTCCAGACTCCAGGCTCCACTCCAGTCTCCAGTCTCCAGATCCAGGCTCCAGGCTCCAGTCTCCAGTTTCCAGTCTCTAGACTCCAGGCTCCAGTCTCCAGTCTCCAGTCTCCAGTTTCCAGGCTCCAGTCTCCAGTCTCCAGACTCCAGTCTCCAGTCTCCAGTCTCCAATCTCCAGACTCCAGGCTCCAGTTTCCAGGCTCCAGTCTCCAGTCTCCAGACTCCAGGCTCCAGTCTCCAGTCTCCAGTCTCCAGTCCAGGCTCCAGTCTCCAGTTTCCAGGCTCCAGTCTCCAGTCTCCAGTCTCCAGTCTCCAGGCTCCAGGCTCCAGTCTCCAGTTTCCAGGCTCCAGTCTCCAGTTTCCAGGCTCCAGTCTCCAGTCTCCAGTCTCCAGTCTCCAGTCTCCAGTCTCCAGTTTCCAGACTCCAGTTGACATGGCAGTGGACCCAATAAAGAAGGAATGGCAGCTGCTTACAGGGATAAGGAAGGCACGTGTGACAACGTTATTCCTAACGGTTTGTGGGCCCTTGTGCAGAAGGAATCTTTCTAGAAGCTTTGTCTGTCCTTTTCCTATTGGTGGATAAATTAATGGTTGTCCTTAGCACATGACAGCCTTTTATTTATTTAATATTTGTACTTCTTTATTCCTAGGAAATAGCATGTGTGTGGCTATAAATAAGTGCTTAATTTCTCATTGTAAGGCAGTTAGTTGATGTTGAATGAAAATTAATAGAGCAGCCTCTATTTCTTACAAAAATCTTCGTTTACCTTTATAGATCTTTTGATTTTGGTGGTTAGGAGTGACCCCTTTATCAATATTTTTGGTGACTCGTTCTTTATCAAATATTGTGGTGAGGTCTTTTAAATCTTCGGTTTCCTTTATCTATAATCGTGGTGGCTAGACCTTTATCGGTTGTAGTGGTGGGGCGGAGTGTTTCCTTTATCCTTGATTCCGGTGGCTTAGCCTTTACGAGTCTTGGTGGTGGATTCTTTATCTATCATTTTTATTTTATTGTCTTGTTTGATTGTTTATTTCATGTAAAATCCAGAAAATACCAAAAATAGTCTTCCGCTGTCGTTTGTCGCGTGATTTACGCATCACATATGATACAGTTGATTGGGGCTTTCTTCGGGCTGCTATGTTTGGTTTTGGTTATCATCTGGTTCTTATAAATTGGGTGATGTTGTGTGTGTCCTCTACGACTTTTTCTTTGAGTATTAGTGGGCGTCTGCATGGTTTTTTTAAGGGAAATAGGGGACTTCGTCAAGGTGATCCTATCTCTCCTTATCTTTTTACTCTAGTCATGGAGGTGTTAACTCTTATCCTACAACACTCTGTTCGGTTGGATTCTTCATTCTGAATGGAGTCTCACGTTGATGTTAGTCGCATGTTTAATGTCTGTAAGAGTATTTGTAGAACATGGGATTGGACATCAAATGGGGGATTGTGTAATAAGGGAACTCGGATAATTGTGGGATGGAACACTGATGTAGTTGATTTGATGGTTATCTCGCAATCTGACCAAGTCATGCATACTCAAATAGTATTTAAACTTGACCAAAAAGCTTTGTTTTGTTCTTTTGTATATGTTGATAACTACTATAAACGGAGAAGGGAACTTTGGCATGAGCTGAAGAAACACAAACTCTTTGTTCGGGACCGTCCGTGGGTAATTCTAGGAGATTTCAACTCTTCTTTAAATCTGGAGGATAACCTGCTTGGATCATCGACCATTAACATTGGTATGAGAGATTTTAAAGATTGTGTTGAGGACATTGAAGTAATGGATATCAACAGCTCGGGATTGCACTTTACATGGAATCAAAAGCCAAAAAAAGGAATTGGGATCTTCAAAAAGATTGATCGTGTGATGGGCAATCTAAAGTTTATTGACGAGTTTCCGGCTGCTTGTGCTCTTTTCCTACCTTATAGAGTATCTGATCACTCTCCTTGTGTGCTAAAGCTGCCTTCGGTCACACGATCCAAACCGAAGCCTTTTAAATTTCCAAACTTTCTGGTTCATAAAGAAGGGTTCAAGGAAGCTGTTGTGGATGAATGGGCAACTCAAGTGCACGGTCATTTCTTGTTTCAGGTAGTTAAAAAGCTGAAATCTTTAAAAAAACCAATGCGCGCTCACTACTTAAACAAGGCAACCTGCACTTGCGAGTGGACAAATGGAGAAAGGAGCTTGACGAGATCCAAACTTCGTGATAAAGAAGTTGCGTGCCTAAAACATTTTAATGAAGCTCGGATGGATGAGGAAAGTTTTCTGAAGCATAAATCCAAGAGGCTTGAACTTGGAGACTCAAATTTAGCTTTCTTCCATAAATCGATAAAATGCAAGAATCATAGATCTCGCATTGAAGTGATCAAGGACGTGCATGGCACTTCTCATGATGGTGGCAATGCACCAAAGGCTTTTGTTGATCATTACTTGGATTTCATTGGTAAGGAAGGTGTGACTTCTATTACACCTGGACCATCTCTTTTTCGGAAGAAACTAGATCAAAACAAAGCAAATGCAATGGTATGTGGAGTTACAGATGCTGAAATTCAGCAAGCTATGTTTAGTATAGGTGAAAATAAGGCCCGGGACCTGATGGTTACACCTCGGCGTTTTTCAAGAATACTTGGGATATTGTAGGTGGAGATGTATGCCGTGCAGTGCATGAATTCTTCCGAAATGGCACTATGCTGCAGCAAATCAATCACACCTTAATTGCTTTAGTCCCAAAGGTTACAACTCCCTCCTTTATTAATGATTTTCGACCTATTTCATGTTGCAATACTATCTACAAGTGTATTAGTAAAATCATTACAAACAGAATAAAGGATGGATTGAATGACCTTGTTAGTATCAACCAATCAGCATTCATTCCTGGTAGACGAATCTCAGATAATATCTTGCTGACTCAGGAGCTCATGCATAACTATCATAGAAGTAGTGGTCCACCAAGGTGCGCGTTTAAGATTGATATTCAGAAAGCCTATGATACGGTTGATTGGGATTTTCTAAGAACAATTCTACATGGTGATGCGGAAATGTCCAGATTCACTGAACTGGAGGAATCTAGTGAACTGAAGAAGTCAACTGAACTGATCATGCAATCTGAACAAGCCATGTTGATCCTTCCAGCAGTAGCCCATTTCAGACAAGTCTTTTCTGAACCAGGCCAGTCACCAGTGGTAACACTTCTCCAGATGACTGCTCCAGATGGATGCTCCAGTGACCACTACTGAAGGTCCTCCAGTTGCAAGCTCCAGATGACTGCTCCAGATGGATGCTCCAGTGACCACTACTGAAGGTCCTCCAGTGAAGTGCTCCAGATTTTATCTCTAGTGGTGGTCCAGATCTATGTTCCAGTTGCCAAATAATAAAGTCCCTACTAAATTCGTTTGTGGGCCCAATAAAGAAGAATGTCAGTTGTTAAGAAAGGCGCGTGTGACGTTTCTAACAATATTATGGGACCACTTGCAGGGGAATGTTTCTAGAAGCTTACGTGTCCATGTCTTATTGGTCCAAACTAGTTAGTGGCTTGCACATGACAGCTTTTATTGTAATATTTTAATTTTGTCGATGATTCCTAGGTAGAGCATGTGGCTATAAATAGAGGTTTTATCTCTCATTGTAGTTAGTTGATGTTGAATGAAATTAATAGAGCAGCCTCTATTTCTTACAAAAATCTTCTTTTACCTTTATAGATCTTTTGATCTTGGTGGTTAGGAGTGACCCCTTTATCAATATTTGTGGTGACTTGTTCTTTATCAAATATTGTGGTGAGGTCTTTTAAATCTTCAGTTTCCTTTATCTATAATCGTGGTGGCTAGACTTTTATCGATTGTAGTGGTGGGGCGGAGGGTTTCCTTTATCCTTGATTCCGGTGGCTTAGCCTTTACGAGTCTTGGTGGTGGATTCTTTATCTATCATTTTTATTTTATCGTCTTGTTTGATTGTTCATTTCGTATAAAATCCAGAAAATACCAAAAATAGTCTTCCGCTGTATTTGTCGCGTGATTTACGCATCAAATTTGGTATCAAAGCCAAGTTTGAAAAAGGTTTCTTAATCTTTTTGTCCGTTGGGGTATTGTTTGTTTAGATCTGTTGAGGGTTTGTTTAGGTCTGTTGATTGATTGTTTAGATCTATTAGTTATTTGCTTAGATCTATTGATTGTGAGTTATTTATTGGTTATAAATGGCGTTTAGAAGAAATATGACTTTAGACGAAGCTAATAATGCTAGATGAGATAAGCAGATTGAAGATCTACAAGAGGCACTTGGTAGAGTTGTTCATATGTTAGAAGATGGTGGTTTAAGATTTAATCGAGAAAATATTGTTACTAGTGAAAGAGATTCTGAATCTCAAGGTCCTAGTATAAGATCTGATAGTACACCTAGAAACTCTAGTGATTCTGATGAACCACATCCTAGAGAAAGGCGTAGGAGGCATAAGGGTGATGATACTAGGGATATTAAGATAGATCCACCAGATTTTATTGGGTCTTCTAACCCAGAAGAGTATTTTGAATGGGTCCAGGTGATGGACAGGATTATGGAGATAAAAGGTTATGATGATAGAAAAAGCTTCAAAGTTGCCATTATTAAACTGAAGAAATATGCTTCATCTTGATATGACAACATGAAATCTGAAAGAGAGTACAAGGGTAAGAGTAAGATCAAGACTTGGTCCAAACTGAAGGAGGTTATGCAGAAGAGGTTTGTTCCCCAGTCGTACAAGCAAGATCAGTATCTACTGATGAACAATCTGAAGCAAGGAGCCAAGGAAGTTGTGGAATACATTAGAGAGTTTGAGCATCTGAAGACCAGAACTGGTGTGAATGAGACTGAAGAGCACACCATTGCCAGATTTCTTGGTGGTCTAAATGCTGCCATTACTGAGAAGATTGAGTTGCAGCCTATCTGGACATATGAAGGTGCATGCAAGATGGCTATCCATATTGAAAGACAACTGAAGAGGAAGGTTCCGTACAAGTCATTCAGTAAGGTTCCTGCCAGTGCAAGTCAACCAGTTACCAGTCAACCAGTTGCCAGTCAACCAGTTCCCAGATTTACTGAAACTGTTCAGAAATCCTTCAAAGGCAAAGAGAAAGAAACTGGAGGATCGAAAGAACCAGTTGGAAGAAAATGTTTCAAGTGTCATGGCTTTGGTCACTTCCAGGCCTAGTGTCCTAATCAAAGAGCCTTGACTGCCAGAGAAATTGAATGTTTGCCAGATGTTGACACTGAAGAAGGTGAGCCAGTGTATGACGAAGGAGAAGATGAAGAGTCTTATGTTGGTGCAGATGTTGGAGAAATGTTGGTTGTCAGAAGAGTGATGCATACTGATGAAGTTACCACTGATACTGCCCAGAGGGAGAACATTTTTCACTCCAGATGCACAGTCAAAGGGAAAGTTTGTGGTCTGATCATTGATGGTGGGAGTTGTGCTAATGCTGCTTCAACTTACATGGTAGAGAAACTGGCACTACCTACAGTTAAGCACCCTCGTCCATACAAGTTACAATGGCTAAGTGAAGGATCAGAGGTAAAAGTCAACAGACAAGTTACTATTCCTTTTTCCATTGGATCTATTTATCAAGATAAAATTGTTTGTGATGTTGTACCTATGGATGCTTGTCATATTTTGTTGGGTCGACCATGGTTATTTGATAATTATGTTCTTCATGATGGTCGTATGAACTCGTATTCTTTGAGTATAAGTGGAAAGAAAGTCACACTGACTTCTTTGAAACCTAATGAACTGATGAAAGTCAAGAAAGACCAGCCTAGTAAGCCTTTGTTTTTGTCTCAAGCTGAAGTCGAAGAAGAGTTATCTGAAGGCTCTCCAGTTATGATGTTACTGGTCGTAGAAAAATCTGAAGAGAAGGAGTTCACTGGTGTCCCCAGTCTCCTGAAGACTTTACTGAAGGAATTCACTGACGTTTTCCCTGAAGACCTACCTGAAGGTTTGCCACCAGTGAGAGGAATTGAGCACCAGATTGACTTGGTTCCAGGGTCAGTTTTACCAAACAAAGCTGCTTATAGGTGTTCACCCAATGAAGCTAAAGAGTTACAGAGGCAAGTCGATGAGTTGGTTGAGAAGGGTTATGTGAGAGCAAGTATGAGTCCTTGTTCAGTACCAGCTCTCCTGGTCCCAAAGAAAGATGGCACGATAAGAATGTGTGTTGATAGCAGGGCCATCAACAATATAACCATTAAGTATAGATATCCCATTCCCAGATTGGATGATATGCTTGATGAGTTACATGGCTCCAGGGTATTTTCCAAGATTGATCTCAGAAGTGGCTATTACCAGATAAGGATGAAGGATGGAGATGAGTGGAAAACTGCTTTCAAGATCAAGGGAGGATTGTATGAATGGTTAGTTATGCCTTTTGGCTTATCTAATGCTCCCAGTACTTTCATGAGATTGATGAACGAATTTCTCAGGCCACTCATTGGTCAGTTTGTTGTTGTATATTTTGATGATATTCTGGTATACTCAAAATCTGAAGCTGAACATGTTAATCATCTGAAGAGTGTATTTGAACTGTTGAGAAGACACCAGTTGTATGGCAAACTGGAGAAATGTGACTTTATGGTGGAGAGTGTGATATTTCTGGGGTATGTGGTCTCGAAAGAAGGAATTTCTATGGATCCCTCTAAGGTTGATGCCATTAGATCATGGCCAGTTCCAACCACAATCACTGAAGTAAGAAGTTTCCATGGACTGGCGTCATTTTATAGAAGATTTATCAAGAATTTCTCTACAGTTGTAGCTCCAATTACTGACTGTGTGAAGAAAGGTGTGTTCAACTGGCCAAGTTCAGCCCAACTGGCGTTTGAAGCACTGAAGGATAAGCTCAGTTCAGCTCCAGTCTTATCCTTACCAGATTTTGATATACTATTTGAGCTCGAATGTGATGCAAGTGGAGTAGGTATTGGTGCAGTTCTGGTACAAGTCGGGCGTCCAGTTGCATATTTCAGTGAAAAGCTCAATGTCTCTAAATTGAAGTATAGCACTTATGACAAGGAGTTTTATGCAATTATTCATGCTATCACTCACTGGTCACATTATCTGAAGCCAAAGCAGTTTGTCTTATTCTCTGATCATGAAGCCCTGAAGTTCATAAATGGCCAACACAAGCTTAATGCCAGACATGCCAAATGGGTAGAATTCTTACAGTCTTATTCATTTGTTTCGAAACATAAGGCTGGAGTTTGTAATGTTGTTGCTGATGCATTGTCACGAAGATACTCACTGTTATCTATTCTGGAAGCAAGAGTTCTTGGATTTTCTTTCATTAAGGAATTGTATGCCACTGATCCAGACTTTGCTGATCACCTCACTGAAGCTAACCAGAAAGGACCATTTACTATACAAGATGGTTTCTTATTTAAGAATGGAAAGTTGTGCATTCCCCGAGGTTCAATCAGAGATTTGCTGATAAGAGAAGCACATGGAGGAGGTTTAGCTGGCCATTTTGGCATTAACAAAACTGGAGAGATCCTCACTGAACACTTCTACTGGCCAAGTCTACTGAAGGATGTCCAGAGTCTTATCAGTCGTTGTCCAACTTGTCACCAGGCGAAGACTACTTTTCACAAGGGTTTGTATACTCCTCTTCCAGTTCCAAACCCGCCATGGGAAGATCTCAGTATGGATTTCATTGTTGCACTGCCCAGAACCCAGAGGGGAAAAGATTCGATAATGGTGGTTGTTGATAGGTTTTCAAAAATGGCACATTTTATTGCTTGTAACACAACCAATGATGCTTCAGCAGTAGCCCATTTCAGACAAGTCTTTTCTGAACCAGACCAGTCACCAGTGGTAACACTTCTCCAGATGACTGCTCCAGATGGATGCTCCAGTGACCACTACTGAAGGTCCTCCAGTGAAGTGCTCCAGATTTTATCTCTAGTGGTGGTCCAGATCTATGTTCCAGTTGCCAAATAATAAAGTCCCCACTAAAGTCGTTTGTGGGCCCAATAAAGAAGAATGTCAGTTGTTAAGAAAGGCGCGTGTGACGTTTCTAACAATATTATGGGACCACTTGCAGGGGAATGTTTCTAGAAGCTTACGTGTCCATGTCTTATTGGTCCAAACTAGTTAGTGGCTTGCACATGACAGCTTTTATTGTAATATTTTAATTTTGTCGATGATTCCTAGGTAGAGCATGTGGCTATAAATAGAGGTTTTATCTCTCATTGTAGTTAGTTGATGTTGAATGAAATTAATAGAGCAGCCTCTATTTCTTACAAAAATCTTCTTTTACCTTTATAGATCTTTTGATCTTGATGGTTAGGAGTGACCCCTTTATCAAATATTGTGGTGAGGTCTTTTAAATCTTCGGTTTTCTTTATCTATAATCGTGGTGGCTAGACCTTTATCGATTGTAGTGGTGGGGCGGAGTGTTTCCTTTATCCTTGATTCCGGTGGCTTAGCCTTTACGAGTCTTGGTGGTGGATTCTTTATCTATCATTTTTATTTTATCGTCTTGTTTGATTGTTCATTTCGTATAAAATCCAGAAAATACCAAAAATAGTCTTCCGCTGTATTTGTCGCGTGATTTACGCATCACATGGCTTTGGGTTTCATCCAAAGATGATCTGATGGATCATGACATGTGTGTCCACGGCTTCTTTTTCTCTAAGTATTAATGGTAATCTGCACGGATACTTCAAAGGAAAAAGGGGATTGAGACAGGGTGACCCTATCTCACCATATTTGTTTACTTTGGTAATGGAAGTATTGACGCTTATTCTGGATGATGCTGCATCAATTGCGTCCAACTTTATGTTTCATAACAGGTGTAACAAGTTTTGCAGATGATTTTCTTTATATTTGCACGTGGTGAAACAAGGTATGCCAAAGTTGTCATGGATTCGCTTAATACTTTCAGCAATATGTCGGGACTGAAACCTAGTCTACCAAAGAGTACTGCTTTCTTTTGTAACTTTTTTTTTTTTTTTTTTTTTTTTTTTTTTTTTTTTTTTTTTTTTTTTTTTTTTTTTTTTTTTTTTTTTTTTTTTTTTTTTTTTTTTTTTTTTTTTTTTTTTTTTTTTTTTTTTTTTTTTTTTTTTTTTTTTTTTTTTTTTTTTTTTTTTTTTTTTTTTTTTTTTTTTTTTTTTTTTTTTTTTTTTTTTTTTTTTTTTTTTTTTTTTTTTTTTTTTTTTTTTTTTTTTTTTTTTTTTTTTTTTTTTTTTTTTTTTTTTTTTTTTTTTTTTTTTTTTTTTTTTTTTTTTTTTTTTTTTTTTTTTTTTTTTTTTTTTTTTTTTTTTTTTTTTTTTTTTTTTTTTTTTTTTTTAAATCTTCGGTTTTCTTTATCTATAATCGTGGTGGCTAGACCTTTATCGATTGTAGTGGTGGGGCGGAGTGTTTCCTTTATCCTTGATTCCGGTGGCTTAGCCTTTACGAGTCTTGGTGGTGGATTCTTTATCTATCATTTTTATTTTATCGTCTTGTTTGATTGTTCATTTCGTATAAAATCCAGAAAATACCAAAAATGGAGATCTGATGCCTTATCTGGAGGATGAGTACCTCGAAGACTTGAGGACAAGTCTCTTTTCAGAGGGGGAGAATGATGCGGAAATGTCCAGATTCACTGAATTGGAGGAATCCAGTGAACTGAAGAAGTCAACTGAACTGATCATGCAATCTGAACAAGCCATGTTGATCCTTCCAGCAGTAGCCCATTTCAGACAAGTCTTTTCTGAACCAGCCAGTCACCAGTGGTAACACTTCTCCAGATGACTGCTCCAGATGGATGCTCCAGTGACCACTACTGAAGGTCCTCCAGTGAAGTGCTCCAGATTTTATCTCTAGTGGTGGTCCAGATCTATGTTCCAGTTGCCAAATAATAAAGTCCCCACTAAAGTCGTTTGTGGGCCCAATAAAGAAGAATGTCAGTTGTTAAGAAAGGCGCGTGTGACGTTTCTAACAATATTATGGGACCACTTGCAGGGGAATGTTTCTAGAAGCTTACGTGTCCATGTCTTATTGGTCCAAACTAGTTAGTGGCTTGCACATGACAGCTTTTATTGTAATATTTTAATTTTGTCGATGATTCCTAGGTAGAGCATGTGGCTATAAATAGAGGTTTTATCTCTCATTGTAGTTAGTTGATGTTGAATGAAATTAATAGAGCAGCCTCTATTTCTTACAAAAATCTTCTTTTACCTTTATAGATCTTTTGATCTTGATGGTTAGGAGTGACCCCTTTATCAATATTGTGGTGAGGTCTTTTAAATCTTCGGTTTTCTTTATCTATAATCGTGGTGGCTAGACCTTTATCGATTGTAGTGGTGGGGCGGAGTGTTTCCTTTATCCTTGATTCCGGTGGCTTAGCCTTTACGAGTCTTGGTGGTGGATTCTTTTATCTATAATCGTGGTGGCTAGACCTTTATCGTTTGTAGTGGTGGGGCGGAGTGTTTCCTTTATCCTTGATTCCGGTGGCTTAGCCTTTACGAGTCTTGGTGGTGGATTCTTTATCTATCATTTTTATTTTATCGTCTTGTTTGATTGTTCATTTCGTATAAAATCCAGAAAATACCAAAAATAGTCTTCCGCTGTATTTGTCGCGTGATTTACGCATCACATGGCTTTGGGTTTCATCCAAAGATGATCTGATGGATCATGACATGTGTGTCCACGGCTTCTTTTTCTCTAAGTATTAATGGTAATCTGCACGGATACTTCAAAGGAAAAAGGGGATTGAGACAGGGTGACCCTATCTCACCATATTTGTTTACTTTGGTAATGGAAGTATTGACGCTTATTCTGGATGATGCTGCATCAATTGCGTCCAACTTTATGTTTCATAACAGGTGTAACAAGTTTTGCAGATGATTTTCTTTATATTTGCACGTGGTGAAACAAGGTATGCCAAAGTTGTCATGGATTCGCTTAATACTTTCAGCAATATGTCGGGACTGAAACCTAGTCTACCAAAGAGTACTGCTTTCTTTTGTAACGTCTTGACATGCACAAAGCAAGCTATCCTGGACATTATGCCATTTGAAGAAGGTAGCTTACCGGTAAAGTATCTTGGTGTCCCACTTATTTCCACTCGTTTACTATATAAGGATTGTAAGATTGTGGTTGAACGAATGGAGAAAAGAATCATGGATAGGAAGAACAAATCTTTATCTTTTGCTGGGAGACTCCAACTTATCAGGTCTGTCCTATCATCTTTACATATATATCGGGCATCGGTGTTCATTCTTCCTCAGAGAGTTATCGATGACCTTGAGAGTAAGATGAGGAGTTTTTTATGGAACCAAGGGGATACATTGAAAGGGGAAGCAAAGGTGTCATGGAAAGCTATATGTTTACCAAGGTCAGAAGGTGGCCTTGGTATTCGGCGAATTTCAGATGTCAATAAGGCTTTGATGACCACCCATATTTGGAATTTACTGAACCGTAAAGAATCCTTCTGGGTACAATGGATTCATTCTTTTTTTTGGGTAAAGGGGAATTTAAACCCCGGTAAGCTTTTATAAATCACCCAAAGAGAAGGTTATACAAGTAGCTTGGCAAAGAACCAAAACTAATTCATACATATGACATGCCATATGTATGTGAAACAATAACGTCACAAGCGACCTTGCTGAACAATACATAAAAAGGCTAAAAACATCAAAAGCATTAATAATACACCTCCTAATATGTAAGTAACCAATATCAAACATCAACCTCTATCATTCTACCAAATCGAAAACCAAATCTCAAACATGCACATCACAGTGAAGAGCTCAAAATGGCTAACCAAATGGAGACTCCTACCCTTAGATAAATCCAAAGGCCTGTCAGAGGGACACATTTAGAAGACTGGTTGACATCTTAATGGCAAACAATAAAAGTGATGTTTAATATAAGTTTACGTGGTATCCAACTTCCATTCTTCTAGGATGCTTCTTCCTTGAATCTTTTTCTTGAACTTCATAGTGGCTAACTTCATCCGAACGGTAGACACAATAACATCACGCAATTGAGCAACCGATCTTTCTTTAGGAGAAAATAATCTGGAGTTTCTCTCTTGCCATAAGTAATAGGCCGAAGCAGCAATCAAGAGCTTAGCAATAACCGTCTTAGCAAGATTAGGCTTTGATGTCAACAATAGCATTGAAGTGATATCAGTCCATCGGTTTGGAACCGCTTGAAATCCCATTAAGGGGCGAACCAAATTCCAAATCTGCAATGAGTAATTACATTCAAAAAATAAATGTTGATGCGAATCAGGTCCACGCTTGCAGAGGGAACAGCAAAGTAGATTTAAATTAGTAGAACCACTAACATCCCATTGCTTCATCTTATCATGAGTCTTTAGTTTTTCTTTCATAATAAGCCAGACATGAAATGAGTGCCTCGGAATACTGTGTGCAAACCAAACAAGATCAACCCAAGGAACAACTGGTCTTCTAACTCGGATGGTTTCCCATGTGGAGGAGGCTGAAAAATCAGTTTCCTTCCCATTATTATCATACCAAGTAATTACATCAGAAACAGCAGGACGAAGAACAGGAGGAGTAACATTTATAAGCACTGGAAATAGATCAAACCAGGCAATTGGCCATTTCCAGCGTCCATTAGTTAGAACATCATTAACAGTTGCATCAAGACGAAATCCCGCTCTAGTCATCTCTCTATATGTAATAAACTTACATAAAGGGCCAATAGAAGCCCAATTATCAAACCAAGCTGAAGTAGTACACCCATCCCCTATCAGATACTTAATATGTGGTCGGATTACTTCTCGCAATTGAAGAAGCTTACGCCATCCCCATGTTGAGCCAGCTTTCAAAGGGACGTCCCAGAAATTTCTTCCCTTGAGTTTATGCACATTAATCCACTGTACCCAAAGAGACTTACGATTATTCAAGATACTCCATACATGAGAAGTCATAAGAGCTTTGTTAACATCACAAATTCTTTTAATTCCAATTCCTCCCTCATACTTAGGAAGGCAACAATCCTTCCATGCCACCTTTGCTTTACCTTTGCTCATGGGACCTTGAGTCCATAAAAAAGCCCGCATCTTCTTTTCCAAATCAGAAATGATACTAGCAGGGAGAATGAAAACTGAAGCCCAATAAATATGCATGGAAGAGAGAACTGAATTAATTAATTGTAACCTGCCAGCAAACGAAAGAGACTTGTTCTTCCAATCACTTATTCTAGCCTCCATCCTTTCAACCAAAATTGTGCAATCTTTGTGTAAAAGTCTAGATGAAATAAGTGGAACACCAAGATAACGAACCGGAAGAGAGCCTTCTTCAAATGGGAGGATCTCCAAAATAGCCCTCTTAATACGATCAGGAACATTACAAAAGAAAGCCGTGCTTTTAGCTAGACTAGGCATAAGTCCTGAGGCATTAGAAAACTCCATAAGCCCGTCCATAATAGCTTTGGCTGAAGTAAGATCACCTCGGCCAAAGAGAAAGAGATCATCTGCAAAACAAATGTTAATAATTCGTTGTTCTCCACACAAGTTATGAAACCTGAAGCCCGGAGAATGTTGCACAGATTTGTGTAACATCAGAGTTAACACCTCCATAACCATAGTAAAGAGATATGGGGACATGGGATCACCCTGTCTAAGGCCTCGTCTTCCTTGGAAATGACCATGAATATTACCATGCAGGCTGATAGAGAAAGAAACACTGGTAACACAAGACATGATCCAGTGTACCATAGTCGGATTGAATCCAAAGCCAATTAATGTTGCTCTTAAGAAGCTCCAATTAACAGTATCATATGCTTTCTGAATGTCAACCTTAGCAGCACATCGTGGGGGGCCAATCTTACGATGATAATTATGCATTAATTCTTGAGTTAGAAGAATATTATCCGATATAAGCCTACCAGGAATGAATGCGGATTGATTAATATCCACAATATCGTCCAACCCATCCTTAATGCGATTAGTAATAATTTTACTAATGCATTTATATATTGTATTGCAGCAAGAAATTGGGCGATAATCTGTAACTCTATTAGGAGTGGACACTTTCGGAATCAATGCTAAGAAGGTATGGTTGATTTCTTTCAAAATTTTGCCAGTCTTAAAGAAATCATGAATGGCAAGACATACCTCCTTTCCCGTAATATCCCAAGTCTTCATAAAGAAGAGCGAGGTATACCCATCAGGACCCGGGGCTTTATTTTCATTAATTGAGAACATAGCTTCTTTAATTTCAGCATCAGTGATCGCTCGAACCATATAATCCGCTTTTTGCCTACTAATAGTTCTTCTGAAAATTCCATTAGGATTAAAACAAGATGGAGGCCCTTCAGTTCCCAGGAAGTCTTCATAATGTTTTACAAGCGCAGTCGCCACACCACCCCCTTCATGATCAACTCCATTAACGTCTTGGATCTTCTCTATCCGGCTCCTGTGAGTTCTTGCTTTAACAGAGTTGTGAAAGTACAAAGTATTAGAGTCACCCACCTCTAACCATTCAATCTTGGCTTTTTGTTTTAAGAAGCGTTCCTCATCAAGAACCGCCTCTTTAAAATCATAAAGTGCAGCAATCTCCTGGTTTCTTAATTCTTTATCAGAGGGATCAGCCTCGATAGCTATTTGGAGGCTATCAAGCTCAAGACGAAGCTTCATAACCTTATTATGCAGATTTCCTTGCCTAAAGAGCATACTTCGGATCGGATGTTTCAAAAGTCTTAGCTTTTTCACTAATCTGTACATCTTGCATCCAGTAAAAGGAGTATCCCAATGAGTTTTAACCATTTCAGCAAAAGCCTTCTTATGAACTAGGAAGTTAGCAAATTTGAATGGTTTGGGTCTTTGCCTAGTAACATTAGGAAGTTTCAAGACACATGGGGTATGATCCGAGATTCTATAGGGTTGGAAGATGGCATGAGCGGCTTGAAATTCATCACAAAACTGAACGTTTCCCATGATTCTATCAATTTTCTTCAATGTTCCCGTTCCATGCTTGGGTTTTTGAGTCCATGTAAAGTGGAATCCGGAAGAGTTAATATCCATTACATCAATTTGTTGTATACACTCCTTAAAATCACGCATACCAACATCAATTTTGGAAGAACTAGAGAAGCTATCCTCCAAATTAAGCGCTGAGTTAAAGTCTCCCAACAACACCCACGGTTTTCCTTGTATAAAATGCTGATGTGTACAAAGATTATCCCATAATAATCTTCTATGAACATAATAGTTGTCCGCATATACAAATGAACAATAGAAAGCCTTTCGATCTAACTTGTATATAATCTGAATATGTATGACTTGATCCGTATGTGACAAAACCATAACATCCACAACCTCAGAATTCCACCCCAGAATAATCCTCGTACCCTTACTACAGGACGAAGCATTAGAAGACCAATCCCAGGTTTTAAACACCCTTTTGCACACATCCATAAGACTAGAAATATGTACATGGGATTCCAAGATAGCACAAACATTAAGATTATTTTCACTTACCACCTGCCGAACCTCTTTCTGTTTGAGGGGTCGGTTCAAACCCCTAATATTCCATGCAGCTATACTACCCATTAAAACCGTGCATACCGGGAGTGCTTGCCCCCTCAGAAGTGGAATTAGGCTTCGTATGTGCCGCCATAAAATCATCAGATTCATCATAGATATTTTCCACATAATCATCATCGACTTCATCATTATCAGAATCAGCAGAAAAAGCCGCATCCATCGTTGCCTTTAATTTCGCAGCCTTTTCAGCCCTTTCATTTTCTGTGGCTTCCCGAAGTACAGGTACACTTTGTTTAGTCCCATAATCAGATAACGGGTCATCCCCTTTTTGTCCATCTTCATCTACCAAGACTCCAAACGAATTATTGGTTGGAATCTGCCCTTTAGAGGTGCTTGCTTGATCAGTACTCATTTTTGGTTTCACCACGGGCCGATATACGAACTTATTCTTCTGATTTTGGACCGGAAATCCTTGCCTTGAACCATTTTTTTTGCCAACTAGCTGGAAACCATCACTGTGCACCTCTGGTGTAACCTTTTCATTTTTTTTGCCAACTAGCTGGAAACCATCACTGTGCACCTCTGGTGTAACCTTTTTAGGAATTGGTATGACCTTTTTAGGCATTTTTGGGCATTAAAGTTCGTTCAGTTAAGTTCGTTCAGCTAAGTTCGTTCAGCTAAATTCGTTCAGCTAAGATCGTTCAGCTAAATTCGTTCAGCTAAATTCGTTCAGCTAAGTTCGTTCAAGGAGATGTCCTTCTTATATTTTGGTTCCCATCTCCACCAGACGAAGAACCTGAAATTTTATTAGGAGAGGGAGATCCATTCTTTTTCTTTTTACTCTTTCCCATATCACCAGAACTCAAAAAAGAAGATTTTAGAACATCCAATTTAGCACGAAAACTTAGAATATCGGGCAAATCAGACGAAATATTCATACACCTAAACCAAGCGAAGATAGCTTAAGTTCATTAAGTGCGAAAAACATCAAACGAAACTAAGCTGAAAATCTATCTTCGTTTATAGACTTAAAGATAGTAACTTATGGGAGATTCCTATCCAACAGAATTGTAGCTGGGGCTGGCGTAAGATTCTTCTCATGAGAAATCAGGTTCGACCATTCATTTGGACTAGGATTGGAAATGGCGAGAATACTTCGGCTTGGTTCGACAAATGGTCATCTGTTTACTCTCTTCAAACTACAGTCTCTGAATTATTTGATAATGGAGAATGGCAATGGCCCATTGCGTGGCTAGATTTGTTCCCGGTCTTAATAAACATCCCTGACATCCAAATTTCTCCTGAAATTAAGGATTACATATATTGGAAGGATTTGAATGGTGTGGAGCTGAACTTTAATTCGAAATCAGTTTGGGACACGATCCATGCCAAAAATGCTCCTGTTCCTTGGCACAAGGTCGTTTAGTTTCCGAAAATGATACCTCGACATGCATTTTTAATGTGGCTGATCTTCCGGCAGAAATTAATGACTCAAGATAAGATAATGAAGTGGAGTGCTGGAGGAAACATGAACTATAATCTAGTTTGTTGCCCCTTATGCAGCAACGGCCCGGATTCTCACTCTCACTTATTTTTTGATTGCATATATGCTTCACAGGTTTGGCAACAAGTGAGACACCTCGCTCAAATGGACCAGGTTAGCTCGCTATGGGATGACATTAGGCAATGGCTGATCCAGAGAGCCAACTCAAACTCAGCAAAGTCAGTCATTGGTAAACTCTTAGTAGCGGCTACGGCTTACTTTATATGGCAAGAAAGGAATTACC
Source organism: Erigeron breviscapus (assembly GCA_034093135.1). Lineage (NCBI taxonomy): Eukaryota > Viridiplantae > Streptophyta > Magnoliopsida > Asterales > Asteraceae > Erigeron > Erigeron breviscapus. Next base: position 100,002,993 of record CM067172.1, on the reverse strand, counting down.
GGTTGTTCTCCAATAAAGCAAGACCAATCCCCCAGATTTGTGACTTGGTGGCATCATCTGTTCGCCTCAAGTTAGTTACTATGCGCTTCAAGAACACTTTTCAGGTGAATCAATTTGTTGAAGCTTGGAATCTGCCACGAGACCTTGTGGTATATCAACAACCTCGGCGCTAAAGATATAGTGTTTATATATGTTCTTTGAACCACGTCATGTTGGTTATGTTTAGCTAATATGTAGGGTTCTTGTTTAGATTGATAGCTAGTCTTTAGCTTGTTTCGTTAGCAAGTGCTTTGTTCTACATACACATGGCCTGTCATGTGTATGAATTAGTATGGTAACTTTAGCCATACTACTTGATTTGTAATGTTTTTGGTGATGGTATAAGATTCACAGGGGTATCCCATTAACCAAAAAAAAAAGATATAAATTCGGCTAAATTAATCCTGGGAGCCCTTGATTCTTTTAAAAAGATGACAGGTCTAATTCCGAGTACTCAGAAAAGCACAGTTTTCTTCTGCAATGTGCCTGATTTGATTAAAAAATCTATTTTGAATATCATGCCTTTTGAAGAAGGTAAACTCCCTGTTCGATACTTAGGTGTTCCTCTCGTTTCTTCAAGACTTTTATATAAAGATTGCAAAATTTTGATTGAAAGAATGGAGAAAAGAATTATGGATTGGAGGAACAAGTTCCTATCGTTTGCAGGAAGAGTGCAACTGATTATGTATGTTCTTTCTTCTATGTATACGTATTGGTCGTCGGTTTTCATTCTCCCATTTAGAATCATGGCTGATCTGGAGAAGACCATGCGTGGATTCTTTGGTGTCAGGGTCCTATGAAAACAGGTAAGGCTAAGGTTTCTTGGAAAGCTTTATGTGTGCCAAAATATGAAGGAGGTTTAGGATTGAGGAAAGTGTCCGAAATGAATAAAGCTTTAATGACTTCTCATGTGTGGAGCATTGTATCTCATAGAAAATTACTTTGGGTGGATTGGATTTATGATCATAAACTTAGAGGAAGATGCTTTTCGGATATACCTAGTCGATCAACAGATAGTTGGAGCTGGAGAAAAATTCTATCTTTAAGGCCTCTAATCCGTCATTTCATTTGGAAAATGCTAGGGGATGGACAAGATACGTCAGCTTGGTATGACACTTGGAGTGATATATTTTTTTTGGGTAAAGGGATACCCCGATCAACTTTTATAACAACATTAAGGGTTCAGTACAAGTAATATGGCAGAGAACCATATTAATTCATATACATGACATGCCATGTATACGTACACTAGGCAATAGCCGATCAACTATCAACTATCCTACATTGACATTTCATATCGTTCTCAAACTAGGGAAATGCCAACATACAAGCCAAATAACATACTACGAAAAGATATAAACACTAAACAAGTAGTAGCTCCTTTGGTAGTCTCCATTGTTCCAGCAAGCTTCCAACTTCACTAGTATGTTTAAACTTAAGAGAAGCAACCTTAAGTCGAACATTATAAACGATCAGCTCCCGAATCTGTTGAACAGTTCTTGCTTTATTGGAAAATAGACGTGCATTCCGCTCTTGCCATATGAAATAGGACGATGCAGCAACAACAAGCCTTCCTAGAACACTTCGAGCAGAATTAACTTTGGAGAGAGGCGTTAGACAAGCAACAATATCGTCCCATTTCGCTGATACATGGTGTAATCCAGCCAGAACTTTTATAACATTCCAAACCTGAAACGAAAAGGTACATTCAAAGAAAAGATGGTTATGAGAGTCCTGGCCATGTTGACACAAAGGGCAACACGTCAGGTTAAGGTTATAAGCACCCCCAGCTTCCCATGGCTTCAATCGATCTTGAGTCTTAAGCTTTTGGCGAAAAACTAGCCATAAATGAAAGGAATAGCGTGGAACACACTGGGAGAACCAAACAATGTCGACCCATGTAACCTCAGGTTGACGTGACCTGAAAGCTTCCCAAACATTTTTAGATGAAAAATGTGCTTCTTGATTATTAGTTCCATACCATCTTAGAGTATCCTGCTGATCATGTAGTATGGGCGGTTGGACATTAATCAAAACTGGAAAAAGATCCAGCCATGCGGTAGGCCATTTCCAAGCACCATTAGCCAAGACATCAGCTACTTTAGCGTTAAGAGAAAAACCTGTTAATGGGATTTCAAGCGGTTCCAAACCGATGGACTGATATCACTTCAATGCTATTGTTGACATCAAAGCCTAATCTTGCTAAGACGGTTATTGCTAAGCTTTTGATTGCTGCTTCGGCCTATTACTTATGGCAAGAGAGAAACTCCAGATTATTTTCTCCTAAAGAAAGATCGGTTGCTCAATTGCGTGATGTTATTGTGTCTACTGTTCGGATGAAGTTAGCCACTATGAAGTTCAAGAAAAAGATTCAAGGAAGAAGCATCCTAGAAGAATGGAAGTTGGATACCACGTAAACTTATATTAAACATCACTTTTATTGTTTGCCATTAAGAAGTCAACCAGTCTTCTAAATGTGTCCCTCTGACAGGCCTTTGGATTTATCTAAGGGTAGGAGTCTCCATTTGGTTTGCCATTTTGAGCTCTTCACTGTGATGTGCATGTTTGAGATTTGGTTTCGATTTGGTAGAATGATAGAGGTTGATGTTGGATATTGGTTACTTACATATTAAGAGGTGTATTATTAATGCTTTTGATGTTTTTAGCCTTTTTATGTATTGTTCAGCAAGGTCGCTTGTGACGTTATTGTTTCACATACATATGGCATGTCATATGTATGAATTAGTTTGGTTCTTTGCCAAGCTACTTGTATAACCTTCTCTTTGGGTGATTTATAAAAGCTTACCGGGGTTTAAATTCCCCTTTACCCAAAAAAAAAAGAGAAAAACCTGTTGTGGTGATAGTCCTCGGGCTAAGAACAGTAGAGAGAGGGCCAATCGAATTCCAATGATCATGCCAAGCATAAGTCTTCATTCCATTACCAATACAGTTCTTGATATGAGGTCGAGCCAACTCTCTAATTGCCAAAATCTTCCTCCAACTCCAGGTCATGCTTCCATGAGGCTTCACATCCCAAAAACTTCTTTCTTTTAGTTTATAAAGATGAATCCAATTAACCCAAATAGAGTCACGATGGTTCAAAATGCTCCAAATGTGACTAACCAACAGAGCATTATTAACTTCCCCAATTCTTTTAATCCCAAGACCCCCTTCATATTTAGGGAGACAAATAGACTTCCAAGCTGCTTTAGATTTCCCCTTTTTGGGCTCACCTTGCGACCACAAGAATCCCCGCATTCTTTTTTCAAGGTCACTGATAATACGCGCAGGAAGAGTAAATACCGAGGCCCAATATATGTGATGCGAATATGATCCCACTCGCTGAACTGACTAATTCCAGTCAGCTAGAAGTGGTCGCTGAAGAGAGTCAGCTAGAAGTGGTCGCTGAAGAGAGTCAGCTAGTAGGGGTCGCTGGCAACAATCTACTGGCAGCGAGCATTGGACTGAAGATGCCTCCAGAACAAGCCATGCTCATCTTACCAGCGATAGCCCATTATGGACAAGCCTTCGCTGACAAACAACCTCCAATTGTTACTTTACTCCAGTGGCAAGTCCCTCCTTGATCAATGAAAGTCATCAGCGAGCAATTCCAGTCAGCATACTTCAGCTGCCACGTCACCAGTTCTAGAAGGTCTTGGATAAGGATGTGTGCACGTGTGACAGTAACATCTCTAACGGTATTATGGGACCACTTGCAGGGGAATGTTTCTAAAAAGCCACGTTGTCCATTTCCTATTGGCCAAACCCAATTAGTGGCTAGCATTTGACAGCTTTTTTTTATTGTATTTTCGTTAATTCCTAGGTAGAGCATGTGGCTATAAATAGGGGTTTATTTCCTTGTAAAAGGCAGTTTTTTGGTTATCAAGTTGAATAAAAAGAACACTTTCTTTTCCTTATTAAATCTTCTTATTACCTTCATAAATCGTTGTTTATTTGGGTGTTTGGAGTGATCCCTTTATCTTTAATCGTGGTGGTTCGTCCTTTATCGATTATAGTGGTGGGTTGGAGTGTTTCTGTTATTTGATTCTGGTGGCTCGTTTCCTTTACGAATCAAGTATTAGATTCTTTATCTATCTTCATTCCTTTATCTTTAATTGTGGTGGTTCGTCCTTTATCAATTAAAGTGGTGAGATCTTAAATCTTCGATTCCTTTATCTTTAATCGTGGTGGTTCGTCCTTTATCGATTATAGTAGTGGGTTGGAGTGTTTCTGTTATTTGATTCTGGTGGCTCGTTTCCTTTACGAATCAAGTATTAGATTCTTTATCTATCTTCATTCCTTTTGTTGTGTTGTTTCATTAAAACCCAGAAAATACTAAAAAATATTTATTTCCGCTGTGCTAGTTTCGTTGTCTAGTTCCGTTGTGCTTGGAATCGCGTGATTATTCACATCAATTTGGTATCAGAGACAGGTTTACAAAAGGTTTCTTAATCTTTTGGGTCTTGGTGTTTGTTTAGATCTCGTTTCGATTTAGTCAGATCTGAGTTTGTTTTGTTTAGATCTATTGATTGATTGAGTTGTTGTTGATTATAAATGGCATATAGACGAGATATGACTTTAGAAGAAGCTCATAATGTTAGGAGAGATAGGCAGATTGAAGATCTACAAGAAACACTTGGTAGGGTTCTTAATCTATTAGAAGATGGTGGTTTAAGGATGAATAGGGAACGTGTTGTAAGAGATGATGGGTCTCAAGGTCCTAGTGAGAGATCTGATAACACACCCAGATCTTCTAGTGATTCTGAGGAGTCTAATCAATCTAGAAGAAGGCATAGGAGACATAAGGTTGACGATACTAGAGATATTAAGATAGATCCACCAGATTTTGTTGGTTCATCAAACCCAGAGGAATATTTTGAATGGGTTCAGGTGATGGATAGGATTATGGAAATAAAAGGTTATGATGATAGAAAGAGTTTTAAGGTTGCCATTATTAAGCTTAAAAAATATGCTTCATCTTGGTATGATAATATGAAATCTGAAAGGGAATATAAGGGTAAGAGTAAAATCAAGACCTGGTCGAAACTGAAGGAAGTTATGAAGAAGAGATTTGTTCCTCAAACTTACAAGCAAGATCAGTATCTACTGATGAATAATCTGAAGCAAAGTGCTAAAGAAGTGGTAGAGTATATCAGGGAGTTTGAGCAGCTGAAGACAAGAACTGGTGTCAAAGAAACTGAAGAGCATACTATCGCCAGATTCCTTGGTGGGTTGAATGCTATCATTGCTAAGAAGATGGAATTACAGCCCATCTGGACTTATGAAGGTGCATGCAAGCTGGCCCTCCAGATTGAAAAGCAGCTGAAGAAGAAGGTTCAGTACAAACCTTTAACTAAGGTTACTTCTAGCTCCAGTCAACCAGCTACCAGGCCTAATGAAACTGTTCAGAAACCCTTCAAAGGAAAGGAGAAAGAAACTGGAGGATCAAAAGAACCAGTAGGGAAGAAATGTTTTAAGTGCCATGGATTTGGTCATTTCCAGGCCCAGTGTCCCAATCAGCGAGCACTGACTATCAGGGAGATAGAAAGTTTACCAGAGGCTGACACTGAGGAAGAAGAAACAGTGTACGATGATGATGATGGCGCTGAAGAAACATATGTAGGTGCTGATATTGGGGAGATGCTGGTGGTCAGAAGAATGATGCACGCTGATGAAGTCACTGCTGATAAGGCTCAGCGAGAGAATATCTTCCACTCAAGATGTACTGTCAAAGGAAAAGTATGCAGTCTTATCATTGATGGAGGCAATTGTGCTAATGCTGCTTCAACTTACATGGTTGAAAAACTGGGGTTACCTACACTAAAACATCCCCGTCCTTACAAACTTCAATGGCTCAACGAGGGAACAGAGGTAAAGGTTACTCGACAAGTTACTATTCCATTTTCCATTGGTCATATTTATCAGGATGAGATTGTTTGTGATGTTTTCCCTATGGATGCGTGTCATTTGTTGTTGGGAAGGCCATGGTTGTTTGATAAGCATGTATTCCATAATGGTCGTTTAAACTCTTATTCATTATTTATAAATGGGAAAAAGATCACCCTAACTTCTTTGAAACCCGACGAGCACTCAAAAACCAAGGTGATGGATCAGCGAGACAAGGCCTTGTTCATGACCCAAACCGAAGTTGAAAAAGAACTCGCTGATGGCACCTCAATAATGATATTGCTGATGGTTGAGCTTGCTGATAAGAAGGGACTCGCTGACATTTCCAGTTTAGTCAAACCCTTGCTGAAAGAATATGCTGACGTATTTCCTGAAGAATTGCCCTCTGGTTTGCCTCCTATTAGGGGTATTGAACACCAGATTGATCTAATTCCAGGATCAATCCTTCCAAACAAAGCTGCTTACAGATGTTCACCTAATGAAGCTAAAGAGTTGCAGAGGCAAATCGATGAATTGGTTGAGAAGGGTTATGTGAGAGCAAGTATGAGTCCTTGTTCAGTACCAGCTCTCCTGGTTCCAAAGAAAGATGGTACGATGAGAATGTGTGTTGATAGCAGGGCCATCAACAACATAACCATTAAGTATAGATATCCCATTCCCAGATTGGATGATATGCTTGATGAGTTACATGGCTCCAGAGTATTTTCCAAGATTGATCTCAGAAGTGGCTATCACCAGATAAGGATGAAGGATGGAGATGAGTGGAAAACTGCTTTCAAGGTCAAGGGAGGATTGTATGAATGGTTAGTTATGCCTTTTGGCTTATCTAATACTCCCAGTACTTTCATGAGACTAATGAACGAAGTTCTCAGGCCAATCATCGGTCAGTTTGTTGTTGTATATTTTGATGATATTCTGATATATTCAAAATCTGAAGCTGAACATGTTAATCATCTGAAGAGTGTATTTGAACTGTTGAGAAAACACCAGTTGTATGGGAAGCTGGAGAAATGTGATTTCTTGGTGGAAAGTGTGATATTTCTTGGATACGTTGTATCTAAGAATGGAATTTCAATGGATCCTTCGAAGGTTGAAGCGATTAAGTCCTGGCCAGCTCCTACAACGATCACTGAGGCAAGAAGTATTCATGGTCTGGCATCATTTTATAGAAGGTTCATCCGAAATTTCTCAACTGTTGTAGCTCCCATTACTGATTGCCTCAAGAAAGGTGTGTTTGAATGGCCTAAGTCAGCTCAGAGTGCCTTTGAATTGCTGAAAGAAAAGCTCAGTTCAGCACCAGTCCTGTCCTTACCAAATTTTGAATTATTATTCGAATTGGAGTGTGACGCTAGTGGAGTTGGTATTGGTGCAGTCCTTGTTCAAAAAAAGTGACCAGTCGCATACTTCAGTGAAAAGTTGAATGGTTCGAAGCTGAAGTATAGTACGTATGACAAAGAATTCTATGCTATCATCAGGGCTATCAATCACTGGTCACACTATCTGAAGCCCAAGCAGTTTGTTTTATATTCTGATCATGAAGCGCTGAAGTACATCAATGGTCAGCATAAGTTAAATTCAAGGCATGCAAAGTGGGTGGAATTTTTGCAGTCTTATTCGTTTGTGTCTAAACATAAAGCTGGGGTAGAGAATGTTGTTGCTGATGCACTATCAAGAAGATATTCAATGCTTTCCATTTTGGAAGCAAGGGTTCTTGGATTCTCTTTTATCAAAGAGTTGTATGCTGCTGATACAGATTTTGCTGGTCACTTCACTGATGGTCCCTCCAAAGGATCATATTTCGTGCAAGAAGGGTTTTTATTTAAAAATGGAAGGTTGTGTATTCCTAAGGGCTCAATTCCAGACTTGCTAATAAGAGAAGCTCATGGCGGAGGACTCGCTGGTCATTTTGGTATTACTAAGACTGCTGACATCCTCAGTAAACATTTCTATTGGCCATGTCTGCTGAAAGACGTCCAGACTATCATCAGCAGATGCTCAACTTGTCATCAGGCCAAGGCAATTTTTCACAAAGGTTTGTACACTCCTCTTCCAGTTCCAAACCAACCTTGGGAAGATCTTAGCATGGATTTTATTGTTGCACTGCCCAGAACCCAGAGAGGAAAAGATTCTATCATGGTGGTGGTTGACAGATTCTCAAAAATGGCCCATTTCATTCCTTGTAACACCACTAATGATGCCTCAGCAGTAGCAAATTTATTCTTCAAAGAAATTGTCCGTCTTCATGGAATTCCCAAAACCATTGTTTCTGATAGGGATACGAAATTTCTGAGTTATTTCTGGAAAACTTTGTAGAGATTGATGGGAACTAAGCTCCTGTTCAGCACTTCTCATCACCCCCAAACTGATGGCCAGACTGAAGTTACTAACAGGACCATTGGGATGTTATTAAGGACGCTGGTGAACAAGACGCTGAAAGATTGGGATCTAAAGCTCGCACATGCTGAGTTCGCTTTTAATAGAGCCCCCAACCACTCAACCAGCAAGACTCCATTTGAAGTTTGTTATGGTACCAATCCTTTAACTCCCATTGATTTAATTCCTTTTTCAATTGAGCCAAGAGTAAGTATTGATGCTGAAGAGAAAGCTAAGGAAATCAAAAAAATACATCAGCAAGTAAAGACAAAAATTGAGAAAGCAAATGAAGAATACAAGGCCAGAGCTAATAAGCATCGTCAGCAGCCTAGTTTTGCACCTGGCGATCTTGTTTGGGTGCATCTCAGAAAAGAAAGATTTCCTTCCAAAAGAAAGAACAAACTGATGCCAAGAGCTGAAGGACCATTCAGAATACTGGAAAAGTTCGGTGACAGCGCGTACAAGGTTGAATTACCAGGAAACATGTCAGTTTCAAGCACTTTTAATGTTGGAGATTTGATGCCTTACCTTGAAGATGAATATCTCGAGGACTTGAGAACAAGTCCTATTTTAGAGGGGGAGAATGATGCGAATATGATCCCACTCGCTGAACTGACTAATTCCAGTCAGCTAGAAGTGGTCGCTGAAGAGAGTCAGCTAGAAGTGGTCGCTGAAGAGAGTCAGCTAGTAGGGGTCGCTGGCAATAATCTACTGGCAGCGAGCATTGGACTGAAGATGCCTCCAGAACAAGCCATGCTCATCTTACCAGCGATAGCCCATTATGGACAAGCCTTCGCTGACAAACAACCTCCAATTGTTACTTTACTCCAGTGGCAAGTCTCTCCTTGATCAATGAAAGTCATCAGCGAGCAATTCCAGTCAGCATACTTCAGCTGCCACGTCACCAGTTCTAGAAGGTCTTGGATAAGGATGTGTGCACGTGTGACAGTAACATCTCTAACGGTATTATGGGACCACTTGCAGGGGAATGTTTCTAAAAAGCCACGTTGTCCATTTCCTATTGGCCAAACCCAATTAGTGGCTAGCATTTGACAGCTTTTTTTTATTGTATTTTCGTTAATTCCTAGGTAGAGCATGTGGCTATAAATAGGGGTTTATTTCCTTGTAAAAGGCAGTTTTTTGGTTATCAAGTTGAATGAAAAGAACACTTTCTTTTCCTTATTAAATCTTCTTATTACCTTCATAAATCGTTGTTTATTTGGGTGTTTGGAGTGATCCCTTTATCTTTAATTGTGGTGGTTCGTCCTTTATCAATTAAAGTGGTGAGATCTTAAATCTTCGATTCCTTTATCTTTAATCGTGGTGGTTCGTCCTTTATCGATTATAGTGGTGGGTTGGAGTGTTTCTGTTATTTGATTCCGGTGGCTCGTTTCCTTTACGAATCAAGTATTAGATTCTTTATCTATCTTCATTCCTTTTGTTGTGTTGTTTCATTAAAACCCAGAAAATACTAAAAAATATTTATTTCCGCTGTGCTAGTTTCGTTGTCTAGTTCCGTTGTGCTTGGAATCGCGTGATTATCACATCAATTTGGTATCAGAGCCAGGTTTACAAAAGGTTTCTTAATCTTTTGGGTCTTGGTGTTTGTTTAGATCTCGTTTCGATTTAGTCAGATCTGAGTTTGTTTTGTTTAGATCTATTGATTGATTGAGTTGTTGTTGATTATAAATGGCATATAGACGAGATATGACTTTAGAAGAAGCTCATAATGTTAGGAGAGATAGGCAGATTGAAGATCTACAAGAAACACTTGGTAGGGTTCTTAATCTATTAGAAGATGGTGGTTTAAGGATGAATAGGGAACGTGTTGTAAGAGATGATGGGTCTCAAGGTCCTAGTGAGAGATCTGATAATACACCCAGATCTTCTAGTGATTCTGAGGAGTCTAATCAATCTAGAAGAAGGCATAGAAGACATAAGGTTGACGATACTAGAGATATTAAGATAGATCCACCAGATTTTGTTGGTTCATCAAACCCAGAGGAATATTTTGAATGGGTTCAGGTGATGGATAGGATTATGGAAATAAAAGGTTATGATGATAGAAAGAGTTTTAAGGTTGCCATTATTAAGCTTAAAAAGTATGCTTCATCTTGGTATGATAATATGAAATCTGAAAGGGAATATACGGGTAAGAGTAAAATCAAGACCTGGTCGAAACTGAAGGAAGTTATGCAGAAGAGATTTGTTCCTCAAACTTACAAGCAAGATCAGTATCTACTGATGAATAATCTGAAGCAAGGTGCTAAAGAAGTGGTAGAGTATATCAGGGAGTTTGAGCAACTGAAGACAAGAACTGGTGTCAAAGAAACTGAAGAGCATACTATCGCCAGATTCCTTGGTGGGTTGAATGCTATCATTGCTAAGAAGATGGAATTACAGCCCATCTGGACTTATGAAGGTGCATGCAAGCTGGCCCTCCAGATTGAAAAGCAGCTGAAGAAGAAGGTTCAGTACAAACCTTTAACTAAGGTTACTTCTAGCTCCAGTCAACCAGCTACCAGGCCTAATGAAACTGTTCAGAAACCCTTCAAAGGAAAGGAGAAAGAAACTGGAGGATCAAAAGAACCAGTAGGGAAGAAATGTTTTAAGTGCCATGGATTTGGTCATTTCCAGGCCCAGTGTCCCAATCAGCGAGCACTGACTATCAGGGAGATAGAAAGTTTACCAGAGGCTGACACTGAGGAAGAAGAAACAGTGTACGATGATGATGATGGCGCTGAAGAAACATATGTAGGTGCTGATATTGGGGAGATGTTGGTGGTCAGAAGAATGATGCACGCTGATGAAGTCACTGCTGATAAGGCTCAGCGAGAGAATATCTTCCACTCAAGATGTACTGTCAAAGGAAAAGTATGCAGTCTTATCATTGATGGAGGCAGTTGTGCTAATGCTGCTTCAACTTACATGGTTGAAAAACTGGGGTTACCTACACTAAAACATCCCCGTCCTTACAAACTTCAATGGCTCAACGAGGGAACAGAGGTAAAGGTTACTCGACAAGTTACTATTCCATTTTCCATTGGTCATATTTATCAGGATGAGATTGTTTGTGATGTTTTCCCTATGGATGCGTGTCATTTGTTGTTGGGAAGGCCATGGTTGTTTGATAAGCATGTATTCCATAATGGTCATTTAAACTCTTATTCATTATTTGTAAATGGGAAAAAGATCACCCTAACTTCTTTGAAACCCGACGAGCACTCAAAAACCAAGGTGATGGATCAGCGAGACAAGGCCTTGTTCATGACCCAAACCGAAGTTGAAAAAGAACTCGTTGATGGCACCTCAATAATGATATTGCTGATGGTTGAGCTTGCTGATAAGAAGGGACTCGCTGACATTTCCAGTTTAGTCAAACCCTTGCTGAAAGAATATGCTGACGTATTTCCTGAAGAATTGCCCTCTGGTTTGCCTCCTATTAGGGGTATTGAACACCAGATTGATCTAATTCCAGGATCAATCCTTCCAAACAAAGCTGCTTACAGATGTTCACCTAATGAAGCTAAAGAGTTGCAGAGGCAAATCGATGAATTGGTTGAGAAGGGTTATGTGAGAGCAAGTATGAGTCCTTGTTCAGTACCAGCTCTCCTGGTTCCAAAGAAAGATGGTACGATGAGAATGTGTGTTGATAGCAGGGCCATCAACAACATAACCATTAAGTATAGATATCCCATTCCCAGATTGGATGATATGCTTGATGAGTTACATGGCTCCAGAGTATTTTCCAAGATTGATCTCAGAAGTGGCTATCACCAGATAAGGATGAAGGATGGAGATGAGTGGAAAACTGCTTTCAAGGTCAAGGGAGGATTGTATGAATGGTTAGTTATGCCTTTTGGCTTATCTAATGCTCCCAGTACTTTCATGAGACTAATGAACGAAGTTCTCAGGCCAATCATCGGTCAGTTTGTTGTTGTATATTTTGATGATATTCTGATATATTCAAAATCTGAAGCTGAACATGTTAATCATCTGAAGAGTGTATTTGAACTGTTGAGAAAACACCAGTTGTATGGGAAGCTGGAGAAATGTGATTTCTTGGTGGAAAGTGTGATATTTCTTGGATACGTTGTATCTAAGAATGGAATTTCAATGGATCCTTCGAAGGTTGAAGCGATTAAGTCCTGGCCAGCTCCTACAACGATCACTGAGGCAAGAAGTATTCATGGTCTGGCATCATTTTATAGAAGGTTCATCCGAAATTTCTCAACTGTTGTAGCTCCCATTACTGATTGCCTCAAGAAAGGTGTGTTTGAATGGCCTAAGTCAGCTCAGAGTGCCTTTGAATTGCTGAAAGAAAAGCTCAGTTCAGCACCAGTCCTGTCCTTACCAAATTTTGAATTATTATTCGAATTGGAGTGTGACGCTAGTGGAGTTGGTATTGGTGCAGTCCTTGTTCAAAAAAAGTGACCAGTCGCATACTTCAGTGAAAAGTTGAATGGTTCGAAGCTGAAGTATAGTACGTATGACAAAGAATTCTATGCTATCATCAGGGCTATCAATCACTGGTCACACTATCTGAAGCCCAAGCAGTTTGTTTTATATTCTGATCATGAAGCGCTGAAGTACATCAATGGTCAGCATAAGTTAAATTCAAGGCATGCAAAGTGGGTGGAATTTTTGCAGTCTTATTCGTTTGTGTCTAAACATAAAGCTGGGGTAGAGAATGTTGTTGCTGAAGCACTATCAAGAAGATATTCAATGCTTTCCATTTTGGAAGCAAGGCTTCTTGGATTCTCTTTTATCAAAGAGTTGTATGCTGCTGATACAGATTTTGCTGGTCACTTCACTGATGGTCCCTCCAAAGGATCATATTTCGTGCAAGAAGGGTTTTTATTTAAAAATGGAAGGTTGTGTATTCCTAAGGGCTCAATTCCAGACTTGCTAATAAGAGAAGCTCATGGCGGAGGACTCGCTGGTCATTTTGGTATTACTAAGACTGCTGACATCCTCAGTAAACATTTCTATTGGCCATGTCTGCTGAAAGACGTCCAGACTATCATCAGCAGATGCTCAACTTGTCATCAGGCCAAGGCAATTTTTCACAAAGGTTTGTACACTCCTCTTCCAGTTCCAAGTCAACCGTGGGAAGATCTGAGCATGGATTTCATTGTTGCTTTACCCAAAACCCAGAGAGGAAAAGATTCTATCATGGTGGTGGTTGACAGATTCTCAAAAATGGCCCATTTCATTCCTTGTAACACCACTAATGATGCCTCAGCAGTAGCCAATTTATTCTTCAAAGAAATTGTCCGTCTTCATGGAATCCCCAAAACCATTGTTTCTGATAGGGATACAAAATTTCTGAGTTATTTTTGGAAAACTTTGTAGAGATTGATGGGAACTAAGCTCCTGTTCAGCACTTCTCATCACCCCCAAACTGATGGCCAGACTGAAGTTACTAACAGGACCATTGGGATGTTATTAAGGACGCTGGTGAACAAGACGCTGAAAGATTGGGATCTAAAGCTCGCACATGCTGAGTTCGCTTTTAATAGAGCCCCCAACCACTCAACCAGCAAGACTCCATTTGAAGTTTGTTATGGTACCAATCCTTTAACTCCCATTGATTTAATTCCTTTTTCAATTGAGCCAAGAGTAAGTATTGATGCTGAAGAGAAAGCTAAGGAAATCAAAAAAATACATCAGCAAGTAAAGACAAAAATTGAGAAAGCAAATGAAGAATACAAGGCCAGAGCTAATAAGCATCGTCAGCAGCCTAGTTTTGCACCTGGCGATCTTGTTTGGGTGCATCTCAGAAAAGAAAGATTTCCTTCCAAAAGAAAGAACAAACTGATGCCAAGAGCTGAAGGACCATTCAGAATACTGGAAAAGTTCGGTGACAGCGCGTACAAGGTTGAATTACCAGGAAACATGTCAGTTTCAAGCACTTTTAATGTTGGAGATTTGATGCCTTATCTTGAAGATGAATATCTCGAGGACTTGAGGACAAGTCCTATTTTAGAGGGGGAGAATGATGCGAATATGATCCCACTCGCTGAACTGACTAATTCCAGTCAGCTAGAAGTGGTCGCTGAAGAGAGTCAGCTAGAAGGGGTCGCTGAAGAGAGTCAGCTAGTAGGGGTCGCTGGCAACAATCTACTGGCAGCGAGCATTGGACTGAAGATGCCTCCAGAACAAGCCATGCTCATCTTACCAGCGATAGCCCATTATGGACAAGCCTTCGCTGACAAACAACCTCCAATTGTTACTTTACTCCAGTGGCAAGTCCCTCATTGATCAATGAAAGTCATCAGCGAGCAATTCCAGTCAGCATACTTCAGCTGCCACGTCACCAGTTCTAGAAGGTCTTGGATAAGGATGTGTGCGCGTGTGACAGTAACATCTCTAACGGTATTATGGGACCACTTGCAGGGGAATGTTTCTAAAAAGCCACGTTGTCCATTTCCTATTGGCCAAACCCAATTAGTGGCTAGCATTTGACAGCTTTTTTTTATTGTATTTTCGTTAATTCCTAGGTAGAGCATGTGGCTATAAATAGGGGTTTATTTCCTTGTAAAAGGCAGTTTTTTGGTTATCAAGTTGAATGAAAAGAACACTTTCTTTTCCTTATTAAATTTTCTTATTACCTTCATAAATCGTTGTTTATTTGGGTGTTTGGAGTGATCCCTTTATCTTTAATTGTGGTGGTTCGTCCTTTATCAATTAAAGTGGTGAGATCTTAAATCTTCGATTCCTTTATCTTTAATCGTGGTGGTTCGTCCTTTATCGATTATAGTAGTGGGTTGGAGTGTTTCTGTTATTTGATTCCGGTGGCTCGTTTCCTTTACGAATCAAGTATTAGATTCTTTATCTATCTTCATTCCTTTTGTTGTGTTGTTTCATTAAAACCCAGAAAATACTAAAAAATATTTATTTCCGCTGTGCTAGTTTCGTTGTCTAGTTCCGTTGTGCTTGGAATCGCGTGATTATTCACATCAATATGTGTATAGAAGATAGGACTGAATTAATCAGCTGGAGTCTTCCAGCAAAGGACAGTGACTTATTACGCCAATCACTAATACGCTTGTCAAGCTTTTCAATAAGTATCTTGCAATCTTTATATAATAATCTTGATGAAATAAGAGGTATACCAAGGTACCTGACAGGAAGTTTACCCTCATCAAAAGGAAGCATAGAACGAATGGCCTGCTTTGTAAGGTCAGGAATATTGCTAAAGAATGTCGTACTCTTCATTACACTAGGAACTAAACCAGAGGTTCTTGAAAAAGTATTCAAGGATTCCTTTATTATTTTAATTGAGTTTGTGTCGCCTCTTGAAAAGAGGAACAAGTCATCAGCAAAACAAACATTGATGATCTTCTGTTTATCACAACCTTTGTGGAACCTGAAAGAGGAGGAAGATGTAGCATTTTTCCATAGCAGTAGAGTTAGAACCTCCATCACTAGAGCGAACATATAGGGCGACATAGGATCACCTTGCCTTAGGCCTCGGCGTCCTTTAAAGTAGCCATGTATGTTCCCATTGATACTAAGCGAATAGGAGACTGTAGTGACACACACCATAATCCATTTCACCATCTTTGCATTGAACCCGAAACCAAGTAATGTTGCTCTTAGAAATCGCCAATCCACCGTGTCATATGCTTTTTGTATGTCTACTTTAAAAGCACATCTCGGTGGTCCTACATTCCTGTGATAGTTATGCATTATCTCTTGAGTGAACAGAATGTTATCAGAAATTTTCCTCCCCGGAACAAAGGCAGATTGGTTTATATCAACCAAGTCATCAAGGCCCTCCATAATACGTGCAGTTATAATTTTACTTATAATTTTATATATAACATTACAGCACGATATAGGCCTGTAGTCCGTCACACTTTCAGGTGTAGTTTTCTTCGGGACTAGAGATATAAGGGTATGGTTTACCTCATGAAGCAATTGAGAATTTGTGAAGAAATCCTGTACAACTTTAAACACATCTGCACCTACAATGTCCCATGAACTTTTGAAGAAAGCTGAAGTGAAACCATCAGGCCCAGGGGCTTTGTTTTCTCCAATACTAAACACAGCATTCTTAACTTCCTCCTGAGTGACCTGTCTAATCATATTGCTAGCCTTTTGAGGGTCGAGCTTGTTAACAAACAAACTCGTACTGCTGAGTGGCTCGTGGCTACCTTCTAAACCAAGAAAGTTTGTATAGTGATCAATAAAAGCATTAATAGCCGCCCCTCCTTCAAAAACAGTCCCATGGCAGTCCTTAACTCGTTCAATGCGGCTTAAATGGTTACGAGTTTTGAGAGAATTGTGAAAGTAAGATGAGTTCGAGTCACCAACTTGTAACCATTCAACTTTGGATTTCTGTTTCAAAAACCGCTCCTCATCCAATATTGCTTCCTTATATGCATTAAGATATTTCACTTCTTCTTCTCTAAGGGCAGCATTTCCAGGGTCCAAATCAATAGCTTTCTGAACCAAATCCACATCGTTCCTTAGTTTATTGACTCGTTCATGAAGGTTTCCATTAGCATATAAAAGCTTACGCATAGGTGACTTTAATAATTTTAGTTTCCTCACAACCTGGTACATAGCAAAACCCTCCACCTGAGTCTTCCATCCTGTCTCGACTTCCTCTTTAAATGCAGGTTTGTGGACTAAGAAATTAGAGAATTTGAAAGGCCTTGGTTTGTCACGAGTAATACCTGGCATTTTGAGGATACAAGGTGAGTGATCAGAGACTCTATACGGTTGAAAAATAGCATGGGAAGTGGGAAATTCAGTCATAAACTCAATGTTGCCCATCACCCTATCAATCTTTTTGAGAATTCCAATCCCTTTCTTCGGCTTTTGAGTCCACGTGTAATGAAGTCCACTACTATTAACATCCATCACCTCAATATTATCGACACATTCTTTGAACTCTCTCATTCCAATAGTAATGTTTGAAGAACCAAACAAGCTGTCCTCAAGGTTAAGAGATGAGTTAAAGTCTCCAAGTATAACCCATCGTTTATTCTTCACAAACTGTTTATGTAAGGACAAATTGTCCCATAACTCTCTTCGATCTTTATAGTGATTATCTGCATAAACAAAGGAGCAAAAGAGAGATTTTTTATCGATCTTATATACAATTTGCGTATGAACAACCTGGCTTGATTGTGCAAGCACCATAAGGTCAACCAGCTCGGTGTTCCATCCAATAATGATACGGGTTCCTTTAGAACATAGACCCCCATTCGAACTCCAGTCCCAAGTTCCACATACTTTTTTGCAAACATCAAAAACTCGAGAAATATCAACATGTGTCTCCATAATAGCACAAACATGGAGATGATTATCCTTCACCACCTGACGAACCTCTTTTTGTTTCAGAGGGCGGTTCAACCCCCTTATATTCCAAGAAGCTAAGCTACCCATTGGACACTACATTTTCAGGAGTGCTTCCCCCTGTGTTTGTAGTCCCCGGATGGGTACCAGAAGTCATAAAATCAGATGTTTCAGTAACGTTATCTATCACTTCCGTACTATCTGATTTCTTGTCTTCATTGTTATTTTTGGATCGTTGTTGATGTTCAATCCCTGACTCCATCTCCCCCACTTCATTTGACGATTCTAATGGATCATCATCAGTACTGAGTACTCCAAAAGTGTTGCTAGTTTGGACAGTACTTGTACTCGGTTTATCACCACCCTTATTATTGTTTGCTACAGTCGCACTATTATTTCCAACAGGTCGATATACAAACTTTTGCTTAGGTTTTGGAACTGGATACCCTTGCTTAGCTTTCTTCTTGGTCTTGACCAATTCGTAACCATCATCATCCACTTTTTTCTCAGCCTTTTTCGCTTCTCTCACCACCAATGGACATTGTGTATCAGAATGACCGAATACACAGCAACCAGAACACCTAGGAGGTGACCATTCGTACTTAACTCTATTGTTATTTTTTGTGTATCCTTCATCAAGCAGGTTGGGGATAGCTAAAACTATATTTTCTTTCAATGGATGAGATGCATCCAGCTCAACCATAGCTCTGGCATAGCTGTTTCTTCCCCATGCATCTATACACATAGCAGTATAAGCTACCATTGGTACGTCATGCAATTTAACCCAAACTGGAACATTCTTCAAGTCTGTTTTCATCATATTAATGTTTGGTGACCATATATTCAAAACAATAGGCATGCTACGTATAAGCCAAGGTCCATTTTCAAGAACTTTTTGCATGCCTTCCTTAGAGTTGAACTTAAAGAAGTAGAACCCATTGTTATTCATCATAATTCTGGAAAAATCATATTTTGACCATGCATTTTTAACAAAGTTTTCTACAACAGGGAAAGCAACTCTTTTTCCCAAGAAGTAACCATAAAGAGTGTTATCAAATCGACTAGCTACCTGTTTAACAGCTTCCCTAGGTAGGCACACATCTGCATCTTCAACGGATTCAGTTGAGTCCAATTTCTTTATATTTACTTGACGTTTCACAGAACTGCCTTGGAGTTTAGATGCATAAGTAACCTTAGGCTGCTCATTACTAGTGCTCGTAGAATTACTAGGCATACCATCAGAAACACTAGAATCTACAGCTACTTTGGGTGTGTTCTGCTCCTCATTGTCATTTCCATCCACCTGAAACCCATATTCATCTTTATGAGTAGAGTTTTTGTCTTCTTTAGCACCAAAGGTAGGCGGGGGTGGCATAGGTGTGCCAAAATTAAATTCATCAACAAGTGGATCAGGTTGGTTCGGAGCAAAGGAAAATTCTGAACTCTTAGCAAGATCAGGATTTTGCTTATCATTAAATTCAGAATTTATGTTTTTATTAGCCAATCCATCTCCAACAGCCTTAGGGTTTGCGTCTACCGGAGAATTTTGTTTCCCCGCTTCATTGTCCTTTGGATTATCACCACAATCACTTCTCTTTTGATTCCCATCACCACCAGACGGAGAGACTGGAGTTTTTATTGGCGATGGAGAACCATTCTTATTCTTTTTATTTTTCCCCATATCAATATTAAAACCAGATTTCTCAAAAGAATACTTCAGAATATCCAATTTAGCACAAAAATTATGAATATCAGAAAAATCAGAAGAGTTACTCATACACCTCTCTCTATATCAATCATAAGCACAAGCAAACAACTAGTGAACAGCAACAAAGAAAACGATCAGCAAACAAGGAACAACGAGACAAGCAACTAAGTGAAGAACAGAAACGAAAACCCTAACCCTAGAAAGTGAAAGAAACCCTAAATCCGTTAGAGGTACACCAGCGATCTAGCTAAACTACATATGCAGCCGCGATCAAGTGTACCCCTAAAAGACCAGAAGAAATCAAACACGTTACCAGGAAGGGAAGAAACGAACAAGACAGAAAACCCTAACCTAATGTGGACGATAAAAGAAAAACCTAAGTAATCGGTCTTAAACAGAAGAAGTCAATCATAATCATGAATGGATAAATCCATAGCAAAATCATGAAGAACGAATCAATAAGGTCGATCAGATTAGGTTAGAAAATGAGGAAAAAAATCGCCCATATTAGAGAGAGAGAATAGGATTTTTCATTCAGTGAGTTCAATAGTTCCGGGACTTGGAGTGATATAGGACCTTTATCAAATGTACTTCGACCGCAGGACATCCGGAGGGCTGGAATATCACTTCAAGCAAAAGTGGCTGATATTCATAGGAACGGGGAATGGATTTGGCCATCTAATTGGCTCGATTCTTTTCCCATTTTATCTAACATTTCGAATTTAGTTTTGCAGGAAAAAAAAAAGATGAGCTAGTCTGGAAGGTTGCACATGAAGATAAACCTTTTTCTTCTTCCATGGTGTGGGACACAATTAGGAGTCGAGAACAACCGGTTGATTGGGTTAAGGCTGTATGGTTTACACAATGTATACCACGACATGCCTTCAATTTATGGCTTATTATGCGTAGGAAGTTACTCACTCAAGACCGAATCCTACAATGGCCACCTACTCGAAGAAAGAACATGA
Organism: Erigeron breviscapus; assembly: GCA_034093135.1. Lineage (NCBI taxonomy): Eukaryota > Viridiplantae > Streptophyta > Magnoliopsida > Asterales > Asteraceae > Erigeron > Erigeron breviscapus. Next base: position 99,982,686 of record CM067172.1, on the reverse strand, counting down.
ATATGATGTGTTGCTCGCTTTGCAAGGCTGATTTTGATTCGCATTCACATTTGTTTTTCGATTGCTCATATTCTTCACAGGTTTGGGATACAGTTAAAAGTGATGCAAATATGCCATCTACCTCGAATGCCTAGGATGACATCACAACTGAGTTGATTGCACATGCTAAATCCCGCTCTATAACTCATGTTGTTGGAAGACTAGTTGTTGCAGCCACTACTTATTTTATCTGGCAGGAGAGAAACAACAGAATGTTTACTAATCATGCTCGCCCACCTGACTTTTTATCCAATCTCATTAAAGATACTGTTCGTTCAAGATTTTAGAGATTGAAGTTTAAAAAGACAGCTCGAGTTGTTTCTACACTTGAGGCTTGGAAGATTCGGGGTGACTATTTTGTTCAATGATGGCTGTTGATCTAGTATATGTTTAGATTTAATGCCTATCTCTAAATGTTTTGTTTCGTTTAGAATAGGCTTGTTTTGCTTGCTTTAAGCTGATTCTCCTTGTATTTCTTGTTAACATATATAGGGCATGTCCTATATATGAACTAGTACGATAACTTAATCGTACTACTTGTTTTGTAATGTTTTTGGGTGATAAAAACGTTAACGGGGACAACCCCATTTACCCACAAAAAAAAAAGATATACTGAAGAGAACATAGCAGAGAGAGTTGCAGCTGAGCAAGATGCCAAAAATCATGCTTCTACCAGTTCAGTCATGGTTCAGTATTCTGAGCCACATGGGACTACACTTCTATCTTCTGAGAGTGATCATTTGTTAAGTACTGGTATTACCGATGGTGTAACACATGGTTGTGATGAGGATCACAATGATGATCTGGTTGCCATGCTGGCTAAAACGTTTAATCGTTTTAAGGCCAAATCTAATCGATCTGGCAAACCATTTGCTTCCAACGCTTCTATTGATAAGTCTAATCTTGAATGCTTTAAGTGTGGCAAGAAAGGACATTTCATGAAGGAATGCAGATCTAGTCAACCCTCTTCATCACAATCTGGTCCTAATTATTCTAACTTTCAGAAAAATGATGATAGTTATAGAGCCAAGTATAAAAAGCTTAAGGCTCAAATAGCTCTCATGTCGCATGACAACTCCAGTAAAAATGGTTGTATGATTTCTGAGTCTGAACAGTGGGAAGATTCTGATGTTTCATCTGATGATGAAAAAGTTAGGGACATGTGTTTCATGGCTCGTGAAGATCAAGGTCTTCTGGTCAAGTCTGACATTGAATTAGGTCGTTGGGTGGACATTATCATGAAAAAGGTTAGTGAATTTGGTAATGAATGTGATCAGGAACTGAAACTGGATCTTTTAGTTCGTGTAGAGGCTGACATTTCTTATGTTGAAACTGTGCATTCAGAAAGTTTGAAACTTTTTGAAAATAATACTACTGAACTGAACGCAAGTCAGGCCAGACTGAAAGAACTACAAGATGAACGTTAACTCTTAAAAGTCATCAATCTATGGTTGCCACGTTAGAATTGGAAAAGGAAGAACTCTGATGTTGCTATTAAAAAAAGAACAGAAAATAATTAAATCTTGGATGAATTCACCAAACCCTGATGTTGCTATTAAAAAATGATTTTCTGATCAAAGAAAAGCATATCTTTCTGGTGATCTTCATTTGGCATCTATCGTTACTGATGTTGATGCCCTTCCAAAATAAATCAAACCATAAATCATTTTCAAAGAAATTGGCAATTCAAAAACTGTGACTGATAAAACTCAGGAACAACCTGAGGTTAAATCTAAAACAGCTCAGACCACTGTTTCAGACAAGAAGGCTAAATCCAAAAAGCCAGCACCTCAGTCTTCATCAAAGGCTCCAAAAAGCCAAAAGAAGAAGAAAAATGTCTCCCCCACTAAGCCATCTACCTCAGATTCAGGTATGGCTCAGATGTCTAAAGAAGAATCTATTTTGTTAAGGTTAGAAAGTCAATTTCAACTTTTGTCAAGAAAAGTGCAGATTTGTAATGCACGATTAAAAAATGTTGAAAGTACACCTCTTGAACCAAAACAAAACTCAAATCCTTTTTCAAAGAAAATGAAAGAAAAATCTGAGAAGAAAAGGGTTGTAAATCCCATCAAACCAAATGATTTAGTGTCGTCTGAAATCATGACTGAAATTCCTTTTGATCCTTCAGTTCCTCATAAACCAAAAAAATATGGGACATCTAAGGGAGAGTCTAGTGAACCCATCAGTCGATGGGTTCGCAAATCGAACTAATTTTTGGTGTATGTGCAGGGAGACCAAAAGAAGTATATATGGTATCTTGACAGTGCAGCTGGCAGAACCATGAATGGTAATAAAACCATGCTGGAGGAATATATGGTGCAAGAAGGATCATTAATAACTTTTGGGAATGATGGCTATAGACAAACTGAGATATTGGTGTTTTTAATAATGGACAAGTCAAATTTACACGTGTTGCATATAACCTGATTAGTGTCAGTCAACTGTGTGATGATGGCTTCAAGGTTCTCTTTGATATATCTCAAGGCACCCATATTCAACAGGGATTGGAAGGTAGTGTTGGTTGCTCCAAGAAAAGGAAACATTTTATGTCATTGATATGGAAAGTTCACCCAATGAACAATGTTTCTATACAAAGGCAGATGAGGACACAAACTGGTTGTGGCACAAGAGGTTATCCCATCTGAACTTCAAAAATATTAATAAGTTGTCAAGAAAACAACTTGCTGAAGGGATACCTCCAATGTCTTTCAATAAAGACAAGCCATGTCCAGGTTGTGAAATGGGAAAGCATGAAAGAGCAAGTTTTAAAACCAAGCAAAATTTCAGCATCACTGAACCTCTTCACATGCTTCATATGGACCTTTTTGGACTAGTGAATGTTCAGACCAGAGCAGGAAAAAGATACACTCTTGTTGTTGTAGATGAATTTTCAAGATACTGCAGGGTCATTTTCCTCATATCAAATAGTGAGGTTGCTGCTGAATTATTGCCCTTATCAATTAAATTGAACTCAAGCACAAGCGAAAAGTATGTCAGCTTAGAAGTGACAATGACACTGAATTCAGAAATGCCACTCTAGAGTCTTTCTGCACTGATAATGGCATTTCTTAGAACTTCTCTTCAGCTCACACACCAGAGCAGAATGGTGTTGTAGAAAGGAAAAATCGAACGCTGATAAAGCTGCTAGAAGTATGCTGACTGCATCTGGTCTTCCTACCAGTTTCTGGGCTGAAGCTGTTGCTACTGCATGTTACACTCAGAACAGATATGTTTATGTCAAGAGAAACAAGAAGACAGCTTATGAATTTCTTTGGAATCGAAAGCCAAATATTGAATATTTCCATGTTTTTGGATGTCCAGATTACATCCTGAACGATTCCAGTCAGCTTGAAAAGTTTGATGCAAAAGCTGAGGAAGGGTTCTTTTTAGGTTATTCAGTAATTCGCAAAGCCTTCAAAGTCTACAATAAAAGACTTGACAAGGTGGAAGAGTCAATTCATGTTACCTTTGATGAATCAAATTCTGCAATCTTCAAAGACCAGTTCCTGTACCACCCCCAGAAAGTCCAATCAATTTTGGTGAATCTGATCCCATTAATCAACCAGATCAGTCACCAGAACATGCTTCTAATCATATCAGTTCAGAACCAATTCAGAAACCACCTAACAACATATCATTTTATCCTTCAGTCAGTTTTAAACTACCTTCTGAACTGACTATTGGATCAGATATGCGTGCTGCTACCAATCAGATATCAGGTTTCACCGATTTACCCTCCATTGAAGAATTTCATGATGCTAGTCATGACCTTCAGGAAGAAAAAGAAGTTGAAGAAGTCTTCTCAGAAACCAGGAATTCTGAGTCTGAGATCATTCCTGAAGTAAATCAGCAGAAATCTTGCACTGATATCATTGTTCATCCTGGTCATTACTCTAAATGGACAAAGGCACATCCAATCGAGCAAATCATAGGAGAGTCCAGTATAGGGGTTCAGACCAGAAGAGCCACAAGCGATCAATGCTTATACGTCAGCTTCTTATCACTGATAGAACCGAAGAAGATTGATGAGGCTATGAAAGACCCAAGTTGGGTTGAAGCCATGCAAGATGAGCTTAACCAGTTTAAAAGGAACAATGTTTGGGAACTTGTTCCATGTCCTAATAACCTGAAGAAGGAGCCAATTGGGACAAGATGAGTCTTCATAAACAAGATGGATGAAGATGGTCATGTCATCAGAAACAAGGCAAGACTTGTTGCAAAGGGTTATGCTCAAGAAGAAGGGGTAAATTTTGTTGAAACTTTTGCACCAGTTGCTAGACTAGAAGCTATCAAAATTTTCTTAGCTTTTACAGCTCATCATGAGTTCAAAGTGTATCAGATGGATGTCAAAAGTGCTTTTTTTTTGGATAATGGGTATACCCCTGTAAAATTTATACCATCACCAAAAACATTACAAAACAAGTAGTATGGTTGTGTTACCATACTAGTTCATATGTATGACATGCCATACATATGTAAACAAACTTTAACCAAGATACAAACTATTAAGCAACTAGCCACACTATCTAGAATACAATAGAGAAGGTGCGACTAAACAAAAAATGAATTATTCTATGCACGCCATTATCAATCATAAATCACCAAATGCCGCGGCAAATTCCACTCTCCTGTAAATCGATTAGCCAGTGTTGTATTCTTGAATCGCAGTGTTACAAGCTTTAAGCGAACTGTAGTAGCAATAAGATCCGTAAGCTGCTTCACTGGTCTTGACTCATTGGAGAAGAGTCTGCTATTTCTTTCTTGCCATATGAAATACGGCGAAGAAGCAATCAAGAGTTTTCCAATAACAGATTTAGCCGAATTAGACTTCCCCTTTTGGATCAACCATTCTACTATATCCTCCCATTTTGGTTGAATGTCATGCAAATGAGCCGAACGCCGAATAGACTTCCAGACCTGTGAGGAATAAGAACAATCGAAAAACAAATGGTTATGTGAATCCGGCCCTTGTTGGCATAGAGGACAGCAAAGAAGGTTAAGATTCATGTTTCCTCCTGCACTCCATTTCCTCACTTTATCTTGAGTCTTTAGTCTTCGAAGGAAAATCAACCATAATAGAAAGGAATGCCTCGGTATATTTTGTTTGAACTAAACAGCATTCGCCCAATCCACCTGTTGATGTCGCTGTCTTAAAGTATTCCATACTACAGCCGACGAGAAAGCTACCTCATTTCCATCTTTATCTTTCCAATAAATTGAATCAGGAACATTAGGGCTCAAATTAACAGCAGGAATCAAGTTTAAAACAGGATACAAGTCCAATCAAGCAACCGGCCATTTCCAGTTTCCATTCGACACAAGGTTATTCACATTCATATGTAAGGAAAATCCCGCACTCATAATATCTCGGTTAGAGACTACATTCCGAATAGGGCAGTTTTCATTCCACATATCAAACCAAACAATTGTATTCATACCATTTCCAATTTTGGACCAAATATGAGGACGTACCTGATCACGAAGTTGCAATAATTTACGTCATCCCCAGCTGCAATTATTGGGAATAGGGACGTCCCAAAAACTGCGGTTAGCAAGTCTGTATGAGTGAATCCACTTCACCCACAAAGATTCCCTTCGATCCAAAAGACTCCAAATATGGGTGGTCATCAAAGCTTTGTTGACATCATGTATTCGCCTTATTCCTAACCCACCCTCATTTTTTGGCCTACATATAACATCCCAAGACACTTTTGCTTTCCCTCTAATATATTCTCCCTGATTCCAAAGAAAATCTCGCATTTTACTTTCAAGTTCATCAATAATGCGCTGCGGGAGGATAAAGACAGATGCCCAGTATATATGCAAAGATGAAAGAACAGACCGAATAAGTTGAAGTCTACCTGCAAATGACAACGACTTATTTCTCCAATCTGCAACCCTTTATTCCATGCGTTCAACCAATACCTTGCAGTCTCTATATACCAACCGAGATGATACAAGCGGGACTCCAAGGTATTTAACCGGCAAACTTTCTTCTTCAAAAGGCATAATATTCAAAATAGACTGCTTCAAATGGTTAGGCATATTGCAAAAATAAACAGTACTCTAAGGCAATTTACGACTAACCTCTACATGAGACTCCATAATAGCACATAAATTCAAGTAATTATCCTGAATCACATGCCGAACCTCCTTTTGTTTTGGGGTGCGGTTCAAACCCCTTATGTCCAAGAGGCAATACTACCCATTAACCACATTCTGTACGGGAGTGCTTGCCCCCTCCGTGGTTACTTTTTCATCAGCGACTTGTATCTTGTTAGCATCCTCAATTACTATTTCTTCAGTCTCATCATCCGAATCCACATCAAACTGTTCTCTAATTTTCTTTTGCTTTGCTAATTCAATTCTTTCCTCCTCCGTTGTTTCAACCAGAACTGGTTCATTGCATCCATCCCCATAATCATTTAAAACAGCATAAGAGTTTTTGGTGGGAACCGGCACTTTAGACGTACTAGCAATATTTGACTTATCATTTGGCTTTTTCACAGGTCTATACTCAAACTTTGGTTTTTGCTTTGTAATCTGTACTCCTTGTCTATTATTTGCCTTTTTCCTTCCTTTTACCTCTGTAAACCCCTCAGAATCAGTTTTAGCAACTGATATTGAAGTAACTCTAGCTTGCTTCAGACAGTTAACATTTGTATATCCAAAAACACAACAAAATGAACATCTTGGAGGTTTCCATTCATATTCCACTTTTATGCTTCCTGTCGAGAAACCTTCTCCATCCAGATTAGGTATTGCAACTAGTAGCTTGTCTTTCATATCTTTATCAGCATCTAATTCAATCACAGCCCTCGCATAGCTACTACGTCCCCATGACTCAGTACACACTGAACTAGTATAACTATCCAACATCTTTGGTATACCCAACTTAGACGCTAGCAAGCTCAAACCATCAGATTGTATATGCTGCCAAAGGGACATCATGTAGTTTTACCCAAACCGAGACCTTCTTAATTTCCTCTTTCTGATGCAGAAATGACCCCGAGTCATTTCCACAAAAAGGCTTGGCTCGTATATTTATTAATCAAAGATCAGCAAGCAACCATGTACCCCTGAATATCCTTTATTGGCATTATACTACTGGTGTATGTTGATCTTGATACTAATTCGAGTATTGAAGTTTTGCAACCAAGAAAAAAGTCGTTGGTCTTAAAGTTCATTAGTAACAAAACAAGCCTTGATCAACAACAACTCTTCAGTAACTTCATTTCAATAGTGCTACTGACCAGTGACACTTCAGCGAGTATCCGTCAGTTGCACTCCTGTGAGATGCTCCAGTTTCAAGGCTCCAGATGGATCCTCCAGATGCATTCTCCCAGTAAAGATCCTCCAGATGCATTCTCCAGTTGGATCCTTCAGATGCATTCTCTAGTGAAGATCCTCCAGATGCATTCTCCAGTAAAGATCCTCCAGGTGCATTCTCCAGTGAAGATCCTTCAGATGCATTCTCTAGTGAAGATCCTCCATATGCATTCTCCAGTGAAGATCCTCCATATGCATTCTCCAGTAAAGATCCTCCAGGTGCATTCTCCAGTGAAGATCCTCCAGATGCATTCTCCAGTGAAGATCCTCCAGGTGCATCCTCCAGTAAAGATCCTCCAGATGCAATCTCCAGTGAATATGCTCCAGATCCAGGCTCCAGTGAAGATCCTCCAATCTCCAGGCTCCAGTCTCTAGTCTCCAGGCTCCAGTCTCCAGTCTCCAGTCTCCAGGCTCCAGTCTCCAGTTTCCAGACTCCAGTCTCCAGTCTCCAGTCTCCAGTCTCCACTCCAGTCTCCAGGCTCCAGTCTCTAGTTTCCAAGCTCCAGTCAAGACCCTTCAGTGAAGCTTACCAGTGAACGACTCCAGTCAAGAAATACCAGAATAAAGTCACCAGTTTTGTTCAGTTCAGTTTATTTCGGTGACATGGAAGTGGACCCAATAAAGAAGGAATGGCAACTGTTGACAGGGATAAGGTAGGCACGTGTGACAACGTTATTTTAACGGTTTGTGGGCCCTTGTGCAGAAGGAATCTTTCTAGAAGCTTTGTCTGTCCTTTTCCTATTGGTGGATAAATTAGTGGTTGTCCTTAGCACATGACAGCCTTTTATTTATTTAATATTTGTATTTCTTTATTCCTAGGAAATAGCATGTGTGTGGCTATAAATAAGTGCTTAATTTCTCATTGTAAGGAGAAGTTAATGTTGAATGAAATTAATAGAGCAGCCTCTATTTCTTACCAAAAATCTTCTTTTACCTTTATAGATCTTTTGATCTTGGTGGTTGGGAGTGGCCCCTTTATCAATATTTGTGGTGACTTGTTTTTTATCAAATATTGTGGTGAGGTCTTTTAAATCTTCGGTTTCCTTTATCTATAATCGTGGTGGCTAGACCTTTATCGATTGTAGTGGTGGGGCGGAGTATTTCCTTTATCCTTGATTCCGGTGGCTTGGCCTTTACGAGTCTTGGTGGTGGATTCTGTTTATCTATCATTTTACTTTATTGTCTCGTTTAGTTGTGTGTTTCATATAAAATCCAGAAAATACCAAAAATAGTCTTCCGCTGTCGTTTGTCGCGTGATTTACGCATCAAATTTGGTATCAGAGCCAGGTTACCAAAAGGCTTCTTAATCTTTTAGTCCTTGGGTTTTTGTTATTTTGTTTGTTGGGTCAGATTCAAAAGGGTTATCTTAATCTTTTAATCTGTTGGTGTTTGTTTCTTTGTTAAAAAATCTGTTTGGGTAGAGTTGTCTCAAAATTTCACAGATCTGATTCTTCCTTGAATATTATTGTTTAGATCTGAATGTGTTTATTCATGAAATTGTGGTTTCCAATTTCAGATCTGATCTCTCTTGTCTAGATCTATTTTTGATTATCTTTTCATTTAGATAATAGAAATGGGTTATAATAGAAATCTTGCTTTAGAGAATTTTCGAAGAGATAGACAGCTTAAATCTCTTGAAAAACAAATGGGGGTAATCTTAGATGTGTTAGAAAATCATGTGAGAGAAACAAAAAAGAAAAATTCTCGTAAGAAACTCACTGATTGCAATTTAAATCTTATGGAGATTAGATCAGTCCCTAATTCTTTCAAAAAGATAAAAGTTGAAGTCGATGTTGAACAAGAGCCTATTTATGATAAAGAAGAAATAAGTGATGTTGCTGATGACTTTTTACTCTTCAAGAGAACTGATCATTCACTTGATATGGATGACGTTCAGCAAGAAGATGATTTTTTCCAACCATGTGTTTATGATGACGATGGTGAAGAAGTAATTGAAGCTGACCTTGATGATTTCTTGCTGAATCGGAATGCTAATCATTCTCGTGAAGTTAATGTTGATGAATCCCAGCAAGGAAGTGTTAGCCAGACTTGTTTTTGTTATGTTACTAGCGAAAAAGAGTCCATAAGAGCTGCTGGTGATAAATCATCGCTGATCCAAGAAGCCCAACAAGTAGTACATTCGACTGGAACTCTCACTGATGAAGTCCAGCGAAAAGTGTACTCCAGTGAAGCTTTTACTAATGAAGATCCAACTGAAGATCCAATTGAAGATCCAACTGGAGATCCATCAGTTGAAGTTCAACAAGCAATGTCTATATGCCTGAGGAAGAACTCCATACCTACTCAGTCACTACCAGACACAACTCAATGGCTTAAGGAAGGCATAGGGGTAACAACTACAAACCGAGCACTTGTGTTTAATTCCAGATTCGATTATTATGGTATGGGTTTTTATGTTATTCCTATAAATGCTCGAATTTTGATGTTTGATAATGATTGTCATGATGGCCACTTGAACACTAGTTCATTGTGTGTTCGAAATAGGCAAGTCCCTCTTAATCGTTTCCGGTCTGATGAAATGATTAAGGCTAAATCTGATTTGTTGGTTGATCTTAAAATCAGCCAGCAACACTTCTTATTTGATCTTTGAGCTGATTGGAAGGTTAAGTACAAGGTGAAAATGAAGAGTTATGTACCTGGTCTTATAAGAGGTAGTGAAGAGCAAGTCGAGACTGAGTATGGACTTAATTATAGGGTCAATTGTAAGAAAAAAAGGAATCAGTATGTAGTGTTATCGGAAGTGTGTTCTGGTCTCTCAAGACAAATTTATGTCACTCTAGGGAATCATGAATTGCTTAGTCGCCCAGGAGTCGAAATGAAAAGCAATCTGGTTGGTTTGTGTACTGGACGATACTTGGTCTTTCCAGTTCTATTCCTTGTTACTTTGAAGAAACGTGATTCGTATGTGTGGGTACAGAAGTGTAATATCATGATAAACGTGCTCATCGTTACAACAAGTATTGAAGAGAATAATCTGGTCTTTGTTGATATTTCCAAGTTTGATCGAGTTTCATATTTGTTGGTTCTTGAATCCGTAATGGATCTCGAAATTTCTCACTCTTTATCAGCAATCTTGGAAGTTGATGTGCTGGAATTTCTTTTATTCAAGAAATCTGAAAATTCAAGCTTTGTTAACGGGTGGGGATTACCAGAAGTCGTTTGTGACCTCAAGATGTTCAGAAATGAAAACTCGAGGCCTCACTTTAAGGACTTGAGGGCAAGTCCCAAAAAAGAGGGAGAGATTGATGCAGAAATGACCCCGAGTCATTTCCACAAAAAGGCTTGGCTCGTATATTTATTAATCAAAGATCAGCAAGCAACCATGTACCCCTGGATATCCTTTATTGGCATTATACTACTGGTGTATGTTGATCTTGATACTAATTCGAGTATTGAAGTTTTGCAACCAAGACAAAAGTCGTTGGTCTTAAAGTTCATTAGTAACAAAACAAGCCTTGATCAACAACAACTCTTCAGTAACTTCATTTCAATAGTGCTATTGACCAGTGACACTTCAGCGAGTATCCGTCAGTTGCACTCCTGTGAGATGCTCCAGTTTCAAGGCTCCAGATGGATCCTCCAGATGCATTCTCCCAGTAAAGATCCTCCAGATGCATTCTCCAGTTGGATCCTTCAGATGCATTCTCTAGTGAAGATCCTCCAGATGCATTCTCCAGTAAAGATCCTCCAGGTGCATTCTCCAGTGAAGATCCTTCAGATGCATTCTCTAGTGAAGATCCTCCAGATGCATTCTCCAGTAAAGATCCTCCAGGTGCATTCTCCAGTGAAGATCCTCCAGATGCATTCTCTAGTGAAGATCCTCCAGATGCATTCTCCAGTAAAGATCCTCCAGATGCATTCTCCAGTGAATATGCTCCAGATCCAGGCTCCAGTGAAGATCCTCCAATCTCCAGACTCCAGGCTCCAGTCTCCAGTCTCCAGTCTCCAGGCTCCAGTCTCCAGTCTCCAGGCTCCAGTCTCCAGTTTCCAGACTCCAGGCTCCAGTCTCCAGTCTCCAGGCTCCAGTCTCCAGTCTCCAGTTTCCAGGCTCCAGTCAAGACCCTTCAGTGAAGCTTACCAGTGAACGACTCCAGTCAAGAAATACTAGAATAAAGTCACCAGTTTTGTTCAGTTCAGTTTATTTCGGTGACATGGCAGTGGACCCAATAAAGAAGGAATGGCAACTGTTGACAGGGATAAGGTAGGCACGTGTGACAACGTTATTTTAACGGTTTGTGGGCCCTTGTGCAGAAGGAATCTTTCTAGAAGCTTTGGGCCTTTTCCTATTGGTGGATAAATTAGTGGTTGTCCTTAACACATGACAGCCTTTTATTTATTTAATATTTGTATTTCTTTATTCCTAGGAAATAGCATGTGTGTGGCTATAAATAAGTGCTTAATTTCTCATTGTAAGGAGAAGTTAATGTTGAATGAAATTAATAGAGCAGCCTCTATTTCTTACCAAAAATCTTCTTTTACCTTTATAGATCTTTTGATCTTGGTGGTTGGGAGTGGCCCCTTTATCAATATTTGTGGTGACTTGTTCTTTATCAAATATTGTGTTGAGGTCTTTTAAATCTTCGGTTTCCTTTATCTATAATCGTGGTGGCTAGACCTTTATCGATTGTAGTGGTGGGGCGGAGTGTTTCCTTTATCCTTGATTCCGGTGGCTTGGCCTTTACGAGTCTTGGTGGTGGATTCTGTTTATCTATCATTTTACTTTATTGTCTCGTTTAGTTGTGTGTTTCATATAAAATCCAGAAAATACCAAAAATAGTCTTCCGCTGTCGTTTGTCGCGTGATTTACGCATCACTTTCTTTAATTCCACATTCGGTGACCATTGTTTAAGGAAAATTGGTGTATTACATACTTGCCAAGGTCCCTCCTGTAACACCTTATCCATACCTTCCTTGTTCAAGAATTTAAAAAAGAAAAATCCATTTGCATTCATCATGATTTTTTGGATTCCATACTTTGCCCATGCATTCTTTGCAAAGTATTCTACAACAGGATATGCTAATCTATCTCCCAAAAAATACCCAAAAAGAACATTATCATACCTGCTTTGCACTTGTCTTACCGACTCTTTAGGTATTACCACATCAAAATTGTCAACCTGTTCAGTGGATTCGAGCAACCTGAAATTTACCTTGCGTTTTTCAGTATTGGCTTGAACTTTAGATGCATACGAAGGCATAGCAGGCTTGTCTACAGCACCCTTTTCTGGCTGTTCTTGAGTTTTAACACGTTGCTCAGCAAGAGGTACGGATTTGGTAATACCAGAATCAGAACCTTTATTTATTGTTTCATTCTCTTCAGAGGGCTGTGTGCCAAAGTTTAAATCTTCAACAATAGGATCAGGTTGGTTTGGAGCAAAAGAGAATTCAGGATTCTTCTTTCGCTCATTATCAATACTCGATTTCATCTCCTTATCCCTGTCAGCAGCCTTGAAACCATCATCTTTCGTAGCAAACCCTTCAGAATTTGAGTTTTCATTCGATATTTTATCACCATCAGATTTAGGGTTTGCATTCGACACTTCCCCACCAGATTTACTGGGGATTTTCTCAGCAGATTCGACATCAACAACCTTTGATTCATCACTAATAACCTTTCCAGGGTCGACTGAGTGATGAGAGGACTACGCTTTTCCATCTTCTTTAGAAACATTGCTCTTTCTAGGGCTCCCACCTTTCTTCTTCTTCCCAGACATCTCACCAACACGTATTCTATTAAACAGTTCTTCTAAAGCTTTCAAATCAAAGGGACTATCTCTCTTCATACACACAAAATACCATGCATCAAAATAGACCAGCAAACCACGATCCAACAAAACAAAGAAACAACAAAAAACCCTAACTCTATAGACGAAGTAAGGAGAAACCCTAGATAGCGATCAATCACCTTATATGATTAGATACCCAGGTTAATTCAAAGATACTAACATGTAGCATCCAAAAGAACCCAAGATGCTAACCAAAAAGAAAGAAAAAAACGTTATCAAGGATTAAGAATGAAAAAGAAAAAAGGAACCCTAAAAAACCCTAAAACGAAACCAAAAATCAGTCAACCTAATTCAAAAATGCAATCAAAATCCATTGGAGTGGATAACAATGCACGAATAGGTCAAAAACAGATTAAGGATCAAAATAGGTTTAGGGTTTTGGCAAGAAATAGGGTTTTGGCAAGGAGAAGCAAGTCGCCATATTAGAGAGAGAGAAATAGGGTCAGGCCCTGGTTCAAAAGTGCTTTTCTAAATGGAGAATTGGAAGAAGAAGTTTATGTTCATCAACCACTAGGGTTCATCAATGAAGAAAAACGTCACTAGGTGTACAGACTAAACAAAGCTTTCTATGGTCTGAGACAAGCTCCTAGAGCCTGGTATGATACTCTAACTAAACATCTTCTGAAAAATGCTTTTAAAAGAGGTGCAATAGATAGTACTTTATTCATTTTACACGATAAAGGAAACATCTTACTTGTACAAATCTATGTTGATGATATTGTGTTTGGTTCTACAAATGATAAAATGCGTAAAAGGTTTATGAAATAATGTCCTCTGAGTATGAAATGAGTATGATGGGTGAACTGACATATTTCTTGGGTCTTCAAGTAAAACAAACCAGTGATGGTATTTTTATTAATCAAGAAAAACATGTCAGAGATTTATTAAAGAAATATCAATTTGATTTAGTCTCATCAAAAGATACTCCTATTTCAGCTCCTCTGACCTTGGATTCTGATCCAAATGGAAAACCAGTGGACCCCACAAAATATCGTGGTATGGTGGGTTCACTAATGTATTTAACTGCAAGTAGACCAGACATAATGTTTGCAACATGTCTTTGTGCACGATTTTAATCTGATCCCAGAGAATCACACTTAAATGCTGTGGAAAAAATTTTCAGGACCTGAAAGGTGTCCTCAGACTTGGTCTTTGGTATCCCAAAGGCTCAAGTCTAGATTTAATGGGTTATTCAGATTCTGATCATGCAGGATATAAGATAGATGGGAAAAGTACCACAGGTGGTTGTCATTTCCTAGGTGGCAAGTTAGTAAGTTGGACCAGCAAGAAGCAAACTACAGTCTCACTCTCCACAGCTAAAGCTGAATACATAACTGCAACAAGTTGTTGTGCTCAGATTCTGTGGATGAAGAACCAGCTGACTGATTATGGTATTACTTATACAAAAACTTCAATCTTTTGTGATAACACCAGTGCAATTACCATATCTCACAATCCTGTCATGCACTCCAAAACCAAGCACTAATACCTAAGGTATCATTTCATCCGAGATCACATTATGAAAGGTGATATTGAACTTCATTTTATCCCCACTGATAAACAACTAGCTGACGTTTTTACAAAACCTTTAGATGTCAAAACTTTTAAACATCTCATCAGCGAGTTAGGAATGCTAAATCCTGTATAACATCATCTCAGGGGAAAGAGTCAAATATTTTTGTACTTAAAAGAATTTTATCTAAGGGGGAACTTTGCTTTCTGAAAAATATTTTGACTGATTGGTTTCAGTTGAGTTTTAAACTGAGATGGTTCACATATCTCAACTGATCATGCTCAGATTTTGTTGAGTCATCACTGAAATCAATCAGTCCTTTTTAATGTTGTTGGATGCTTGGTCAGTTGTGTGGACACGTTACTTTTACTGTGCAACAGTTAAATAATTATTTTTGTTAATGACGTGTCACACAAGTTACGTCGTAAATAAAAGGTAATGATCACTTTTTACTAAAAATTTGAAAAGCTTTTTGAAAATGTGGGGTCTCTAACCGTCTTTGCATTAAATGCGGACTCAACCTCAAAATTATTTCGGATTTCAAACCCGATCAAAATTACTTTGGAATAAAATAATAATACTTTTTGGTTTGAAGTTCAAAACTATTTTTAATTATTTTTTGTTAATGACGTGTCACACAAGTTACGTCGTAAATAAAAGGTAATGATCACTTTTTACTAAAAATTTGAAAAGCTTTTTGAAAATGTGGGGTCTCTAACCGTCTTTGCATTAAATGCGGACTCAACCTCAAAATTATTTCGGATTTCAAACCCGATCAAAATTACTTTGGAATAAAATAATAATACTTTTTGGTTTGAAGTTCAAAACTATTTTTAATTATTTATTTTGGAAAACCTTATGTCTTCCATAATAAATAGCCTTTTCAATACCATTCATTCATTTACTTCATTTTTCTTTTACTCCCAATCATCATGCACTCTCTTCATTCCTCTTCCGTCTTCAAATCTCAAAACCCTAAAATCAATTCAATCAATTTCAGTTTCAACTTGTAGAAATGGCAAAATCACTCATCGAATTCGAATATCGTCCATCTGCTGCAGTCAAACCAAGTCCAGAATGGCCAAAAGAATTTAATCCTTTATCTCTAAAGTTCAATATGAACAACTTTTTGGTCGCGCTGAACATTCATTCTAAAACTCTAATGGGGAGGATAAATAAATTTTTTGAAGAGTCTCCTTTCCATTATGCTTTGACTTCAAATCCTCAAGTTTTGTATCATAGATACTTGCTTGAATTCTGGAACACTGCTGTCATCAACAAGGATGAAAAATCCTATGTCTTCAATCTGAATGAGGGCACCAAGCAGTGTGTCATTACTCTTGAAGGGTTTAGACAATCTCTTCATTCAAACTATCTTCAGCCTCCAAAAGTCTATGCCAGAAGACTGAAAGGAATTAATTTCAGGGAGGTATTGCAGGCCATGGGACATGATCACATGGTCAATGCAAATGGTGATTTGAAGACCTCCGGCCACATATTTTTGTCAGGTTTCGGAAACTCATGGAAGTTCTTCTGGACTCAAATCGTTGAGTGCCTTGGTGGAAATTATGGTGGATTAGACCAGATTTCCCTACCTCAGTTGGAAATGGGGTATTACTTGTGGTATGGGATAAAGGTAGACTTTGCTGAGATACTCTTCTCTCAGTTAATTGGTAAATTAAAAGGAAAAAAAAGTCTACACATCTCTTTTCCCAGATTTCTGAGCATCTGCTTCATGAACATTCTTGGTGATGCGTATCATAATGAAGAGCTTGAGTCTTCAGCGACTGAATACTGCAGAGATTTCAAGAATTACTCTTCTCAGGAAGAGAAGTGATGCGTAAATCACGCGACAAACGACAGCGGAAGACTATTTTTGGTATTTTCTGGATTTTATATGAAACACACAACTAAACGAGACAATAAAGTAAAATGATAGATAAAAAGAATCCACCACCAAGACTCGTAAAGGCCAAGCCACCGGAATCAAGGATAAAGGAAACACTCCGCCCCACCACTACAATCGATAAAGGTCTAGCCACCACGATTATAGATAAAGGAAACCGAAGATTTAAAAGACCTCACCACAATATTTGATAAAGAACAAGTCACCACAAATATTGATAAAGGGGCCACTCCCAACCACCAAGATCAAAAGATCTATAAAGGTAAAAGAAGATTTTTGGTAAGAAATAGAGGCTGCTCTATTAATTTCATTCAACATTAACTTCTTTTACAATGAGAAATACAACCCCTATTTATAACCAAAACTATCTCCTAGGAATTAACGAAAAGTAATAATAAAATAATAAAATAATAAAAAGCTGTCTTGAACAAAAGACAACCACTAATTTATTAACCAATAAGAAAGGGACAAGCAATCTTCTAGAAGGATTCCTCCTGCAAGTGGGTCCACAAACCGTTATGAATAACGTTGTCACGCGCTCCTTCCTTTTCTTCTTTCGACAGCTGTCATTCCTTCTTTATTGGGTCCCCACACGTGATCAGACTTCATTGGTAGTACTGGAAACTAAAATTTGGACCTCAACTAGTGACTTCATCTGGAGCGTTCTTCAGGAGACTGGACTGGAGCTGGTCACTTGAGTGCTTTAGTGGAGAACTTCACTGGTGGACTTCTGGAAAGCTTACTGAAGGGTCTTGACTGGAACCTGGATCTGGAGGATCGTAACTGGAACCTGGAAACTGGAGCCTGGATCTGGAGGATCTTCACTGGAGGATGCACCTGGAGGATCTTCACTGGAGAATGCATCTGGAGGATCTTCACTGGAGGATCCACTGGAGGATCTTCACTGGAGAATGCATCTGGAGGATCTTCACTGGAGAATGCATCTGGAGGATCTTCACTGGAGAATGCATCTGGAGGATCTTCACTGGAGGATCTTTACTGGAGAATGCATCTGGAGGATCTTTACTGGAGAATGCATCTGGAGGATCTTCACTGGAGTATTCCATCTGGAGCATTTCGACTGAAGCAACTTACTGGAGTTATTCACTGAAGTAAAACTGGAACCCATTTCTGAAACCTCGTGACTGGAGCAAATTACTTGAGCTTTGACTAACGAGTCTTCACTGGTGTGCAACTGAAACATAGCTGTTAAGTTCACTGGTGGATGCTCGCTGAAGTATAACTTAAATAGAGCACTGGTCACCCACTTCTGACTAGTGTCACTGATAAATACTTGCTGAGGAACGACCTGCTGATGTAACCTTCTCACTGAAGTGTTACTAGTCGTTCTGAACACTAGATGATCACATCTGGTGTTGCCCCGTTCAGTGATCGTTGTTCTGGACACTCGCTGGTTGCATCTGGTGCTGACCAGTTCACTGGTCGCGATCAGTTGAAGTTGCTTCAGCGAGAGTTGTTTCTGATCAAGACTTATTTTGTCACTGGCGGGCAGCAAGATCAGTAAGGATTGTCTTATCACTTCAGTACTTGACTTAAGATCAGTATACACCAGTAGTTTAAATCCAATAAAGGATATCCAAGAGTTATTTGTTGCTTGCTGAACTTCATTTAATAAAAACACGAGCCAAATATTTATGCGGAAATGGCTCGGGGCCATTCCTGCATCAAGAAGTCAATCCGTCAGCTGAAATGATTCAGGTAATTTATAAAACTGTCTCAGCACGACCGACTGGTTCAGAAAGGACACTGAGCTGGCCACAAAAGAATGTGGGACCCATCTGGCCTAGTGGCTCATCTTGAAGGTGTCTAAACCCAAGACACCTTCATCCACCCTGCCACCTTCCTCATCCACTGACCAATCTGAGGACCTCCAGAAAGGTTCCTCAGAATCACCAAAGGGCTTATTAAAACTTCATAAATTTAATAAGTCCTCACAGCCCAAGGACATTAGTACCGAAGCTAACCCTTCTGGTTCTTCCCAACAAGAACCAGAAGAATCGAGTCAAAGGGAAAACCCACAAGCAACCATCCCCGCAAATTCTGTAGGAGGGGATGGTGAAGAAAATATAAGTGTGTCAGCCCAGCACACAGTAGAGTCCGTGTCTGCACTTGCACAAACTGATACTGCACAAATCTTACACTCTTCTGCAGCACAGACTGATGATGTTTCTGAGATGACACTCCTAAGAAACTGAAGTCTCCCACTCTACGGCCGATGAAGTAATTATTGAAGATGGCACGGGATTACCAAGACAACCCCGTGTCTGCTATCTCTGGCAGTGAAGCTTTGGCTGAGCCAACTTCTGCAATGAGTTCGATTGAGCCAATTAAATCTGGTAACGTTGCATCTGCTTTTGCAGTTGTTGAACCAGAAACTGGTTCGGATCCTCACCAGGGCATATCTGATCAGACTGCAGTCTTGACTGCTTTCTGGGATGAAGATGAGCCAAACCAAGGAATCAGTTCTCTTGCTGACTTTTAATTCGACGAGGGCTTATTGGAGGAGAATCAGTTGTCTAATTCTGAGCCAACTGCCAACCTTGTTGAACCCATAGCCAATCTCCCAGAAATCCAAATTGTTGAACAACCATATCGCCAACCACCAACAAGTCACAAACATCCTTATTTTCCACGCCCAACACCCGCATATGTCACCTCACCAATTTTCAGACCACAACTCCAACATTTACACCATCAAACTCAAAATGTTCCAAGGCCACCTGTTTATACCGATCCCAAAGTCAATGATTTGGACTCAGAAACTGAATCTGAGGAGCCAACTGATGCACAACTTGATAAAACTCTGGATGACCTTCGAACACTTCCCTTTGTTGCTTCAGTTTCCACACAACCTCCTCCTCCTTTAAGTGTGGAAGCTCAGTTAGAGAAATCAAATGCCGAAGTCCAAAGCCTACTTCTCAAGGTTGAGGACTTACTAAATCTCAAACTGCCAACACCAAGTCCCTCACTGATATGAAAGGTGTTCAAGTGTATCTTGGCACTGAACTTACAAAGGTAGCTGGAAATGAGGGATTGGTGGCTGGGAAGCTTAATGAGCTGTATTTGCTTGTAATAATATCATTCAGCCATCAAGGGAAGCCTTCCGACTGACAAAGAGAGATGTTCAAGCATCAGTGGTTGCAAACTTGACATCTTCAGTAGAATTAATGAAAATGGAAGTTGTGTCAGTCGGGAAGGAAGTTGAATCATTGGTGAAGAAGCCCAGTATTGATGAAAAAGCACTTGGGTCTTCGATTGGAGTTGGGGTATTTGATAAACTGAAGTCTGAGCTGGCTCAGGAACTTGTTGCTCAGATTTCTACTTCAGCGGCAGAGAAAGTTGATGAAAGGGTGAGAAGTATGGTGTCTGAACTCACTCAAGACACTACTAAGAGAGTTGACAAAGTTGTAGAAGATGTTCAGAAATCAATCTCAACTCTTGAAGTAGCTGTCAAGATCAGTCCAAGCAGCTGACTGAAATCATTACTGTATTGAAGAAAGAACATGTTGTTGCTCCCACCCCTGCTGCTTCATTTTCAAAAGATGATCGAAAGCAGTTGTCTGACTTATTGAATAAAGAAAATCTGACCCTCAACTCTTCTTTCAGGTTGAGGTCTCAGTTCTTTCATGGCAAGGGTCTTGCTGATTGTCTGAAACAGCAAAGTTGGGAACCTCTGAAGAATATGATGGTGGCTATTGAGGAATTTGCTAAATTACCTTCAGAGGTCCCCAAAGGGGGAAAAGATGTTGTTCCCATTGGCTTGTTATCCAGTACTCAAGATGAATTGAAGCAACAAAGAAACAACTGAGCAGTAGTGCCAGTTCAGGGGGAACAACATATTTCTGAAGCACAAGTATCTGAACCACCAATGAAAGACAGGGGAAAAGTCCAGATGGTGGAAGAGCCAAAATCAAAGAAAAAAGGCTCTGGATTGTTTAAACTGTTGATAATACCTGATGCGGAAATGACCCCGAACCATTTCCACAAAAAAGGTTGGTTCGTATATTTATTAATCAAAGATCAGCAAGCAACCATGTACCCCTGGATATCCTTTATTGGCATTATACTACTGGTGTATGTTGATCTTGATACTAATTCGAGTATTGAAGTTTTGCAACCAAAGACAAAAGTCGTTGGTCTTAAAGTTCATTAGTGACAAAACAAGCCTTGATCAACAACAACTCTTCAGTAACTTCATTTCAATAGTGCTCCAGTTGGATCCTCCAGATGCATTCTCCAGTAAAGATCCTCCAGATGCATTCTCCAGTGAAGATCCTCCAGGTGCATCCTCCAGTGAAGATCCTCCAGATCCAGGCTCCAGTCTCCAGTCTCCAGTCTCCAGACTCCAGTCTCCAGACTCCAGGCTCCAGTCTCCAGTCTCCAGATCCAGTCTCCAGTCTCCAGACTCCAGTCTCCAGTCTCCAGTCTCCAGTTTCCAGACTCCAGTTGACATGGCAGTGGACCCAATAAAGAAGGAATGGCAGCTGCTGACAGGGATAAGGAAGGCACGTGTGACAACGTTATTCCTAACGGTTTGTGGGCCCTTGTGCAGAAGGAATCTTTCTAGAAGCTTTGTCTGTCCTTTTCCTATTGGTGGATAAATTAGTGGTTGTCCTTAGCACATGACAGCCTTTTATTTATTTAATATTTGTACTTCTTTATTCCTAGGAAATAGCATGTGTGTGGCTATAAATAAGTGCTTAATTTCTCATTGTAAGGCAGTTAGTTGATGTTGAATGAAAATTAATAGAGCAGCCTCTATTTCTTACAAAAATCTTCTTTTACCTCTATAGATCTTTTGATCTTGGTGGTTAGGAGTGACCCCTTTATCAATATTTGTGGTGACTTGTTCTTTATCAAATATTGTGGTGAGGTCTTTTAAATCTTCGGTTTCCTTTATCTATAATCATGGTGGCTAGACCTTTATCGATTGTAGTGGTAGGGCGGAGTGTTTCCTTTATCCTTGATTCCGGTGGCTTAGCCTTTACGAGTCTTGGTGGTGGATTCTTTTATCTATCATTTTAATTTTATCGTCTTGTTTTATTGTTTGTTTCATATAAAATCCAGAAAATACCAAAAATAGTCTTCTGCTGTCGTTTGTCGCGTGATCTACGCATCATTACCCTATCCATGACCCGACCGCAAATGAAAACAAACTGAAGGAATTGTAGAGGAAGGTCTCCAATCAGTTCATTGCTTACCGAGAAAATAAAGAAAGGGAAAGGGCACAACATCTATCGATGGGAACCCTGGACCATATTGATGTTGCAGCTTTGGGTCTTTCCTTAGATAGATATTTGAAAATTAAAGAAGAGCACCATATTGATGCTGCAGCTTTGGTTCTTTCCTTAGAAAGATATTTGAAAATTAAAGAAGAGCCCAGAGTGCAGAAAGCAGTGGCTGATATGGAGTATGGGAGGATGTATTCTCAGATTGAACAGAAGTTGGACCAACTCACATTCAAGATGTCCATTGAGGACTTGGTTAAAATCAGAATGAGTTAGATGGAAATTAAAAGAAAATCAATTCTAGCTGAAGTTGCCAAGGCTAAGAAGGAAAAGGCAAGGTAGCAAACCAAAATCAAGGTCAATGGACCAAGATCAACAAGGAAACACACTCGTGATGCTAATCTCTCAACCTTCAAACCAATCATTTCTCAGAGTGCTGCTGAAATTCAAAGAAAGACTGAACTTGGTCAGTATGAGCACTATCTGAAGCATCGATCTCATCCAGCCAAAATTGTTGATGTGGAAATATTAAAGGAGGATGGATTGAAGTTATTTGATCTGGTTGTGACAAGAGAAGGAAGAGCACCATCTGAGTATAATCAGACGTCTGTCCATGAGTTTGGTTTGTCTGAACATAGAGAGATGATCCCCATTATGAAATCAAAGCCAAAGTCTCATCTGATTGGTGCATGGATGTTGAAAATACAACAAAGATGCAGGCTAAGGTTGAAATGGGAGGAAGAATGTTTGGGAAAGGTGCTTCTCACTGAAGAGGAAAGCTACTGAAGGTCCTTCAGGCTCGAGGCCATCAAAAAAGTAGTTTTACTCTTTCAGTTCTGTCATTTACTTGTATTTTTATTTTACACTTGTAACAAATACTTCATTTCAGTCTTGTATATATAAGTTGGAAGCTGTAGCCAAAAAGTAGGTGATAAGATTAAGTTTAAAAAACACAGAAGAAAAATTCTAAGGCATCAATGATCTATAAGATGTCCTTAGAAAATTTTTATAACTTGATCAAAACTTGCATTTCAGACTTACAAACATGTATAGATAGAAGTCTGAGATGCATGCACTATTTCAGGACAAATAGGGGGAATTTAGGTCGAAAACGACCAAGTATAATTTGTCAAGAAATAGTTGAAGACCAGTAAAAAATACTTGTACAGGATTCTAAAACATCTCAGTTTCAAAATATTCACTGAGCTTCACTTCAGTTCAGATCAACCTCAAACTATCAGAAGTCGAAGACTGAAGACTAAAGAGAGAGAATCATCTCAGTAGCAGAACTCAGAGAAGATTCTACCTGATCAAAGACTGAAGCATCTCAGTGTAAAGTACTTACAACACTTTACACTTATTACGAGGAAGCCTTTTTTACTTTACCAACCTTTACCAGGATAATACCATATTGTCTGGCAAAGTACAAAGTTGAGTAAAAAGGTTGAGAATAAAGGTGAGCTGTGATGCGGAAATGTCCAGATTCACTGAACTGGAGAAACTCAGCGAACTGAAGAAGCTAACCGAGCTGAAGGAAACTGAACTGATCATGTCATCTGAACAAGCCATGTTGATTCTTCCAGCAGTAGCCTATTTCAGACAAGTCTTTTCTGAACCAGTCCAGTCACCAGTGGTAACACTTCTCCAGTGGCAAGCTCCAGTGACCAACTCTGGTAGTCCACCAGTGAAGCACTCCAGTGAAGCGCTCCAGATGACTGCTCCAGACGACTACTCCAGATGAATGCTCCAGTGACCAACACTGAAGGTCCACCAGATGACTGCTCCAGATTTATGTTCCATTGTCCAGATAATAAAGTCCCCACTGAAGTCCTATGTCTGTAGGTCCAATAAAGAAGGAATGACAGCTGTCAAGGAAAGAGCGTGTGACTAACGGTATTGTGGGACCACTTGCAGGGGAATATTTCTAGAAGCTTTACTTGTCCATTTTCTATTGGTTAATTAATTAGTGGTGGTCCGTAGCACATGACAGCTTTTTGATTATTTTATTGTATTTCGTTATTTCCTAGGTAGAGCATGTGGCTATAAATAGAGGCTTATTTTCCTTGTAAAAAGTTAGTTGATGTTGAATGAAATTAATAGAGCAGCCTCTATTTCTTACCAAAAATCTTCTTTTACCTTTAGAGATCTTTGATCTTGGTGGTTAAGAGTGACCCCTTTATCAATATTTGTGGTGACTTGTTCTTTATCAAATATTGTGGTGAGGTCTTTTAAATCTTCGGCTTCCTTTATCTATAATCGTGGTGGCTAGACCTTTATCGATTGTAGTGGTGGGGCGGAGTGTTTCCTTTATCCTTGATTCCGGTGGCTTGGCCTTTACGAGTCTTGGTGGTGGATTCTTTATCTATCATATTATTTTATTGTCTTGTTTTGTTGTTTATTTCATATAAAATCCAGAAAATAACAAAAATAGTCTTCCGCTGTTGTTATCACGTGATTTACGCATCAAATTTGGTATCAGAGACAGGTTTTCAAAAAGGTTTCTTAATCTTTTTATCCGTGGGTTTTTGTTGTTTGGTTGATTAGATCTGTCGGAGTTTTGTTTAGATCTGTTGATTTATTGTTTAGATCTATTGGTTATTTGCTTGGATCTATTGATTGTGAGCTGTTTGTTGGTTATAAATGACATATAGACGAGATATGACTTTAGAAGAAGCTCATAATGTTAGAAGAGATAGGCAAATAGAAGATCTACAAGAAACTCTTGGTAAAATAGTCCATATGTTAGAAGATGGTGGTTTACGATTTAATCGAGAAAATATTGTTACTAGTGAAAGAGATTCTGAATCTCAAGGTCCTAGTGAAAGATCTGATAGTATAACCAGAAACTCTAGTGATTCTGATGAACCACATCCTAGAGAAAGGCGTAGGAGGCATAAGGGTGATGATACTAGGGATATTAAGATAGATCCACCAGATTTTAATGGGTCTTCTAACCCAGAAGAGTATTTTGAATGGGTCCAGGTGATGGACAGAATAATGGAAATAAAAGGTTATGATGATAGAAAAAGTTTCAAAGTTGCCATCATTAAACTTAAGAAATATGCTTCATCTTGGTATGATAACATGAAATCTGAAAGAGAGTACAAGGGCAAAAGTAAAATCAAGACCTGGTCCAAACTGAAAGAGGTTATGCAGAAGAGGTTTGTTCCCCAGTCGTACAAGCAAGATCAGTATCTACTGATGAATAATCTGAAACAAGGTGCTAAAGAAGTGGTAGAGTGTATATCAGGGAGTTTGAGCAACTGAAGACCAGAACTGGTGTGAATGAAACTGAAGAGCACACTATTGCCAGATTTCTTGGTGGTGGATTCTTTATCTATCATATTATTTTATTGTCTTGTTTTGTTGTTTATTTCATATAAAATCCAGAAAATAACAAAAATAGTCTTCCGCTGTTGTTATCACGTGATTTACGCATCAAATTTGGTTGGTCTGAACGCTGCCATCACTGAGAAGATTGAGTTGCAGCCTATCTGGACATATGAAGGTGCATGCAAGATGGCTATCCAGATTGAAAGACAACTGAAGAAGAAGGTTTCATACAAGTCATTCTGTAAGGTTACTGCCAGTGCAAGTCAACCAGTTGCCAGTCAACCAGTTCCCAGATTTACTGAAGCTGTTCAGAAATCCTTCAAAGGCAAAGAAAAAGAAACTGGAGGATTGAAAGAACCAGTTGGAAAGAAATGTTTTAAGTGTCATGGCTTTGGTCACTTCCAGGCCCAGTGTCCTAATCAAAGAGCCTTGACTGCCAAGGAGATTGAGTGTTTTCCAGATGTCGACACTGAAGAAGGTGAGCCAGTGTATGATGAAGATGAAGAAGAAGATGAGTCTTATATTGGTGCAGATGTTGGAGAAATGTTGGTTGTCAGAAAAGTGATGCATGCTGATGAAGTTACCACTGATACTGCCCAGAGGGAGAACATTTTTCACTCTAGATGCACAGTCAAAGGAAAAGTTTGTGATCTGATCATTGACGGTGGGAGTTGTGCTAATGCTGCTTCAACTTACATGGTAGAGAAACTGGCACTACCTACAGTTAAGCACCCTCGACCTTGCAAGTTGCAATGGCTCAGTGAAGGATCAGAGGTAAAAGTTATTCGTCAAGTTACTATTCCGTTTTCAATTGGATCAGTTTATCAAGACAAAATTGTTTGTGATGTTGTACCAATGGATGCGTGTCATATTTTACTGGGTAGGCCTTGGTTATTTGACAATAATGTTTTTCATAATGATCGTATGAATTCATATTCAGTATTTGTAAGTGGGAAGAAGGTCACTCTGACTTCTTTAAAACCCATTGAAATATTGAAAATTAATAAGAAAGACCAGCCCAGTAAGCCTTTGTTTTTGTCTCAAGTTGAAGTCGAAGAAGAGTTATCTGAAAGCTCTCCAGTTATGATGCTACTGGTCGTTGAAAAATCTGAAGAGAAGGAGTTCACTGGTGTACCCAGTCTCCTGAAGACTTTACTGAAGGAATTCACTGACGTTTTCCCAGAAGACCTACCTGAAGGTTTACCACCAGTAAGAGGAATTGAACACCAGATTGACCTGGTTCCAGGATCAGTTCTTCCAAACAAAGCTGCTTACAGATGTTCGCCTAATGAAGCTAAAGAGTTACAGAAGCAAGTCGATGAGTTGGTTGAGAAGGGATATGTGAGAGCAAGTATGAGTCCTTGTTCAGTGCCAGCTCTCCTGGTTCCAAAGAAAGATGGTACAATGAGAATGTGTGTTGATAGCAGGGCCATCAACAATATAACCATTAAGTATAGATATCCCATTCCAAGATTGGATGATATGCTTGATGAGTTACATGGCTCCAAAGTATTTTCAAAGATCGATCTCAGAAGCGGCTATCACCAGATAAGGATGAAAGATGGAGATGAGTGGAAAACTGCTTTCAAAATCAAGGGAGGTTTGTATGAATGGTTAGTTATGCCTTTTGGCTTATCTAATGCTCCCAGTACTTTCATGAGACTGATGAATGAAGTTCTCAGGCCACTCATTGGCCAGTTTGTTGTTGTTTACTTTGATGATATTCTGGTATATTCAAAATCTGAAGCTGAACATGTTAGCCATCTGAAGAAGGTATTTGAACTGTTGAGAAAACACCAGTTGTATGGCAAACTGGAGAAATGTGATTTTATGGTGGAAAGTGTGATATTTCTGGGATATGTTGTTTCAAAAGAAGGAATTTCTATGGATCCCTCTAAGGTTGATGCCATCAGATCATGGCCAGTTCCAACTACAATCACTGAAGTAAGAAGTTTTCATGGATTGGCGTCATTTTATAGAAGATTTATCAAGAATTTCTCTACAGTTGTAGCTCCAATTACTGACTGTCTGAAGAAAGGCGTGTTCAACTGGCCGAATTCAGCCCAACTGGCGTTTGAAGCACTGAAGAATAAGCTCAGTTCAGCTCCAGTCTTATCCTTACCAGATTTTGATATGTTATTTGAGCTAGAATGTGATGCAAGTGGAGTAGGTATTGGTGCAGTTTTAGTGCAAGCAGGGAGACCAGTTGCATACTTCAGTGAGAAGCTGAATGGATCTAAACTGAAGTACAACACTTATGATAAAGAATTTTATGCCATTATTCGTGCTATCACTCACTGGTCACATTATCTGAAGCCAAAGCAGTTTGTCTTATTTTCTGATCACGAAGCACTGAAGTTTATAAATGGTCAACACAAGCTTAATGCCAGACATGCCAAATGGGTAGAATTCTTACAGTCTTATTCATTTGTTTCAAAACATAAAGCTGGAGTTTGTAATGTTGTTGCTGATGCACTGTCACGAAGATACTCACTGTTATCTATTCTGGAGGCAAGAGTTCTTGGATTTTATTTCATTAAGGAATTGTATGCTCCTGATCCAGATTTTTCTGAAAGATTCACTGAAGCTAATCAGAAGGGACCATTTACTGTACAAGATGGTTTCTTATTTAAGAATGGAAAGTTGTGCATTCACATAGGTTCGATTAAAGATTTACTGATAAGAGAAGCACATGGTCTAGCTGGTCATTTTGGAATCAACAAAACTAGAGAGATCTTGACTGAACATTTCTACTGGCCAAGTCTACTGAAGGACGTCCAGAATATTATCAGTCGCTGCCCAACTTATCACCAGGCCAAGGCGACTTTTCACAAGGGTTTGTATACTCCTCTTCCAGTTCCAAGCCAACCATGGGAAGATCTGAGTATGGATTTCATTGTTGCACTGCCCAGAACCCAGAGGGGAAAAGATTCAATTATGGTGGTTGTTGATCGATTTTCGAAGATGGCACATTTTATTGCTTGTAACACAACCAATGATGCTTCAGCAGTAGCGAATTTATTCTTTAAAGAGATTGTCAGATTGCATGGAATTCCAAAGACAATTGTGTCAGATCGAGATGTGAAATTTCTGATTTATTTCTGGAAGACTCTATGGAGGTTGATGGGTAGCAGATTGTTGTTCAGTACGTCTCACCATCCTCAGACTGATGGACAGACTGAAGTCACGAACAGAACAATTGGCATGTTATTGAGAACACTGGTGAAGAAGACACTGAAAGATTGGGATCTGAAGCTTGCTCATGCTGAGTTTGCTTTCAACAGAGCTCCTAACAATTCTACCAGTAAATCCCCGTTTGAAATCTGTATGGTGTCAATCCACTGACTCCCATTGATTTAATTCCATTTTCAATTGAACCAAAAGCAAGCATTGAAGCTGAAACCAGAGCAAAAGAGATAAAGAAAATTCTTGGAGAAGTGAAGGCCAGAATAGAAAAGGCAAATGCCAGTTACAAGGCCAGAGCAAACAAGAATAGAAAGCAGCCCGATTTTTCACCAGGTGATCTTGTGTGGGTGTATCTGAGAAAAGAAAGGTTTCCAGCGAAGAAAAAGAGTAAACTGATGCCCAGAGCTGAAGGTCCGTTCAAGATTCTGGAGAGATATGGCGATAATGCTTACAAGGTTGAGTTACCTGGAGATATGGCAGTTTCAAGTACTTTTAATGTGGGAGATCTGATGCCTTATCTGGAGGATGAGTACCTCGAAGACTTGAGGACAAGTCTCTTTTCAGAGGGGGAGAATGATGCGGAAATGTCCAGATTCACTGAACTGGAGAAACCCAACGAACTGAAGAAGCTAACCGAGCTGAAGGAAACTGAACTGATCATGCCATCTGAACAAGCCATGTTGATTCTGCCAGCAGTGGCCCATTTCAGACAAGTCTTTTCTGAACCAGTCCAGTCACCAGTGGTAACACTTCTCCAGTGGCAAGCTCTAGTGACCAACTCTAGTAGTCCACCAGTGAAGCACTCTAGAGGACTGCTCCAGACGACTACTCCAGATGAATGCTCCAGTGACCAACACTGAAGGTCCACCAGATGACTGCTCCAGATTTATGTTCCATTGTCCAGATAATAAAGTCCCCACTGAAGACCTATGTGTGTGGGTCAAATAAAGAAGGAATGACAGCTGTCATGGAAGGAGCGTGTGACTAACGGTATTGTGGGACCACTTGCAGGGGAATATTTCTAGAAGCTTTACTTGTCCATTTTCTATTGGTTAATTAATTAGTGGTGGTCCGTAGCACATGACAGCTTTTTGATTATTTTATTGTATTTCGTTATTTCCTAGGTAGAGCATGTGGCTATAAATAGATGCTTATTTTCCTTGTAAAAAGTTAGTTGATGTTGAATGAAATTAATAGAGCAGCCTCTATTTCTTACCAAAAATCTTCTTTTACCTTTAGAGATCTTTGATCTTGGTGGTTAGGAGTGACCCCTTTATCAATATTTGTGGTGACTTGTTCTTTATCAAATATTGTGGTGAGGTCTTTTAAATCTTCGGTTTCCTTTATCTATAATCGTGGTGGCTAGACCTTTATCGATTGTAGTGGTGGGGCGGAGTGTTTCGTTTATCCTTGATTCCGGTGGCTTGGCCTTTACGAGTCTTGGTGGTGGATTCTTTATCTACCATATTATTTTATTGTCTTGTTTTGTTGTTTGTTTCATATAAAATCCAGAAAATAACAAAAATAGTCTTCCGCTGTTGTTATCACGTGATTTACGCATCAAGCTGTCACATCAAAGTGACTTTTACACACATGCTTTATTTACGCATGTTAAGGAATTGATTTCAATTCCTTAAATGCTCTCAACCATAATTTGTACGGCCAAGTCCACATCATCATGGACTTCGCCTATATAGAAGGCAATCTTTTTAGTTGCAAAATGCTCGAAAATTTGGCATTGGAACATGAGATTTATACTCTAAGTATTCTTATGAGTATTTCCAAGTTTATTAGATCACTTGTATTTCAAGGTTGTTTAGATATTACACTTTGGTGTTTATCTTTGTTCCTCAACAACCTTTGTATTTTGTTTAACCCATCAAGTTGGGACTTACACTTTCTGTCTTCACAGTTATATGAAACATACAAGATATGGTTC
Organism: Erigeron breviscapus; assembly: GCA_034093135.1. Taxonomy (NCBI): domain Eukaryota; kingdom Viridiplantae; phylum Streptophyta; class Magnoliopsida; order Asterales; family Asteraceae; genus Erigeron; species Erigeron breviscapus. Next base: position 99,952,385 of record CM067172.1, on the reverse strand, counting down.
AAGATGATCTAAAGTAACTTCATCCCTTTTTGGTTAAACCTTATTCCAAGTGGTAGAAGGTTATACGATATGGCATTATTGAGAGTTATCTTGTTTTTGTGCCTATTAATAATGATTCGCGAATCAATCAAAAGTTAGCCTTGATTTATATAAATCTTCACGGTTTCCAAAATAAGTGAAACTTATCAAAATCAAGGGTTTATAGAATTCTTAGATTCAGTGAGAGCGATGTAGATCTTGAAAGGTTTCAAGAAACACGAATCACAACCTTCTTAAGATGATTAGCCATTACGCGTGGTAGGCCTTAGAGTGTAAGCTCAGAGGCGCAGTGGATTTAGGTTAAACCGAATATCTACATGTTGGATTAGTAGGTGCTAATCGAAAGATCCATATAAATGTTGATTAGAAAGCTTGTAAAGTTCCAAAGCATTCGAAGTCAATAAGATTGATTTCTGAATCCAACTTGAAGCTAGTCTTGAAGTAACAAGATACTAATTGCCACAAGCTCATACATTAGCTATGAGTTTTAGGCAATAAAAGTTCACCTTAGCGAGTACGATAGATGGTGCAACCCAAAAGGTTATTTCAAAACCTTTACATAGTATCTTGAGATATGATCACAAACTTCAAAATATCAACATTCCAAATGTGCTCTTTAGAAGCATAATAGATTAACGCGTTTATGTTGGTTAATCCAAACAAAATTAAATAATTGTGCATTGACTTGGAATTTAATCTATGAATGTTAGCTTAAGTAAGGTTACAATGACCGTATCTAGAATTGTCTTTAGACAAATGTTCACTTTGGATGAACCTCATGACATTGAGGAGAGACTCAAAATGAAACTTTTTTTCGGTAAAAGGCCGTCACCCCTGGTTCATTTTATAAATGATAAACAAATAAGTACTGGCGGTATGGCTGAGAACCAAACCGACAAATTACAAATAGCCAAAAAAATGGCAAACCAACAACTTCCTAAACGCGCATGACATACAAACCATTTCAAGCGCCAAAACCAGTAACCTAGCAGCTAGTTACAAAGAGACCAGTAAAATACACCCTATTACACTGCGTTATATAATGAAACAGGTAACTTCCACGTGTCAACCAGCTTTTCAACACGAGCATTCTGCTTGAAACGCAGACTAAGAAGCTTTAACCGAACCGTAGCCCAAATAACTTCACAAAGCTGCTGAACGGATCTCTTTGTCTTGTTAAATAAACGATTGTTCCTCTCCTGCCAAATAACATAAGAAGTAGCAGCTAATACAAGTTTATGCGAAATAACATCCACAGTCTTCTTCTTAGCAGAAGGAATCATAGAAGATATAATAGAGCTCCAGCACGCCAAGTTTGTAGCAAAGCTTGCCATGGTACAAATATGATTCCAAACCTATATGGAAAAAGAGAACTCAAAGAACAAATGCTCATGCGAATCAGGTTGCAACTCACATAAAGAACACACCGAAGATAATGTAGATGTGGAATTGACATCCCAAGCGTGAAGCATATCTTGCGTCTTTAACTTCTTCTTCATAACCAACCATAAATGAAAAGCATGCTTTGGTATGCATTCCGTAAACCAAACTAGAGGAAACCAAACTACCTCTGGAGCTCTCGGTTGTATACATTCCCAAACCATGGAAACAGAGAAATCCTGAACAATCCCATTACAATCCTTCCAAACAAGCTGATCTGTAAGATTAGAAATCACCGGTGGGGGAAAATTAGGGAGGTGAGCGCTCCAATCTGAAGGCCAACTCCACATACCTTCATTAATAATATGCGCAACTCTTGAGTTATTATGAAAACCCGCATTAGCAATTGAACGAGAGGAAACTCTTTCACATAATGGGCTGAAATCACACCAGTTGTCGTACCAAGCAGAAACGTTCATACCATTTCCAATAATATACCAAAAAAATTTCCGAACAACCGGGTGAATTTGAAGTAACTTACGCCATCTCCAAGTCAAATTACCGCTATATGGAACCTCCCAGAAACTTCTATCTTTTAACTTATACATATGAATCCATTGAACCCATAATGGTTCCTTACGAGATAATTAATTCCAAATGTGAACTGACATAAGAGCATTAGTTTCTAGAAACCTGGAGACGTCTTATACCAAGTCCTCCTTCAGTCTTTGGAAGGCAAACAACTTCCCAAGCGACTTTAGATTGACCTCTCTTCGAACTCCCTTGGGACAAAAAAAAACCTCGTAAAATTTGTTCAATTTCAGCAATGACACTTGTGGGAAGCATAAAAATAGAAGACCAATAGACATGCATACTAGATAAGACCGATTGAATCAAATGTAACCTTCCTGCAAAGGAAAGAAACCTTGACTTCCAATCAGACACTCTATTCTTCACTTTTTCAATCAACTCTTTACAATCTCTATACACCAGTCTGGTAGAAACAAGCGGGACTCCCAAATACTTAACTGGTAGTGTACCTTCCTCAAAAGGTAGAACATTAAGAATAGCACGTTTCACATGATTCAATACATTACAAAAAAAGGATGTGCTTTTTGGTAAACTAGGAGCCAAACCAGATACGTTCTTGAACTCTTCTATTTTATTTTTTTTTTTGGTAAAGGGGAATTTAAACCCCGGTAAGCTTTTATAAATCACCCAAAAGAAGATTATTACAAGTAGCTTGGCAAAGTACCAAACTAATTCATACATATGACATGCCATATGTATGTGAAACAATAACGTCACAAACGACCTAGCTGAACAATACATAAAAAAGGCTAATAACATCAAAAGCATTAATAATACACCTCTAATATGTAAGTAACCAATATCAAACATCAACCTCTATCATTCTACCAAATCGAAACCAAATCTCAAACATGCACATCACAGTGAAGAGCTCAAAATGGCTAACCAAATGGAGACTCCTACCCTTAGATAAATCCAAAGGCCTGTCAGAGGGACACATTTAGAAGACTGGTTGACATCTTAATGGCAAAACAATAAAAGTGATGTTTAATAAATGTTTACGTGATATCCAACTTCCATTCTTCTAGGATGCTTCTTCCTTGAATCTTTTTCTTGAACTTCATAGTGGCTAACTTCATCCGGACAGTAGACACAATAACATCACGCAATTGAGCAACCGAACTTCATAGTGGCCAACTCTTCTAACGCTTCCATAATGACCTTTGCTAAATCAACATCACCATGTAAGAAAATAATGAGATCATCTGCAAAACAAAGGTTAATAATATCCAAGCGATCACATTTAGGATGATATGTGAAACCATCAGAATGCGCCACCTTCTTCTTCAGAATACGAGTAAGCACCTCCATAACCAGTGTAAACAAGTATGGTGATAAAGGATCACCCTGTCTCAGTCCACTTTTTCCAGCAAAAAAACCATGAAGCACGCCATTAATATTTAATGAAAAAGAAGCAGTAGCCACACAAGTCATGATCCAATGAACCATCTTCGCATGAAACCCAAAACCAACCAGAATCTTCTTCAAAAAAGGCCAATCAACGGTATCTTATGCTTTTTGAATATCAACCTTAAAGGCACATCTAGGTGTACCTCTATCAAGATGATAATTATGCATCAACTCCTGCGTCATTAAAATATTATCCGAAATACGTCTTCTAGGAATGAATGCTGATTGATTGACACTAACAAGGTCGTGAAGTGCATCTTTAATCCGATTATCAATAATCTTAGATATACACTTGAAAATAACATTACAAAGAGAAATAGGTCGATAATCAGTTACCCTATTAGGTGAAGCAACCTTCGGTAACAGAGAAATAATAGTGTGGTTCAACTCCTTTAGTAATCGACCTTGAACAAAAAACTCCTTGACAGCCTTAAGAAAATCAACTCCTACAATATCCCAAGCATTAGTAAAAAATTCCACATTAAATCCATCAGGACCCGGAGCCTTATCATTACCCATAGAAAATAATGCCTCCTTTATTTCCTCCCCCGTTACCTCCTTAATCATAAGAAGAGCCGAATCAGGAGATAAAGAATTAGAAAACAAGCCCGAAGTATCCATATCATCCACACAACAGTTTTATAGTGTTCAACGAACACTTTAGAAACATTTTTACCAGTCCAAAGTTTTATAGTGTTCAACGAACACTTTAGAAACATTTTTACCAGTCCAAAGTTTTATAGTGTTCAACGAACACTTTAGAAACATTTTTACCAGTCCAAAGTTTTATAGTGTTCAACGAACACTTTAGAAACATTTTCACCAGTCACACAAACACCATCCGAATCCATGATAGCATCAATTCTAATCCTGGAAACACGAGCCTTAACAACCTTGTGAAAATAAGCAGTGTTAGAATGACCAACCCTAAGCCAGTTAATTTTAGCCTTTTCTTTCAGAAATCTTTCTTCTTATAAAACCGCATCATTATAGGCTTGAAGAGAGATAGCTTCATGTACACGAAGCTAGGCATTAGACGGGTCCTTATCAACTGCTTTTTGAAGCTCATCAAGCTCTGCCCTTAATTCATCAACTTTTTTATGAAGATTACCTCTACTAAAAAGAAGCTTGCGAAGAGGCTTTTTGAGAGAATCTTCAACTTCTTTACAATACGAAACATATCATGACCTTCAACCACTTCATTCCAACCATCAGCAACAACCTGTTTAAAATGAACATTATGAACGATAGCATTAGAAAATTTAAATGGCTTAGGCTTAAATCTTGCTGATGATGGGATACAAAGAATGGCAAGAGTGTGATCAGAAGAACGGTAAGGCTGAAACATTGCATAGGCTCCAACACAAGATGACATAAAGTTCTGATTTGCCATAATCCTATCAATCTTCTTCAGAATACCATTACCACCTTTAGGTTTTTGGTTCCAAGTAAACCTCAACCCCATACTATTTACATCAGAAACTCCAAGATGATCAACGCACTCTTTAAATTCACGCATCTATAACCATCTTAGAAAAACCAACATCTTTATCGTTTAAAAACAGAGCTGCATTAAAATCACCCAACAACACCCAAGGGTTATCTTTAACAAAGACACTATGAGCAAGCAAATTCTCCCACAAGCTAACAGAAGTTTTTTATTAGCTTTATAAAAGAACATTATGTGCATAAACAAAAGAACATAACAGAAGTTTTTTATCAGCTTTATATATCATTTGTGCATGCATTACTTGATCAATCTGAGCAACAATCATAACATCCACAACATCAAGATTCCAACCAAGGATGATTTGAGAACACCTGTTACAGATATTACCATTTGACGTCCAATTCCACCCTCTAAAAACCTGAGCACACAAACTTTCCAAATTACCTACAGAAATATGCGATTCAAGTATTGCACATACAGACACTTTATTCTCACTAACAACCTGACGAACCTCACTTTGTTTAGGGGTTTGGTTCATACCCCTTATATTCCAAGAGGCAATATTAAACATGGGAAACATCAGCAGTAGGAGTGCTTGCCCCTGTAGGATGCGCCATAAACTCAGAAGTTTCATCAAACACATTAATAACATCATCACTATCATCCCCTTTATCAACCTTTTTTAACGAGTCAAAACCCCCAGAATCAGAATTAATAGGGTACCCATACTCGTCTACATTATTAAGGTCATCAAAAGTATTAGTCATATGAATACCTGAGGAAGAAGTAGATGTAGCATTCAGATCAACAGGAGTCTTCTTTTTGGCAGCTTCACCCCCGGTATTCTTAGATTTATACACAAAATTCGGTTTTGGTTTAGAAAACCGAATACCCTCAATCTTCTGCTTTTGGCCAGCTTCTTGTGTACCCTTCCCTTGCTTAAAACCTTTGCGTTTAACCACTTCAAACCCATCATCATCTACTTGAACTTCCTTCGTGACTTTTACCCATTTGAGACATTGATCATTCACACGCCCAAACACTTTACAAGCAGCACATCTAGGTGGAAGCCACTCATATTCGACTTGAATAGCTTGCTTGGTAAACCCACCATCGTTGACTTTAGGGATGCCAATCACCAATTCTTTCTTTAAATCATTACTAGCATCCAACTCAATCAAAGCCCTAGCAAATGAACTTCGTCCCCATGATTCCACACACATATGACTCGTATACGAGTCCAACATCAATGGTTTACATATTTTCGTGGCAATCAAGCTCAATCCATCCTCCGAAAAGGCAACCAAAGGGATATTCTTTAACCTGACCCACACCGGAACCTTACTCACTTCATGTTTAGTGAGATTAACAGACGGATTCCAATGATGCAGGAATATGGGATTCGACCTGATTAACCATGGTCCTTTCTCTAAAACTTTCTCCAACCCTTCCTTCGTATCAAATTTGAAGAAGAAAAACCCCATGGAATTCATCATTACTTTTTTCAGACCAAATTTCGCCCACGTGTTTTTCACATAATTTTCTACCACCGGAAAAGCTAACCTCGTACCCAAAAAATACCCATATAGAGTGTTTTCAAAACGAGAGCTCACTTGTTTAACAGTTTCCAAAGGTAATACCAAGTCAACACCATCCACAACCTCACTAGAATCCAATGAGAATGAACGAAAATTAGCCTTACGCTCAGAACCCGTCGACTGAACAATATTAGCATAGGATTTCTTAGGAGCTTCATCTACATGCTGCTCCATTGGTTTTTTCCCATCATCCATACCACCACCCAAAGGAGATTCAAAGTTTGCAGGCGGTGGAGGCATCTCAGAAGAGACATTAGAAGAATCAGACCCATTCGAAACACTAGGGTTTCGAACCGGCTTAAAATTAGATTGCATGGCTTTCAAATTTCCTAACCTATCACGTAAAGAAATAAGATCAAAATCAGTAACAACTATCTTCATTCAATAGCTAACCCTTTAAAACACCAACGACGAGCACAGGAAATCTTGAAGAACAAAGCAAAACCAAAACCCTAAAAACTCTAGAACCCTAAAAATGATTGTTACCCCCCTTGATCAGTTAGTAACCAGAATTAGTTCTAGGAATGTAGTCGACCAAACTAGAATCCGACAGATTCTGATTAATAACCAAATAGAAGAAACAAACAGATCGAAAATAGGATGACACGAAAAGACTCAAAGCCCTAACAACGAAAATAACTTGGAAAAATACAAAAACAAAAGCAACCTGATCTAAAAGAAGATCAAATTGCGATCATAATCATGTTAAGCAAGACAATATCGACCAAATTAGGGCAAGGAAAGAGAAGCAGATCGGCCAACTAGAGAGAGAGCGGAATTAGGGTTGATATAATTTTTTTAATTAATCGACTCAAAATGAAACTTCAAGATTCTTTATGAGTAAAAGTGTGACATGAAGTTTCTCGGTTATGTCATAATTCATGTATATAATTCAAATAAGTTGGTTAGCTTGTCTAAACCATATTCGAGATCCAAGAGTCTTGGATTGTTCGATAGGCGGAAAGGAATAAATTCCTTATGGACGAAAGAGATGAATGAATTCATCATAAAATATCCATGTAAGACAATAGTAGTCCATTATTGGAATTATAGAATATACCGCCGCTTTAGAAGCAAATGGAAAGGCCTTGTGAGATATGTCATAATTTTATCATATTTACAAGATACCTACGACACGCTTGAGAGAGAGAGATCGCGTGGATATTCTAAAATGGTTGAATACAAGTGATGGATTAAAAGAAAGGCATCTTGGTTAATATAAATTGGCTAAGAGGTTGAGGTTAGATTTGCTGATTGATCATGTTGTGATAAAATTTTAGTATTTGAATATTGGAACCTATCGGAAGTGTTGAAGAGAATAATAGCATTCTCATTCTTACGCTCAGAGTTCTATATTTGCATGTTTAAACCAATCCGAGGGTAATGTAAATGATTCTAAAACATTGCCCATTACCGCTCATTGATTATGGGAGTAATAATGAATAAAGGTAATTGTGAGAGATTATAAATTATTTGCGTTGTGTAAATAATGTGTATAGAGGTACAACCATTTCACAAGTATACAAAAGAGAGAGAGAGTTGAATATTGGGATAAGACCCATTCCTCAAGTAGTTATGTGGATCATGTTGACATGCATGAATCTTGGGTAGTGGTAGTGTCTAGTTGTCCTTCGACTTGAGACACATAGGCGTGTCCCGGAGTACGTAGTCTCGTGCTTTGATTTAGTTTCGAACCTGCATCTTTACCGACAGTAGAATGGGTTGTTTTGGGTGTGAGGTGAAATATGGAAGGGACGTATGTTGTCAAGAAATGATTTGTTCGCCAAAGTGTTGGAAAGATATCACGGGGCCACTCGATGAAAAGAACTGATTAAGTGAATGGCCATGCCCCGAGTACATCACTTGAATGTGTTTCTAAGTAATTGTATTTTGGATTGTATCACTTCATTTTCAATAGATCGAGCAACATGTCGAGTTATATGAGCGACACTTGATCCGTGCCTCATGGCTCGATGTGATATCGGAGACATATAGTGATGTGGAAATGTTCAGGTTCACTGAACTGACTGACATCAGTGAACTGGAGAAGTCAACTGAACTGAAGAAGTCCACTGAACTAAAAGGAACTGAACTGATAATGCCATCTGAACAAGCCATGTTGATTCTGCCAGCAGTGGCCCATTTCAGACAAGTCTTCACTGAACCAGTCCAGTCGCCAGTAGTGACGCTTCTCCAGTGGCAAGAGTCTCCAGTGACAACCAGCAGTAATCCACCAGTAAAGACTACCACTGAAGCGCTCCAGTGACGAGCTCCGGCCCAGTCTCCAGTAGGGTTACTCCAGATTTATGTCACCAGTTTCTAATTAATAAAGTTGTTTCAGACACATGTTTTGTAAGCCCAATAAAGGAATGCGCTTGACAGCTATTGATGGGATAAGAGAGGAGTGTGTGGCAACATTAAATCATAACGGTTTGTGGGTCCATGTGCAGAAGGAATATTTCTAGAAGCCCTGTCTGTCCATTTTCTATTGGTTAATTAGCTAGTGGCTGTCCTTAGCACATGACTGCTTTTATTAATTTTATTATTGTATTTTCCTATTTTAGAAAATAGCATGTAGCTATAAATAGGGGCTCTTTCTCTTTGTAAAAGGCAGTTGATGTTTGAATGAAATTAATAGAGCAGCCTCTATTTCTTATCCAAAATCTTCATTTACCTTTATAGATCTCAGATCTTGGTGGTTTGAAGTGACCCCTTTATCTATAATTGTGGTGACTCGTTCTTTATCAAGTATAGTGGTGAGGTCTTTAAATCTTCGATTCCTTTATCTGTGTTTGTGGTGGCTAGACCTTTATCAAACATAGTGGTGGGTTGGAGTGTTTCATTTATCCCTGATTCCGGTGGCTAGTCCTTTACGAATCTTGGTGGTGGATTCTTTATCTATCATTTATTTTATTGTCTTGTTTTGTTTGTTTTGTTTCATAAAATCCAGAAAATACCAAAAATAGTCTTCCGCTGTCGTTTGTCGCGTGATCTACGCATCAATTTGGTATCAGAGACAGGTTTCCAAAAGGTTTCTTAATCTTTTAATCCGTGGTTTTTTGTTGTTAGTTTGTTTGAGTTTGTTTGTCTTTTGTTAGATCTGCTATTGTTAGTGTCATATTGTTGAATGTTAATGGCTTTTAGAAGAAATATGACTCTAGAAGAAGCTCATAATGCTAGAAGAGATAGGCAGATTGAAGATTTGCAAGAAACACTTGGCAGAGTTATTAATCTGTTAGAAGATGGGGGTTTAAGATTTAATAGAGAACATGTTGTTGTAAGTGAAAGAGATTCTGAATCTCAAGGTCCTAGTGAGAGATCTGATAGTACACCCAGGGATTCTAGTGATTCTGATGAGTCTAATCAACCTAGGGGAAGACAAAGGAGACATAAGGTTGATGACACTAAAGATATTAAGATAGATCCACCAGATTTTGTTGGTTCTTCAAATCCTGAAGAATACTTTGAATGGGTTCAGGTTATGGATAGGATAATGGAGATAAAAGGCTATGATGATAAGAAAAGTTTTAAAGTTGCCATTATTAGGTTGAAAAAGTATGCTTCATCCTGGTATGACAATATGAAAGCTGAAAGAGAATACAAGGGTAAAAGTAAAATCAAGACCTGGTCCAAGCTGAAGGAAGTCATGCAGAAGAGGTTCGTTCCTCAGTCGTACAAGCAAGACCAATATCTTCTGATGAATAATCTAAAGCAAGGCACAAAAGAAGTTGTGGAATACATCAGAGAGTTTGAGCAACTGAAGTCTCGTACAGGTGTGAAGGATACTGAAGAGCATACTATCGCCAGATTCCTTGGTGGGTTAAATGTTTCCATTACTGAGAAGATAGAATTGCAGCCCATCTGGACTTATGAAGGTGATTGCAAACTGGCCCTTCAGATTGAAAAGAAACTAAAGAAGAAGGTTCAGTACAAGTCTTTCACTAAGATTCCTTCCAGTCCAAGTCAACCAGTTCTTAAGCCCAGTGAAACTGGTCAAAAGTCCTTCAGAGGAAAAGAGAAAGAAACTGGAGGATCAAAAGAACCAGTTGGAAGAAAATGCTTCAAGTGTCATGGTTTTGGTCACTTCCAGGCACAGTGTCCCAACCAGCGAGCACTCACTGCCAAAGTGATTGAAAGCTTGCCAGATGTTGATACTGCAGAAGGTGAACCAGTGTATGATGACGATGAAAATGAAGAGGCATATGTAGGTGCAGATGTTGGAGAAATGCTGGTAGTAAGAAGAGTAATGCAAGCTGATGAAGTTGTAACTGATACTGCCCAGCGAGAGAATATCTTCCATTCCAAATGTAATGTTAAAGGCAAGGTGTGCAACCTGATCATTGATGGTGGAAGTTGTGCTAATGCTGCTTCAACTTACATGGTAGAGAAACTGGAACTGCCTACAGCAAAGCATCCTCGTCCTTACAAGTTGCAATGGCTCAGTGAAGGATCTGAGGTAAAAATTAATCGACAAGTTACTATTCCTTTTTCCATTGATCTGTTTATCAAGATAAGATTGTTTGTGATGTTGTTCCTATGGATGCTTGTCATATTTTATTGGGTAGACCTTGGCTGTTTGATAATTATGTATTTCATAATGGTCGTATGAATTCTTATTCATTATTTGTAAGTGGGAAGAAGGTCACTTTGACTTCTTTGAAACCCAATGAGTTGTTGAAAATTAATAAGAAAGACCAGCCCAGCAAGTCTTTATTTATGTCCCAAACTGAAGTTGAAGAAGAACTCACTGGAGGTACTTCAGTCATGATGTTACTGGTGCTTGAGCGTACTGAAGACAAGGAGTTCACTGGAGTCCCCAGTCTCCTGAAATCTCTACTGAAGGAATTCACTGATGTTTTTCCTGAAGACCTACCTGAAGGTTTGCCACCAGTCAGAGGAATTGAACACCAGATTGACCTGGTTCCAGGTTCAGTTCTTCCAAACAAAGCTGCTTACAAATGTTCACCTACTGAAGCAAAGGAGTTGCAAAGGCAGGTAGATGAGCTGGTTGCTAAAGGTTATGTGAGAGCAAGTATGAGTCCTTGTTTAGGCCCAGCTCTCCTGGTTCCAAAGAAAGATGGTTCGATGAAAATGTGTGTTGATAGCAGAGCCATTAATAATATAACTATTCAGTATAGGTATCCCATCCCAGATTGGATGAAATGCTTGATGAGTTACATGGCTCCAATGGGTTTTCTAAAATTGATCTCAAAAGTGGTTATCATCAGATTAGAATGAAAGATGGAGATGAATGGAAGACTGCATTCAAGATTAAAGGAGGCCTTTACGAGTGGTTAGTAATGCCTTTTGGATTATCTAATGCTCCTAGTACTTTCATGAGGTTAATGAATGAAGTCCTCAGACCACTTATTGGTCATTTTGTTGTTTATTTTGATGATATTCTTGTATATTCAAAAACTGAAGCTGAGCATGTTAATCATTTGAGGAGTGTGTTTGATTTACTGAGAAAACACCAGTTGTATGGTAAACTGGAGAAATGTGATTTCATGGTAGAGAGTGTAATATTCCTTGGATATGTGGTGTCAAAAGAAGGTATTTCCATGGATCCTTCAAAGGTGGAAGCCATCAGATCATGGCCAGTTCCTACTACAATCACTGAAGTAAGAAGTTTTCATGGACTCGCATCTTTTTATAGAAGATTTATCAAGAATTTCTCTACTGTTGTGGCTCTAATCACTGATTGTTTGAAGAAAGGTGTATTCGACTGGCCTAATTCAGCCTAGTTGGCACTTGAGTCCCTGAAGGAAAAGATCAGTTCAGCTCCAGTATTATCTTTACCAGATTTTGATATGTTGTTTGAGTTAGAATGTGACGCCAGTGGAGTAGGTATTGGTGCAGTTTTAGTCCAAGCAGGACGTCCAGTGGCTTATTTCAGTGAGAAACTTAATGGTTCTAAACTGAAGTACAACACTTATGACAAAGAATTCTTTGCAATCATCTGTGCTATCAATCACTGGTCACATTATCTGAAGCCTAAACAGTTTGTATTGTTTTCTGATCATGAAGCACTAAAGTTCATTAATGGTCAACATAAGCTTAACGTCAGACATGCAAAATGGGTGGAATTTTTGCAATCTTATTCTTTTGTCTCTAAGCACAAAGCTGGAGTAACTAATGTTGTTGCTGATGCACTTTCTAGAAGATATTCATTGTTATCCATTCTGGAAGCAAGAGTTCTTGGATTTTCATTTATCAAGGAGTTGTATGCTACTGACCCAGACTTCGCTGATCGTCTCACTGAAGCTAATCAGAAAGGACCATATGTTGTTCAAGATGGTTTCTTATTCAAAAGTGGGAAGTTGTGCATTCCAAAGGGTTCCATTAGAGATTTGCTAATAAGGGAAACACATGGAGGAGGTCTGGCTGGCCATTTTGGTATTAATAAAACTGGAGAGATCCTCACTGAACATTTCTACTCGCCAAATTTACTGAAGGATGTCCAGAATATTATCAGTCGTTGTCCAACTTGTCACCAGGCGAAAGCAAGTTTTCACAAAGGATTGTATACTACTCTTCCAGTTCCAGACCAGCCTTGGGAAGATATTAGCATGGATTTCATTGTTGCATTGCCCAGAACTCAACGAGGTAAGGATTCAATAATGGTGGTTGTTGATCGTTTTTCAAAAATGGCACATTTTGTTCCTTGCAACACCACAAGTGATGCTTCAGCAGTGGCAAACTTATTTTTCAAGAAGATTGTTCGTTTGCATGGGATTCCAAAAACAATTGTGATGCAGAAATGTCCAGGTTCACTGAACTGGAGAAACCCAGCGAACTGAAGAGGTTAACTGAACTGAAGGAAACTGAGCTGATAATGCCATCTGAACAAGCCATGTTGATTCTGCCAGTAGTGGCCCATTTCAGACAAGTCTTTACTGAACCAGTCCAGTCACCAGTAGTAACACTTCTCCAGTGACCAACACTGGTAATCCACCAGTGAAGTTCTTCACTGAAGCACTCCAGTGACCAGCTCCAGATGACTGCTCCAGATTTTGTCTCCAGTGGAAGTCCAGATTTTGTCTCCAGTGGAAGTCCAGATTTTGTCTCCAGTGGAAGTCCAGATTTTGTGTCCAGATTCCAATCAATAAAGTCCCTACTGAAGTCCCATGTTTGTGGGCCCAATAAAGAAGAATGACAGCTGTTGACATGGATAAGGAAGGCGCGTGTGACAATGACATTTCTAACGGTATTGTGGGACCACTTGCAGGGAATGTTTCTAGAAACCTCACGCTGTCCATTTCCTATTGGCCAAAACAATTAGTGGCTTAGCACATGACAGCTTTTTATTTATTTTATTATTGTATTTTCTTTTCCTAGAAAATAGCATGTGGCTATAAATAGAGGCTTTATTTCTCATTGTAAAGTAGTTTTGGATGTTGAATGAAATTAATAGAGCAACCTCTATTTCTTACAAAAATCTTCTTTTACCTTTAGAGATCTTTGATCTTGGTGGTTAGGAGTGACCCCTTTATCTATAATTGTGGTGACTTGTTCTTTATCAATTATAGTGGTGAGGTCTTTTAAATCTTCGGTTTCCTTTATCTGTAATCGTGGTGGCTAGACCTTTATCGATTATAGTGGTGGAGCGGAGTGTTTCCTTTGTCCTTGATTCCGGTGGCTTAGCCTTTACGAATCTTGGTGGTGGATTCTTTTATCTATCGTTTTACTTTATTGTCATGTTTGTAGTTTGTTTCATAAAAAAATCCAGAAAATACCAAAAATAGTCTTCCGCCGTCGTTTGTCGCGTGATTTACGCATCAAATTGTTCCAGATAGAGATGTAAAATTTCTAAGTTATTTCTGGAAGACCTTATGGCGACTGATAGGTACCGGATTGATGTTCAGTACGTCTCATCATCCTCAAACCGATGGACAAATTGAAGTCACTAATAGAACAATTGGTATGCTGTTAAGAACACTGGTGAAGAAGACACTGAAGGATTGGGATCTGAAGCCTGCTCATGCTGAGTTTGCCTTCAATAGAGCTCCTAATTATTCTACCAGTAAATCACCATTTGAAGTTTGTTATGGTGCCAATCCTTTAACTCCCATCGATTTGGTTCCGTTCTCGATTGAACCAAAGGCAAGTATTGAAGCTGAAGCCAGAGCTAAAGAAATCAAGCAAATTCATCAACAAGTGAGGGCCAAAATTGAGAAGGCAAATGCAGAATATAAGGCAAGAGCGAACAATCATCGAAAATAGCCCAGTTTTCAGAGGGGGAGAATGATGTGGAACTGTCCAGGTTCACTGAACTGACTGACATCAGTGAACTGGAGAAGTCAACTGAACTGAAGAAGTCCACTGAACTAAAAGGAACTGAACTGATAATGCCATCTGAACAAGCCATGTTGATTCTGCCAACAGTGGCCCATTTCAGACAAGTCTTCACTAAACCAGTCCAGTCGCCAGTAGTGACGCTTCTCCAGTGGCAAGAGTCTCCAGTGACAACCAGCAGTAATCCACCAGTAAAGACTACCACTGAAGCGCTCCAGTGACGAGCTCCAGTCCAGTCTCCAGTAGGGATGCTCCAGATTTATGTCACCAGTTTCTAATTAATAAAGTTGTTTCAGTCACATGTTTTGTGGGCCCAATAAAGGAGTGCGCTTAACAGCTATTGATGGGATAAGACAGGTCGTGTGGAAACATTAAATCATAACGGTTTGTGGGTCCATGTGTAGAAGGAATATTTCTAGAAGCCCTGTCTGTCCATTTTCTATTGGTTAATTAGCTAGTGGCTGTCCTTAGCACATGACAGCTTTTATTTATTTTATTATTGTATTTTCCTATTTTAGAAAATAGCATGTGGCTATAAATAGGGGCTCTTTCTCTTTGTAAAAGACAGATGATGTTTTGAATGAAATTAATAGAGCAGCCTCTATTTCTTATCCAAAATCTTCATTTACCTTTATAGATCTCAGATCTTGGTGGTTTGAAGTGACCCCTTTATCTATAATTGTGGTGACTCGTTCTTTATCAATTATAGTGGTGAGGTCTTTAAATCTTCGATTCCTTTATCTGTGTTTGTGGTGGCTAGACCTTTATCAAACATAGTGGTGGGTTGGAGTGTTTCCTTTATCCCTGATTCCGGTGGCTAGTCCTTTACGAATCTTGGAGGTGGATTCTTTATCTATCATTTATTTTATTGTCTTGTTTTGTTTGTTTTGTTTCATAAAATCCAGAAAATACCAAAAATAGTCTTCCGCTGTCGTTTGTCGCGTGATCTACGCATCATATAGGGACGATTAGGCATTGTAACAAAACATTAAAAGAGTTTAATGTACAACATCTAGAAGCTGATGCTGGTTCCCGTCACGGAAACTATATTCATACATATTTGTGGGTATCGTCGTGTTTCTAGACGAACGTTCGGTGTTAGTATACTTTGACGTATGTTGGAAATATCCTCATATTGGACATATCCTCAAGTAGGAGTGTTGAAATTGTGAGAATATTCCAATATATTTATACGACCATTTAGCTATGAACCTTCAGGGTCGCACACGAAGAATGGGGAGGGCTTAGTTGAACTTCATATAAATAACAAAAAAACCATTATAAATGAAAATAACTAAAAGTTTCCAAAAATAGATTTGAAAATGACGAGCGAGTCAAACCGGGTCGGGCACCATTACACCATGGGCCCACCCACTTGACCATGGGCCAAACGAGTTGACCCATGGGAGGACCTAAGGGGCCCGACACATAAGGGGAAAAGGAAAGAGAAATTTTAGGAAACTTTCTCTTGTCTCACATTGGAAAAGAGATAAAACCTCAAGCATTTTCCACCCTTATAAATAGAGGCCTAAATCCCCTTTTCCAAGCATCATCTTTTCTCTCTTATGAGGCTTGTTCGAAATCCACCCCCTTTGCTGTAAGATTTCGACAATAGCTTTTATTTATTTTATTATTGTATTTTCCTATTTTAGAAAATAGCATGTGGCTATAAATAGGGGCTCTTTCTCTTTGTAAAAGACAGATGATGTTTTGAATGAAATTAATAGAGCAGCCTCTATTTCTTATCCAAAATCTTCATTTACCTTTATAGATCTCAGATCTTGGTGGTTTGAAGTGACCCCTTTATCTATAATTGTGGTGACTCGTTCTTTATCAATTATAGTGGTGAGGTCTTTAAATCTTCGATTCCTTTATCTGTGTTTGTGGTGGCTAGACCTTTATCAAACATAGTGGTGGGTTGGAGTGTTTCCTTTATCCCTGATTCCGGTGGCTAGTCCTTTACGAATCTTGGAGGTGGATTCTTTATCTATCATTTATTTTATTGTCTTGTTTTGTTTGTTTTGTTTCATAAAATCCAGAAAATACCAAAAATAGTCTTCCGCTGTCGTTTGTCGCGTGATCTACGCATCATATAGGGACGATTAGGCATTGTAACAAAACATTAAAAGAGTTTAATGTACAACATCTAGAAGCTGATGCTGGTTCCCGTCACGGAAACTATATTCATACATATTTGTGGGTATCGTTGTGTTTCTAGACGAACGTTCGGTGTTAGTATACTTTGACGTATGTTGGAAATATCCTCATATTGGACATATCCTCAAGTAGGAGTGTTGAAATTGTGAGAATATTCCAATATATTTATACGACCATTTAGCTATGAACCTTCAGGGTCGCACACGAAGAATGGGGAGGGCTTAGTTGAACTTCATATAAATAACAAAAAAACCATTATAAATGAAAATAACTAAAAGTTTCCAAAAATAGATTTGAAAATGACGAGCGAGTCAAACCGGGTCGGGCACCATTACACCATGGGCCCACCCACTTGACCATGGGCCAAACGAGTTGACCCATGGGAGGACCTAAGGGGCCCGACACATAAGGGGAAAAGGAAAGAGAAATTTTAGGAAACTTTCTCTTGTCTCACATTGGAAAAGAGATAAAACCTCAAGCATTTTCCACCCTTATAAATAGAGGCCTAAATCCCCTTTTCCAAGCATCATCTTTTCTCTCTTATGAGGCTTGTTCGAAATCCACCCCCTTTGCTGGAAGATTTCGACAATAGCTTTTCTAGTTATTTTTATATATTTCGGTGGATGTTTTGATATAACTTGGAGTTATAGCTAGCACTTAGCTAAGTGTCGAAGAACCGTTTGTGTGTACGAGACTAGAAAGGAGTTCTACTTTGGGCTCTAGTACGTGACGGAGTTCTCGTCTCCGGGTTTTTACAAAGAGGTTAGGTTTTCTTTCTTCGTTTATTTATTTATTAGTTGATTATATTGCATGCATGATAGATAATTTTAGGGAATTAATTAGTTAATTGTTTTATTAACTTATTTCGCATATATAATTAGTTAGGTTAATTAATTATTGCATAAATAAATTAAACTAGATTAATTTATTTGCTTAATTAATTAATCTTAATTAATTAGGATGTTCATGTTATGTTAAAAGGTTTTAATTCACGTTTTAATAATTTAGGGTTTTGAATTCGACCCCCCTCTACAAGGGAAGTCAAATTCGACTAGGATTAATTCATATGGGTTTTAATTATTTACACTTCAAACCCTAAGTTTTGAATAAACTAATTTGAGATCCTTTCAAATTATGAACATCCAATTCCGATACAAACTAGTTGTATAGTTAATAAAATTCCAACAGACCATTAATACCAATATAGTCGTTTTTTTTAAGTCACTAATAACTTGGTCACTCCTTGTGACAAATCGTGTTCATAATAGAAGCACTATGATAAATGAACTTCACATGTTCATGACCATGACATATATTGATCAGTTTGATCATATGTAATTGCATTCACTTCAATGAATGAATACGACAAAGTGTGTTTAATGAAAACCCTAAACTCTCTCCCCCTAATGGCGATTTTTTCCTTCTTTTTCCAAGCCCTAATTCGATTTCTTGTTAACTAATCTACATAGATTCTGGTCGAATTCTTCATGGATTTGCTCAGTCTCATGTTTATTACGTTTGCTTTTACTTGATTAGGGTTTTTTCTTTATTTCGCTTCGATTAATTCTAGACTCATTCTAGTTTCTGGCCGATTAGCTGTTTGGGTTCTTTTGGATTGCTTTAGAAGTAGTAATCTTCGGATTAACCTGGATTACTAATTGGTTAAGTGGCTGGTTGATCTAGGGTTTTGTCAATTTAGGGTTAGGGTTTTTACGTGTTTCTCCTGTTCTTCGTTAAGTTACCTATTCTGTTGATCTTGATTTTATGTTTGCATGGTCTGATTGTTATGAAGGGATCGAATAAAGCTAAGGGTACCAATCCTGGTGGTGGCTTAGCTTCTAAGATAAAGAATATTGATGGGAAATCGCATCTGCCTAAGCGAACTATTCTGAAAAACCCTAATAGGGTTTCGACTGAATCAAAGCAAGGGACAATGGATCCAGGCGTTAAGATGATAAGAGGAATAACGAAACATTAGGTGGTGGTCTCCAATCCACTGTTCAAACTCCTAATGATGTGAATTCGTCTGCTATGCATGATGAGAAGGTGCCCACTTCACCGAATTCTGGTAAGAAAGTTGATTTTTCTACTCAAACTGAGGAGATTGAGACTAGCTCTGATGTGAGGAAGGATGGTGACACTCAAACTGGCCTTTTGGGGGCTAAAACTGAAGAGAAGAAAGATGAGGATACCCCCATTGATCAGGTACGTCTAACTCAATCTATCACCTATGCGTCAAAGGTACAAGAGCAGCCTGCTAAATGAATAGTAAACCTTAGGAAACTGGTACCTTTGCAATGGGTGGAGGATGCTGATGTACTTCTTCCTGTGGAATTCGTCAAGGAGGTAACAAATAGATTTAATAATACTCTTTATGGATATTTCTTGGGTAAAAGAATTGCATTTCCAGTCGTAGAAATGTTTTTGAAGAATGCACAGTGATGTGGAAATGTCCAGGTTCACTGAACTGACTGACACCAGTGAACTGGAGAAATCAACTGAACTGAAGGGTGGAACTGAACTGAAGGAAACTGAACTGATAATGCCATCTGAACAAGCCATGCTAATTCTACCAGCAATGGACCATTTCAGAAAAGTCTTTACTGACCAAGTCCAGTCGCCAGTAGTAACACTTCTCCAGTGGCAAGAAGCTCCAGTGACGACCGGCAACGGTTTGTGGATCCTTGCAGAAGGAATCTTCTAGAAGCCTTGTCTGTCCATTTCCTATTGGTTGATAAATTAGTGGTTGTCCTTTGCCAATGACAGCCTTTTGTTTATTTTATTATTATATTTTGTTAATTCCTAGGAAAATAGCATATGTGGCTATAAATAGGGGCTCATTTTCTCATTGTAAAGGGAGTTGATTAATTTGAATGAAATTAATAGAGCAGCCTCTATTTCTTATCCAAAAATCTTCATTTACCTTTATGGATCTTTGATCTTGGTGGTTTGAAGTGATCCCTTTATCAATATTTGTGGTGGTTCGTCCTTTATCAAATATAGTGGTGAGATCTTAAATCTTCGATTCCTTTATCTGTGTTTGTGGTGGCTAGACCTTTATCAAACATAGCGGTGGGTTGGAGTGTTTCCTTTATCCTAGATTCCGGTGGCTCGTCCTTTACGAATCTTGGTGGTGGATACTTTTATCTATCGTTTTATTTTATTGTCTTGTTTTGTTTGATTTGTTTCATAAAATCAGAAAATCCTCACAAAAATAGTAATTCCGCTGTGCTAGTTCTTTGTTTAATTTGTTACATTCCGCCGTGCTTAGATTTGCGTGAGATTTACGCATCAAATTTGGTATCAGAGCCAGGTTTACAAAAAGGTTTCTTAATCTTTTTATCCGTGGGTTTTGCTGTTTGATTGTTGGGGTTTGTTTGTCTCTTGTTTAGATCTGTTATAGTGGTTGTTGTTTTGCTGAATATCAATGGCTTTTAGAATAGATAGGCAGATTGAAGATCTACAAGAAGCACTTGGTATGGTTGTTAGTATGTTAGAAGATGGAGGTTTAAGGTTTAATAGAGAACATGTTGTTGTAGGGGAAAGAGATTATGAATCTCAAGGTCCTAGTGAGCGATCTGATAGTACACCCAGATCTTCTAGTGAATATGATGAGTCTAATCAGTCTAAAAGAAGACGAAGGAGGCATAAGGTTGATGATACTAAAGATATTAAGATAGATCCACCAGATTTTGTTGGTTCCTCAAACCCTGAAGAATTTTTTGAATGGGTTCAGGTTATGGATAGAATAATGGAGATAAAAGGTTATGATGATAAGAAAAGTTTTAAAGTTGCTATTATTAGGTTGAAAAAGTATGCTTCATCCTGGTATGACAACATGAAAGCTGAAAGAGAATACAAGGGTAAAAGTAAAATCAAGACCTGGTCTAAGCTGAAAGAAGTTATGCAGAAAAGGTTTGTTCCTCAGTCGTACAAACAAGACCAGTATCTTCTGATAAATAATCTGAAGCAAGGTACTAAAGAAGTTGTGGAGTATATTAGAGAATTCGAACAACTGAAAACTCGAACTGGTGTAAAGGAAACTGAAGAGCATACTATCGTCAGATTCCTTGGTGGGTTAAATGCTACCATTCCTGAGAAGATAGAATTGCAGCCCATCTGGACTTATGAAGGTGCTTGCAAACTGGCTCTCCAGATTGAAATGCAACTGAAGAAGAAGGTTCAGTACAAAGTTCCAGTCAACCAGTTCTGAAGCCCAGTGAAACTGGTCAGAAGTCCTTCAGAGGAGAAGAAAAGGAAACTGAAGGATCCAAAGAACCAATTGTAGGAAATGCTTCAAGTGTCATGGTTTTGGTCACTTCCAGGCGCAGTGTCCCAACCAGCGAGCACTCACTGCTAAAGAGATTGACAGTTTACCAGATGTTGATACTGAAGAAGGTGAACCAGTGTATGATGAAGATGAAAGTGAAGAGGCATATGTAGGTGCAGATGTTGGAGAAATGCTGGTCGTAAGAAGAGTGATGCATGCTGATGAAGTTGTAACTGATACTGCCCATCGAGAGAACATTTTTCATTCCAGATGTACTGTTAAAGGCAAAGTGTGTAATCTGATCATTGATGGTGGAAGTTGTGCTAATGCTGCTTCAACTTACATGGTAGAGACACTGGAACTGCCTAAAGTAAAGCATCCTCGTCCTTACAAGTTGCTATGGCTCAGTGAAGTATCTGAGGTAAAAGTTAATCGACAAGTTACTATTCCTTTTTCCATTGGATCTGTTTATCAAGATAAGATTGTTTGTGATGTTGTTCCTATGGATGCTTGTCATATATTACTGGGTAAACCTTGGTTATTTGATAATTATGTATTTCATAATGGTCGTATGAATTCTTATTCATTATTTGTGAGTGGGAAGAAAGTCACTTTGACTTCTCTGAAACCTAATTAGTTACTGAAAGTTAATAAGAAAGACCAGCCTAGCAAGTCTTTGTTTATGTCCCAAACTGAAGTTGAAGAAGAACTCACTGGAGGCACTTCAGTCATGATGTTACTGGTGCTTGAGCGTACCGAAGACAAGGAGTTCACTGGAGTCCCCAGTCTCCTGAAATCTTTACTGATGTTTTTCCTGAAGACCTACCTGAAGGTTTGCCACCAATAAGAGGACCAGATTGACCTGGTTCCAGGTTCAGTTCTTCCAAACAAAGCTGCTTATAGATGTTCCCCTACTGAAGCAAAGGAGTTGCAAAGGCAGGTTGATGAATTAGTTCCTAAAGGCTATGTGAGAGCAAGTATGAGTCCTTGTTCAGTCCCAGCTCTCCTGGTCCCAAAGAAAGATGGTTCGATGAGAATGTGTGTTGATAGCAGAACCATAAATAATATAACTATTAAGTATAGGTATCCTATTCCCAAATTGAATGATATGCTTGATGAGTTACATGGCTCCAGTGTGTTTTCTAAAGTTGATCTCAGAAGTGGTTATCACCAGATTAGAATGAAAGATGGGGATGAATGGAAGACTGCTTTCAAAATTAAAGGAGGCCTTTATGAATGGTTAGTAATGCCTTTTGGTTTATCTAATGCTCCTAGTACTTTCATGAGATTGGTGAATGAAGTCCTCAGGCCACTTATTGGTCAGTTTGTTGTTGTTTACTTTGATGATATTCTTATATATTCAAAAACTGGAGCTGAACATGTTAATCATCTAAGGAGTGTATTTGAATTACTGAGAAGACACCAGTTGTATGGTAAACTGGAGAAATGTGATTTCATGGTAGAGAGTGTGATTTTCCTTGGTTATGTGGTGTCAAAAGAAGGTATTTCCATGGATCCTTCAAAGGTAGAAGCCATCAGATCATGGCCAGTTCCTACTACCATCACTGAAGTAAGAAGCTTTCATGGACTGGCATCTTTTTATAGAACGTTTATCAAGAATTTCTCTACAGTTGTGGCTCCAATCACTGATTGTTTGAAGAAGGGTGTATTCAATTGGCCAAATTCAGCCCAGTTAGCCTTTGAGTCACTGAAAGGAAAAGCTCAGTTCAGCTCCTGTACTATCTTTGCCAGATTTTGATATGTTGTTTGAATTAGAATGTGACGCCAGTGGAGTAGGTATTGGTGCAGTTTTAGTACAAGCAGGGCGTCCAGTGGCTTATTTCAGTGAAAAACTTAATGGTTCAAAACTGAAGTATAACACTTATGACAAATAATTCTCCGCAATTATTCGTGCTATCAATCACTGGTCACATTATCTGAAGCCTAGACAGTTTGTCTTATTTTCTGATCATGAAGCACTGAAGTTCATTTATGGTCAACACAAGCTTAATGCCAGACATGCAAAATCGGTGGAATTTTTGCAGTCTTTTTCTTTTGTTTCTAAGCACAAAGTTGGGGTAGCTAATGTTGTTGCTGATGCACTTTCTAGAAGATATTCATTGTTATCAATTCTGGAGGCAAGAGTTCTTGGATTTTCTTTCATCAAAGAGTTGTATGCTGCTGATCCATAACTTTGCTGATCGTCTCACTGAAGCTAATCAGAAAGGACCATTTGTTGTTCAAGATGGTTTCTTATTCAAGAATGGAAAGTTGTGTATTCCAAAGGGTTCTATTAGAGATTTGCTGATAAGAGAAGCACATGGAGGGGGTCTGGCTGGCCATTTTGGCATTAACAAAATTGGAGAGATCCTCACTGAACATTTCTACTGGCCAAGTTTACTGAAGGATGTTCAGAATATCATCAGTCGCTGTCCAACTTGTCACCAGGCGAAGGCTACTTTTCATAAAGGATTGTATACTTCTCTTCCAGTTCCAAGCCAGCCTTGGGAAGATCTCAGTATGGATTTCATTGTTGCACTGCCCAGAACTCAGAGGGGAAAAGATTCAATAATGGTGGTTCTTGATCGTTTTTCAAAAATGGCACATTATGTTCCTTGCAACACCACAAATGATGCTTCAGCAGTGGCAAATTTATTTTTAAGGAGATTGTTCGTTTGCATGGGATTCCAAAGACAATTGTTTTAGATAGAGATGTCAAGTTTCTGAGTTATTTCTGGAAGACCTTATGGAGATTGATGGGTACCAGATTAATGTTCAGTACGTCTCATCATCCTCAAACTGATGGACAAACTGAAGTCACCAATGGTCTTTTCCAAGGAAGACGAGGACTTAGACAGGGTGATCCCATGTCCCCATACCTCTTTACTTTGGTTATGGAGGTGTTAACTCTGATGTTACACAAATCTGTGCAACATTCACCGGGCTTCAGGTTTCATAACTTGTGTGGAGAACAACGAATTATTAACATTTGTTTTGCAGATGATCTCTTTCTCTTTGGCCGAGGTGATCTTGCTTCGGCCAAAGCTATTATGGACGGGCTTATGGAGTTTTCTAATGCCTCAGGACTTATGCCTAGTCTAGCTAAAAGCACGGCTTTCTTTTGTAATGTCCCTGATCGTATTAAGAGGGCTATTTTGGAGATCCTCCCATTTGAAGAAGGCTTTCTTCCGATTCGTTATCTTGGTGTTCCACTTATTTCATCTAGACTTTTACACAAAGATTGCACAATTTTGGTTGAAAGGATGGAGGCTAGAATAAGTGATTGGAAGAACAAGTCTCTTTCGTTTGCTGGCAGGTTACAATTAATTAATTCAGTTCTCTCTTCCATGCATATTTATTGGGCTTCAGTTTTCATTCTCCCTGCTAGTATCATTTCTGATTTGGAAAAGAAGATGCGGGCTTTTTTATGGACTCAAGGACCCATGAGCAAAGGTAAAGCTAAGGTGGCATGGAAGGATTGTTGCCTTCCTAAGTATGAAGGAGGAATTGGAATTAAAAGAATTTGTGATGTTAACAAAGCTCTTATGACTTCTCATGTATGGAGTATCTTGAATAATCGAAAGTCTCTTTGGGTACAGTGGATTAATGTGCATAAACTCAAGGGAAGAAATTTCTGGGATGTCCCTTTGAAAGCTGGCTCAACATGGGGATGGCGTAAGCTTCTTCAATTGCGAGAAGTAATCCGACCACATATTAAGTATCTGATAGGGGATGGGTGTACTACTTCAGCTTGGTTTGATAATTGGGCTTCTATTGGCCCTTTATGTAAGTTTATTACATATAGAGAGATGACTAGAGCGGGATTTCGTCTTGATGCAACTGTTAATGATGTTCTAACTAATGGACGCTGGAAATGGCCAATTGCCTGGTTTGATCTATTTCCAGTGCTTATAAATGTTACTCCTCCTGTTCTTCGTCCTGCTGTTTCTGATATAATTACTTGGTATGATAATAATGGGAAGGAAACTGGTTTTTCAGCCTCTTCCACATGGGAAACCATCCGAGTTAGAAGACCAGTTGTTCCTTGGGTTGCTCTTGTTTGGTTTGCACATAGTATTCCGAGGCACTCATTTCATGTCTGGCTTATTATGAGAGAAAAACTGAAGACTCATGATAAGATGAAGCAATGGGATGTTAGTGGTTCTACTAACTTAAATCTACTTTGCTGTTCCCTCTGCAAGCGTGGACCTGATTCGCATCAACATTTATTTTTTGAATGTAATTACTCATTGCAGATTTGGAATTTGGTTCGCCCCTTAATGGGATTTCATGCGGTTCCAAACCGATGGACTGATATCACTTCAATGCTATTGTTGACATCAAAGCCTAATCTAGCCAAGACGGTTATTGCTAAGCTTCTGATTGCTGCTTCGGCTTATTACTTATGGCAAGAGAGAAACTCCAGATTATTTTCTCCTAAAGAAAGATCGGTTGCTCAACTACGTGATGTTATTGTGTCTACTGTCCGGATGAAGTTAGCCACTATGAAGTTCAAGAAAAAGATTCAAGGAAGAAGCATCCTAGAAGAATGGAAGTTGGATATCACGTAAACATTTATTAAACATCACTTTTATTGTTTTGCCATTAAGAAGTCAACAAGTCTTCTAAATGTGTCCCTCTGACAGGCCTTTGGATTTATCTAAGGGTAGGAGTCTCCATTTGGTTAGCCATTTTGAGCTCTTCACTGTGATGTGCATGTTTGAGATTTGGTTTCGATTTGGTAGAATGATAGAGGTTGATGTTTGATATTGGTTACTTACATATTAGAGGTGTATTATTAATGCTTTTGATGTTATTAGCCTTTTTTATGTATTGTTCAGCTAGGTCGTTTGTGACGTTATTGTTTCACATACATATGGCATGTCATATGTATGAATTAGTTTGGTACTTTGCCAAGCTACTTGTAATAATCTTCTTTTGGGTGATTTATAAAAGCTTACCGGGGTTTAAATTCCCCTTTACCCAAAAAAAAAAAAAAAAAAAAAAGAAAAAAAAAAAAAAAGCAAAAGATAAAAAAAAAAAAACACACAAAATAAATATTAAAAAAAAAAAAAAAAAAAAAAAAAAAAAAAAAAAAAAAAAAAAAAAAAAAAAAAAAAAAAAAAAAAAAAAAAAAAAAAAAAAAAAAAAAAAAAAAAAAAAAAAAAAAAAAAAAAAAAAAAAAAAAAAAAAAAAAAAAAAAAAAAAAAAAAAAAAAAAAAAAAAAAAAAAAAAAAAAAAAAAAAAAAAAAAAAAAAAAAAAAAAAAAAAAAAAAAAAAAAAAAAAAAAAAAAAAAAAAAAAAAAAAAAAAAAAAAAAAAAAAAAAAAAAAAAAAAAAAAAAAAAAAAAAAAAAAAAAAAAAAAAAAAAAAAAAAAAAAAAAAAAAAAAAAAAAAAAAAAAAAAAAAAAAAAAAAAAAAAAAAAAAAAAAAAAAAAAAAAAAAAAAAAAAAAAAAAAAAAAAAAAAAAAAAAAAAAAAAAAAAAAAAAAAAAAAAAAAAAAAAAAAAAAAAAAAAAAAAAAAAAAAAAAAAAAAAAAAAAAAAAAAAAAAAAAAAAAAAAAAAAAAAAAAAAAAAAAAAAAAAAAAAAAAAAAAAAAAAAAAAAAAAAAAAAAAAAAAAAAAAAAAAAAAAAAAAAAAAAAAAAAAAAAAAAAAAAAAAAAAAAAAAAAAAAAAAAAAAAAAAAAAAAAAAAAAAAAAAAAAAAAAAAAAAAAAAAAAAAAAAAAAAAAAAAAAAAAAAAAAAAAAAAAAAAAAAAAAAAAAAAAAAAAAAAAAAAAAAAAAAAAAAAAAAAAAAAAAAAAAAAAAAAAAAAAAAAAAAAAAAAAAAAAAAAAAAAAAAAAAAAAAAAAAAAAAAAAAAAAAAAAAAAAAAAAAAAAAAAAAAAAAAAAAAAAAAAAAAAAAAAAAAAAAAAAAAAAAAAAAAAAAAAAAAAAAAAAAAAAAAAAAAAAAAAAAAAAAAAAAAAAAAAAAAAAAAAAAAAAAAAAAAAAAAAAAAAAAAAAAAAAAAAAAAAAAAAAAAAAAAAAAAAAAAAAAAAAAAAAAAAAAAAAAAAAAAAAAAAAAAAAAAAAAAAAAAAAAAAAAAAAAAAAAAAAAAAAAAAAAAAAAAAAAAAAAAAAAAAAAAAAAAAAAAAAAAAAAAAAATTCTTTTGTTAATTTTTTGTTTTTTTTTGTTGTTTTAGTTTTTTTTTTTTTTTTTTTTTTTTTTTTTTTTTTTTTTTTTTTTTTTTTTTTTTTTTTTTTTTTTTTTTTTTTTTTTTTTTTTTTTTTTTTTTTTTTTTTTTTTTTTTTTTTTTTTTTTTTTTTTTTTTTTTTTTTTTTTTTTTTTTTTTTTTTTTTTTTTTTTTTTTTTTTTTTTTTTTTTTTTTTTTTTTTTTTTTTTTTTTTTTTTTTTTTTTTTTTTTTTTTTTTTTTTTTTTTTTTTTTTTTTTTTTTTTTTTTTTTTTTTTTTTTTTTTTTTTTTTTTTTTTTTTTTTTTTTTTTTTTTTTTTTTTTTTTTTTTTTTTTTTTTTTTTTTTTTTTTTTTTTTTTTTTTTTTTTTTTTTTTTTTTTTTTTTTTTTTTTTTTTTTTTTTTTTTTTTTTTTTTTTTTTTTTTTTTTTTTTTTTTTTTTTTTTTTTTTTTTTTTTTTTTTTTTTTTTTTTTTTTTTTTTTTTTTTTTTTTTTTTTTTTTTTTTTTTTTTTTTTTTTTTTTTTTTTTTTTTTTTTTTTTTTTTTTTTTTTTTTTTTTTTTTTTTTTTTTTTTTTTTTTTTTTTTTTTTTTTTTTTTTTTTTTTTTTTTTTTTTTTTTTTTTTTTTTTTTTTTTTTTTTTTTTTTTTTTTTTTTTTTTTTTTTTTTTTTTTTTTTTTTTTTTTTTTTTTTTTTTTTTTTTTTTTTTTTTTTTTTTTTTTTTTTTTTTTTTTTTTTTTTTTTTTTTTTTTTTTTTTTTTTTTTTTTTTTTTTTTTTTTTTTTTTTTTTTTTTTTTTTTTTTTTTTTTTTTTTTTTTTTTTTTTTTTTTTTTTTTTTTTTTTTTTTTTTTTTTTTTTTTTTTTTTTTTTTTTTTTTTTTTTTTTTTTTTTTTTTTTTTTTTTTTTTTTTTTTTTTTTTTTTTTTTTTTTTTTTTTTTTTTTTTTTTTTTTTTTTTTTTTTTTTTTTTTTTTTTTTTTTTTTTTTTTTTTTTTTTTTTTTTTTTTTTTTTTTTTTTTTTTTTTTTTTTTTTTTTTTTTTTTTTTTTTTTTTTTTTTTTTTTTTTTTTTTTTTTTTTTTTTTTTTTTTTTTTTTTTTTTTTTTTTTTTTTTTTTTTTTTTTTTTTTTTTTTTTTTTTTTTTTTTTTTTTTTTTTTTTTTTTTTTTTTTTTTTTTTTTTTTTTTTTTTTTTTTTTTTTTTTTTTTTTTTTTTTTTTTTTTTTTTTTTTTTTTTTTTTTTTTTTTTTTTTTTTTTTTTTTTTTTTTTTTTTTTTTTTTTTTTTTTTTTTTTTTTTTTTTTTTTTTTTTTTTTTTTTTTTTTTTTTTTTTTTTTTTTTTTTTTTTTTTTTTTTTTTTTTTTTTTTTTTTTTTTTTTTTTTTTTTTTTTTTTTTTTTTTTTTTTTTTTTTTTTTTTTTTTTTTTTTTTTTTTTTTTTTTTTTTTTTTTTTTTTTTTTTTTTTTTTTTTTTTTTTTTTTTTTTTTTTTTTTTTTTTTTTTTTTTTTTTTTTTTTTTTTTTTTTTTTTTTTTTTTTTTTTTTTTTTTTTTTTTTTTTTTTTTTTTTTTTTTTTTTTTTTTTTTTTTTTTTTTTTTTTTTTTTTTTTTTTTTTTTTTTTTTTTTTTTTTTTTTTTTTTTTTTTTTTTTTTTTTTTTTTTTTTTTTTTTTTTTTTTTTTTTTTTTTTTTTTTTTTTTTTTTTTTTTTTTTTTTTTTTTTTTTTTTTTTTTTTTTTTTTTTTTTTTTTTTTTTTTTTTTTTTTTTTTTTTTTTTTTTTTTTTTTTTTTTTTTTTTTTTTTTTTTTTTTTTTTTTTTTTTTTTTTTTTTTTTTTTTTTTTTTTTTTTTTTTTTTTTTTTTTTTTTTTTTTTTTTTTTTTTTTTTTTTTTTTTTTTTTTTTTTTTTTTTTTTTTTTTTTTTTTTTTTTTTTTTTTTTTTTTTTTTTTTTTTTTTTTTTTTTTTTTTTTTTTTTTTTTTTTTTTTAACTGAATTACAATGAGAAATAAAGCCCCTATTTATAGCCACATGCCCTACCTAGGAATTAACGAAATACAATAAAATATTCAAAAAGCTGTCATGTGCTATGGACCACCACTAATTAATTGACCAATAGAAAATGGACAAGCAAAGCTTCTAGAAACATTCCCCTGCACGTGGTCCCACAATACCGTTAGACTTAACGTTGTCACACGCTCCTTCCTTGACAGCTGTCATTCTTCTTTATTGGGCCCACAAACGTCAGTGGGAACTTTATTGACTGGAAACTGGAGACAAATATCTGGACTTCATCTAGAGCTCTTCAGTGTCGGTCACTGAAGAATCTTCAGGAGCTGGTCATCTGGAGCGCTTCAGTGGAGAACTTCGCTGGTGGAATACCAGTATTGGTCACTGGAGAATCTTGCGACTGGAGAAGTGTTACTACTGGTGACTGGACTGGTTCAGAAAAGACTTGTCTGAAATGGGCCACTGCTGGCAGAATCAACATAGCTTGTTCAGATGGCATTATCAGCTCAGTTTCCTTCAGATTCAGTTAGCTTCTTCAGTTCACTGGGTTCCTCCAGTTCAGTGAACCTGAACATTTCTGCATCATTCTCCTCCTCTAAAAAGGGACTTCTCCTCAAGTCCTCGAGGTACTCATCCTCCAGATAAGGCATCAGATCTCCCACATTAAAAGTACTTGAAACTGCCATATCTCCAGGTAACTCAACTTTGTAAGCATTATCGCCATATCTCTCCAGAATCTTGAACGGACCTTCAGCTCTGGGCATCAGTTTACTCTTTCTCTTTGCTGGAAACCTTTCTTTTCTCAGATGCACCCACACAAGATCACCTGGTGCAAAACTGGGCTGTTTTCTATTCTTGTTTGCTCTGGTCTTGTAACTGGCATTTGCCTTCTCTATTCTGGCCTTCACTTCTTCATGAATTTTCTTTATTTCTTTTGCTCTGGCTTCAGCTTCAATACTTGCTTTTGGCTCAATCGAAAATGGAATTAAATCAATGGGAGTCAGTGGATTGACACCATAACAAACTTCAAATGGGGATTTACTGGTTGAATAGTTAGGAGCTCTGTTGAAAGCAAACTCAGCATGAGCAAGCTTCAGATCCCAATCTTTCAGTGTCTTCTTCACCAGTGTTCTTAATAACATACCAATTGTTCTGTTCGTGACTTCAGTCTGTCCATCAGTCTGAGGATGGTGAGACGTACTGAACAACAATCTGGTACCCATCAATCTCCATAGAGTCTTCCAGAAATAACTCAGAAACTTCACATCTCGATCTGACACGATTGTCTTGGGGATTCCATGTAATCTGACAATCTCCTTAAAGAACAAACTTGCTACTGCTGAAGCATCATTGGTGGTGTTACAAGCAATAAAATGTGCTAGTTCTTTGTTTAATTTGTTACATTCCGCCGAGCTTAGATTTGCGTCAGATTTACGCATCACATAGATTAAGCATGGATTAAGTCGAGTTATGATGAACGCAAATGGGTTCTTTTTCTTCAAGTTTCGAACAAGAGAGGGTATGGACTATGTTCTAGAAAATGGGCCTTGGCTGATCCGTAATGCTCCTATTCTTTTAAATGTCTGGACCCCTAATGTAAATCTAAAAAAGGAAGACATAAAGAGTGCTCCGGTGTGGGTTAAACTCCATGATGTCCTAATGGTTGCTTATACAGATGATGGGCTGAGTATGTTGATATCACAGATTGGAGAACCGAAACAATTAGATTCCTATACAACTACTATGTGCCTGGAATCGTGGGGAAGAAATAGTTATGCCATGGCGCTTGTTGAATAGAATGCTGAACATGATCTAAATGAATCTATGGTTGTTGCTATACCAAATGTGGAAGGGGAGGGATACACAAAGGAGACCATTAAGGTTGAGTTTAAATGGAAACCTCCACTATGTTCGATATGTAGAGTCTTTGGTCATACAGATTCACATTGTGCAAAATCTGTTAAAGAACCTCCTAAAGAGGCTGCTAAGATCGATAATGATGGATTTCAGCTAGTCAACAATAAGAAGAAAGCGAAAAAACAAGGTTTTGTTATGGAAAAGAAAAAACAAAAGCCCATATATTGAATACAGACCTGTAGCAAAACCAAAAGGAACAACAGAGGGGGCTAGCTCGTCTAAAACACCGATTCACACCCATAACTCATATGATCTATTGAATGACTATGGAAAAGATGAATCTGATCCACTTTATCGAGAGACTACTGAAGAAGAAAGAGCTGAAATGGAAAAAGGAAAACAATCAAATTTGGTGGATGGAGATTCGGATGATGAGGATATTGAAACTATAGAGGCTGAACATTGTAAAGTACCGAATGAGCCAATTAAAACTTCTGAGGGGGCAAGCACTCCCGGTAAAGATGGTTTTAATGGGTAGTATAGCTTCATGGAATATAAGGGGGTTGAACCGCCCTCTGAAACAAAAGGAGGTTCGACAGATAGTGCAAGAGAATCATTTGACTCTTTGTGCTATTATGGAGTCCCATATTGATGTAAGTAAACTGTTTGACACTTGTAAAAAGATATGTAGGACCTGGAATTGGACTTCGAATGGTGGTTTATGTAGTAAGGGCACGCGAATAATACTTGGGTGGGATACGAACTTAATTGATTTAATGGTGATTTCGCAAACGGATCAGGTTATGCACGCCCAAGTAATTTTTAAGATGGACCAGAAAGCTTTGTTTTGCTCTTTTGTTTATGCAGATAACTATTATAAAAGAAGGAGAGAGCTTTGGAATGACCTAGTTATACATAAAGCTTTCGTCCATGATAAACCTTGGGTTATTATGGATGATCTCAATTCATCGCTAAATCTTGAGGACAATCTGTTGGGATCTTCAACGATTAATACAGGAATGCGAGATTTTAAAGAATGTATTGATGAAATTGAAGTTTTGGACATTAACAACTCGGGGATACATTTCACATGGAATCAGAAGCCGAAGAAGGGTATTGGAATTTTCAAGAAGATAGATCGTATTATGGGGAATATGAAATTTGTAGATGATTTTCCAGCTGCAAATGCGTCATTTCTTCCATATAGAGTATCGGATCATTCACCATGTCTATTAAAACTCCCCTCCATTACAAGGTCTAGACCTTTTAAATTTGCAAACTTTCTTGTTCATAAACAGGGTTTCATGGAAGCTGTGGAACGTGAGTGGGTAGAGGAAGTTACTGGGCATTACATGTTTCGTGTTGTTAAGAAGCTTAAGAATATCAAAACTCCTATGCGCAAGCTCCTCTTAAAACAAGGTAACTTGCATGCTCGGGTAGATGAATTGCGGAAAGAGCTGGACATTATTCAGATTGTCATAGACAAAGACCCCATGGACTTATCATTAAGAGATAAGGAAGCTCAGACCCTAAATGATTTCAAAGATGCACAGCTTGATGAAGAGAGATTCCTTAAGCAGAAATCAAAAGTGGAATGGCTTGATGTTGGTGATGCTAACTCGACTTTTTTCCATAAATCTTTAAAGTGCAAAAATCATAGGTCGCGTATTGAGTCTGTGAAAGATATGCAAGGAGTCACTCATGATGGAGGGGATGCTCAGAAAGCATTTGTTGATCATTATATGAATTTTTTGGGTGAGAAAGGCACGACGACTATCTATCCTACTCCAGATCTGTTTAGAAGAGTGTTGGAACATAATAAGGCTGCTAATATGGTACGAAATCTCACTGATGAAGAGATAAAACAAGCCATGTTCGATATTGGGGAAATAAAGCTCCCGGGCCTGATGGATACACTTCAGCTTTCTTTAAAAATGCTTGGAATGTTGTTGGACGCGAGGTATGCTTAGCAATTCATAAATTTTTTCGCAACGGGAGGATGCTTCAACAGATCAATCACACCATCATTGCCTTGATTCCAAAGGTTACTACTCCTTCCTCTATCAATGATTATTGTCCCATTTCTTGTTGTAATACCTTATACAAATTTATTATTAAGATTCTTACTAATAGAATAAAGGAAGGATTGCATGATATTGTCAGTATCAATGCACCCAGGATCTAATGCACAACGGAATGTATCAACTTAAACAAAGAACTTGCACAGCGGAATAATTATTTTTGTGAGGATTTTCTGAATTTTATGTGAAACAAACAACAAAACAAGACAATAAAATAAATGATAGATAAAAGAATCCACCACCAAGATTCGTAAAGGACAAGCCACCGGAATTCAGGATAAAGGAAACACTCCAACCCACCACTATGTTTGATAAAGGTCTAGCCACCACAAACACAGATAAAGGAATCGATGATTTTGGATCTCACCACTATATTTGATAAAGGACGAACCACCACAAATATAGATAAAGAGATCACTTCAAACCACCAAGATCAAAGATCCATAAAGGTAAATGAAGATTTTTGGATAAGAAATAGAGGCTGCTCTATTAATTTCATTCAATCAATCAAGTCCCTTTTTCAATGAGAATAAAGCCCCTATTTATAGCCACACATGCTATTTCCTAGGAATTAACGAAATACAATTAAATAAACAAAAAATAAATAAAAGGCTGTCATGGGCAAAGGACAACCACTAATTTATCATCCAATAGGAAATGGACAGATAAGGCTTCTAGAAAGATTCCTTCTGCACAAGGACCCACAACCGTTAGGATTAACGTTGTCACACATTCCTTCCTTATCCCTATCAACAGCTGTCATTCCTTCTTTATTGGGTCCACAAACATGTGACTGAAACTTTATCATTGGAAACTGGTAACTTAAGTCTGGAGCATCCAACTCGAGGCTGGACTGGAGCACGTCACTGGAACCCTTCAGTGAGCATCTTCACTGGTAGGCCGTTGCTGGTCGTCACTGGAGCTTCTTGCCACTGGAGAAGTGTTACTACTGGCGACTGGACTCGGTTAGTAAAGACTTGTCTAAAATGGCCCACTGCTGGTAGAATTAGCATGGCTTGTTCAGATGGCATTATCAGTTCAGTTTCCTTCAGTTCAGTTCCACCCTTCAGTTCAGTTGATTTCTCCAGTTCACTGGTGTCAGCCAGTTCAGTGAACCTAGACATTTCCACATCAATCTCCCCCTCTAAGAAAGGACTTGTCCTCAAGTCCTCGAGGTACTCATCTTCCAGATAAGGCATCAGATCCCCGACATTAAAAGTACTTGAAACTTACATATCTCCAGGTAACTCGACCTTGTATGCATTATCACCATATCTCTCCAGAATCTTGAATGGTCCTTCAGCTCTGGGCATCAACTTGTTTTTCCTTCTTGCTGGAAATCTTTCTTTTCTAAGGTACACCCAAACTAGATCACCTCGAGCAAAACTGGACTACTTTAGATGCTTGTTTGCTCTTGCCTTGTAATCTGCATTAGCTTTCTCGATCTTGGCTTTCACTTGCTGGTGAATTTTCTTGATCTCTTTAGCTTCCTGGCTTCACTTACTGGTGAATTTTCTTGATCTCTTTAGCTCTGGCTTCAGCTTCAACACTTGCCCTTGGCTCAATCGAAAATGGAATCAAGTCAATCAGAGTTAAAAGATTGACACCATAGCAGATTTCAAATGGTGATTTACTGGTGGAATAGTTAGGACCTCTGTTGAAGGAAAATTCAGCATGAGCAAGCTTCAGATCCCAATCCTTCAGTGTCTTCTTCACCAGTGTTCTTAAAAGCATCCCAATTGTACGATTGGTGACTTCAGTTTGTCCATCAGTTTGAGGATGATGAGACGTACTGAACATTAATCTGGTACCCATCAGTCTCCATAAGGTCTTCCAGGAATAACTCAGAAACTTGAAATCTCTATCTGAAACAATTGTCTTTGGAATCCCATGCAAACGAACAATCTCCTTGAAAAATAAATTTGCCACTACTGAAGCATCATTTGTGGTGTTGCAAGGAACAAAATGTGCCATTTTTGAAAAACGATCAACAACCACCATTATTGAATCTTTTCCCCTCTGAGTTCTGGGCAATGCAACAATGAAATCCATACTGAGATCTTCCCATGGCTGGCTTGGAACGGAAGAGGAGTATACAGTCCTTTATGAAAAGTTGCCTTTGCCTGGTGACAAGTTGGACAACGACTGATAATATTCTGGACATCTTTCAGTAAACTTGGCCAGTAGAAATGTTCAGTGAGGATCTCTCCAGTTTTATTAATGCCAAAATGGCCAGCCAGACCTCCTCCATGTGCTTCCCTTATCAACAAATCTCTAATAGAACCCTTTGGAATACACAACTTTCCATTCTTGAATAAGAAACCATCTTGAACAACATATGGTCCTTTCTGATTAGCTTCAGTGAGACGATTAGCAAAGTCTGGATCAGCAGCATACAACTCTTTTATGAAAAAAAATCCAAGAACTCTTGCTTCCAGAATTGATAGCAATGAATATCAGTGCATCAGCAACAACATTAGCTATTCCAGCCTTGTGCTTAGAAACAAAAGAATAGGACTGCAAAAACACCACCCATTTTGCATGCCTGGCATTAAGCTTGTGTTGACCATTAATAAACTTTAGTGCTTCATGGTCAGAAAATAAGACAAACTGCTTTGGCTTTAGATAATGTGACCAGTGATTGATAGCACGAATGATTGCATAGAACTCTTTGTCGTAAGTACTGTATTTCAGTTTGGAACCATTAAGTTTTTCACTGAAATAAGCCACTGGACGTCCTGCTTGTACTAAAACTGCACCAATACCTACTCCACTGGTGTCACATTCTAACTCAAACAACATATCAAAGTCAGGCAAAGATAATACTGGAGCTGAACTGAGCTTTTCCTTCAGTGACTCAAAGGCTAACTGGGCTGAATTTGGCCAGTTGAATACACCGTTCTTCAAACAATCAGTGATTGGAGCCACAACTGTAGAGAAGTTCTTGATAAACCTTCTATAAAAAGATGCCAGTCCATGAAAACTTCTTACTTCAGTGATTGTAGTTGGAACTGGCCACGATCTGATGGCTTCTACCTTTGAAGGATCCATGGAAATCCCTTCTTTTGACACCACATAGCCAAGAAATATCACACTTTCTACCATAAAATCACATTTCTCCAGTTTACCATACAACTGGTGTTTTCTCAGTAATTCAAATACACTCCTTAGATGATTAACATGTTCAACTTCAGTTTTTGAATATACAAGAATATCATCAAAGTAAACAACAACAAACTGACCAATAAGTGGTCTAAGGACTTCGTTCATCAGTCTCATGAAAGTACTAGGAGCATTAGATAAGCCAAAAGGCATCACTAACTATTCATAAAGGCCTCCTTTAATTTTGAAAGCAGTCTTCCATTCATCCCCATCTTTCATTCTAATCTGGTGATAACCACTTCTGAGATCAACTTTAGAAAACACACTGGAGCCATGTAACTCATCAAGCATATCATCCAATCTGGGAATGGGATACCTATACTTAATAGTTATATTATTTATGGCTCTGCTATCAACACACATTCTCATCGAACCATCTTTCTTTGGAACCAGGAGAGCTGGGACTGAATAAGGACTCATACTTGCTCTCACATAACCTTTAGCAACCAACTTATCTACCTGCCTTTGCAACTCTTTTGCTTCAGTAGGTGAACATCTATAAGCAGCTTTGTTTGGGAGAACTGAACCTGGAACCAGGTCAATCTGGTGTTCAATAACTCTTACTGGTGGCAAACCTTCAGGTAGGTCTTCAGGGAAAACATCAGTGAATTCCTTCAGTAGAGTCTTCAGGAGACTGGGGACTCCAGTGAACTCCTTGTCTTCAGTACGCTCAAGCACCAGGAACATCATGACTGAAGTACCTCCAGTGAGTTCTTCTTCAACTTCAGTTTGTGACACAAATAAAGACTTGTTGGGCTGGTCTTTCTTATTAACTTTCAGTAACTCGTTGGGTTTCAGAGAAGTCAAAGTGACCTTCTTCCCACTTACAAATAATGAATAAGAATTTGCACGACCATTATGATAGACATAATTATCAAACAACCAAGGTCTACCCAATAAAATATGACAAGCGTCCATAGGAACAACATCACAAACAATCTTATCTTGATAAACAGATACAATGGAAAAAGGAATAGTAACTTGTCGATTAACTTTTACCTCAGATCCTTCACTGAGCCATTGTAGCTTGTACAAGGGTGCTTTACTGTAGGCAGCTCTAGTTTCTCTATCATGTAAGTTGAAGCAGCATTAGCACAACTTCCACCATCAATGATCAGATTACAC
The DNA here is from genome assembly GCA_034093135.1 of Erigeron breviscapus. Lineage (NCBI taxonomy): Eukaryota > Viridiplantae > Streptophyta > Magnoliopsida > Asterales > Asteraceae > Erigeron > Erigeron breviscapus. The sequence goes on along the minus strand of CM067172.1, from coordinate 99,914,810 downwards.
ACCTTGCCTTTAACAGTATATCTGGAATGAAAAATATTCTCTCGCTGGGCAGTATCAGTTACAACTTCATCAGCATGCATCACTCTTCTTACTACCAGCATTTCTCCAACATCTGCACCTACATATGCCTCTTGAATTTCATCATCATCATACACTGGTTCACCTTCTTCAGTATCAACATCTGGTAAGCTTTCAATCTCTTTAGCAGTGAGTGCTCGTTGGTTGGGACACTGCGCCTGGAAGTGACCAAAACCATGACACTTGAAGTATTTTCTTCCAACTGGTTCTTTTGATCCTCCAGTTTCTTTCTCCTTTCCTCTGAAGGATTTCTGACCAGTTTCACTGGGCTTAGGAACTGGTTGACTGGAACTGGAAGAACCCTTAGTGAAAGGTTTGTAATGGACCTTTTTCTTCAGTTGCTTTTCAATCTGGAGGGCCAGTTTGCAAGCACTTTCATAAGTCCAGATGGGCTACAATTCTATCTTCTCAGTAATGGATGCATTCAACCCATCAAGGAATCTGGCGATAGTATGCTCTTCAGTTTTCTTTACTCCAGTTCGAGTCTTCAGTTGCTCGAATTCTCTAATATACTCCACATTTCTTTAGTACCTTGCTTCAGATTATTCATCAGAAGATACTGGTCTTGTTTGTACGACTGAGGAACAAACCTTTTCTGCTTAACCTCTTTCAATTGAGACTAGGTTTTAATTTTACTTTTACCCTTGTACTCTCTTTCAGCTTTCATGTTGTCATACCAGGATGAAGCATACTTTTTCAACCTAATAATGGCAACCTTAAAACTTTTCTTATCATCATAACCTGAACCCATTCAAAAAATTCTTCAGGGTTTGAAGAACCAACAAAATCTGGTGGATCTATCTTAATATCTTTAGTATCATCAACCTTATGTCTCCTTCGCCTTCTTCTCGACTGATTAGACTCATCAGATTCACTAGAAGATCTGGGTGTACTATTAGATCGCTCACTAGGACCTTGAGATTCATAATCTCATTCACCTACAGCAACATGTTCTCTATTAAACCATAAACCACCATCTTCTAACAGGTTAACAAATCTACCCAATGTTTGTTGTAGATCTTCAATCTGCCTATCCCTTCTAGCATTATGAGCTTCTTCTAATGTCATATTTCTTCTAAAAGCCATTAATATTCAACAATAACTAAACTCACAATAACAGATCTAAACAAACTTTAACAGATTAAAAAGATTAAGATAACCCTTTTGAATCTGACCGAACAAACAAACAACAAAAAACCCAAGGATTAAAAGATTAAGATAACCCTTTTGAATCTGACCGAACAAACAAACAACAAAAAACCCAAGGATTAAAAGATTAAGAAACCCTTTAAAAGAACCTGGCGCTTTGGTAGCAATTTGATGCGTAAATCTCACGCAAAACTAAGCACAACGAATGTATCAACTTAAACAAAGAACTTGCACAACGGAATAACTATTTTTGTGAGGATTTTCTGAATTTTATGTGAAACAAACAACAAAACAAGACAATAAAATAAAATGATAGATAAAAGAATCCACCACCAAGATTCGTAAAGGACAAGCCACCGGAATCTAGGATAAAGGAAACACTCCAACCCACCACTATGTTTGATAAAGGTCTAGCCACCACAAACACAGATAAAGGAATCGAAGATTTTGGATCTCACCACTATATTTGATAAAGGACGAACCACTACAAATATAGATAAAGGGATCACTTCAAACCACCAAATATCAAAGATCCATAAAGGTAAATGAAGATTTTTGGATAAGAAATAGAGGCGGCTCTATAATTTCATTCAATCAATCAAGTCCCTTTTTCAATGAGAAATAAGCCCCTATTTATAGCCACACATGCTATTTCCTAGGAATTAACGAAATACAACTAAATAAACAAAAATAAATAAAAGGTTGTCATGGGCAAAGGACAACCACTAATTTATCATCCAATAGGAAATGGACAGATAAGGCTTCTAGAAAGATTCCTTCTGCACAAGGACCCACAACCGTTAGGATTAACGTTGTCACACATTCCTTCCTTATCCCTATCAACAGCTGTCATTCCTTCTTTATTGGGTCCACAAACATGTGACTGAAACAAACTTTATCATTGGAAACTGGTAACTTAAGTCTGGAGCATCCAACTGGAGACTGGACTGGAGCACGTCACTGGAACCCTTCAGTGAGCATCTTCACTGGTAGGCCGTTGCTGGTCGTCACTGGAGCTTCTTGCCACTGGAGAAGTGTTACTACTGGCGTCTGGACTCGGTCAATAAAGACTTGTCTGAAATGGGCCACTGCTGGCAGAATTAACATGGCTTGTTCAGATGACATTATCAGTTCAGTTCCACCCTTCAGTTCAGTTGATTTCTCCAGTTCACTGGTGTCAGTCAGTTCAGTGAACCTGGACATTTCCACATCACCCACGATGTGCATTTAAGATAGACATTCAGAAAGCCTATGACATGGTGGATTGGAACTTTCTTAAGGATGTCCTAATTGGATTCGGGTTCCACATGACTATGATCAAATGGATTATGCTTTGTGTCACTACCGCTTCCTATTCCCTAAACATAAATGGCAACTTACATGGGTATTTTAAAGGGAAAAGAGGTTTAAGACAGGGTGACCCTCTATCACCGTACCTTTTTACCTTAGTAATGGAAGTGCTAACGCATGTTTTAAATAAATCTGTGTGTCTTGCATCCAATTTCAGGTATCATTACAAGTGTGAGAAACAGGGTATCATTAACTTATGCTTTGCTGACGATTTGTTTGTCTTTTCACGTGGTGAAGTCAGATCTGCTAAAGTTATTATGGAATCAATCAATACATTTAGTGAAATGTCAGGGCTCGTACCAAGTTTACCAAAAAGTACTGCCTTCTTTTGTAATGTTTCAGATACTAAAACGGTCTAATCTTGATATATTGTCGTTTGAAGAAGGGAGCTTACCGGTTAGATATCTTGGAGTCCCGCTGATTTTGACTTGTTTACTCTTAAAAGATTGTAAGATGCTAATTGAAAGAATGGAGAAACAGATCACTGATTGGAAGACTAAGTCCTTATCTTTTGCTGGGAGACTTCAATTGGTTAAATTGGTTTTATCATCTTTGCATATTTATTGGGCATCTGTATTTATTCTTCCACAACGTATCATTGATGACTTGGAGAATAAAATGAGAGGCTTTCTATGGAATCAAGGTGATATGGTAAAAGGAAAAGCAAAAGTATATTGGAAACAATTGTGTTTGCCAAAATCAGAAGGAGGACTTGGGATTAGAAGAATCGCTGATTTTAATAAGGCATTAATGGTTAATCATATTTGGAGTCTTCTAAACCATAGGGAATCCTTATGGGTTAAGTGGATTCATTCTTACAGGTTAAAAGATAGAAGCTTTTGGGATGTTCCAATTCCACAGAATTGTAGCTGGGGGTGGCGGAAAATTTACAGTTAAGGCAACAAGTGCGCCCTCATATATGGTCATCTATTGGAGACGGAAAAAGCACTTCAGTTTGGTTTGATAAATGGGCTGAAGGGTGTCCTCTTCGAGATCAGATTTCGACTCGTGAAATCAATAGGGCGGGATTTCATCTTGATGATAAAGTGGCTGATTTGATCGATCAAGGTAATTGGAAATGGCCTGTCGCTTGGTATGATCTCTTTCCTGTCTTAATTGGGTTACCGAATATACAACTCTCACTGAATACAAATGATACTTTGATTTGGAAAGACCTTGAAGGAAATGAACTATTGTTTACTTCAAGTGTAGTTTGGGACTCGGTTCGGTTTAAACAAAATGGTGTCCCATGGCAAAGAGCTGTTTGGTTTCCACAAATGATACCAAGACATGCTTGCTTAATGTGGCTGATTATGAAGCGTAGTTTAAGAACTCAAGACAAGATAATGAAGTGGTGTGCAGGAGGCAATATGAATTACAACCTTGTTTGATGTCCTTTATGCAAGCAAGGACCTGATTCGCATAACCATTTGTTTTTTTAGTGTTCTTTTTCTAAACAGGTTTGGGAGCAAGTTCGTCATTTGGCTTAATTGCAGCAAGTGAGTCCTAGATGGGAAGACATTGTCCGTTGGTTGCTGCCAAGAAACAAATCCAATTCGGCTAAGAGTGTGAATGGAAAGTTGCTAGTAGCTGCTTCTGCTTACTTCATTCGGCAGGAAAGGAATAGCAGGCTTTTCTCTAACAAATCTAGACAAATAGAGCAAATCTGTGATCTGGTGGCGACTACTGTACGACTAAAGCTAGTCACGCTGAGATTCAAGCATACGGCCAAAGTAAATCAGTTTGTAGAAGCCTGGAATCTACCACGAAAGCTTGTGGTATATGATGAAGTGACCTGATGCAATTTTTTGTAGCATCTAGCTGTAATCTTAGTGATCTTGTATAGCTAAGATGTAGTGTTTGGTAGAATATAGATTGCGTTTATCGCTTGTATGCATGGCATGTCATGCATATGAAGTAGTATGGTAATTCAACCATACTACTTGAATTGTAATGTTTGGTTATGGTATAAAATTCACAGGGATATCCCATTAACCAAAATGAATGAATACGACACCGTTAGATTGCTTTAGCAAATTTTTGTCAAGTTGCTACGTCATGAGCATCCATACGAAGTTGTACTCGCTTATATTTTAGACTTTTTGCAACTTCACGTGCAACTATTTATAGTGAGGCTTTAGAAGTATCACATATGTGATTATCACATATATCGTATGACCATTGTCACGAATTTTGATGCGCTCTCATATTGAGCTCTTATAAAGATTCTCTATAATTATATGGAGTTAGATGAATCATATAACAATAATTTGAATTACCAACAATGATGAATTTCACATAGCTTGATGATTATAGTTGATAGGTCCCAAAGGATTATCAGGACTTGTTTCACAAGTCAGCTCAGAGTTGTAGAGGGGGGGTGAATACAACTATTTCGCTCTTCAACCTTTTTAAAGTAAATAAGTTTGAAGTAATAAGATATTTAACAAGCTCTTGATTCATTTTAAATATAAGATATAAAACAGTTAAAGAAAAAGTGACATCCAAAACACAAGTTATAATTTTCAACAGATTCATTTATTTAAATATAAAAGAATTACAAGTAGTTGTGGAACAAAAACGCCTATGGAATCTAACTACTTGGCTGAAACAAGTTACAACTCTGTTTATCCAACTCTGCTAAACCCAAGCGGATTGTAAGAACACAACACGGATCCAAGTTGAACAACTCTAATCGTTGTGAGAGTTAGATGATAAGGATGCACACGTGCTATGATACACAAAGGATGGTTTATATACGCATAAACCATGCCTTAGATGTCGTCCATTCACTTTTACGTGTTCTTGATCTAATGGTCTGCATAGATGGTCCTGACTGAAAGTGACACTGTACTTCTTGTCTGCCAGATGCTTCCATGCTCTCATATGTAGCCAATGAAACAGTGGACACCTCATAGAATGTGAAACAACCACAAACAATGGCACATGAATGTACCTCGTACTATTTTATTCTTCCATTGCCAGTGATAGTTATCCAGAGTTGTTGTCAAAGCATCAAAACACTGGTTATATTTTGATCTTCCAAGTTCTTCCAAGCTTTCTTTAAGAACCAAGTTGATTTCCACCCATCAGCTTGACCTTCTATCCTTAGTCTTCTATCTTCGATCTTAGACCAAGTGTTGTACTTCTTTGTTGATTGCAACTTGAAAAGAATCGCTTTCTTTATCTTATTCACATACATAGAAGGTATTTGAGCTGACTCAGCTTGGAAAGTTACCAAGCTGACCCAGCTCAGAAACCAAAGTGATGCGGAAATGTCCAGGTTCACTGAACTGGAGAAACCCAGCGAACTGAAGAAGCTAACTGAACTGAAGGAAACTGAACTGATAATGCCATCTGAACAAGCCATGTTGATTCTGCCAGCAGTGGCCCATTTCAGACAAGTCTTTTCTGAACCGGTCCAGTCACCAGTAGTAACACTTCTCCAGTGGCAAGATTCTCCAGTGACCAACAGTGGTAATCCACCAGTAAAGATATCCACTGAAGCACTCCAGTGACCAGTGATGCGGAAATGTCCAGGTTCACTGAACTGGAGGAAGCCAGCGAACTGAAGAAGCTAACTGAACTGAAGGAAACTGAACTGATAATGCCATCTGAACAAGCCATGTTGATTCTGCCAGCAGTGGCCCATTTCAGACAAGTCTTTTCTGAACCGGTCCAGTCACCAGTAATAACACTTCTCCAGTGGCAAGATTCTCCAGTGACCAACTTGATGCGGAAATGTCCAGATTCACTGAACTGGAGGAATCCAGTGAACTGAAGAAGTCAACTGAACTGATCATGCAATCTGAACAAGCCATGTTGATCCTTCCAGCAGTAGCCCATTTCAGACAAGTCTTTTCTGAACCAGGCCAGTCACCAGTGGTAACACTTCTCCAGATGACTGCTCCAGATGGATGCTCCAGTGACCACTACTGAAGGTCCTCCAGTTGCAAGCTCCAGGTGACTGCTCCAGATGGATGCTCCAGTGACCACTACTGAAGGTCCTCCAGTGAAGTGCTCCAGATTTTATCTCTAGTGGTGGTCCAGATCTATGTTCCAGTTGCCAAATAATAAAGTCCCCACTAAAGTCGTTTGTGGGCCCAATAAAGAAGAATGTCAGTTGTTAAGAAAGGCGCGTGTGACGTTTCTAACAATATTATGGGACCACTTGCAGGGGAATGTTTCTAGAAGCTTACGTGTCCATGTCTTATTGGTCCAAACTAGTTAGTGGCTTGCACATGACAGCTTTTATTGTAATATTTTAATTTTGTCGATGATTCCTAGGTAGAGCATGTGGCTATAAATAGAGGTTTTATCTCTCATTGTAGTTAGTTGATGTTGAATGAAATTAATAGAGCAGCCTCTATTTCTTACAAAAATCTTCTTTTACCTTTATAGAACTTTTGATCTTGGTGGTTAGGAGTGACCCCTTTATCAATATTTGTGGTGACTTGTTCTTTATCAAATATTGTGGTGAGGTCTTTTAAATATTCGGTTTCCTTTATCTATAATCGTGGTGGCTAGACCTTTATCGATTGTAGTGGTGGGGCGGAGTGTTTTCACCAGAATCTTGAACGGACCTTCAGCTCTGGGCATCAGTTTACTCTTTCTCTTCGCTAGAAACCTTTCTTTTCTCAGATGCACCCACACAAGATCACCTGGTGAAAAACTGGGCTGCTTTCTATTCTTGTTTGCTCTGGCCTTGTAACTGGCATTTGCCTTCTCTATTCTGGCCTTCACTTCTCCATGAATTTTCTTTATCTCTATTGCTCTGGTTTCAGCTTCAATGCTTGCTTTTGGTTCAATCGAAAATGAAATTAAATCAATGGGAGTCAGTGGATTGACACCATAGCAGATTTCAAACGGGGATTTACTGGTAGAATAGTTAGGAGCTATGTTGAAAGCAAACTCAGCATGAGCAAGCTTCAGATCCCAATCTTTCAGTGTCTTCTTCACCAGTATTCTCAATAACATGCCAATTGTTCTGTTCGTGACTTCAGTCTGTCCATCAGTCTGAGGATGGTGAGACGTACTGAACAACAATCTGGTACCCATTAACCTCCATAGAGTCTTCCAGAAATAACTCAGAAACTTCACATCTCGATCTGACACAATTGTCTTTGGAATTCCATGCAATCTGACAATCTCTTTAAAGAATAAATTCGCTACTGCTGAAGCATCATTGGTTGTGTTACAAGCAATAAAATGTGCCATCTTCGAAAAAGCATCATTGTTGCACTACCCAGAACCCAGAGGGGAAAAGATTCAATTATGGTGGTCGTTGACCGATTTTCAAAAATGGCACATTTTGTTGCTTGTAATACAACAAATGATGCTTCAGCAGTGGCGAATCTGTTCTTTAAAGAAATTGTTAGATTGCATGGAATTCCCAAATCGATTGTTTCAGATAGGGATGTAAAGTTTTTAAGTTATTTCTGGAAGACATTATGGAGACTGATGGGTACCAGATTGATGTTCAGTACGTCTCACCATCCTCAGACTGATGGACAGACTGAAGTTACGAACAGAACAATTGGTATGTTGTTAAGAACACTGGTGAAGAAGACACTGAAGGATTGGGATGTGAGTTTGCTTTCAACAGAGCTCCTAACTATTCTACCAGTAAATCCCCATTTGAAGTCTGTTATGGTGTCAATCCACTGACTCCCATTGATTTAATTCCATTTTCGATTGAACCGAAGGCAAGTATTGAAGCTGAAACCAGAGCAAAAGAAATAAAGAAAATTCATCAAGAAGTGAAGGCCAGAATAGAGAAAGCGAATGCCAGTTACAAGACCAGGGCAAACAAGAATAGAAAGCAGCCCAGTTTTGCACCAGGTGATCTTGTGTGGGTGCATCTGAGAAAAGAAAGGTTTCCAGCAAAAAGGAAGAATAAACTGATGCCCAGAGCTGAAGGTCCGTTCAAGATTCTGGAGAGATATGGCGATAATGCTTACAAGGTTGAGTTACCTGGAGATATGGCAGTTTCAAGTACTTTTAATGTGGGAGATCTGATGCCTTATCTGGAGGATGAGTACCTCGAAGATTTGAGGACAAGTCTCTTTTCAGAGGGGGAGAATGATGCGGAAATGTCCAGATTCACTGAACTGGAGAAACCCAGCGAACTGAAGAAGCTAACCGAGCTGAAGGAAACTGAACTGATCATGCCATCTGAACAAGCCATGTTGATTCTGCCAGCAGTGGCCCATTTCAGACAAGTCTTTTCTGAATCAGTCCAGTCACCAGTGGTAACACTTCTCCAGTGGCAAGCTCCAGTGACCAACTCTGGTAGTCCACCAGTAAAGCACTCCAGTGAAGCACTCCAGATGACCAGTTCCAGATGAGTACTCCAGTGACCAACACTGATGGTCCTCCAGTGGAAGTCCAGATTTTGTCTCCAGTTTCCAGTCAATAAAGTATCCACTGAAGTCCCATGTTTGTGGGCCCAATAAAGAAGAATGACAATTGTAAAGGAAGGCGCGTGTGACGATGACATTTTTAACGGTATTGTGGGACCCCTCGCAGAGGAATGTTGCTAGAAACCCCATGCTATCCATTTCCTATTGGTCAAAATAAATTAGTGGCTTAGCATTTTTACAGCTATGTATTATTTTATTATGTCGTTAATTCCTAGAAAATAGTATGTGGCTATAAATAAAGGTTGTATTTCTCATTGTAAGGAGTTGATGTTGAATGAAATTAATAGAACAACCTCTATTTCTTACAAAAATCTTCTTTTACCTTTAGAGATGTTTGATCTTGGTGGTTAGGAGTAACCCCTTTATCAATATTTGTGGTGACTTGTTCTTTATCAAATATTGTGGTGAGGTCTTTAAATCTTCGGTTTCCTTTATCTGTAATCGTGGTGGCTAGACCTTTATCGATTATAGTGGTGGGGAAGAGTGTTTCCTTTATCCTTGATTCCGGTGGCTTAGCCTTTACGAGTCTTGGTGATGGATTCTTTATCTATCATTTTAATTTTATTGTCTTATTTGTTGTTTATTTCATATAAAATCCAGAAAATACCAAAAATAGTCTTCCGCTGTTGTTTGTCGCGTGATTTACGCATCAACCAGCTCCAATCTAGCCTCCAGATGAATGCTCCAGATTTTGTCTCCAGTGGAAGTCCAGATTTTTGTTTCCAGATTCCAATCAATAAAGTCCCCACTGAAGTCCCATGTTTGTGGGCCCAATAAAGAAGAATGACAGCTGTTGACAGGGATAAGGAAGGCACTTGTGACAACGATATTTCTAACGGTATTGTGGGACCACTTGCAGGGGAATGTTTCTAGAAACCTACTCTGTCAATTTCCTATTGGCCAAAAACAATTAGTGGCTTAGCACATGACAACTTTTTATTTATTTTATTATTGTATTTTCTTTTCCTAGAAAATAGCATGTGGCTATAAATAGAGGCTTTATTTCTCATTGTAAGACAGTTTTTGATGTTGAATGAAATTAATAGAACAACCTCTATTTCTTACAAAAATCTTCTTTTACCTTTAGAGATGTTTGATCTTGGTGGTTAGGAGTAACCCCTTTATCAATATTTGTGGTGGTTCGTCCTTTATCAAATATTGTGGTGAGGTCTTTAAATCTTCGGTTTCCTTTATCTGTAATCGTGGTGGCTAGACCTTTATCGATTATAGTGGTGGGGGAGTGTTTCCTTTATCCTTGATTCCGGTGGCTTAGCCTTTACGAATCTTGGTGGTGGATTCTTTATCTATCATTTTAATTTTATTGTCTTATTTGTTGTTTATTTCATATAAAATCCAGAAAATACCAAAAATAGTCTTCCGCTGTTGTTTGTCGCGTGATTTACGCATCAACCAGCTCCAATCTAGCCTCCAGATGAATGCTCCAGATTTTGTCTCCAGTGGAAGTCCAGATTTTTGTTTCCAGATTCCAATCAATAAAGTCCCCACTGAAGTCCCATGTTTGTGGGCCCAATAAAGAAGAATGACAGCTGTTGACAGGGATAAGGAAGGCACTTGTGACAACGATATTTCTAACGGTATTGTGGGACCACTTGCAGGGGAATGTTTCTAGAAACCTACTCTGTCAATTTCCTATTGGCCAAAAACAATTAGTGGCTTAGCACATGACAACTTTTTATTTATTTTATTATTGTATTTTCTTTTCCTAGAAAATAGCATGTGGCTATAAATAGAGGCTTTATTTCTCATTGTAAGACAGTTTTTGATGTTGAATGAAATTAATAGAGCAGCCTCTATTTCTTACAAAATCTTCTTTTACCTTTATAGATCTTTGATCTTGGTGGTTAGGAGTGACCCCTTTATCTATAATTGTGGTGGTTCGTCCTTTATCAATTATAGTGGTGAGGTCTTTAAATCTTCGATTCCTTTATCTGTGTTTGTGGTGGCTAGACCTTTATCAAACATAGTGGTGGGTTGGAGTGTTTCCTTTATCCTTGATTCCGATGGCCAGTCCTTTACGAATCTTGGTGGTGGATTCTTTTATCTATCTTTTATTTTATTGTTGTTTGTTTCATAAAAATCCAGAAAATACCAAAAATAGTCTTCCGCTGTCGTTTATCGCGTGATTTACGCATCACAAAGACTTAAGTATCCTCGAGTGTGTTTGTCATCTTCAAATCTTCATATCAGCTTGACTCAACAATCTCCCCCTATTTGATGATGACAAAACCTTGCAGCACTCTCCATGGCGATTTTGTTCCTTTCCCTTTTTTCCCTATCTGATTTCGACTAATCCCTGGATTGGTTGAAGTGCATGTTTGAGTTTTTCTATTTTGTTTTCTGTTAGGGTTTCACTCTTTTCTTTTCCTTTCTGTTATTGCGATTTGTTGTTACTTCTACTTGATTATTGGACTGAGACTGTTGGAATTGTTGATTTGGCGATCCAATTCTTTGACTATTTTGGTTTACTAATTGATCATAGGGTAGTACGATCGTTTTAGCAGAGTTAGGGTTTCATTAATTACGGTTGCTCTTAATTTAGTCTATTTTAGTTGTTTTCATGTGTTGTTTGTTAGAAGAGAGAGTTGTAATCATGAGTGGTAATAAGCCGAATCTTCCATCAAAGGTCAAAAACATTGATGGTAAGTATAAGGATGTTCGGTCCATATTGAAAATACTAAAAAACCTAACAATTCTTCATCGTGTGGGTGGAGAAGGAGTCGAGTGTGAAAGAGGGTGTTTCGGCTGAATGTGAAGGATCAGGGGGAGGGAGTGACAAAACCCCAACTCCTGGGGAGTCGTTTGTTGAATCTGATTCAGGAGGAGATGTTGGTAAAAACCCTAATCTGGTCGATCAAACATTTTTTGAATTGCATGCAAAATCAACTGTTGATAGCAAGAAGGAAATTTCAGAATCGACAAAGCTGAAAGTTAGTGAGAGGTTTTTGATTCTTGAGTCCCAGCCACCTCCATTGTGTGATGAGGTCGATTTACAGCCTAGGGTATCACAGGAGTCGACAAAAACAGGTAAAAAAACATGTCGAATTTGAGCCTGAAGTTAATGTTCGTGAAGTTAATAATGCTGATCAGGTACAACCTTCCTATGCTGTAAAACTAAAAGTTGGATCAATTAAAAAGGTGGTAAACTTTCGGAAAACTGAAAATCGAATAGTGCATGAAGATGTTGATGAGGTTTTACCAAAAGAATATGTGCGTGTTGTCCAAGATAAGTATGCTAATACTCTATTTGGGTACTTTTTGGGTGATAGATTGGCTTATCCAGTGGTTGAATACTTTGAAAATCTAATTGGCCAAAATTTGGTTTGCAAAAAGTGATGATGAACGCTAATGGTTTTTTCTTTTTTAAGTTTGCTCACAAGAAGGGTATGAATAGTGTGACGGAAGGGGGACCTTGGTTAATCCGTAATATGCCAATTTTTCTTAATGTTTGGTCACCAACTGCTAAATTGAAGAAGGAAGATATTAAGGAGGTTATGGTGTGGATTAAGATTCACAGTGTTCCTATAGCAGCTTATACCGATGATGGTTTGTGTCTGCTATTTTCGAAACGTGGTAACCCAAAGTCACTTGATTCTTACACGATTGCTATGTGTACGGAGTCTTGGGGTCGAAATAGTTATGCTCGAGCTTTACTAGAGACTTCATCCCTGTCGGATAATAGATTGTCTATTGCTATTCCGGATTTGGATGGGGATGGTTATACTAAAGAAACTATGCAGGTGGAATATGAATGGAAACCGCTACGGTGTGTTCACTGTAGTGTATTCGGTCATCATTCAAATGAGTGTAGTAAAAAATGTCCGAAATTGTAAAGCAAAAGGCGAAAGTGGAAAGGGAAGAAATTTCTGGGATGTCCCTTTGAAAGCTGGCTCAACATGGGGATGGCGTAAGCTTCTTCAATTGCGAGAAGTAATCCGACCACATATTAAGTATCTGATAGGGGATGGGTGTACTACTTCAGCTTGGTTTGATAATTGGGCTTCTATTGGCCCTTTATGTAAGTTTATTACATATAGAGAGATGACTAGAGCGGGATTTCGTCTTGATGCAACTGTTAATGATGTTTGATTATACTTCAAAATGGGTTAAAAGTCTTTACAAATCGTTTTGGTATGGTTTGGGTCGAAATTGGGGGTTTGGGTTCTTATTTTTTCTGCACTTGTTGCTGCTGGTGGTGTTGCTGCCCAGTATGGGGCGTAACCTACGCCCCTTAGGGCCGTAGGTTACGCCAGTGAGGGCCGTAGCTTACGCCTATCCCTATCTTCAATTTTGACCTTACGCCAAAATCTAACTGTTTACGCCAACTTCTACGCCAAAAATGACATTTCTAGAGGGCCGTAGGTTACGCCAGTGAGGGCCGTAGCTTACGCCTATCCCTATCTTCAATTTTGACCTTACGCCAAAATCTAACTGTTTACGCCAACTTCTACGCCAAAAATGACATTTCTAGAGGGCCGTAGGTTACGCCAGTGAGGGCCGTAGCTTACGCCTATCCCTATCTTCAATTTTGACCTTACGCCAAAATCTAACTGTTTACGCCAACTTCTACGCCAAAAATGACATTTCTAGAGGGCCGTAGGTTACGCCAGTGAGGGCCGTAGCTTACGCCTATCCCTATCTTCAATTTTGACCTTACGCCAAAATCTAACTGTTTACGCCAACTTCTACGCCAAAAATGACATTTCTAGAGGGCCGTAGGTTACGCCAGTGAGGGCCGTAGCTTACGCCTATCCCTATCTTCAATTTTGACCTTACGCCAAAATCTAACTGTTTACGCCAACTTCTACGCCAAAAATGACATTTCTAGAGGGCCGTAGGTTACGCCAGTGAGGGCCGTAGCTTACGCCTATCCCTATCTTCAATTTTGACCTTACGCCAAAATCTAACTGTTTACGCCAACTTCTACGCCAAAAATGACATTTCTAGAGGGCCGTAGGTTACGCCAGTGAGGGCCGTAGCTTACGCCTATCCCTATCTTCAATTTTGACCTTACGCCAAAATCTAACTGTTTACGCCAACTTCTACGCCAAAAATGACATTTCTAGAGGGCCGTAGGTTACGCCAGTGAGGGCCGTAGCTTACGCCTATCCCTATCTTCAATTTTGACCTTACGCCAAAATCTAACTGTTTACGCCAACTTCTACGCCAAAAATGACATTTCTAGAGGGCCGTAGGTTACGCCAGTGAGGGCCGTAGCTTACGCCTATCCCTATCTTCAATTTTGACCTTACGCCAAAATCTAACTGTTTACGCCAACTTCTACGCCAAAAATGACATTTCTAGAGGGCCGTAGGTTACGCCAGTGAGGGCCGTAGCTTACGCCTATCCCTATCTTCAATTTTGACCTTACGCCAAAATCTAACTGTTTACGCCAACTTCTACGCCAAAAATGACATTTCTAAGCTTTTGATTGCTGCTTCGGCTTATTACTTATGGCAAGAGAGAAACTCCAGATTATTTTCTCCTAAAGAAAGACCGGTTGCTCAATTGCGTGATGTTATTGTGTCTACTGTCCGGATGAAGTTTGTAACATCCGTGAATTTTGACCCGTTGACTTTTGTGTAATTTGACTAACAAACTTGTTGAATGAAATAATTGGGCCCATTTGTGATTATATGACTATGTGGTACGTTGGTCGGGTCGTTGTATGTGTAGTCGGTATTTAAATGGGTAATTAATTGTATTGTGACTTGAGAGGGGAAACGGGTCGGCCCGTGGGTAGTCCATGACCCACCAGCCCCCCCAAGACCCATTTCTCCCCCTTATCTCTTTTCCCCCTCTCATTTTCTTATCTATCTATCTTTCCTCTCTTTCTCTCTAAGTAAAAAGGCAAGGAACCATCTCAATTCATTTCTTCACCCTCATTACATCAAATTAGTGTTTTGGAGCTACCATAGTGCAAGAATCATCATCATTGTTGCCTCATAATCTTCATTTAATCATAACTTGAAGTTTCTAGTTCAAGCTTTGCCCATTTTGACCTAAATTGGGTTCTAGCTCAAGGAGAAGTTTGTGTAAGTCTAATTCAACTCTCTTACTTCCATTTATGCTTGTTCTTATGTTTCTAGTCGTTTTGATGTGATTCCAAGACTTGTAAATGGTAAAAATGGAAATTAGGGTTAGGGCTAGGGTTTGAATGATTTGTGAGTGATTATGATGTTTTGGTCGAATTTGTGGGTTGGGTTATGTGTATTTATGGTTAATGATGTTTGATTATACTTCAAAATGGGTTAAAAGTCTTTACAAATCGTTTTGGTATGGTTTGGGTCGAAATTGGGGGTTTGGGTTCTTATTTTTCTTTTGCTTTTTTTTTTTTTTTTTTTTTTTTTTTTTTTTTTTTTTTTTTTTTTTTTTTTCTTCCTATTTCATTTTTTCTCTTTTTTTAAATATTTTTCTGTTTTTTCACTTCACTTTTTTTTTTTTTTTTTTTTTTTTTTTTTTTTTTTTTTTTTTTTTTTTTTTTTTTTTTTTTTTTTTTTTTTTTTTTTTTTTTTTTTTTTTTTTTTTTTTTTTTTTTTTTTTTTTTTTTTTTTTTTTTTTTTTTTTTTTTTTTTTTTTTTTTTTTTTTTTTTTTTTTTTTTTTTTTTTTTTTTTTTTTTTTTTTTTTTTTTTTTTTTTTTTTTTTTTTTTTTTTTTTTTTTTTTTTTTTTTTTTTTTTTTTTTTTTTTTTTTTTTTTTTTTTTTTTTTTTTTTTTTTTTTTTTTTTTTTTTTTTTTTTTTTTTTTTTTTTTTTTTTTTTTTTTTTTTTTTTTTTTTTTTTTTTTTTTTTTTTTTTTTTTTTTTTTTTTTTTTTTTTTTTTTTTTTTTTTTTTTTTTTTTTTTTTTTTTTTTTTTTTTTTTTTTTTTTTTTTTTTTTTTTTTTTTTTTTTTTTTTTTTTTTTTTTTTTTTTTTTTTTTTTTTTTTTTTTTTTTTTTTTTTTTTTTTTTTTTTTTTTTTTTTTTTTTTTTTTTTTTTTTTTTTTTTTTTTTTTTTTTTTTTTTTTTTTTTTTTTTTTTTTTTTTTTTTTTTTTTTTTTTTTTTTTTTTTTTTTTTTTTTTTTTTTTTTTTTTTTTTTTTTTTTTTTTTTTTTTTTTTTTTTTTTTTTTTTTTTTTTTTTTTTTTTTTTTTTTTTTTTTTTTTTTTTTTTTTTTTTTTTTTTTTTTTTTTTTTTTTTTTTTTTTTTTTTTTTTTTTTTTTTTTTTTTTTTTTTTTTTTTTTTTTTTTTTTTTTTTTTTTTTTTTTTTTTTTTTTTTTTTTTTTTTTTTTTTTTTTTTTTTTTTTTTTTTTTTTTTTTTTTTTTTTTTTTTTTTTTTTTTTTTTTTTTTTTTTTTTTTTTTTTTTTTTTTTTTTTTTTTTTTTTTTTTTTTTTTTTTGGGGCGTAACCTACGCCCCTTAGGGCCGTAGGTTACGCCAGGTCTATTTTGCTTGGGCGTAGGTTACGCCAGTGAGGGCCGTAGCTTAGCCTATCCCTATCTTCAATTTTGACCTTACGCCAAAATCTAACTGTTTACGCCAACTTCTACGCCAAAAATGACATTTCTAGAGGGCCGTAGGTTACGCCCATACTGACCGTACCTTACGCCCATATTGACCGTAAGTTACGGCCTTTGTAATTCTGAACTTTCCTTGTTTGACCTAGTTTGACTTTCTGGACCATTTTAAGCGCCGAGTCTTAATCTAATTCACTTCTTATCTTATATAACATTGATTAAGAGTCTTAGAAACCATTTAACGTCGAGAAACACTTTGGAACCCTAATTAGGGTTTTGCCGTGTTTTCATTAGTTGCGTATATGTGTTTATGTATGTTGACGCGAATGTATATGATCGATATTTAGGTGTTGGACGTGAAGTGAACATTGTACGACGATAACTTAACTTTATATCGATCTTAGCTTTCATAACCAATCGAGGTGAGTTTCGTATCTCCCTACTCGCTTGAGATTCGGGCTGAAAAGTGTAAAACTGGTGTGTTTACTTACATTGTTGATTGATTTATTGATTGGTTGACTTGATTATTGGATTGATGTGACAGTTTGTTTTGTTTGATTGATTTGGGTTATGTCTCAGTTAATTATTATATATATATATATTAGGATAGACGTACATACATGGAAGTCGGTTATGCCTTCATTGGGTTTTAGATGTGGTGGGAAGGCTGCGGGTGACCCTATATATAAGCATCTGGGACTTGAAAAAGTAGAATCCTCTGAAGTATATGTACGTATAGTTGGTTTAAATTGTGAATAGTGGTTTATGATTGATGAATGTTGATAGTTGGCTTATGTTTGAGGAATGTTGATAGTTGGCTTATGTTGGATGAATGTTGATAATTGGCTTATGTTGGATGAATGTTGATAGTTGGCTTATGTTTGATGGAATGTTGATAGTTGGCTTATGTTTGAGGAATGTTGATAGTTGGCTTATGTTTGAGGAATGTTGATAGTTGGCTTATGTTTGATGAATGTTGATAGTTGGCTTATGTTTAAGGAATGTTGATAGTTGGCTTATGTTTGAGGAATGTTGATAGTTGGCTTATGTTGGATGAATATTGATTGTTGGTTTATGATTTATGCATTTACATTTGATTGTAAGCATTGCATACATCGTTGATGAGCCCTCGGCAGGGGATTGCCGACATCCTGGTGCATAGATGTATGCACCCATTTTGGATGTAGAACGTGACCCCGAGTATATAGACATATATATCTCGATGATTTTGAGATACAGCCTTGTTCATTGTAATGACAGAAGGGTATCGTTGCATAGGTGACGGAGTTCACGCATAGGATAGGCATGTTGGCTTATTCATGCATTGGCACTTACTTTGATTCATATATCAATTGTGCATTCTCATCACATTTACTAGTCTTGTGCAATCTTGTCGTTGGACGATATTGTGTGCTTAGAGGCTCGCTGTAAGTCATGCCTAGCCTCTATTCGTATATTGTGATTATTATCGTGGGTTCTTTACGAACCATTACTACGAACTCACCAACCTTGTGTTGACTATGCTTAGTACACTTTTCAGGTAATCAGGTTCTCCCTGGGCGTGGAGTTTAGTTGCTTCGCTTGCGGTTTAACCCGGACTATGGACCTCATGGATCAAGGATTCATTGGCCTGCCTCTTGCATATACTTAGGATCGTTTGCCATCTTTGGATGTTATTATGTTAACTTTGATGGCTATTTGCTCCTGTTGTATTTTGTTACTTGCTTCGTTATGTTTTGGATTCACCGAATCTATAATTGCATTTAGATTGTTCTATTGTAATTCCACCTGGTGCTATGTGTTTTCCGTGATATTCCGAGCCTCGGCTTGGGGTGTTACAGAATGGTGGCCCATGCAGGTCGTAGAGAATTAGGCGGTTTGACCTAGACTACGGCTTAAGTTAAAACTCTTCATATAGCATGCATGGTTAGGAAATTCGTGTGCAATGTGAATTATGTGAATCCCCGTGTGAGTTCGTAGTTAAGACCTATTGTATGATAGCTTGAATTCAATGTGATGAATGTTGATAGTTGGCTTATGTTTGAGGAATGTTGATAGTTGGCTTATGTTTGATGGAATGTTGATAGTTGGCTTATGTTTGAGGAATGTTGATAGTTGGCTTATGTTTGATGGAATGTTGATAGTTGGCTTATGTTTGAGGAATGTTGATAGTTGGCTTATGTTTGATGGAATGTTGATAGTTGGCTTATGTTTGAGGAATGTTGATAGTTGGCTTATGTTTGATGGAATGTTGATAGTTGGCTTATGTTTGAGGAATGTTGATAGTTGGCTTATGTTTGAGGAATGTTGATAGTTGGCTTATGTTTGAGGAATGTTGATAGTTGGCTTATGTTTGAGGAATGTTGATAGTTGGCTTATGTTTGAGAATGTTGATAGTTGGCTTATGTTTGAGGAATGTTGATAGTTGGCTTATGTTTGATGAATGTTGATAGTTGGCTTATGTTTAAGGAATGTTGATAGTTGGCTTATGTTTGAGGAATGTTGATAGTTGGCTTATGTTGGATGAATATTGATTGTTGGTTTATGATTTATGCATTTACATTTGATTGTAAGCATTGCATACATCGTTGATGAGCCCTCGGCAGGGGATTGCCGACATCCTGGTGCATAGATGTATGCACCCATTTTGGATGTAGAACGTGACCCCGAGTATATAGACATATATATCTCGATGATTTTGAGATACAGCCTTGTTCATTGTAATGACAGAAGGGTATCGTTGCATAGGTGACGGAGTTCACGCATAGGATAGGCATGTTGGCTTATTCATGCATTGACACTTACTTTGATTCATATATCAATTGTGCATTCTCATCACATTTACTAGTCTTGTGCAATCTTGTCGTTGGACGATATTGTGTGCTTAGAGGCTCGCTGTAAGTCATGCCTAGCCTCTATTCGTATATTGTGATTATTATCGTGGGTTCTTTACGAACCATTACTACGAACTCACCAACCTTGTGTTGACTATGCTTAGTACACTTTTCAGGTAATCAGGTTCTCCCTGGGCGTGGAGTTTAGTTGCTTCGCTTGCGGTTTAACCCGGACTATGGACCTCATGGATCAAGGATTCATTGGCCTGCCTCTTGCATATACTTAGGATCGTTTGCCATCTTTGGATGTAGAACGTGACCCCGAGTATATAGACATATATATCTCGATGATTTTGAGATACAGCCTTGTTCATTGTAATGACAGAAGGGTATCGTTGCATAGGTGACGGAGTTCACGCATAGGATAGGCATGTTGGCTTATTCATGCATTGACACTTACTTTGATTCATATATCAATTGTGCATTCTCATCACATTTACTAGTCTTGTGCAATCTTGTCGTTGGACGATATTGTGTGCTTAGAGGCTCGCTGTAAGTCATGCCTAGCCTCTATTCGTATATTGTGATTATTATCGTGGGTTCTTTACGAACCATTACTACGAACTCACCAACCTTGTGTTGACTATGCTTAGTACACTTTTCAGGTAATCAGGTTCTCCCTGGGCGTGGAGTTTAGTTGCTTCGCTTGCGGTTTAACCCGGACTATGGACCTCATGGATCAAGGATTCATTGGCCTGCCTCTTGCATATACTTAGGATCGTTTGCCATCTTTGGATGTTATTATGTTAACTTTGATGGCTATTTGCTCCTGTTGTATTTTGTTACTTGCTTCGTTATGTTTTGGATTCACCGAATCTATAATTGCATTTAGATTGTTCTATTGTAATTCCACCTGGTGCTATGTGTTTTCCGTGATATTCCGAGCCTCGGCTTGGGGTGTTACAGAATGGTGGCCCATGCAGGTCGTAGAGAATTAGGCGGTTTGACCTAGACTACGGCTTAAGTTAAAACTCTTCATATAGCATGCATGGTTAGGAAATTCGTGTGCAATGTGAATTATGTGAATCCCCGTGTGAGTTCGTAGTTAAGACCTATTGTATGATAGCTTGAATTCAATGTGATGAATGTTGATAGTTGGCTTATGTTTGAGGAATGTTGATAGTTGGCTTATGTTTGAGAATGTTGATAGTTGGCTTATGTTTGAGGAATGTTGATAGTTGGCTTATGTTTGAGGAATGTTGATAGTTGGCTTATGTTTGAGGAATGTTGATAGTTGGCTTATGTTTGAGGAATGTTGATAGTTGGCTTATGTTTGATGAATGTTGATAGTTGGCTTATGTTTAAGGAATGTTGATAGTTGGCTTATGTTTGAGGAATGTTGATAGTTGGCTTATGTTGGATGAATATTGATTGTTGGTTTATGATTTATGCATTTACATTTGATTGTAAGCATTGCATACATCGTTGATGAGCCCTCGGCAGGGGATTGCCGACATCCTGGTGCATAGATGTATGCACCCATTTTGGATGTAGAACGTGACCCCGAGTATATAGACATATATATCTCGATGATTTTGAGATACAGCCTTGTTCATTGTAATGACAGAAGGGTATCGTTGCATAGGTGACGGAGTTCACGCATAGGATAGGCATGTTGGCTTATTCATGCATTGACACTTACTTTGATTCATATATCAATTGTGCATTCTCATCACATTTACTAGTCTTGTGCAATCTTGTCGTTGGACGATATTGTGTGCTTAGAGGCTCGCTGTAAGTCATGCCTAGCCTCTATTCGTATATTGTGATTATTATCGTGGGTTCTTTACGAACCATTACTACGAACTCACCAACCTTGTGTTGACTATGCTTAGTACACTTTTCAGGTAATCAGGTTCTCCCTGGGCGTGGAGTTTAGTTGCTTCGCTTGCGGTTTAACCCGGACTATGGCTTAAGTTAAAACTCTTCATATAGCATGCATGGTTAGGAAATTCGTGTGCAATGTGAATTATGTGAATCCCCGTGTGAGTTCGTAGTTAAGACCTATTGTATGATAGCTTGAATTCAATGTGATGAATGTGAATTGTAGTTAATATGGGTTGTTGTTGTAAATTGTTGGAATTAATGTGATGATTTAGGGCAAAATGATGGGATGCCATTAACTTAGTATAATATTGTGGCAACCCTAAAAGAACCCGATCAACTCTTTTATGGTTACCCGATATTATAGCAAGTTCATGACATCGTGGATTGCGCACGTGTGGCTTAAAGTATAATAAGGAACCGATATGCTTAATGGAAGTTGATTAGGTGGAAGGTTAGCCGTTGGTACACCTTGTGTGGTCAATAACTAGAGAGCATATCGAATTCGGATTATACCTTGAATCATTCGTGTTAGTTGTTGATTGCATGATGTAATGAGCATGATTACTTGATGTTATGTTATGTAAAAAAAAAAAAAAAAATCCCTTATGATGCTAACACTTTTGCCTTACATTAATGTTATGAAATGAGTATGTGGTATCGGTATGAGAGCATTGACTACTTGTGTGACTAACATGTGAGCATTTGAGACTAACTCTCGGGTCAACGTGTCACTTGTTTTATAGAAATGGCGAGACCCAGGAGAACCGGAACGAACTATAGGGCTGAAGAGGAAGAACCGCAACCGGAAGTTCAACCGGAAGTGCAAGGAGGTAGGGGCCGTGGTAGGGGCCGTGGTAGAGGTCGTGGTAGGGGCCGTGGTAGGGGCCGTGGTAGGGGCCTGGTGAAGGAGCCATGGCTGAGGGGCCGTGGTAGGGGCCGTGGTAGAGGTCGTGGTAGAGGCTAAGGAAGGGGTCGTGGTGAAGGGCCGTGGTAGGGGCCGTGGTAGGGGCCGTGGTAGGGGCCGTGGTAGGGGCCGTGGTAGGGGCCGTGGTAGGGGCCGTGGTAGGGGCCGTGGTAGGGGCCGTGGTAGGGGCCGTGGTAGAGGCCGAGGTAGGGGCCGTGGTAGGGGCCGTGGGAGAGGTCGTGGTAGGGGCCGTGGTAGGGGTCGTGGTGGAGCTCCTGAGCCAAACTTGGCCGAGGTAAGGGCCGTGGTAGGGGCCGTGGTAGGGGCCGTGGGAGAGGTCGTGGTAGGGGCCGTGGTAGGGGCCGTGGTAGGGGCCGTGGTGGTCGCGGTAGGGGCCGTGGTAGGGGTCGTGGTGGAGCTCCTGAGCCAAACTTGGCCGAGGTAGGGGCCGTGGTAGGGGCCGTGGTAGGGGCCGTGGTAGGGGCCGTGGTAGGGGCCGTGGTAGGGGCCGTGGTAGGGGCCGTGGTAGGGGCCGTGGTAGGGGCCGTGGTAGGGGCCGTGGTAGGGGCCGTGGTAGGGGCCGTGGTAGGGGCCGTGGCTCAACCGGAAGCTCAACCAGAAGTGCAAGGAGGTAGGGGCCGTGGTAGGGGCCGTGGTAGGGGCCGTGGTAGGGGCCGTAGTAGAGGTCGTGGTAGGGGCCGGGGTAGGGGTCGTGGTGGAGCTCCTGAGCCAAACTTGGCCGAGGTAGGGGCCGTGGTAGGGGCCGTGGTAGGGGCCGTGGTAGGGGTCGTGGTAGGGGCCGGGAAGGGGTCGTGGTGAGGAGCCGAGGTAGGGGCCGTGGTAGGGGCCGTGGTAGGGGCCGTGGTAGGGGCCGTGGTAGGGGCCGTGGTAGGGGCCGTGGTAGGGGCCGTGGTAGGGGCCGTGGTAGGGGCCGTGGTAGGGGCCGTGGTAGGGGCCGTGGTAGGGGCCGTGGTAGGGGCCGTGGCTCAACCGGAAGTCAACCAGGTGGGAGGTAGGGGCCGTGGTAGGGGCCGTGGTAGGGGCCGTGGTAGGGGCCGTGGTAGAGGTCGTGGTAGGGGCCGTGGTAGGGGTCGTGGTGGAGCTCCTGAGCCAAACTTGGCCGAGGTAGGGGCCGTGGTAGGGGCCGTGGTAGGGGCCGTGGTAGGGGTCGTGGTAGGGGCCGGAAGGGGTCGTGGTGAGGAGCCGTGGTAGGGGCCGTGGTAGGGGCCGTGGTAGGGGCCGTGGTAGGGGCCGTGGTAGGGGCCGTGGTAGGGGCCGTGGTAGGGGCCGTGGTAGGGGCCGTGGTAAAGGTCGTGGTAGGGGCCGTGGTAGGGGTCGTGGTGAAGCCCCTGGAAGAAGAGCCTCAACCGGAAGCTCAACCGGAAGTACAGGGAGGTAGAGGCCGTGGTAGAGGCCGTGGTAGAGGCCGTGGTAGGGGCCGTGGTAGGGGTCGTGGTGGAGCTCCTGAGCCAAACGTAGATAATGAAAATGCTCAACCCCATGATGTAGAAAATGAAGAAGAGGGACCAGTGGGTGTTAATGTCGGAATGCCCATGAATAATCAATATGGGGGATACCGTCAAGGGTGCATATTTAAAGATTTTAAAAGTTGTGGGGCACCGGAGTTCGATGGGAAAGGGGGTCCCACGGAATGTATAAGGTGGTTTGAAGCGATAGAGGCGGTGATTGAAAGGAGTCATTGCACCTATGATGACCGGATTTCCTATGCATCCGGCATGTTTAGGCACGACGCCTTGAGTTGGTGGAACCAAGAAATAACCTTGGGACGGACTCATAACTTGGAGTGGATCGACTTCAAGAACAAGGTAAAAGCAAAGTTTTGTCCTCCCTATGAACTACAAAACTTGACTATCGAGTTTGCTAATCTCAACATGGAGGGAGCCGACTACAAGGGCTATGTGAGACGATTTCAAGAGTTGTCCACCCTCATTCCTCACTTAGTGGGTACCGAGTCACAGGCCATCCAGAAGTTTGTATTGGGCTTAAATCCTCAAGTTCGATCTTATGTAAACTCCAACATGCCTACTTCTTTGGCTAATGCGGTCAACCAAGCCGGGAGTGTGACGGAAGATTTATTGAGGTGTGGCGTTTTGAGTAAATCCTCATCTAGCAAGAGGAAAGAAGTGGGAGAGTCGAGCGGAGTAAGGAAAGTGGGGAGGTTTGACCCCAAGAATGCAAATAGGGGTAGAATAATGGCGGCGGTGGAGCCAACTAGGAAAGCTTTCCCGGGACCTCATCCTTTCTGTGGGAGATGCAACCAACATCACCCCGCCAATGCCCAATGCAAGGCGTGCTATAATTGTAACCGAGTCGGGCACCTCTCCAGAGATTGTAGAGCTCCAAGAGCGGGCCCAATGAATGTGGCTCCTGTTCGGGCCGTTCCTCCTCAAGGTAACCAAAGAAGAGGCGAATGTTTTGAATGTGGTAGTCGTGACCACTACCGAAATAATTGTCCTCGATGGGTGGGACAACAAGTTCAAGTAGCCGTTCATCCCAATCAACTACAAATGGTCGGGCCTAATCAAAACCGGGGACAACAAGGCCACCAAGTGCAACCACGCGGCCGAGCCTTTGCGGCCAATGTAAATGAAGCTCGCAATGACCCCAACGTAGTAGCAGGTACTTTTCTCCTTAATGGTCTCTATGCAACCGTCCTATTTGATTCCGGGGCCGATTATAGCCTCGTGTCTTCTAACTTTGTTCCTTTGATTGATGTGCATCCATGTGCTCTAAACTATGTGCTTGACATTGAAATGGTAAATGGGTCACTAACTAGAATTAGTCAAATACTTCGGGAATGTGTCTTGACTTTAGAAGATGTCGACTTCTTCATTGACCTTATGCCTCTTGACATTGGTAGTTTTGATATTATAGTGGGTATGGATTGGTTGACGGCGGTGAATGCAACCATTGATTGTGGTGAGAGAGTTGTTAAGATACCTTTGACTAACGGTAAAATTCTTAGGGTTCAAGGTGAAACCTCCGATTCCTCGACTTCTAAAGTCTTTAGTGCTACCATCTCAAAGGTAGAATTGAAGACCGTCCCTATCGTTTGTGATTTTCCCGATGTTTTTCTGGATGACTTACCGGGGTTACCTCCGACTCGTGAACTAGACTTTCGTATTAATCTTATCCCCGAAGCCGCGCCCGTAGCAAAAGCTCCTTATAGACTAGCTCTAACCGAAATGCAAGAGCTACAAACTCAACTCAAGGAACTCCAAGAAAAGGGTTTCATTCGCCCTAGTCAATCTCCTTGGGGTGCTCCTGTTCTATTCGTCAAAAAGAAAGATGGATCTTTTAGAATGTGTATTGATTACCGGGAATTAAACAAGCTCACTGTGAAGAACCGATATCCTCTCCCTAGGATCGATGACCTATTTGATCAACTTCAAGGTGCTAAGCACTTTTCAAAAATCGATCTTCGCTCGGGTTATCATCAACTCCGGGTACATGAAGATGACATCCCCAAAACGGCTTTTCGCACGAGGTATGGTCATTTTGAATTCACCGTAATGCCTTTTGGGTTGACTAATGCACCGGCGGTGTTCATGGACTTGATGAACCGGGTGTGTCAACCATACTTGGACAAGTCTGTCATTGTATTCATTGATGACATACTTGTATACTCGAAGACGAAGGAGGAGCATGTTGAGCACTTGCGTGAAGTGCTTGAATTACTAAGGAAGGAGAAATTGTACGCAAAATTTTCCAAGTGTGAGTTTTGGTTGGAAGAGGTCCACTTCCTTGGTCACGTAGTGAGCAAGGATGGTATTCATGTGGACCCAAGCAAGATTGAAGCGGTCAAGAATTGGAGAAGACCCGAAACGCCATCCGAAATCCGCCAATTCCTCGGACTGGCGGGTTACTATAGAAGATTTATTGAAAATTTCTCCCGTATTGCACAACCACTCACTCTATTGACTCAAAAAGAGAGAAATTTTGAATGGAGCGAAAGACAAGAGAACGCCTTCCAAACACTTAAGGATATGTTATGTGATGCTCCTATTTTGACACTACCGGATGGGATCGAAGATTTTGTTGTTTATTGTGATGCTTCGGGGCAAGGGTTGGGTTGTGTTCTTATGCAAAGGGGTAAAGTCATTGCTTATGCCTCTCGTCAATTGAAGGTGCATGAGAAGAACTACCCGACACATGATTTGGAATTGGGAGCGGTTGTGTTTGCTTTGAAGTGTTGGAGGCATTATCTCTATGGCACCAAATGTGTGATTTATACCGATCACAAGAGTCTCCAACACATATTTAACCAAAGTGAATTGAATATGAGGCAAAGGCGTTGGTTAGAACTATTTAGTGATTATGATTGTGATATCCGTTATCACCCGGGCAAGGCAAATGTAGTAGCCGATGCCTTGAGCCGAAAGGAGAGAGTGAAGCCAAGACGGGCTAGAGCTATGAGCCTCACGGTAGGGCCAGATATTCGTGATCGGATCATTGAAGCCCAAGTTCAAGCCACCCTACCAGAAAACTTTGGAGACGAAAGCCTAGACGGTATGGAACAACTATTTGACCGAAAGAATGATAATGGACTATACATGGTTGAAAGACTTTGGATTCCTATCTTCGGTAACTTAAGAGCGCTTATTATGAATGAAGCTCATCAATCGCCTTATTCGGTCCATCCCGGGTCGGATAAGATGTACTTTGATTTGAAAGACTTTGGATTCCTATCTTCGGTAACTTAAGAGCGCTTATTATGAATGAAGCTCATCAATCGCCTTATTCGGTCCATCCCGGGTCGGATAAGATGTACTTTGATTTGAAAGACTTTGGATTCCTATCTTCGGTAACTTAAGAGCGCTTATTATGAATGAAGCTCATCAATCGCCTTATTCGGTCCATCCCGGGTCGGATAAGATGTACTTTGATTTGAAAGACTTGTATTGGTGGCCGGGCATGAAGCGTGATGTGGCTAAGTATGTGAGTGAGTGTCTTACTTGCTTACAAGTCAAGGCCGATCACAAGAAGCCACCCGGGTTGTTGGTACAACCGGTGATGCCCGATTGGAAGTGGGAGCATATTTCAATGGACTTCATTACTAAACTACCGAAGACAAGAAGCGGTCGTGACACGATTTGGGTGATAGTAGATCGGTTAACGAAATCGGCTCACTTTTTAGCCATTCGTGAAACCGATAAATTTGACACTTTGGCTCATTTGTACATCAAGGAAGTAATATCTAAGCATGGAGTGCCGATTTCTATCATTTCTGATAGAGATGCCCGTTTCAAATCGAATTTTTGGAAAGCCTTTCAAAAAGCCATGGGTACTCGACTTGACATGAGCACGGCGTTTCACCCTCAAACGGATGGGCAAACCGAGAGAACCATTCAAACACTTGAAGACATGTTGAGGGCGTGTGCAATTGATTTCGGTGGAAGTTGGGAAGACCATTTGCCGCTAGTTGAGTTTTCATATAACAATAGCTATCATGCTACTATTCAGATGGCACCCTTTAAAGCATTGTATGGTAGGGTATGTCGTTCTCCTCTAGCTTGTGCAGAAATTGGGGAGAGTCAACTCATCGGGCCAGAAATTATGATTGAAACGACTAAGGTAATATCTCAAATTAAGGAGAAGTTGCAGTTGGCCCGTGAACGTCAAAAGAAGTATGCCGATGTGAGGCGAAGACCGTTGGAGTTTGAAGTTGGTGATTATGTACTTTTGAAGGTATCGCCTTGGATGGGTGTTGTACGTTTTGTGAAGCGGGGAAAACTTGCACCAAGGTATATTGGTCCTTTCAAGATTCTTGAACGGGTTGGGAAGGTTGCTTATCGGCTAGAATTGCCTCAAGAGCTTAGCGGTGTGCATGATGTGTTTCATATTTGTAACTTGCGCAAGTGTTTGGCGGATCCTACACATCATGTGCCTATGGACGAGATTAGGGTTGATTCGAATTTGAACTTTGTTGAAGAGACGGTAGAGATCTTGGATCGCCAAGAAAAGAAACTCAAGAGTAAACGCTACACGATTGTGAAGGTTAGATGGAATGCTAGACGTGGAGCCGAGTTCACTTGGGAGAGAGAAGACCATATGAAGTCTAAGTACCCGCATTTATTTAATAATTAGGGTTTTGTTGAATTTCGGGACGAAATTCTTTCAACGGGGGAATAATGTAACATCCGTGAATTTTGACCCGTTGACTTTTGTGTAATTTGACTAACAAACTTGTTGAATGAAATAATTGGGCCCATTTGTGATTATATGACTATGTGGTACGTTGGTCGGGTCGTTGTATGTGTAGTCGGTATTTAAATGGGTAATTAATTGTATTGTGACTTGAGAGGGGAAACGGGTCGGCCCGTGGGTAGTCCATGACCCACCAGCCCCCCCCAAGACCCATTTCTCCCCCTTATCTCTTTTCCCCCTCTCATTTTCTTATCTATCTATCTTTCCTCTCTTTCTCTCTAAGTAAAAAGGCAAGGAACCATCTCAATTCATTTCTTCACCCTCATTACATCAAATTAGTGTTTTGGAGCTACCATAGTGCAAGAATCATCATCATTGTTGCCTCATAATCTTCATTTAATCATAACTTGAAGTTTCTAGTTCAAGCTTTGCCCATTTTGACCTAAATTGGGTTCTAGCTCAAGGAGAAGTTTGTGTAAGTCTAATTCAACTCTCTTACTTCCATTTATGCTTGTTCTTATGTTTCTAGTCGTTTTGATGTGATTCCAAGACTTGTAAATGGTAAAAATGGAAATTAGGGCTAGGGTTTGAATGATTTGTGAGTGATTATGATGTTTTGGTCGAATTTGTGGGTTGGGTTATGTGTATTTATGGTTAATGATGTTTGATTATACTTCAAAATGGGTTAAAAGTCTTTACAAATCGTTTTGGTATGGTTTGGGTCGAAATTGGGGGTTTGGGTTCTTATTTTTTCTGCACTTGTTGCTGCTGGTGGTGTTGCTGCCCAGTATGGGGCGTAACCTACGCCCCTTAGGGCCGTAGGTTACGCCAGGTCTATTTTGCTTGGGCGTAGGTTACGCCAGTGAGGGCCGTAGCTTACGCCTATCCCTATCTTGCTTGGGCGTAGGTTACGCCACATTGTGGGCGTAGGTTACGCCATCTATTGCTTGGGCGTAGGTTACGCCAGATTGCGGCGTAGTTACGCCAAAAATGACATTTCTAGAGGGCCGTAGGTTACGCCCATACTGACCGTACCTTACGCCCCGTCAAAACTTGCCCAGCGTAGCTTACGCCCCTTTCCTCCGTAGCTTACGCCTGTTGTAAAAATGCCACCGTACCTTACGCCCATATTGACCGTAAGTTACGGCCTTTGTAATTCTGAACTTTCCTTGTTTGACCTAGTTTGACTTTCTGGACCATTTTAAGCGCCGAGTCTTAATCTAATTCACTTCTTATCTTATATAACATTGATTAAGAGTCTTAGAAACCATTTAACGTCGAGAAACACTTTGGAACCCTAATTAGAGTTTTGCCGTGTTTTCATTAGTTGCGTATATGTGTTTATGTATGTTGACGCGAATGTATATGATCGATATTTAGGTGTTGGACGTGAAGTGAACATTGTACGACGATAACTTAACTTTATATCGATCTTAGCTTTCATAACCAATCGAGGTGAGTTTCGTATCTCCCTACTCGCTTGAGATTCGGGCTGAAAAGTGTAAAACTGGTGTGTTTACTTACATTGTTGATTGATTTGGGTTATGTCTCAGTTAATTATTATATATATATATATATATATTAGGATAGACGTACATACATGGAAGTCGGTTATGCCTTCATTGGGTTTTAGATGTGGTGGGAAGGCTGCGGGTGACCCTATATATAAGCATCTGGGACTTGAAGAAAGTAGAATCCTCTGAAGTATATGTACGTATAGTTGGTTTAAATTGTGAATAGTGGTTTATGATTGATGAATGTTGATAGTTGGCTTATGTTTGAGGAATGTTGATAGTTGGCTTATGTTGGATGAATGTTGATAATTGGCTTATGTTGGATGAATGTTGATAGTTGGCTTATGTTTGAGGAATGTTGATAGTTGGCTTATGTTTGAGGAATGTTGATAGTTGGCTTATGTTTGAGAATGTGAATAGTGGTTTATGATTGATGAATGTTGATAGTAGGCTTATGGTTGATAAATGTTGATAGTTGGCTTATGTTTAAGGAATGTTGATAGTTGGCTTATGTTTGAGGAATGTTGATAGTTGGCTTATGTTGGATGAATATTGATTGTTGGCACAGGTTCATCGTATATTGATTGATGGCACAGGTGCATCGTATATTGATTGTTGGTTTATGATTTATGCATTTACATTTGATTGTAAGCATTGCATACATCGTTGATGAGCCCTCGGCAGGGGATTGCCGACATCCTGGTGCATAGATGTATGCATCCATTTTGGATGTAGAACGTGACCCCGAGTATATAGACATATATATCTCGATGATTTTGAGATACAGCCTTGTTCATTGTAATGACAGAAGGGTATCGTTGCATAGGTGACGGAGTTCACGCATGTTGGCTTATTCATGCATTGGCACTTACTTTGATTCATATATCAATTGTGCATTCTCATCACATTTACTAGTCTTGTGCAATCTTGTCGTTGGACGATATTGTGTGCTTAGAGGCTCGCTGTAAGTCATGCCTAGCCTCTATTCGTATATTGTGATTATTATCGTGGGTTCTTTACGAACCATTACTATGAACTCACCAACCTTGTGTTGACTATGCTTAGTACACTTTTCAGGTAATCAGGTTCTCCCTGGGCGTGGAGTTTAGTTGCTTCGCTTGCGGTTTAACCCGGACTATGGACCTCATGGATCAAGGATTCATTGGCCTGCCTCTTGCATATACTTAGGATCGTTTGCCATCTTTGGATGTTATTATGTTAACTTTGATGGCTATTTGCTCCTGTTGTATTTTGTTACTTGCTTCGTTATGTTTTGGATTCACCGAATCTATAATTGCATTTAGTTTGTTCTATTGTAATTCCACCTGGTGCTTTGTGTTTTCCGTGATATTCCGAGCCTCGGCTTGGGGTGTTACAAAGTTAGCCACTATGAAGTTCAAGAAAAAGATTCAAGGAAGAAGCATCCTAGAAGAATGGAAGTTGGATATCACGTAAACATTTATTAAACATCACTTTTATTGTTTTGCCATTAAGAAGTCAACCAGTCTTCTAAATGTGTCCCTCTGACAGGCCTTTGGATTTATCTAAGGGTAGGAGTCTCCATTTGGTTAGCCATTTTGAGCTCTTCACTGTGATGTGCATGTTTGAGATTTGGTTTCGATTTGGTAGAATGATAGAGGTTGATGTTTGATATTGGTTACTTACATATTAGAGGTATATTATTAATGCTTTTGATGTTATTAGCCTTTTTTATGTATTGTTCAGCTAGGTCGTTTGTGACGTTATTGTTTCACATACATATGGCATGTCATATGTATGAATTAGTTTGGTACTTTGCCAAGCTACTTGTAATAATCTTCTTTTGGGTGATTTATAAAAGCTTACCGGGGTTTAAATTCCCCTTTACCCAAAAAAAAAGGCGAAAGTGGATGATGAGGGTTTTATTGAGGTGGTTGGAAAAAAGAAAAAAACAGGTTTTCAGGTGAAGAAACAGAAACCAAGGGTCGAATACATACCTGTGGTTAATCAGAAGAACTTGAAAGAGAAACCGAGTCCATCTAATGTTGGGAACAAGGCTTCTACCTCTATTTTTTTTTTTTTTTTTTTTATCCAAAAGCAAGTACGTTTTTTTTTTTTTTTTTTTTTTTTTTTTTTTTTTTTTTTTTTTTTTTTTTTTTTTTTTTTTTTTTTTTTTTTTTTTTTTTTTTTTTTTTTTTTTTTTTTTTTTTTTTTTTTTTTTTTTTTTTTTTTTTTTTTTTTTTTTTTTTTTTTTTTTTTTTTTTTTTTTTTTTTTTTTTTTTTTTTTTTTTTTTTTTTTTTTTTTTTTTTTTTTTTTTTTTTTTTTTTTTTTTTTTTTTTTTTTTTTTTTTTTTTTTTTTTTTTTTTTTTTTTTTTTTTTTTTTTTTTTTTTTTTTTTTTTTTTTTTTTTTTTTTTTTTTTTTTTTTTTTTTTTTTTTTTTTTTTTTTTTTTTTTTTTTTTTTTTTTTTTTTTTTTTTTTTTTTTTTTTTTTTTTTTTTTTTTTTTTTTTTTTTTTTTTTTTTTTTTTTTTTTTTTTTTTTTTTTTTTTTTTTTTTTTTTTTTTTTTTTTTTTTTTTTTTTTTTTTTTTTTTTTTTTTTTTTTTTTTTTTTTTTTTTTTTTTTTTTTTTTTTTTTTTTTTTTTTTTTTTTTTTTTTTTTTTTTTTTTTTTTTTTTTTTTTTTTTTTTTTTTTTTTTTTTTTTTTTTTTTTTTTTTTTTTTTTTTTTTTTTTTTTTTTTTTTTTTTTTTTTTTTTTTTTTTTTTTTTTTTTTTTTTTTTTTTTTTTTTTTTTTTTTTTTTTTTTTTTTTTTTTTTTTTTTTTTTTTTTTTTTTTTTTTTTTTTTTTTTTTTTTTTTTTTTTTTTTTTTTTTTTTTTTTTTTTTTTTTTTTTTTTTTTTTTTTTTTTTTTTTTTTTTTTTTTTTTTTTTTTTTTTTTTTTTTTTTTTTTTTTTTTTTTTTTTTTTTTTTTTTTTTTTTTTTTTTTTTTTTTTTTTTTTTTTTTTTTTTTTTTTTTTTTTTTTTTTTTTTTTTTTTTTTTTTTTTTTTTTTTTTTTTTTTTTTTTTTTTTTTTTTTTTTTTTTTTTTTTTTTTTTTTTTTTTTTTTTTTTTTTTTTTTTTTTTTTTTTTTTTTTTTTTTTTTTTTTTTTTTTTTTTTTTTTTTTTTTTTTTTTTTTTTTTTTTTTTTTTTTTTTTTTTTTTTTTTTTTTTTTTTTTTTTTTTTTTTTTTTTTTTTTTTTTTTTTTTTTTTTTTTTTTTTTTTTTTTTTTTTTTTTTTTTTTTTTTTTTTTTTTTTTTTTTTTTTTTTTTTTTTTTTTTTTTTTTTTTTTTTTTTTTTTTTTTTTTTTTTTTTTTTTTTTTTTTTTTTTTTTTTTTTTTTTTTTTTTTTTTTTTTTTTTTTTTTTTTTTTTTTTTTTTTTTTTTTTTTTTTTTTTTTTTTTTTTTTTTTTTTTTTTTTTTTTTTTTTTTTTTTTTTTTTTTTTTTTTTTTTTTTTTTTTTTTTTTTTTTTTTTTTTTTTTTTTTTTTTTTTTTTTTTTTTTTTTTTTTTTTTTTTTTTTTTTTTTTTTTTTTTTTTTTTTTTTTTTTTTTTTTTTTTTTTTTTTTTTTTTTTTTTTTTTTTTTTTTTTTTTTTTTTTTTTTTTTTTTTTTTTTTTTTTTTTTTTTTTTTTTTTTTTTTTTTTTTTTTTTTTTTTTTTTTTTTTTTTTTTTTTTTTTTTTTTTTTTTTTTCCTTCTATATAAAGAATAGATGCCATACGGCATATCTCATCTCCGATCTCACCTCAAAAACCCCAAGTCCAACACTTGGACTAAAAAACTCCCTCTCTAAGGCGTAAAGCGAAACAGATTGCCCTCTGACCGAAAGGGAATCGCCTACAAACCATCTTCATAACACCCACACCCCTCGGTTAAACCATAGTGGGATTATTTAATCAAATAAATTGGCACCATCAGTGGGACCACACACTCTCAGATCCGAATCCAACCACGATCAAAGAAAAAACATTATGTGAAAACCCAACTCCTTTCCGGAACAACCTTTGGAAGACCTCATGGGCAACAGTGAGACGCATGATCCTCGAACATTACCTGCTACAAAAAAAACAATCCATGAAAAAGCCAGGAAACAAGAGCCAGCCAACAGCCATCAGGCGATCAATCGGTAGATCCAAAGATCCAACGTAAGGCAGCTCTTGACAAATCAAAGAGTGATAAGCCTGACATAACATAGGATGATGTGAAAGAAGGCAGGACAGAAGTTCAAAAGATAAATACTATGTCGCGCCTTAATGGTGAAACGGGAACCGACCCATTACCAGAAGCGGAGAGATGTGAAGAAAAAGATAGAAGCCAAGGTCAAACAGAAGAAAATAGCTCAACACTAGGACCCTTGGCAGATTGGTCAGAAACAGGAACAATCCGCCAACAGTCTGCCGCGGAAGATCCGGAGAAGATAGAAGGAACAAAGAAGGAGGACATGAACCATGGCAATTTTGAGGCCGTAAGAAGTTCGATATCGGTATATCCACCGCACCCGTTATATCACGAAATCCCAACCAGAGCACCTTCCGCAAACACCATGCAGACGATATCAGGGGAGAGGACGTTGAATTATGTACCCACCATACACCTATGGAGGATACTTTTATCCCTACGAAGGACCCTTTATACAATCAACAGAGACAACATACCTTGGTAGTAGCTTCACAGGCTTTGTGCAAGCTTTGTGGTATTATCCATATGGCGTAGTGACCCCCCAATATCCAGCGCACATAAACAAGGCGGGTTCGACCATAATAGCCAAACAAGACAAGGTGGAAGGGCTTAACTCAGAGCCAAAATACAAAGGGTCATGTGCACAATTTAGCAAAGGGTTGCGCCAGCACGTGCCTCTGATGAAGATGCTGGAAATCCAAGAGTTAAGCTGGTACGATGGCACCTCCGATGTTGAAGAATTTCTACGCAACATCGACGATGCAGCTACGGCGGAAGGATGGAGCGATTCAGCATAGTGCCACGCCACTCTCTACCTTCTGCACGGAAAGGCAAGGACGTGGCTTTGAGATCTACCTGAAGAAAGCATTCACAACATGGAAGAGTTTAAATCGAAGCTAAGAAAAGAATTTGGCTCACATCTATAGGTCACAATATCAAAACAAGGAGAAGAAGAGGAGCCCGCAGATTTCCTAAGAAGGTATGGAGAAAGCACACGATATTTGGTCAATATATCAGAAGAGCAAAGGATATCCGGAGCCATTCATGGCCTCCGATCAGGAGCCCTGATACGATACCTATGTCTCAGTAAGCCAAAAAGTTATGCTGATCTAGTAGAAAAATTCCACGAGTGGAAAGATGCAGAAAAAGCCATGGCCACGTGGAAGGCTATGATCAAAAAGCAGGAGGAACATACTGAATTGGCAGGAAAGAAGGCAAACAACGAATAATTTCTTATGGAAAACAGGTCAAACAGTTACAAAAGAACAATAAGCAACCTTCGGAAAAGCCCATCAGAAATCCTATCAACCGAAGAAATATAAAGCACGTTCGTCAGGCCGCTACATCTATCAGGATAAGGAACTAGAAACACAGAAAAATTATGTTGCTTCCATAATGGATATGGACACAATACAGATTAGTGCAGGGAACTGCTAAAGCAAATAGACAGTGCAGCTAAAGAAAACAAGCTGGCACATTTGATGAAGAAGAAAAGAACGTATGACGAAAAAACAGAGCTCACTGAACACCACAACAGGGTATTGTCAAACAACATAATCCCGGTGAATGGACCAAGTCAGTACCTCTTCAATGAAAGGAGAAAGCGTCAGTAGACCCAGTTCTAATAAGTGTGAATATATTCGATGTATGCCTAAAGAACACTCAAGTAGACACGGGAAGTGGCCGAGACATAATCTATGAGCACAGCTTCCTCAGATTACCTAACAATATCCGAGAGACAATTACACCATTGGAGACAGAAGTGGTAGGATTTGCTAATGAGCACATCCGACCATTGGGAGAAGTATAGATAGATGCCACCATCGGAAAATACCCCTGGCGAAAGACAACAAGAATATTGGCAATCGTAATAAAAGAAAGCTTGCCGTACGATATGCTCTTGTGGAGAGAGAATGAAGAAGTTCCAGATGATAGCATCAATAATACATTTTTTCGTACTGTACAAATCTCACGGAGGCATGCAAACTATACCTCTTCATTTATTGAAGAAAAAAAGGGAAAGAGCTCCGTACCATGGTACAAACGCAACAGGAGGATCGTCCAGAAGGGACCAAGAGGACGCCCGGAGCTTGCAGAAGGAAAAACAGAAACGCCCGGACCTTCAAGAGATGGAAGAAACCATATGCAAGAGACTCCAAAACAGTTAGAAATAGGCATCAAAACCGGGTGGCACATAATTAGCCTCCGAGATAAGCCGACCTGACGGAGCAAATAAAAAATTGAATAGCCAAAAGTAGCAGCTAGGAACAATACAAAAAATGTAAATTCCTCCTGCCATGTACTTATAAGCTCCCAAAATTGAATAAAACGATTGTAATAATTTTATATAAATGCGCATAATTAAATTGAATAGTCAAGGCAACGCCCATTTAGACATTCAAAACATAAACATGAGGCATAAGAAGCCCGTGTAATAATGCAATAAACACTCCTTCCTTATGATGGAAGTGTATAAGCATAAAAGGAAGCATAGGCGCCATAAGCCAATGTATACTTAAACACTCCTTCCTTATGATGGAAGTGTACAAAGATAAAAGAAGAACGAGATGCTATATGCTAATGCAAACTAAGAACAGAAGTTTACAAAGGCGGCAAAAACAAAAGTTGCACATCAGAGTAACAATCAGAAATACAACGAAGAAAGAAGATATAGAGAAGTAATTCAGCATACAGAGACAAATATGTGAAGCATCAAAAAATATGTACAAACAGTACACAGCACAGAGACATCAAAGTTTACATCCCCTAGGGACTTATATTATACAAATCAGCCACTGAAGTATCATGATTTGCAGAAACCTGTTGAATGTAAGCAAAGGAGGAATTTCTCAAAGCCTCCTCAGCGGGTTCAATTCTCTGCTCAGTTCCAGTAAGTCTATCCCTACCTCTCAAATGTATCCCCACGAGCTCTCCATATGGAAAAGCAATAAAGCCCTTGAATCAGCCCTGTTAGCTTCGATAAGCTCATCAAGACTCTGATCAAACTCAGGACTAGCTATCAACATCCTGAAAACATGAGGAATAACACCAAAAAGAAGCTGACGCATAGAATTTGTTCTGTTCTCCAGCTCCAACTCCTTCAAAGCAAGCCTCTCTTGTAAATTCCTGATCAACACCGATGGCCCAGCAACAGTAATGGTGGAAATCTGCTCATTAGCAGCATCCAAACTCTGTGTAGCAAATGAAAGAGCTTCATGTGTATCAGCAAGCTCCCTTCGCAAAGTACTCACAAGATGACCATCACCTTCAGTAGATTGAGCAGCCCTCAATGCAGCCACCTCCGCCCTATACCTCTGCAAGTCCTCCTCCAAATAATGCACCCTGACACTAGTAGCAGAACTAACCTTACCAGCAGTAAACAAGCCTGATTAGTAACTTCAGCAATCCTCTATGCAGATATAGTATCAAGCATGGTCCTCAGATGATCAGGGACCAACATGTCCAAACTCGACCGACATTGTTGAGGATCAAGAAGCTGATTGAGAAAAGGAATCCCTAAGAAGAGACAACATCATTTCAGAAGACAAATTAAAATAACCAAACAGAGAGAAACGCCAACAGATATATTGGTTACGCACCATGAAAGGCCTCAGTCTCCATAACATACTCTTTCCCAAGCCTCCGTCCAGGATCAGAAGTACCAGCTGAACATAAAAGCATAAATAAGTATTACGAAAGACAAAAACAACAGAATTGAACAGGATAAATACATACCCCCATCAGATTAGGAATGGGAGTAGCAACAGAAGCAACCTCAGTCCTCACTGGAGAAGAATCAATAACAATGACAGAAAGCCCTGCAACCATAAGATTCGCTGACACGGAAGACTCTCCAACTACACTTTGCCTCTTCGAGGGAGGTTCAAAACCAACAACAAGGAGGGGATAAAGAGCAAGCACCTGGCTAGTTGAACCAGGCAGGGGTCTACTGCCAATAACCATTCCCCGGGGATTCAGAGTCACAGAAAGGAATAAAGGAAAAGGGACTGATAGAGCCTATAAAGAAAGTGAAGATACCTTCGCAACACCATAACAATACTGGTTCATCAGGGGAACCATACCAGGATGGAATAATGCCACTCAAATATAAGATAACAGGAGGATATGCAACCAACTCAAATGGAGACCTCCGCACTAGATGAACTAATGGATTGTCAATAACTGCATAATCATGCACATTGTCCTAAAAAGACATGCCTAACACCAACCTATCTCTATCAACCAAACCCCTAAAAACATGTGATATATACTCCTCACTAAAAAATAAGAAGCTTGGTCTCTAGTTCAGCATATCAGAATCACCAATGTCAAAACACAACCTCCCCGGTCTCTCCTCAACAACAACCCAGCCCTCACGAATACCGAATTTGAAGAAATATCGAAACAACCTTATTGATGGTTCTACTTCATAAGCATGGCAAATAATAATAAACGATATTATCATGGTAACGGCTAGCGGGTGCACCACAAATAAATATAGATCATATTGATCAAGTGACCCTAATAAAAAAGGGGCTAACGGAAATCTAAGGTTCCCACCAGAAAAAGCAGCGGTATACATACCTATGAATCCAGTCGGCGCATCTAAGATCGATACCGACGGCCCTGGAACCCTAATCTCAAAATCATCAGGATGACAAAAGCACCAACGAAACCATGCAATATCTCTGGCACTCATCTCGGAATAAGTAGTACTCATGATTTGGAAATGAGTCCCCGTCGCCGATTATGAAGGAAATAAGTTAGGGCTAGAAATGTTTTTCGAAGATATGAAGACGACGATAAGAAAAGGAAAAGAATAAAAAACTTTTGGAAGTCTTCACGTCGAATAAATAGCAGACAAAGAGGATGATTTGAAAACCGCTGTAGACACTTCCCAACCGTTGATCCGTTTTCTTTTGGGGATACGTGCGCTTGAATTAACTCTTGATGGGATTTTGTAATCAATGCATACGCGGCACATTAGAATTACAAAATTACCCCTAAGGAGCTCCGTAGCATAAGAAGAAGGACCAGTCTAAGCTTCTTCAGATATTTGGAAAATAGGTACGCTACAAATCTATTTCATTTTAGATTATATTATCTAAGAGTCTAATACGATAGTCTTTTGCAAGTCTCTCACATTAGACTGGTGGGCTTGATGATATACCTTATACGGAGTTCTATCTCCTTACCTAAGATGTATACGAAGAACCCTTCGTATTAATGAAATCACCCATTTACAATACGGAGTACCGGTTGTGTAGCCAAAGCTACGAAGCAGGCCTTCGTAAATTAGACTAACTTCGGAGCTCCTGGGATTGT
This sequence comes from Erigeron breviscapus, assembly GCA_034093135.1. NCBI lineage: Eukaryota > Viridiplantae > Streptophyta > Magnoliopsida > Asterales > Asteraceae > Erigeron > Erigeron breviscapus. The sequence goes on along the minus strand of CM067172.1, from coordinate 99,875,480 downwards.
TACCCCATCTCCGTAGAGATAAACTAAGGATCGGATATATACAAATCCTTTCCATACTTATCTAAAACCTCGTCATAAGAAATGACAATCAAGAGCTCCTAAAACCAAGGTGATGCGGAAATGTCCAGATTCACTGAACTGGAGAAACCCAGCGAACCGAAGAAGCTAACTGAGCTGAAGGAAACTGAACTGATAATGCCATATGAACAAGCCATGTTGATTCTACCTGCAGTGGCCCATTTCAGACAAGTCTTTTCTGAACCAGTCCAGTCACCAGTAGTAACACTACTCCAATGGCGAGAAGCTCCAGTGACCAACACTGATAATCCACCAGTGAAGTTCTCCAGTGACCAGCTCCAGATGAATGCTCCAGATAAATGCTCCAGAGACCACTACTGAAGGTCCACCAGTGAAGTGCTCCAGATTGTGTCTCCAGTGGAAGTCCAGATATTTGTCTCCAGTTTCCAGATAATAAAGTCCCCACTAAAGTCCCATGTTTGTGGGCCCAACAAAGAAGAATGACAGCTGTTGAAAGGAAGGCGCATGGGACAATGACGTTTCTAACGGTATTGTGGGATCACGTGCAGGGAATATTTCTAGTTCCCAGATTTACTGAAGCTGTTCAGAAATCCTTCAGAGGCAAAGAAAAGGAAACTGGAGGATCAAAAGAACCAGTTGGAAGGAAATGTTTTAAGTGTCATGGCTTTGGTCACTTCCAGGCCCAGTGTCCTAATCAAAGAGCCTTGACTGCCAAAGAGATTGAATGTTTGCCAGATGTCGACACTGAAGAAGGCGAACCAGTGTACGATGAAGAAGAAGAGTCCTATGTTGGTGCAGATGTGGGAGAAATGTTGGTTGTCAGAAGAGTGATTCATGCTGATGAAGTTACCACTGATACTGCCCAGAGGGAGAACATTTTTCACTCCAGATGCACAGTCAAAGGAAAAGTTTGTGATCTGATCATTGACGGTGGGAGTTGTGCTAATGCTGCTTCAACTTACATGGTAGAGAAACTGGCACTACCTACAGTTAAGCACCCTCGTCCATACAAGTTGCAATGGCTCAGTGAAGGATCTGAGGTAAAAGTTAACAGACAAGTTACTATTTCTTTTTCCATTGGATCTATTTATCAAGATAAAATTGTTTGTGATGTTGTTCCTATGGATGCTTGTCATATATTACTGGGTAGACCTTGGTTAATTGACAATAATGTTTTTCATAATGGTCGTATGAATTCATATTCAGTATTTGTAAGTGGGAAGAAGGTCACTCTGACTTCTTTAAAGCCCAATGAAATACTGAAAATTAATAAAGACCAGCCTAGCAAGTCTTTGTACATGTCTCAAACTGAAGTTGAAGAAGAGTTAACTGGAGCCTCTCCAGTTATGATGTTACTGGTCGTTGAAAAATCTGAAGAGAAGGAGTTCACTGGTGTCGCCAGTCTCCTGAAGACTTTACTGAAGGAATTCTCTGACGTTTTCCCAGAAGACCTACCTGAAGGTTTGCCACCAGTAAGAGGAATTGAACACCAGATTGACCTGGTTCCAGGATCAGTTCTTCCAAACAAAGCTGCTTACAGATGTTCGCCTACTGACGCAAAGGAGTTGCAAAGGCAGGTAGATGAGTTGGTTGCCAATGGTTATGTCAGAGCAAGCATGAGTCCTTGTCCAGTTCCAGCTCTCCTGGTCCCAAAGAAAGATGGTTCGATGAGAATGTGTGTTGATAGCAGGGCCATAAATAATATAACTATTAAGTATAGATATCCCATTCCCAGATTGGATGATATGCTTGATGAGTTACATGGCTCCAGTGTGTTTTCCAAGATTGATCTCAGAAGTGGCTATCACCAGATCAGAATGAAGGATGGAGATGAGTGGAAGACTGCATTCAAAGTCAAAGGAGGCCTTAATGAATGGTTAGTAATGCCTTTTGGTTTATCTAATGCTCCTAGTACTTTCATGAGCCTGATGAATGAAGTCCTCAGGCCACTTATTGGTCAGTTTGTTGTTGTTTATTTTGACGATATTCTGGTATATTCAAAATCTGAAGCTGAACATGTTAATCATCTGAAGAGTGTGTTTGAATTACTGAGAAGACACCAGTTATATGGTAAACTGGAGAAATGTGATTTTTTGGTAGAGAGTGTGATATTTCTGGGGTATGTTGTCTCAAAAGAAGGAATTTCTATGGATCCCTCAAAGGTGGAAGCCATCAGATCATGGCCAGTTCCTACTTCAATCACTGAAGTAAGAAGTTTCCACGGACTGGCTTCTTTTTACAGAAGGTTTATCAAGAATTTCTCTACAGTTGTGGCCCCAATCACTGATTGTCTGAAGAAAGGTGTATTTGACTGGCCTAAGTCAGCCCAGTTGGCTTTTGAGTTACTGAAGGAAAAGCTCAGTTCAGCTCCAGTTCTATCTTAGCCAGATTTTGATCAGTTGTTTGAGTTAGAGTGTGACGCCAGTGAAGTAGGTATTGGTGGAGTTCTGGTACAAGCAGGGCGTCCAGTTGTATATTTCAGTGAAAAGCTCAATGGTTCTAAACTGAAGTATAACACTTATGACAAGGGGTTTTATGCAATGGTTCGTGCTATCACTCACTGGTCACATTATCTAAAGCCGAAGCAGTTTGTCTTATTTTCTGACCATGAAGCACTGAAGTTCATTAATGGTCAACACAAGCTTAATGCCAGACATGCAAAATGGGTGGAATTTTTGCAGTCTTATTCTTTTGTTTCTAAACATAAAGCTGGAGTGGCTAATGTTGTTGCTGATGCACTTTCCAGACGATACTCATTATTATCTATTCTGGAAGCCAGAGTTCTTGGATTTTCTTTCATCAAAGAATTGTATGTTGCTGATCCAGATTTTTCTGATCGTCTCACTGAAGCTCACCAGAAAGGACCATTTGCTGTTCAAGATGGTTTCTTATTTAAAAATGGAAAGTTGTGCATTCCCAAGGGTTCGATAAGAGATCTACTGATAAGGGAAGCACATGGAAGAGGTTTAGCTGGCCATTTTGGCATTAACAAAACTGGAGAGATCCTCACTGAACACTTCTACTGGCCAAGTCTACTGAAAGATGTCCAGAGCATCATCAGTCGTTGTCCAACTTGTCACCAGGCGAAGACAACTTTTCACAAAGGGTTGTATACTCCTCTTCCAGTTCCAAGCCAACCATGGGAAGACCTCAGTATGGATTTCATTGTTGCACTGCCCAGAACTCAAAGAAGTAAAGATTCAATAATGGTGGTTGTTGATCGATTTTCAAAAATGGCACATTTTATTGCTTGCAACATAACCAATGATGCTTCAGCAGTAGCAAATTTGTTCTTTAAAGAGATTGTCAGATTACATGGAATTCCCAAGACAATTGTGTCAGATCGAGATGTGAAGTTTTTTAGTTATTTCTGGAAGACTTTATGGAGATTAATGGGTACCAGACTGATGTTCAGTACGTCTCACCACCCTCAGACTGATGGACAGACTGAAGTCACCAACAGAACGATTGGTATGCTGTTAAGAACACTGGTGAAGAAGACACTAAAAGATTGGGATCTGAAGCTTGCTCATGCTGAGTTTGCTTTCAACAGAGCTCCTAACTATTCCACCAGTAAATCACCGTTTGAAATTTGTTATGGTGTCAATCCACTGAATTCCCATTGATTTAATCCCATTTTCGATTGAACCAAAAGCAAGTATTGAAGATGAAGCCAGAGCAAAAGAAATAAAGAAAATTCATGAAGAAGTGAAGGCCAGAATAGGGAAGGCAAATGCCAGTTACAAGGCCAGAGCAAAAGAAATAAAGAAAATTCATGAAGAAGTGAAGGCCAGAATAGAGAAGGCAAATGCCAGTTACAAGGCCAGAGCAAAAGAAATAAAGAAAATTCATGAAGAAGTGAAGGCCAGAATAGGAGAAGGCAAATGCCAGTTACAAGGCCAGAGCAAACAAGAATAGAAAGCAACCCAGTTTTGCACCAGGTGATCTTGTGTGGGTGCATCTGAGAAAAGAAAGGTTTCCAGCAAAAAGGAAGAGTAAACTGATGCCCAGAGCTGAAGGTCCGTTCAAGATTTTGGAGAGATATGGTGATAATGCTTACAAGGTTGAGTTACTTGGAGATATGGCAGTTTCAAGTACTTTTAATGTGGGAGGTCTGATGCCTTATCTGGAGGATGAGTACCTCGAGGACTTGAGGACAAGTCCCTTTTCAGAGGAGGAGAATGATGCGGAAATGTCCAGATTCACTGAACTGGAGAAACCCAGCGAACCGAAGAAGCTAACTGAGCTGAAGGAAACTGAACTGATAATTCCATCTGAAAAGCCATGTTGATTCTGCCAGCAGTGTCCCATTTCAGACAAGTCTTTTCTGAACCAGTCCAGTCACCAGTAGTAACACTACTCCAGTGGCGAGAAGCTCCAGTGACCAACACTGATAATCCACCAGTGAAGTTCTCCAGTGACCAGCTCTAGATGACTGCTCCAGATAAATGCTCCAGAGACCACTACTGAAGGTCCACCAGTGAAGTGCTCCAGATTGTGTCTCCAGTGAAAGTCCAGATATTTGTCTCCAGTTTCCAGATAATAAAGTCCCCACTGAAGTCCCATGTTTGTGGGCCCAACAAAGAAGAATGACAACTGTTGAAAGGAAGGCGCATGGGACAATGACGTTTCTAACGGTATTGTGGGATCACGTGCAGGGAATATTTCTAGAATCCACGTTGTCCATTTCTTATTGGTTAATAATTAGTGGTTGTCCTTAGCGCATGTCAGCTTTTGATTATTTTATTATACTTCGTTATTTCCTAGGTAATAGCTTGTGGCTATAAATAGGGGCTTATTTTCTCTTTGTAAAGCAGTTTTTGATGTTAAATGAAATTAATAGAGCAACCTCTATTTCTTACAAAAATCTTCTTTTAGCTTTATAGATCTTTAATCTTGGTGGTTAGGAGTGACCCCTTTATCAATATTTGTGGTGACTTGTTCTTTATCAAATATTGTGGTGAGGTCTTTTAAATCTTCGGTTTCCTTTATCTATGATCGTGGTGGCTAGACCTTTATCGATTGTAGTGGTGGGGCGGAGTGTTTCCTTTATCCTTGATTCCGGTGGCTTAGCCTTTACGAGTCTTGGTGGTGGATTCTTTATCTATCTTTTAATTTTATTGTCTGGTTTGCTGTTTGTTTCATATAAAAACTAGAAAATACCAAAAATAGTCTTCCGCTGTCGTTTGTCGCGTGATTTACGCATCACAAGGACACGCTTTAAGGTTCCAATACATATCCCTTATATACTTCGAAGATATTCTCTAAAGAGGAAGAGATTTACCCTAACTCTTTACCTTCCTCTCCAAGATTTTACCGTCTATATAAAGAGGAGTTGCCATACTGCATATCTCATCTCCGATCTCACCTCAAAAACCCAAGTCCAGCACAGACAGCCCTCTGACCAGAAGGGAATCGCCTACAAACCATCTTCAAAACACCCACACCCCTCGGTTAAACCATAGTGCGATTATTTGATCAAACAGCTGGAATTCTGATATTGTTGATGTTATGATGTTATCTCAGACCGACCAAGTAATGCATGTTTAGGTAATTTTTAATGTTGATCAGAAATCTATGTTTTGTTCTTTTGTATATGCTGATAATTATTACAAGAATAGAAGAGTATTATGGCAGACCTTGTGTTATCATAAAGCGTTTGTTAAAGATCGGCCATGGTGTATCCTTGGAGATTAATACTGCGCTAGATATAGAGGATAGTTTTTCGGGTGCTTCTACTATTAGTATTGGCATGAGGGATTTTCAGGAATGTGTTAATACTTTTGAAATGTTTGATATTAATAGTTCGGGCCTGCATTATACTTGGAATTAAAAACCGAAGAAAGGAGTGGGTGTTCTTAAAAAGATTGATTGTGTTATGGGGAATATTCATTTTACGGATTGTTTTCCATCTGCATGTGCTGTTTTTCAACCTTACAGAGTTTCAGACCATTCTCCATGTGTGTTGAAGTTACCAAACATTGTGAGGGGTCGCAAACCTCCAATTAAATTCGCTAATTTTTTGACGAGTAAGGCTGAATTTCAGGGGATTGTTGAAAAGGCGTGGGATACAGATGTTCATGGGGTTAACCAGTTTAGAGTTGTAAAGAAATTAAAGCAGCTCAACACACCATTTCGAAATCTGTTATTTAAGCAGGTTAATTTGCATAAGAGAGTGGATGGGCTGCGAGCTGAATTGGATGTGCTTTAAACGTCTATTGATCAAGATCCTGCTAATGCTAGTTTACGTGGGAAAGAGAGTGTCTGTTTAAAAAATTTCAGGAATTCGTGTTTGATGAAGAGAGTTTACTTAAACAGAAATCCAAAATAGATTGGCTTTGCGGCGGGGAATGATAACACTTCTTATTTTCATAATTCTCTTAAATGTAGGAACCATAAAAGCCGCATTGATGTGATTAAGGATGTCCATGGTGTTGTGGATGGAGGAGGAAATGTTCATATGGCTTTTGTACAACATTACACGAATATCTTGGGCAAGGAAGGTGATGTCTCTCTACAGCCATCACCGGACATGTTCACAAGTTTTTTTTCATGAATGCATGGTCTTCTGTTGGAAAAGATGTGTCACTGGCTATTCATTATTTCTTTAAAAAGTGTAAGCTACTTCAGGAGTTAAATCATACGATTCTTGCTCTTATTCCCAAGGTTACTACTCCTTCTATTACTGATTTTCGGCCTATTTCTTGTTGCAATGTGATGTATAAATGCATTAGTAAAATTATTGCTAATAGAATCAAAGAGGGGTTGGAAGGGGTGGCCAGTATAAATCAAATGGCCTTCGTACCAGGTAGGAAAATTTCAGATAATATTACTTACCCAGGAGATTATGCATAATTATCATAGAAATGTGGGTCCTCCAAGATGTGCTTTCAAAGTAGATATTTAGAAGGCATATGATACGGTTGATTGGGGTTTCTTATAGGCTGTTCTTTTTGGACTTGGCTTTCATCCTGTTATGGTGACTTGTCATCACCCATCGAGAATATAGCATCTATAATTCTCTCATCCGTAATATCCTCGACCATACTTTCAGCTTGAATATCCGTGATCTTATTAGTAAATAACCCATCAAAATTAAGAGGAACAGTCGTACCAACTTTTAACCACTCAACCTTGGCCTTTTGCTTTAGAAAACGTCCTTCAGTCAATAAAGCATCATTAAAAGCTTGCAAGTAAGTTGCCTCCTCCTCTTTTAACAAGTGCTTTCTGGACTTCAACAAGTTCCACCCGCAGCTTTGAAACATTTGTATGGATATTTCCATGATTATATAACAGTTTGCACAAAGGACTTTTCAAAGCTTTTAGTTTCTTTACCAAATGAAAGAGTAATCCCCTTTAATCTCCTCTTTCCAGCTAGCAGAAACAATATATAGAAAATTCCCATTATAAAGCAGCAAATTCGTAAATTTAAAAGGTTCAGGGAGCAATTTAACCTTCATAGCAATACGCAAGACAGCCGAAGCATGATCAGATACCCGATATGGCTGAAAAACAGCCGTAGCACCCACAACTATATCCGTAAAATCCACATTGGCTAGAACCCGGTCAATTTTTTAAGTTGGCTGTCCATTCCTTTTGGCTTCTGGTTCCATGTAAAGTGAAGCCCCACACTATTAACATCAGCCACTTCAATTGTTTCAATGCAGTCTCGAAATTCTCTCCCACCAATATCTACATAAGATATTCCTTAATCCTTATCTTCCAAATTTAAAGCGGAGTTAAAATCACCCATAAGGCACCACCAGATTGTTCCAGTTGTTCAATTGTTCCTAACAAAATGTTTATGAACCACCAGATTCTTCCAAAGCTCTCTTCAATCAATATACATGTTATGTGCATAAATTAAAGAGAAAAAGAAAGATCTCCTATCTGCTTTGAAAACAAATTGAGTGTGCATAACCTGATCTGTCTGATTAATCATCATAACATCCACAATATCAGGGTTCCAACCTAGTACAATTCTAGCGCCTTTTATACATAATGCCGAGTTCGAATTCCAAGACCCGGACCGAAACACCGAATCATAAAGCTTATGGATGTTATGTGCATAAATTAAAGAGAAAAAGAAAGATCTCCTATCTGCTTTGAAAACAAATTGAGTGTGCATAACCTGATCTGTCTGATTAATCATATAACATGTTATGTGCATAAATTAAAGAGAAAAAGAAAGATCTCCTATCTGCTTTGAAAACAAATTGAGTGTGCATAACCTGATCTGTCTGATTAATCATCATAACATCCACAATATCAGGGTTCCAACCTAGTACAATTCTAGCGCCTTTTATACATAATGCCGAGTTCGAATTCCAAGACCCGGACCGAAACACCGAATCACAAAGCTTATGGAGTTGATCACGGGAAACATGTGTTTCAAGATATGCACAAGCACACATTTGATTTTTCTAATCACCTGTCTAATTTCGTTCTCTTTTGGGAATTTATTCATTCCCCTAATATTCCAAGTCGCGATTCTATACATTGTTAACCGACACAGCATGAGTGCTTTCCCCTGTAGAACGCCTAAAACGGGCCTCATCTTCCACAATTATCTCTTCCACCTCATCATCTTCACTATCTTCACCATCCATTGATTTCTGCTCCCTAAGCTTAGAGGATTTCACATTAATATCTTCCACAGAAACGTGTTCTAGAACACCATCATGAATATCTCGTACATCAATTCCTTTGGAGAAAATAGAAACATCATCCAAAACTGAAAATGAATTACTTGTTTCCACATTTACTTTCTTTAGAACTGACTTCGCTTGTTCACCCTTCTGTTTCTGATTTGTATTTTCCTGAACTCCAGAACTATTTGACGAAGTAACAGGTTGTTTTGGTATATACCCAAACTTTGGTTTAGGCTTCGAAAGTCGTACACCTTCAATCTGTTTACCCTGATTACTCTGCTTCAGCTTCCCATTCCTATTCCCTTTGCGAACAACCACTTCAAACCCATCTTCCTTCTCAGCCAGCTTAGTAGCCTTTGATAATTCGGACAATGATCATCATCGTGTCCAAAAACCTTACAAGCATCACATCTGGTAGGTTTCCACTCATATTCCACTAAAATTGTAACTTTTGAAATTTCATTATTTTCTAAACTGGGGACACCTATAACCAACTCATCTCTGACTTCTTTTGAAGCATCCAATTCCATAAGGGCTCGAGCATAAGAATTACGCCCCCAAGATTCCATGTACATGTTACTTGTGTAAGCGTCAAGCATTACTGGTCTCCCAAGCTTGGATCCTATAAAGCTCAACCAGTCTTCTAAGAAAGCAACCAAAAAGGGATATTCTTCAATCTCACCAAAACTGGAACCTTAGTAACTTCATGCTTAGTAAGATTAACATTCGGGCTCCATAAATTCAAGAAAATGGGTGGATCTAATAAGCCACGGACCCTTGCTAACACCCTCTCCATTCCCTCCTTATGATTAAACTTAAAGAAGAAAAAGCCAGCTGAATTCATCATAGTTTTTAGCAATGCCATACTTTGCCCATGCATTCTTCACATAATTTTCAACCACGGGGAATGCAAGTCGATTTCCAAGAAAGTGCCCAAATAAAGTGTTTCGTAACGATTACTAACCTGTTTCACTGTATCAATCGGTAAAACAACATCGACCCCTTCAACTTGTGGCACATTATCCATGTTCAGAAAGCGAAAATTAACTTTTCGAACAACTTGTGAAGTAGAGACAACATTAGCATACAACATTGGTTGCTTAATTTTTTCATTTTTCTCAACTGTACCCGATGCATTAGTAGTGTCCTTGATATCATCTATATCAACAGTCATGGAGGTGTTCGACATAGGAGCTGAAGAAATACCAGGGTGTTTCTCCTAAATGACTGAACTTAATACATTAACAGCTTCACCAAAATCCACACTCTCTACCCCTTTGAGGTTCACATTCACATTAGGGTTTTCAACCCCATTAGGGTTTACACCCCCATTAGGGTTTTCCATCCCATCAGATTTCTTTAAAATTCGAACATGAGTCTTAAAATTAGTTTGCATGTTTCTCAATCTTTCAAATCTTAAACCTAAAGAATCTAGATCAAAATCACTTTCTGGTCTCCTCATTCACCATCTAAAACCAACCAGTCTCCACGTAAACAAACCACCAAAACAAATAAACAATGCAGCTTAAGGAAAAGAATGAAACCCTAAACTCTAGAACCCTAGAAAACGGTTGTAGCTCCTTGATAATCAACAAAATTAATACTAGGAGAGTAGTCGACCAAACTACCAATCGATAGATTCCACCAATTAATCAACTAGAAGACAAGCAATCGAAAACTAGGGTAACACGACACAAAAAAGAAACCCTCTTAAAACACTAAAACAGATGAGATTCAACCAAGAATGATTAAATCACAGCCATGATTATGCTATAAAGAAAATTAAAGATCGAATTTAGGGAAAGAAGTGAAGAAAGTCGCCATCTAGCAAGAGAACGAAATAGGGTTTTATTAAAAACATCTAGTAGTTTGTCATTTATGTATCAAAATTTTTTTTTTCAAGCCATGAAATTCATGTATACGAATTCATCATAGTAATTCATATCAAGTATTTTACATAATTGCATGGTATTCGATAACCAATTTGCATAATAAACTGATGTTATTAGCAAATCACAATTCCATCATACAAATCTGATGTGAAATTTTCAAAACACAACGGAATGTAATAATTTTTTATGAGGATTTTCTGATTTATAAGACAACAAAACGAACAAGACAATAAAATGCAAAGATAGATAAGAATCTAATACTTGATTCGTAAAGGAAACGATCCACCGGAATCAAATAATAGAAACACTCCAACCCACCACTATAATCTATAAAGGACAAAGCCACCAAGAATATAGATAAAGGAATCGAAGATTTTAAGATCTCACCACTTTAATTGATAAAGGATGAACCACCACAATTAAAGATAAAGGGATCACTCCAAACACCTAAATAAATAACGATTTATGAAGGTAATATGAAGATTTCATAGGAAAAAGAAAGTGTTCTTTTCATTCCATTTGATAACTAAAAACTGATTACAGATTGATTGTTGATGTGCTTTTATAGCCCACAATTCCTATTTTTCTAGAATAAAGAAATACAATAAAATAAACAAATAATAGCTGTAGCACATGGGAAAAGGACAATCAACCAATGGTAGAGGGGACACGTGTTGTATTCTGCCTCAGAAAATATTCCTTTCATCTGACATGGGCCCCAAAAACCGTTAGACAACGTTATTCTCATGCACACATCCTTATCCAAGACCTTCTAGAACTTGAGACGTGGCAGCTTTTTATTGAATAAAACAATTTCCTGACTGAACAACTTCTATTGAAGGTTGCTGACTGGAGTTGCTCGCTGATGCTATTCGCTGATGAGTTTTATTGATCAGGGAGGGACTTGCCACTGGAGTAAAGTAACAATTGGAGGTTGTTTGTCAGCGAAGGCTTGTCCATAATGGGCTATGGCTGGCAAGATGAGCATGGCTTGTTCTGGAGGCATCTTCAGTCCACTGCTCGCTGCCAGTTGATTGCTGCCAGGTAGTTCAGCGACCCCCTCAGCGACCCCTTCTAGCTGACTGGAATTAGTCAGTTCAGCGAGTGGGATCATATTTGCATCATTCTCCCCCTCCAAAATGGGACTTGTCCTCGAGATATTCATCTTCAAGGTAAGGCATCAAATCTCCAACATTAAAAGTGCTTGAAACCGACATGCTTCCTGGTAACTCAACCTTGTAAGCGCTGTCACCGAACTTTTCTAGTATTCTGAATGGTCCTTCAGCTCTTGGCATCAGTTTGTTCTTTCTTTTGGAAGGAAATCTTTCTTTTCTGAGGTGCACCCAAACAAGATCGCCAGGTGCAAAACTGGGCTGCTGACGATGCTTGTTAGCTCTGGCCTTGTATTCTTCATTTGCCTTTTCAATTCTTGCCTTTACTTGCTGGTGTATTTTTTTGATTTCCTTTGCTTTCTCTTCAGCATCAACACTTACTCTCGGCTCAATTGAAAAAAGGAATTAAATCAATGGGAGTTAAAGGATTGGTACCATAACAAACTTCAAATGGAGTCTTGCTGGTTGAGTGGTTGGGGGCTCTATTAAAAGCGAACTCAGCAAGAACAAGCTTTATATCCCAATCTTTCAGCGTCTTTTTCACCAGCGTCCTTAATAACATTCCAATGGTCCTATTGGTAACTTCAGTCTGGCCATCAGTTTGGGGGTGATGGGAAGTGCTGAACAGAAGCTTAGTTCCCATCAATCTCCACAAAGTTTTCCAAAAATAACTTAGAAACTTCGTATCTCTATCAGAAACAATGGTCTTGGGAATTCCATGAAGACGGACAATCTCTTTGAAGAATAGAGTTGCTACTGCTGAGGCGTCATTAGTGGTGTTACAACGAATGAAATGGGCCATTTTTGAGAATCTGTCAACCACCACCATGATAGAATCTTTTCCTCGCTGGGTTTTGGGTAAAGCAACAATGAAATCCATGCTCAGGTCTTCCCACGGCTGACTTGGAACTGGAAGAGGAGTGTACAAACCTTTGTGAAAAGTTGCCTTGGCTTGGTGACAAGTTGAGCATCTGCTGATGATATTCTGGACGTCTCTCAGCAGACATGGCCAATAGAAATGCTCGCTGAGGATGTCAGCAGTCTTAGTAATACCAAAATGACCAGTGAGTCCTCCGCCATGAGCTTCTCTTATCAGCAAGTCTCGAATTGAACCCTTAGGGATACACAACTTCCCATTTTTAAATAAAAACCCATCTTGTACTAAATATGATCCTTTGGAGGGACCATCAGTGAGATGACCAGCAAAATCTGTATCAGCAGCATACAAATCTTTGATAAAAGAGAACCCAAGAACCTTTGCCTCTAAAATGGAAAGCAATGAATATCTTCTAGAGAGCGCATCAGCAACAATATTCTCTACTCCAGCTTTATGTTTAGACACAAATGAATAAGACTGCAAAAATTCCACCCATTTTGCATGCCTTGAATTTAACTTATGCAGACCATTGATGTACTTCAGAGCTTCATGATCAGAATATAAAACAAACTGCTTGGGCTTCAGATAGTGTGACCAGTGATTGACAGCCCTGATGATAGCATAGAATTCTTTGTCATACGTAATGTACTTCAGCTTCGAACCATTCAACTTTTCACTGAATGCAACTGGTCTCTTTTCTTGAACAAGGACTGCACCAATACCAACTCCACTGGCGTCGCACTCCAGTTCGAATAACAATTCAAAATTTGGTAAGGACAAGACTGGTGCTGAGCTGAGTTTTTCTTTCAGTAATTCAAAGGCACTCTGAGCTGACTTAGGCCATTCAAACACACCTTTCTTTAGGCAATCAGTAATGGGAGCTACAACAGTTGAGAAATTTCTGATGAATCTTCTATAAAATGATGCCAGTCCGTGAAAACTTCTTGCCTCAGTAATCGTTGTAGGAGCTGGCCAGGACTTAATTGCTTCAACCTTCGAAGGATCCATTGAAATCCCATTTTTAGATACAACGTATCCAAGAAATATCACACTTTCCACCAAAAAATCACATTTTCCCAGCTTCCCATACAACTGGTGTTTCCTCAGCAACATAAATACTTCTCTCAGATGGTTGACATGCTCAGCTTCATTTTTCGAATATACTAGAATATCATCAAAATAAACAACCACAAAATGACCAATGAGTGGTCTGAGGACTTCATTCATCAGTCTCATGAAGGTACTTGGGGCATTCGATAAGCCAAAAGGCATTACTAACCATTCAAATAGACCCCCTTTTATCTTGAATGCAGTTTTCCATTCATCTCCATCCTTCATTCGAATCTGGTGATAGCCACTTCTCAGATCGATTTTGGAGAATACACAGGAACCATGTAATTCATCAAGCATATCGCCCAACCTGGGGATAGGATATCGATACTTGATAGTGATATTATTGATGGCCCTACTATCAACACATATACGCATTGAGCCATCTTTCTTGGGAAACAAGAGAGCTGGTACAGAACATGGACTCATACTTGCTCTCACATAACCCTTAGCAATCAGTTCGTCCACTTGCCTTTGTAACTCTTTAGCTTCAGTGGGTGAACACCTATAAACAGCTTTGTTAGGAAGGATTGAACCCAGAATTAGATCAATCTGGTGTTCAGTACCCCTGATAGGAGGTAAACCAGAAGACATTTCTTCAGGAAATACGTCAGCATATTCTTTCAGCAAGGGTTTGACTAAACTGGAAATGTCAGCGAGTCCCTTCTTATCAGCAAGTTCAACCATCAGCAATATCATTACTGAGGTTCCATCAGCGAGTTCTTTCTCAACTTCGGTTTGGGTCATGAACAAAGCCTTGTCGCGCTGGTCCATCACCTTGGTTTTTGAGTGCTCATCGGGTTTCAAAGAAGTTAGGGTGATCTTTTTCCCATTGACAAATAATGAATAAGAGTTTAAATGGCCATTGTGGAATACATGCTTATCAAACAACCATGGCCTTCCCAACAACAAATGACACGCATCCATAGGGACAACATCACAAACAATCTCATCCTGATAAATAAGACCAATAGAAAATGGGATAGTAACTTGTCGAGTAACCTTTACCTCTGTTCCCTCGCTGAGCCATTGAAGCTTGTAAGGACGGGGATGCTTCAGTGTAGGTAACCCCAGTTTATCAACCATGTAAGTTGAAGCAGCATTAGCACAGCTGCCACCATCAATGATAAGACTGCATACCTTTCCTTTGATGGTACATCTTGAGTGGAAGATATTCTCTCGCTGAGCTTTGTCAGCAGTGACTTCATCAGCGTGCATCATTCTTCTGACCACCAGCATCTCCCCAATATCAGCACCTACATATGTTTGTTCAACGCCATCATCATCATCGTACACTGGTTCTTCTTCCTCAATTTCAGCTTCTGGTAAACTTTCTATCTCCCTGATAGTCAGTGCTCGCTGATTGGGACACTGGGCCTGGAAATGACCAAATCCATGGCACTTGAAACATTTCTTCCCTACTGGTTCTTTTGATCCCCCAGTTTCTTTCCACTTTCCTCTAGAGGACTTCTGAACAGTTTCACTGTGCCTGGTAACTGGTTGAATGGAGCTAGAAGTAATCTTAGTGAAAGGTTTGTACTGGACCTTCTTCTTCAGTTGCTTTTCAATCTGGAGGGCCAGTTTGCATGCACCTTCATAAGTCCAGATGGGCTGCAATTCCATCTTCTCAGCAATGGTAGCATTCAACCCACCAAGGAATCTGGCGATAGTATGCTCTTCAATTTCTTTGACATCAGTTCTTGTCTTCAGTTGCTCCAACTCCCTGATATATTCTACCATTTCTTTAGCACCTTGCTTCAGATTATTCATCAGTAGATACTGATCTTGCTTGTACGTCTGAGGAACAAATCTCTTCTGCATAACTTCTTTCAGTTTGGACCAGGTCTTGATTTTACTCTTACCCTTATATTCCCTTTCAGATTTCATATTATCATACCAAGATGAAGCATACTTTTTAAGCTTAATAATGGCAACCTCAAAACTCTTTTTATCATCATAACCTTTTATTTCCATAATTCTATCCATCACCTGAACCCATTCAAAATATTCTTCTGGGTTTGATGAACCAACAAAATCTGGTGGAACTATCTTAATATCTTTAGTATCATTAACCTTATGTCTCCTTCGTCTTTTTCTGGGCTGTGGAACATCATAATCACTAGAGTTTCTGGGTGTACTATCAGATCTTTCATTAGGACCTTGAGATTCAGAATCTCTTTCACTGGCAACAACATGGTCTCTATTAAACCTTAAACCACCATCTTCTAACATATGAACAACCCTACCAAGTGCTTCTTGTAGATCTTCAATCTGCCTATCTCTCCTAGCATTATGAGCCTCTTCTAATGTCATATTTCTTCTAAAAGCCATTTATATTCAACAAAATTAATAGATCTATATCAGCAACAACTAGATCTAAACAACCAACAAACAAACTCAGATCTGAGTAAATTGAAATGAGATCTAAACAGATTTAGAACGGATCTAAACAAACAATACTCCAACGGACAAAAAGATTAAGAAACCTTTTTGCAACCTGTCTCTGATACCAAATTGATGTGAAATTTTCAAAACACAGCGGAATGTAATAATTTTTTATGAGGATTTTCTGATTTATAAGACAACAAAACGAACAAGACAATAAAATGCAAAGATAGATAAGAATCTAATACTTGATTCGTAAAGGAAACGATCCACCGGAATCAAATAATAGAAACACTCCAACCCACCACTATAATCTATAAAGGACAAAGCCACCAAGAATATAGATAAAGGAATCGAAGATTTTAAGATCTCACCACTTTAATTGATAAAGGATGAACCACCACAATTAAAGATAAAGGGATCACTCCAAACACCTAAATAAATAACGATTTATGAAGGTAATATGAAGATTTGATAGGAAAAAGAAAGTGTTCTTTTCATTCCATTTGATAACTAAAAACTGATTACAGATTGATTGTTGATGTGCTTTTATAGCCCACAATTCCTATTTTTCTAGAATAAAGAAATACAATAAAATAAACAAATAATAGCTGTAGCACATGGGAAAAGGACAATCAACCAATGGTAGAGGGGACACGTGTTGTATTCTGCCTCAGAAAATATTCCTTTCATCTGACATGGGCCCCAAAAACCGTTAGACAACGTTATTCTCATGCACACATCCTTATCCAAGACCTTCTAGAACTTGAGACGTGGCAGCTTTTTATTGAATAAAACAATTTCCTGACTGAACAACTTCTACTGAAGGTTGCTGACTGGAGTTGCTCGCTGATGCTATTCGCTGATGAGTTTTATTGATCAGGGAGGGACTTGCCACTGGAGTAAAGTAACAATTGGAGGTTGTTTGTCAGCGAAGGCTTGTCCATAATGGGCTATGGCTGGCAAGATGAGCATGGCTTGTTCTGGAGGCATCTTCAGTCCACTGCTCGCTGCCAGTTGATTGCTGCCAGGTAGTTCAGCGACCCCCTCAGCGACCCCTTCTAGCTGACTGGAATTAGTCAGTTCAGCGAGTGGGATCATATTTGCATCATTCTCCCCCTCCAAAATGGGACTTGTCCTCGAGATATTCATCTTCAAGGTAAGGCATCAAATCTCCAACATTAAAAGTGCTTGAAACCGACATGCTTCCTGGTAACTCAACCTTGTAAGCGCTGTCACCGAACTTTTCTAGTATTCTGAATGGTCCTTCAGCTCTTGGCATCAGTTTGTTCTTTCTTTTGGAAGGAAATCTTTCTTTTCTGAGGTGCACCCAAACAAGATCGCCAGGTGCAAAACTGGGCTGCTGACGATGCTTGTTAGCTCTGGCCTTGTATTCTTCATTTGCCTTTTCAATTCTTGCCTTTACTTGCTGGTGTATTTTTTTGATTTCCTTTGCTTTCTCTTCAGCATCAACACTTACTCTCGGCTCAATTGAAAAAAGGAATTAAATCAATGGGAGTTAAAGGATTGGTACCATAACAAACTTCAAATGGAGTCTTGCTGGTTGAGTGGTTGGGGGCTCTATTAAAAGCGAACTCAGCATGAGCAAGCTTTAGATCCCAATCTTTCAGCGTCTTTTTCACCAGCGTCCTTAATAACATTCCAATGGTCCTATTGGTAACTTCAGTCTGGCCATCAGTTTGGGGGTGATGGGAAGTGCTGAACAGAAGCTTAGTTCCCATCAATCTCCACAAAGTTTTCCAAAAATAACTTAGAAACTTCGTATCTCTATCAGAAACAATGGTCTTGGGAATTCCATGAAGACGGACAATCTCTTTGAAGAATAGAGTTGCTACTGCTGAGGCGTCATTAGTGGTGTTACAAGGAATGAAATGGGCCATTTTTGAGAATCTGTCAACCACCACCATGATAGAATCTTTTCCTCGCTGGGTTTTGGGTAAAGCAACAATGAAATCCATGCTCAGGTCTTCCCACGGCTGACTTGGAACTGGAAGAGGAGTGTACAAACCTTTGTGAAAAGTTGCCTTGGCTTGGTGACAAGTTGAGCATCTGCTGATGATATTCTGGACGTCTCTCAGCAGACATGGCCAATAGAAATGCTCGCTGAGGATGTCAGCAGTCTTAGTAATACCAAAATGACCAGCGAGTCCTCCGCCATGAGCTTCTCTTATCAGCAAGTCTCGAATTGAACCCTTAGGGATACACAACTTCCCATTTTTAAATAAAAACCCATCTTGTACTAAATATGATCCTTTGGAGGGACCATCAGTGAGATGACCAGCAAAATCTGTATCAGCAGCATACAAATCTTTGATAAAAGAGAACCCAAGAACCTTTGCCTCTAAAATGGAAAGCAATGAATATCTTCTAGAGAGCGCATCAGCAACAATATTCTCTACTCCAGCTTTATGTTTAGACACAAATGAATAAGACTGCAAAAATTCCACCCATTTTGCATGCCTTGAATTTAACTTATGCAGACCATTGATGTACTTCAGAGCTTCATGATCAGAATATAAAACAAACTGCTTGGGCTTCAGATAGTGTGACCAGTGATTGACAGCCCTGATGATAGCATAGAATTCTTTGTCATACGTACTGTACTTCAGCTTCGAACCATTCAACTTTTCACTGAATGCAACTGGTCTCTTTTCTTGAACAAGGACTGCACCAATACCAACTCCACTGGCGTCGCACTCCAGTTCGAATAACAATTCAAAATTTGGTAAGGACAAGACTGGTGCTGAGCTGAGTTTTTCTTTCAGTAATTCAAAGGCACTCTGAGCTGACTTAGGCCATTCAAACACACCTTTCTTTAGGCAATCAGTAATGGGAGCTACAACAGTTGAGAAATTTCTGATGAATCTTCTATAAAATGATGCCAGTCCGTGAAAACTTCTTGCCTCAGTAATCGTTGTAGGAGCTGGCCAGGACTTAATTGCTTCAACCTTCGAAGGATCCATTGAAATCCCATTTTTAGATACAACGTATCCAAGAAATATCACACTTTCCACCAAAAAATCACATTTTTCCAGCTTCCCATACAACTGGTGTTTCCTCAGCAACATAAATACTTCTCTCAGATGGTTGACATGCTCAGCTTCATTTTTCGAATACACTAGAATATCATCAAAATAAACAGCCACAAAATGACCAATGAGTGGTCTGAGGACTTCATTCATCAGTCTCATGAAGGTACTTGGGGCATTCGATAAGCCAAAAGGCATTACTAACCATTCAAATAGACCCCCTTTTATCTTGAATGCAGTTTTCCATTCATCTCCATCCTTCATTCGAATCTGGTGATAGCCACTTCTCAGATCGATTTTGGAGAATACACAGGAACCATGTAATTCATCAAGCATATCGCCCAACCTGGGGATAGGATATCGATACTTGATAGTGATATTATTGATGGCCCTACTATCAACACACATACGCATTGAGCCATCTTTCTTTGGAACAAGAGAGCTGGTACAGAACATGGACTCATACTTGCTCTCACATAACCCTTAGCAATCAGTTCGTCCACTTGCCTTTGTAACTCTTTAGCTTCAGTGGGTGAACACCTATAAACAGCTTTGTTAGGAAGGATTGAACCCAGAATTAGATCAATCTGGTGTTCAGTACCCCTGATAGGAGGTAAACCAGAAGACATTTCTTCAGGAAATACGTCAGCATATTCTTTCAGCAAGGGTTTGACTAAACTGGAAATGTCAGCGAGTCCCTTCTTATCAGCAAGTTCAACCATCAGCAATATCATTACAGAGGTTCCATCAGCGAGTTCTTTCTCAACTTCGGTTTGGGTCATGAACAAAGCCTTGTCGCGCTGGTCCATCACCTTGGTTTTTGAGTGCTCATCGGGTTTCAAAGAAGTTAGGGTGATCTTTTTCCCATTGACAAATAATGAATAAGAGTTTAAATGGCCATTGTGGAATACATGCTTATCAAACAACCATGGCCTTCCCAACAACAAATGACACGCATCCATAGGGACAACATCACAAACAATCTCATCCTGATAAATAAGACCAATAGAAAATGGGATAGTAACTTGTCGAGTAACCTTTACCTCTGTTCCCTCGCTGAGCCATTGAAGCTTGTAAGTACGGGGATGCATCAGTGTAGGTAACTCCAGTTTATCAACCATGTAAGTTGAAGCAGCATTAGCACAGCTGCCACCATCAATGATAAGACTGCATACCTTTCCTTTGATGGTACATCTTGAGTGGAAGATATTCTCTCGCTGAGCTTTGTCAGCAGTGACTTCATCAGCGTGCATCATTCTTCTGACCACCAGCATCTCCCCAATATCAGCACCTACATATGTTTGTTCAACGCCATCATCATCATCGTACACTGGTTCTTCTTCCTCAATTTCAGCTTCTGGTAAACTTTCTATCTCCCTGATAGTCAGTGCTCGCTGATTGGGACACTGGGCCTGGAAATGACCAAATCCATGGCACTTGAAACATTTCTTCCCTACTGGTTCTTTTGATCCCCCAGTTTCTTTCCACTTTCCTCTAGAGGACTTCTGAACAGTTTCACTGTGCCTGGTAACTGGTTGAATGGAGCTAGAAGTAATCTTAGTGAAAGGTTTGTACTGGACCTTCTTCTTCAGTTGCTTTTCAATCTGTAGGGCCAGTTTGCATGCACCTTCATAAGTCCAGATGGGCTGCAATTCCATCTTCTCAGCAATGGTAGCATTCAACCCACCAAGGAATCTGGCGATAGTATGCTCTTCAATTTCTTTGACATCAGTTCTTGTCTTCAGTTGCTCCAACTCCCTGATATATTCTACCACTTCTTTAGCACCTTGCTTCAGATTATTCATCAGTAGATACTAATCTTGCTTGTACGTCTGAGGAACAAATCTCTTCTGCATAACTTCATTCAGTTTGGACCAGGTCTTGATTTTACTCTTACCCTTATATTCCCTTTCAGATTTCATATTATCATACCAAGATGAAGCATACTTTTTAAGCTTAATAATGGCAACCTCAAAACTCTTTTTATCATCATAACCTTTTATTTCCATAATTCTATCCATCACCTGAACCCATTCAAAATATTCTTCTGGGTTTGATGAACCAACAAAATCTGGTGGAACTATCTTAATATCTTTAGTATCATTAACCTTATGTCTCCTTCGTCTTTTTCTGGGCTGTGGAACATCATAATCACTAGAGTTTCTGGGTGTACTATCAGATCTTTCATTAGGACCTTGAGATTCAGAATCTCTTTCACTGGCAACAACATGGTCTCTATTAAACCTTAAACCACCATCTTCTAACATATGAACAACCCTACCAAGTGCTTCTTGTAGATCTTCAATCTGCCTATCTCTCCTAGCATTATGAGCTTCTTCTAATGTCATATTTCTTCTAAAAGCCATTTATATTCAACAAAATTAATAGATCTATATCAGCAACAACTAGATCTAAACAACCAACAAACAAACTCAGATCTGAGTAAATTGAAATGAGATCTAAACAGATTTAGAACGGATCTAAACAAACAATACTCCAACGGACAAAAAGATTAAGAAACCTTTTTGCAACCTGTCTCTGATACCAAATTGATGTGAAATTTTCAAAACACAACGGAATGTAATAATTTTTTATGAGGATTTTCTGATTTATAAGACAACAAAACGAACAAGACAATAAAATGCAAAGATAGATAAGAATCTAATACTTGATACGTAAAGGAAACGATCCACCGGAATCAAATAATAGAAACACTCCAACCCACCACTATAATCTATAAAGGACAAAGCCACCAAGAATATAGATAAAGGAATCGAAGATTTTAAGATCTCACCACTTTAATTGATAAAGGATGAACCACCACAATTAAAGATAAAGGGATCACTCCAAACACCTAAATAAATAACGATTTATGAAGGTAATATGAAGATTTCATAGGAAAAAGAAAGTGTTCTTTTCATTCCATTTGATAACTAAAAACTGATTACAGATTGATTGTTGATGTGCTTTTATAGCCCACAATTCCTATTTTTCTAGAATAAAGAAATACAATAAAATAACCAAATAATAGCTGTAGCACATGGGAAAAGGACAATCAACCAATGGTAGAGGGGACACGTGTTGTATTCTGCCTCAAAAATATTCCTTTCATCTGACATGGGCCCCAAAAACCGTTAGACAACGTTATTCTCATGCACACATCCTTATCCAAGACCTTCTAGAACTTGAGACGTGGCAGCTTTTTATTGAATAAAACAATTTCCTGACTGAACAACTTCTACTGAAGGTTGCTGACTGGAGTTGCTCGCTGATGTTATTCGCTGATGAGTTTTATTGATCAGGGAGGGACTTGCCACTGGAGTAAAGTACCAATTGGAGGTTGTTTGTCAGCGAAGGCTTGTCCATAATGGACTATGGCTGGCAAGATGAGCATGGCTTGTTCTGGAGGCATCTTCAGTCCACTTCTCGCTGCCAGTTGATTGCTGCCAGGTAGTTCAGCGACCCCTTCTAGCTGACTGGAATTAGTCAGTTCAGCGAGTGGGATCATATTTGCATCAAAATCAGTAACTTCTGATTACGATTTTTGATCCAACAAAATCAAATATAATTGTAGTCCATTTGAGATAACTTGTAGTTATGATTCTCTACAGAGAATTATTAAGAGCTTTTGATTTGTAATAGTTGTCAATTTACCATTGAGATGTTAAATATGAACTACTTGAGGTAGTTTAAAATCAATAACATACAACTATTTTTGTTTTGAATGTGCTCCAATAATCATACAAGAACTTTAAATTCTTTACCAAATAATAACGACATGTCGTAGTGTAATCAATAGCTATAGCTATTTTTTGATTTGAATATGTTCAAAGAATCTAACAGGAACCTCATGTTCTTTATTAAATTGAACTACACGTAGTAGTTTATTCAGTAACTTATAGTTATTTATGCTTTGAATATGTTCAAAGAAATCATAGAGGAACATCATGCTTTTATTCAAATCCGAACTACAAGTAGTAGTAATCAATGACATATAATTATTTTACTTTGAATGAGTTCAAAATATAATGCACATAACTGTGGTTCCGATCTTATTTTGATTCTCTTCATGAAATCATGAAACTTCATACTATTCTCTTGAGAGGATTTTGATAGAACTTCATTTCTATAAACATAGTTGTGGTTTTGATCTTTCTTTCAAGTATTCTAATAATTCCAACGGGTCTTTCACCGTTAAATATGCTCTTTCGAGATCATCATGGATGTGATGTCAGAGAAAAAAACATTGATTTTTATTATTCCTTATATTTTAGTCAATTTGTAGCTCTTGCATAATAAACTGTAGTTTATTAGCCAATATTGAATTCAACTGTCAATGTAAATAATTGTGGTTATTTACTTATATGAGCTACAACTATTTATGCTTTGAATAAATTCAAAGAGTAGCAAAGAACTACATGCTCTTTTAACATGACTTTGATCGTGTTAGTTTTTTATTCAATAAAAAAGTGAAACCTTTAAGTTTCTAATGCATAACGTAGTTATGATTCACTTTAGTGAATTACAAAAGAACAATTAGTTCTTTTATTGCATAACTAATGTTATGAAATAATTAATTGCTTCAAGCAATATTAAAAATTAATAAAAGGAAACTTTAAGTTTCTTATGCATAGCGGTAGCACGTTATGATTCACTTTAGTGACTAACAAATGAACAATTTTTCCTTTTATGCATAATTGATTTTATGAAATCATGAATTGCTTATAAGTTCTTTAAAGAACAATTTGTTCTTTTATGCATAACCGATGTTATATAGTCGTGTATTATTTCAACCAATCTTAAAAAGAAAAAAAACTATAAGATCTTAAACATAAATCAAATAACGAAATATAATAACTCATGAAAGAAAACTTACTTTCATCTTCATAGATCTCAGATAACTGGCGCGGATGATATTATTGTTCTTTTTTGTCACATTAGTTCTTTTATTGTAATTACTAGTGTGTAGGTTGGCCATTGTTAGCTAGTTTGCTTGTTAATCACATATGCATGGCATGTCATGCATATGAACTAGTATGGTATCTCAGTCGTACTACTTGATTTGTAATGTTTTTTGGTGATGGTATAAATTTTACAGGGGTATCCCATTAACCAAAAAAAAAAAAGATGCACTAGTTTAATAAATTTCATAAATATTTTGATGAAAAATCACTTTAATATAGAGTATGAATGGAGGCCACCTCACTGCGCGAAATGTAAGATATTTGGTCATGAAGATTTAACTTGTCCTTTACAGGTGAAGGTTGGTCTTGAAACAGCTAAGGATGATGGTTTCGTTACTGTTACTATGAAAAAAGACAAAAAAAAAAAAGGTAAGCAAATTCAGGCCATTAAAATTGACTAAACCAAAACCCAGTTTTGTTTATCGTCAAAAACAAACCTCTACATCTCAAGAAAAACCATCTTCAACACCCAAATCTGTGAATCAAGGAGGTAAGAGTCCTAAGTTGCAAAAGGTTAATGAGGTGAAGACACGCAATCCTTATTCTGTTCTAGATGAGGGCGTGGATGAGTATGGGTATGAGTGTCGAACTGAGCCACTTGGTAAAGAATAAATGGGAAGTGTGTCTACTTCAGCCAATGATCCTCCAGATAGTGATGAGGATGAGGTGGAAACCGTATATGATGAATTCGCTGCACATTTCAATACAAAAGGGGAAAGCACTCCTTCCCAATCGTTTCATCATGTTTAACATCGCCTCTTGGAATATTAGGGGGATGAACCAGACCCCCAAACAGAAAGAGGTTCGCCAGATTATGTCTGAAAATCAGTTGTGTCTGTGCTATTTAGAATCTCATGTGACTTCATCTAGATTACAATGCTTATGCTCTAGGGTTTTTCCTAGGTAGAGCTGGATTTCTAATTCGAGTTTGTGTACCAAAGGGTCGCGGATAATTCTGGGATGGGACTCTAATATTGTTGATGTTATGTTTTTATCACAAATAGACCAGGTCATGCACAATCAGGTTGTTCTGAAAGATGAAAAAAATGTGGTAATGTGCTCCTTTGTGTATGCTCATAATCGTTATGCTCAAAGACGTGCCCTTTGGCAAATTTTGAGTGTCCATAAGGCTTTTGTTCATATAAACCCGTGGTGTATCTTGGGTGATTTTAATGCTTCTTTGAATTTGGAAGATAGATCTGTTGGTGGCTCAACTTTGGATATTGATATGCGGAATTCAAAGAATGTGTGAAAAGCATTGAGGTCTCTGATGTCAATAAGGTCGGCTTACATTTTAGATAGCATTGAGGAGCGTGCTGAACTCAAAAAGAAACACAGGAGAGATGCCATTGATATTGCTTTTGCTGTTGCTCCAGATGATGCTACTAAAGGGGTTGATTATGATTCTGAGGTTGATGAATGTATAGAGGTTGAGGATGAAACAGTCACATTTATGGGAGCAAAGTTGGATAAAGTGAATGGTTCTGAGGGGGCAAGCACTCCCAGGTTAGATAGTGTCAATGGGTAGTTTGGCAGCTTGGAACATAAGGGGTTTAAATCGTCCCCTGAAACAAAACGAGGTCAAAAAAGTCATTGATGATAATAAGTTGCAAGTTTGTGCCATTATGGAATCACATATGGACATTGGCAAGTTGTTTAATGTATGTAAGAAGATTTGTGGTACTTGGGATCGGACTTCAAATGGGAATTTGTGTGATAAGGGTACTCGTATCATTCTTGGATGGAATCCTGATCTTGTGGATGTTATGATTATTTCACAAACCTCTCAGGTGATTCATACACAGATTGTGTTTAAGGTTGACAACAAGGCTTTGTTTTGTTCGTTTGTTTATCCTAAAAATCGTTATAAGGAAAGTATGGAGCTATGGAATGACTTATGTATGCATAAACTGTTTACGAAAGACAAACCTTGGTGTCTATTAGGTGATTTCAACTCGTCCCTCAACTTGGAAGATAATTTTTGTGGTTCTTCATCTATTAGCATTGGTATGAGAGAATTTAAGGAATGTGTGGATAGGGTTGAAGTTCTGGATGTAAACAGGTCTGGATTGCACTTTACTTGGAATCAAAAGCCAAAGAAGGGTGTGGGAATCATGAAGAAGATTGATAGAGTTATGGCTAATATCAAATTTATGGCTGAATTTCAGGGAGCACATGCCATTTTTCAACCTTATAGGGTTTCTGATCATTCACCATGTGTCCTTAAACTACCAAATGCTGCACGGTCTAGGCCAAAGGTGTTTAAATTTGCAAATTTTTTGGTTAACAAGGATGGATATAGGGAGCTGGTGGCTAACACTTGGGCAATGGAGATTGATGGTCATAATATGTACAAAGTGGTTTCAAGGCTTCGGGCTTTGAAGTCCCCTTTACGTAGTCTATTGTTTAAACAAGGTAATCTTCATGCTCGGGTTGACTTACTTCGAAAAGAACTTGATAGTGTTCAGAAAGCAATTGATATTGATCCTGCTAATGTGGTTCTTCGTGAGAAGGAGGGTGAATGCCTTCGTAATTTTCAAGAAGCATCACTTGATGAGGAGAAGTTTCTGAAACAAAAAACAAAGGTGAATTGGTTACAAGTTGGTGACTCTAACACTGCTTACTTCCACAAGTCTCTTAAATGCCGAAATCATAGGAATAGAATTGAGATTGTTAAGGATAGTAATGGTGTGGTGCATGAGGGTGGGGTTGTTCATGAGGCTTTTGTACATCATTATGAGCGGTTTTTGGGGGTTGAAGGGTCGATTAATAGGATCCCACCTGATCATTTGTTTGTTAAGAAGGTGGACACAACTAATGCTACTAATATGATAAGAAGTGTTACGGATGGAATAAAAACCCTAAAAATTCTCTCTCCCTTATGGCAATTTTCGTCCTTGCCTGCAAACCCTAATTCGTTTTGATCATCTTGTAAATATGTCCCTCTCACAGATTCTTGAATTCTTATGAGTTTAAGGGTTTGTTGGCGTGCATGTTTGAGGTGATTTTTCGTTCTAGGGTTTCTCTTTTTTTCATTATTTCGTCCAAACCCTAATTGGTTATCTCTTTCTTCCTGATTTGTTACCTTGCTTGGATTGCGGCTATCTTGTGTAGTTTAGCTAGATCGTTGAAGCTTGTTAACATGTTAAGGCGATTGATTTAATTCTTAGGGTTTTTAAGGTGTTTTTTAGGGTTTTTATTCGTTCATAATCTAGTTACTGTTCATGTCTTTCTTGTTTGCTGCATGGTTCTGAGTAGTTAATGGAGAGTAGTAAAGGAAGCAAGGATATCCCTCCTGGGATAGCGTCGAAAATAAAAACATTGATGGCAAACGAATGCCTCCTAGAACCATCCTCAAAAACCCTAACCCTAATAAGGAAAAGGAAGGCAGTGGTGAGAAAAGGCAGGCTAATGCTAGTGCAAAAGGGAATGATGGCACTAAACCAGCTTCTGGGACGTCTAATATTTCATCAGGTAGTAGTGCTCCATCTTCTACAGAAAACCCTAGGTTTATAGTGGAAGAGACGATTGAACAATACCTGAAATTCTCCACTATTCCTGATATGCCACCCCCACCTTCTTATGTGGATATGGGTGTTAATTCGACTCAAGCTAAAGCTGTTCACTTTGAGAAACCTGTGGGTCCAACTGATGCTGCGAATAATGAGCCAAAACTGGATAATATTCCAGAAAAGCAAGGAGATGGACCAATGGATGGGGATGAAAAGGTTGCTCCTCTTGATACAACTACACCTCAATCTTATGCTGCAAAGTTAATGGCTGGTTCCATTAAACAAGTTGTTAATTTCAGGAAAATTGAGAATATGGTGGAACGAGGGGGTGTTGATGTGGTTCTACCAAGAGAATCTGTTCGACTTGTACATGACAAGTTTGCTAACACTTTATTTGGTTATTTCTTGGGTGACAGACTTGCATACCCAGTGGTGGATTACTATGTTAAGATGAATTGGAAGAAATTCGGTATACAAAAGGTAATGATGAATTCTAATGGATTCGTTTTCTTCAAGTTTGCGGACAAGACTGGTATGCATAATGTACTAAATCCCGGCCATGGGTGATACGTAGTATGCCATTATTCCTCAAAGTATGGACACCAACTGTCAAACTACAAAAAGAAGAAATTAAAGAGGTAACAGTTTGGATTAAAATACATAATGTACCGATTGCTGCTTATTCTGATGATGGCTTGAGTATGCTTGCTTCTAAGCTGGGTAATCCTAAATTACTTGATGCGTATACTAGTTCTATGTGTACTGATGCTTGGGGGCGCAGTAGTTATGCTAGAGCACTTATAGAAATATCAACGGAACAAGATATAAGCTACAATTGTCGATAGCTATCCCGGAAGTGGATGGGTCAGATTATACAAAGGAAATTATGCAGGTTGAGTATGAGTGGAAACCTCCACGCTGTCCGCATTGTTGTATGTTTGGGCATGTACCTGAAGCATGTCCCAAGCATATTCACACACCTAAACCTAAGGCTAGAGTTGATGAAGATGGTTTTACTCAGGTTAAAGGTAGGAAAAAGCCTCAAACTAAACAGGGTTTCAATGTTAATAAACCAAAACCAAAGTTTGAATATCGCCCAATAGTGAACCAGAAAAAGGCAGTTGACATCCCGAGTACATCTAAAACTGAGGTAAATGTGAATACATCTAATCCATATTCCTTGTTGTCTGATTATGGGCTTGGGGAAAATGAACCGATTATTCAGGAAGTGAAGAACCCAGATCAGGTCAAACATGGAGTGGGGACATCAGTAGAAGACTCAGATGATGATGAAGTTGAAGTAGTTTCAGAGGAAACAACGGGTTTTATGTCAATGGACAGTGAAAGGAAAGGACAATCTGAGGGGGCAAGCACTCCCGGTGAACCAAGTTTTAATGGGTAGTTTAGCATCCTGGAATATAAGGGGGCTGAACCGCTCGCTTAAACAAAATGAGGTTCGACAAGTTGTTTCCGATAATTATTTGAATTTGTGTGCTATTATAGAATCGCATGTAGACGTTTCTAATTTATTTAATACGTGTAAGAAGATTTGTAGAACGTGGGATTGGACTTCGAATGGTAACTTGTGTATAAAAGGTGCGAGAATAATTCTTGGGTGGAATACTGAGGTGTTGGACGTCATGGTCCTCTCTCAAACTGATCAAGTTATCCATACTCAAGTGGTTTTTAAAGAGGATAATAAATCCCTATTTTGTTCATTTATTTATGCCGATAATCATTATCAAAACAGAAAGGCACTGTGGCATAACCTTTGTTTGCATAAGCAGTTTACTCAGCAGCGTCCATGGGTTATTATGGGTGATTTTAATTCTGCTCTAATGCTTGATGATTGTTTCTCTGGTTCTTCCACCATTACGCTTAGCATGAGGGAGTTCAACGAATGTGTTGATCAGATTGAAGTGTTTGATATTAATAGTTCAGGATTACACTTTACATGGAATCAGAAACCAAAAAAAGGAGGGGGGATTTTTAAGAAAATTGACAGGATTATGGGTAATTTGAGCTTTATTGATGAGTTTCCTGCTGCATGTGCTCTCTTTCAACCATATAGAGTTTCTGACCATTCCCCTTGCATCTTAAAGCTTCCTTCTGTGGTAAGAAGTCGTCCTAAACCATTTAAATTCTCAAACTTTCTAGTTCTTAAACAGGGATTCATTGATGCTGTTGATAAGGCTTGGAAGCTTCAAGTTGAAGGTCATCATTTATATTGGGTTGTTAAAAAGCTTAAAGCTACTAAGGGTCCTTTGCGCAGATTGTTTCAAGAGCAGGGTAACCTTCATACCAAAGTCTCTAACTTAAGGGCGATGCTAGATGATTTGCAAGTTCAAATTGATAAAGAATCTACAAATTCTATTCTGTTAGCAAGAGAGGCCTCTTGTCTAAAGGATTTCAAACTTGCTCAGCTTGATGAAGAACACTTTCTTAACAGAAGTCTAAAGTGGAGTGGTTAGCGGTTAGTGACTCTAACTCATCATTTTTTCACAATTATGTCAAAGGTAGGAACCACCGAAACAGAATTGAAGTCATAAGGGATGCAAATGGGACGCTTCATGAGGGAGGTGCAGCTCTTTTAACTTTTGTACATCACTATGAAAACTTTCTGGGGCAGGAGGGGATCACTTCTGGATTTCCAATTGCCTCCATGTTTACTAAGAAGCTTACTATTCAGAAATCGAATAATATGGTTGTACCGGTCACGAATGAAGAAATCAGAAAGGCGATGTTCTCCATTGGTGAAAATAAAGCGCCTGGACCTGATGGATATACCTCTGCTTTCTTTAAGGGTGCATGGGATGTGGTGGGCAATGATGTTTGCCTTGCTATCCAGAAATTCTTTCGAAATGGTAAACGGTTGCAACAGGTAAACCATACTTTAATTGCTCTTGTACCCAAAGTTGCTACTCCTGCTTGTGTTACTGATTACCATCCTATTTCATGTTGTAACACTATTTATAAGTGTATTAGTAAGATCCTCACTGACAGAATTAAAGAGGGGTTGCATGATCTGGTTAGTATTAATCAGTCAGCTTTTGTACCGGGGCGTCGGATATCTGATAATATTCTTCTTACACAAGAACTTATGCATAACTACCATAGGAATTCTGGTCCACCGAGATGCGCTTTTAAGATAGATATTCAGAAAGCATATGATACGGTAGACTGGAGATTTCTGGAAGCGATTCTGCATGGCTTTGGCTTTCATGTTAAAATGATCACCTGGATTATGGTTTGTTTTTGCTCATCCCTAGTGTGAATAGGAGCATATTATTAACATTTGTTTTGCAGATGATTTGTTTTTGTTTGCTAGGGGGGAAACCAGTTCCGCTAAAGTGATCATGAAGGCTCTTAATAAGTTCAAAGATCTTTCAGGTTTGGTTCCTAGTATGTCGAAAAGTAAAGTGTTCTTCTGTAATGTATCTGATCGAGTAAAGCAAGCTATCCGTAGGGTTATGCCATTTGAGGAAGAACAACTACCAGTACGTTATCTGGGGAGTTCCATTGATATTGACAAGGATGTTACACAAAGATTGTAAAGTGCTGATAGAGAAGATGGAAAGTAGAATTACCGACTAGAGAAACAAGTGTTTATCCTTTGATGGTCGTCTCCAATTGATTCGGTCAGTCTTATCCTCGTTTCATATCTATTGGGCATCGGTCTTCATTCTTCCTGTTTCTGTCATTAAAGATTTAGAGAAGAAGATGCGGGCTTTTCTTTGGAGCCAGGGACCGATGGAGAAAGGTAAGGCCAAGGTTTCTTGGAGTTCTGTTTGTTTGCCTAAATCTGAAGGAGGACTGGACATACGTCGTATAACTGAGGTTAATAAATCTTTAATGGTCTATCATATTTGGAGCATTCTTACTCAGAGAGAATCGTTATGGGTGAAGTGGATACACTCTTATAGATTAAGAGATAGAAATTTATGGGATGTCAAACAACCCGGAAATTGTACTTGGGGGTGGAGAAAATTACTTCAGCTTCGTGATGTTATTAGACCGTTTATTTGGTCTAAGATTGGCGATGGAAAACAGACTTCTGTTTGGCATGATCAATGGGCTTCGGATTTCCCATTGAGTCGCTTTATATCCCCTAGGATGATTATGCAAGTAGGTTTTAATCTACAGTCGTCTGTTGCTGACTTATTGCATAATGGGGAATGGCTTTGGCCACAAGCGTGGCTAGACTTATTCCATGTGTTAATCACGGTTCCTAAACCAGTTCTTCAGTCTTCTCAACGTGATTCTATTGTTTGGAGAGACCTTGATGATAGCTATCAGGAGTATTCTTCTGGTATGGTGTGGAATTGTATCCGGTCTAGGAGCAATGAGGTGGCTTGGGCAAGAGTTGTTTGGTTCTCACATTGCATTCCGAGGCATTCATTCCTGGTTTGGTTAATTATGAGAAATCGCCTGGTGACACAAGATAAACTTATGCAATGGAAACCTTCCTATAACCTATATTGCTGTTCGTTGTGCAAGAGGGGTCCTGATTCACACTCACATTTATTTTTTGAATGTCCTTTTTCCTCACAGGTTTGGAAGGAAGTAAAAATCCTTGCTGAAGTTCCGATGATGTCTGATTCGTGGGAAGACATTATTGTATGGCTCACCTCTAAATCGAAGTCAAGATCAGCAAAAAATGTAATTGGTAGACTACTTGTAGCAGCCACAGCGTACTTCATCTGGTAGGAAAGAAATAATAGATTATTCACTACCACCTCAAGACCTAAGGAGCAGCTTGTGGAGTTAATAGCCTCGACCATTAGATTTAAATTGGTAACACTTAAGTTCAAGCGTACAAAGGCTGTTGAGAGAATATTTCTAACATGGAAGGTGCCACATGACATGGTCATCCGCCCAAGATAATATGGCGCAATTGGTCTAGCTATATTTTTTCTACATGTTAGTTCAGGTTATGTCTAGCTAATGTGTCACTACTCTTGTTTGTCGATTGTTATTTGGCTTGTGTACTTATGCATGGCATGTCATGCATTTGAATTAGTATGGCATTCAGCCATACTACTTGTTTTGTAATGATTTTGATGATGGTATATAATTTACAGGGGTATACCCATTAACCAAAAAAAAAAGTGTTACGGATGAAGAAATTAAGGCTGCTATGTTCTCTATTGGTGAAAACAAAGCTCCAGGCCCCGATGGATACACTTCTGCTTTCTTTAAGGATGCTTGGGAGATTGTGGGTAAGGATGTTTTCCTTGCTATAAAAGATTCTTTCAAGAATGGAAATTTGCTCAGAGGGTTAAACCACACTATTATTGCGTTAATTCCAAAGGTGTCCTCTCCATCTATGGTTACTGACTACCGGCCTATTTCGTGTTGCAATGTGTTATATAAATGTATCAGTAAAATCCTTACTAATAGATTGAAAGAGGGCTTGGATGATGTGGTGAGTACTAATCAGTCGGCTTTTATCCCGGGTCGTAGCATTTCAGATAATATTTTGCTGACTCAGGAGCTTATGCACGGGTATCACTTAAATAGAGGCCCATCTCGGTGTGCTTTTAAAGTGGATATTCAGAAAGCCTATGATACTGTTGATTGGAGTTTTTTAAGACGTATTTTGCTCCGATTTGGTTTTCCTCCAAAATTGGTAGTTTTTTTTTTTTTTTGGTTAATGGGATATCCCTGTAAATTTTATACCATCACCAAAAAACATTACAAATCAAGTAGTATGGTTGAAATACCATACTAGTTCATATGCACGACATGTCGAGCATATGTAATCTAAATAATAACAAGCATACTAGCCAATAATGGCATTCTACACACTAGAAATTACAATGCATAACTAATGTGACAAAAAGAAATCACTCTTATCTTCGCGCCTGTTATCTGAGATGAACCACAATATCACGTGGTAATTTCCAAAATTGGAAGTTTGGACTATGGCTTGTGTTACTTCCCCTGCATACTCTATTAGCATCAAAGGGAATCTTTATGGATTCTTTGATGGGAAGAGGGGGCTCAGACAGGGTGATCCTATGTCACCTTATCTTTTTACACTTGTTATAGAGGTGCTCTCTTTGATTCTGCAACATGCAGTGGTGACTGAGCAGGGCTTCAAATTTCATAAAGGTTGTGATCAGAATCAAATTGTTAATGTGTGCTTTGCAGATGATTTAAATTTGTTTTCCCATGGTGATTCGACTTCAGCTAAAGTGATCATGGATTCTCTTAATGAGTTCAAGGAAATGTCCGGGCTAGCCCCAAGTTTACCTAAAAGTCTTGCTTTCTTTTGTAATGTTCCTGCTTCGGTGAAGAATGATATATTAACTTTCACCCAGTTTGAAGAAGGCCTGCTTCCGGTTCGTTACTTAGGGGTTCCTTTAATTTCATCTAGGCTTGTTTACCAGGATTGCGCTATTCTTGTTGGAAAAATGCAGAATAGGGGTTGCTTGCAAATTAGATTGTACTCCAAAGGATGAAGGTGGTCTCGGCATAAGGAGAATTTCTGATATGAATAAGGCTCTTATGACTACCCATGTGTGGAAAATTCTTAACAACCGAAATTCCTTGTGGGTACAATGGGTACATGCTTATAAACTAAAAGGAAGGAGTTTTTGGGACATACCAAGTACTAATAGTATGAGTTGGGGCTGGCGAAAACTTATTCAGTTAAGATCATCTATTAGGCCTTTTTTATGGTCAAGAATAGGTGATGGTAACTCAACATTTGCTTGGTTTGATAAATGGGATATCAATGGTCCGTTAAGTAGTGTTTTGTCGATGAGGACAATATTGCGAGAGGGCTTCTCACTCAAGGATAAGATATCAGATGTTATTGATAATGGGGTATGGAAATGGCCGGAGGCTTGGAGGGATTTGTATCCGGTTTTAATTGACTTGCCTGTTCCAACAATTGATAGCACTAAAACTGACTGTATTGTTTGGCGGGATGGGAATGGGGAGGAGAAGCATTACTCGGCTTCCAATGTTTGGGAGGCGATTCGTAATAGAGGTGAAAGGATGGATTGGGCTAATATTGTATGGAATTCCAAATCGATCCCTAGACATGCTTTCTTGCTTTGGTTGGTGATGAGGAAGAAGTTGAAAACCCACGACAAATTGAAACCATGGGATGTGGGTGGGGCTGTCAATCTTAACCTTGTTTGTTGTTCTTTGTGTAAAACAGGTCCGGACTCTCATGATCACTTGTTCTTTGAATGTCCATATTCTGCGAAAGTATGGGACTTGATTAAAGATGTGGCATACATGGAACGTTTTTCATGCAAATGGGATGATATTGTTGCTGACTTCTTATGTTCTCTCAAGAAGAATTCAGTTAAGAGTGTTATTGCTCGACTTGTGCTAGCGGCTGCTGTATATTATGTATGGCAGGAACGAAATAATCGTATGTTTAGCAACCATGCAAGACCGCCTGAAAAGATCAGAGATATTATTATGGAGACTGTTCGTTATAGATTGGTCAAGATGCGGTTCAAGAATAATGCAAGGACTTCTCACTTGTTGGCTGCTTGGAATCTACCAAAGGCCTTGCTCATGTATAATGTGTGATACTAGTTTTCTTGTTAATATTTGTAGTGTTATAGGTACCTTGTAAATGTGTCCCTCTCACTGGTACTTGGATAGGTTGATGTGCATGTTTGAGGTAACTTCGGTTTCCTTGTAAATGTGTCCCTCTCACTTGTCTTTGTATTAGTTGATGTGCATGTTTGAGGTTGCCTGTCTCACTCAAATGGTTTCGTTGTAATAGCCTTGGTTTTAGAGGATTGATTAGTTTGCTTCTTGTATGGCTAGGATAGCTTGTTCACCTTATATGGCATGTCATATAGGGAACTAATGTGGCATTCAGCCTCATTACTTGCGATGTACTGTTAATTGTTGTTGGTATAAAAGTTTAAACAGGGTAATCCCTTTTACCAAAAAAAAAATGCAGAATAGGATTAATAGCCGGATGAATAAGACTCTCTCTTTTGCGGGTAGGCTACAATTGATTCAGTCCGTCCTCTCTTCTATGCATATTTATTGGGCATCTGTGTTCATCCTCCCATCTCGTATTGTTAAGGAGTTGGAACAGAAAATGAGAAATTTTTTGTGGTCACAAGGTGCTATTGCTAAGGGCTAAGGTTGCTTGGAAATTAGTTTGTACTCCAAAGGATGAAGGTGCTCTCGGCATAAGGAGAATTTCTAATATGAATAAGGCTCTTATGACTACCCATGTGTGGAAAATTCTTAACAACCGAAATTCCTTGTGGGTACAATGGGTACATGCTTATAAACTAAAAAGAAGGAGTTTTTGGGACGTACCAAGTACTAATAGTATGAGTTGGGGCTGGCGAAAACTTATTCAGTTAAGATCATCTATTAGGACTTTTTTATGGTCAAGAATAGGTGATGGTAACTCAACATTTGCTTGGTTTGATAAATGGGATAGCAATGGTCCGTTAAGTAGTGTTTTGTCGATAAGGACAATATTGCGAGAGGGCTTCTCACTCAAGGATAAGATATCAGATGTTATTGATAATGGGGTGTGGAAATGGCCGGAGGCTTGGAGGGATCTGTATCCGGTTTTAATTGACTTGCCTGTTCCAACAATTGATAGCACTAAAACTGACTGTATTGTTTGGCGGGATGGGAATGGGGAGGAGAAGCATTACTCGGCTTCCAATGTTTGGGAGGCGATTCGTAATAGAGGTGAAAGGATGGATTGGGCTAATATTGTATGGAATTCCAAATCGATACCTAGACATGCTTTCTTGCTTTGGTTGGTGATGAGGAAGAAGTTGAAAACCCACGACAAATTGAAACCATGGGATGTGGGTGGGGCTGTCAATCTTAACCTTGTTTGTTGTTCTTTGTGTAAAACAGGTCCGGACTCTCATGATCACTTGTTCTTTGAATGTCCATATTCTGCGAAAGTATGGGACTTGATTAAAGATGTGGCATACATGGAACGTTCTTCATGCAAATGGGATGATATTGTTGTTGACTTCTTATGTTCTCTCAAGAAGAATTCAGTTAAGAGTGTTATTACTCGACATGTGCTAGCGGCTGCTGTCTATTTTGTATGGCAGGAACGTAATAATCGTATGTTTAGCAACCATGCAAGACCACCTGAGAAGATCAGAGATGTTATTATGGAGACTGTTCGTTATAGACTGGTCAAGCTGAGGTTCAAGAAGAATGCAAGGACTGCTCACTTGCTGGCTACTTGGAATCTTCCAAAGGATTAACTCATGCATGATGCGAGTTATTAGTTTTCTTGTTGTTATTTGTAGTGTTATAGGTACCTTGTAAATGTGTCCCTCTCACTGGTACTTGGATAGGTTGATGTGCATGTTTGGGGTAATTTTGGTTGCCTTGTAAATGTGTCCCTCTCACTTGTCTTGGTATTAGTTGATGTGCATGTTTGAGGTTGCCTGTCTCACTCAAATGGTTTTCGTTGTAATAGCCTTGGGTTTTGTTGTTTTGATATTTTGATTTTTGTATGGCTAGGTTAGCTTGTGTTTAACTCTATATGGCATGTCATATAGAGAATTAATGGGGCACTCAGCCTCATTACTTGTGATGTACTGTTAATTGATTGGTGGTTTAAAAGTGTGAGCAGGGTAATCCCTTTTACCCAAAAAGTGGTGATAATGGACTTTTAAAGAAAATTGATACAATTATGGCCAATGGGGAGTTCTTGGACACTTTTGTAGGGGTTGTGGCTGTTTTTCAACTTTATAGAATTTCAGACCACTCGACTGTTGTTTTGCGTTTACCACGAAAAGCAAATTTCATTCGGAGTCTTTCAAATTCTCTAATGTTTTAGTTCACAATGCAGATTTCCAACAGGTTGTAGCAACGACATGGCAACATGAGGTGAATGTATTTTTAATGTATCATGTAGTTCAGAAGTTGAAAGCCTTGACGAAGCCCCTACGCAAGTTATTGTATAATAAGTGGAGTTTGCATAACAAGGGAGAGGTCCTAAGAAGAGAACTTGATGAGGCGCAAAAAGCACTTGATTTGGACCCTTTTAACTCTTTGCTAAGAGAGGATCATGCTGCTTATCTTCATGCTTATAATAATGCAACTCTTGATGAAGAACGATTTTTAAAGCAAAAGGCTAAAATGGAATGGTTAAGGGATAGAGACTCAAATTCTGCTTATTTCCACAATGTTGTCAAAAGCAAGGTAACTAGCAAGCGTATTGATATGGTATTTGATTCTGATGGTAATTCTATTGATGGTGATAATGTCAAAGATGCTTTTATCGCTCATTATACTCAATTTCTTGGTCAATCTATGCATGTTTCTAGACTGAACTTAAATGATCTTTTTCATCATACTTTATCACAAGAAAAGGTAGACTTTATGATTCATGATATAGAAGATGAAGAGGTGAAAGATGTTATTTTTTCTATGGGGGATGATAAGTCGCCTGGACCTGATGGTTTTTCTGCTTGATTCTTTAAAGTGACTTGGAGTAACATTGGTAATGATATTGGGAAAGGAGGGATATACCCCCCGGTGATTCATATTACCTCCCAAAAACATTACAAACCAAGTAGTGTGATTGAATATCACACTAGTTCATATATGGGACAGGCCCCATATATGTAAGCAAATAACAACCATAAGGAAATCCAAATTACTAGCCTATCTATAACAATACAAGATAGGCAAACAAAAAACCGAAAAGACAAACAACTAATCAGTGCAAATTTTGATCAGCGAGTTGATGCCTCCTCGTGTATCTCAATGTGCTCGTCTACATCATCATCAAAATCATCTATGTCTTTACCAAAATGATGCACTGTAGGACTTCTAGAACAGCCAGTTTTCTTCAACTCTTCAGTTCCCTGAACTTCCACATAAACCGGATCATTGGCTGAAGCACCATATATAAGTGAAGTTAAAAGAATTTTTTGTCAGTAGAAATTTACTGAAGGAACTTAATCATATGGTTATTGCTTTAATCCCCAAGGTAAAGTCTCCAATCAGTCATTGATTATCGGCCGATTTCTCTATGTAATGTCCTATTTAAATGTATTACGAAGATCCTCTCTAATAGGATTAAAGGCTGTTTGGATGATTTAGTTGGCAAGAATCAAACTGCTTTTGTTTCGGGCAGAAGGATCACTGATAATATTCTTCTCACTCAAGAACTCATGCATAATTATCATCTTGATAGAGGGACCCCTCGATGTGCTTTTAAGGTTGATATTAAAAAGGCCTATGAGACGGTTGATTGCAATTTTCTTCGAAAGATTCTTCTTGGTTTTAAATGTCATCCCTGTATGGTTTCTTGGATAATGGAATGCGTTACTACTACTACTTTTTCCATATCTATTAATGGCTCTATGCATGGTTATTTCCGTGGTAAAAGGGGACTTAGACATGGTGACCCTTTATCTCCGTACTTGTTAGTTATCTAATCATCAAAAGACATGTTCGGCAGTCAAGAAAGTTTAAGTACCATCGACAATGTGAAGAACATAAGATTATCAACTTATGTTTTGCTGATGATTTGTTTTTTTTTTATCCATGGAGATGTGGAATCAGCTTCGGTTATCTATAAGGCTCTAGATGAGTTCAAACAAGTCTCGGGTCTAACTCCTAGCCTCCCAAAGAGCACAACTTATTTTTGTAACGTTCTGAACTAAATAAAGGTGGCTATTCTAAATGTGCTTCCGTCTAAGGAAGGTAAATTACCGGCAAAATATTTTGGTGTACCTTTGGTGTCGTCCAGATTGAGATATTGCAATTGCAAAGGTCTTATTGAAAGAGTGCAAAAACGGATAAGTGATTGGCGAAATAGATTTTTGTCCTTTGCAGGACGTCTCCAATTGATCAAATCGGTAATTTCATTCATGTATATTTATTGGTCTTCAGCTTTCATTCTTCCCATACAAGCCATTCAAGAGATTGAGCAACTAATAAGAGGCTTTTTATGGAGCGGTGGTGATTTGAAGCGAGGACAGTCCAAGATTGCTTGGGAGGTAGCATGCCTCCCAGAAGAGGAAAGAGGACTCGGAATTCGACGTATTGAAGGTAGTTTAAGAACACAAAGAGAGTGATCTGAAACTCTATTAGGCTGGAACAACACACATGCATGTAAGATACTCAGGTCGCCCTCGTTTGTCGGACTGTCGAAACGAGATTGACTAAGGATATGTTGAGGTGCGGAATCCCTCAAGATAACCCACGGTTTCTATATCACCTTTTGTAAGATATATATATATATCATATATGCGTGAACATAAACACTCGTAATTGGTTAATATAGTGAGGAGACTCTCCGGACAAGAATACCCGATATGTATTCTACTTCCTAAGCCATCCAACACGAGTGTATGTTTTGCGGTTCGTGCGTGAGACGAGTAACACTACAAGATCTACTAGATTTGTGTGTTCTTAGCTCTAGTAGTTTCTCTCTCAAGTTTTTTCTCGTTTCTCTCTCCCACTCGTGCTTGTTAACACGCAAACCACACACTCCTATTTATAGAGCTGGGCTGGGAACACGCAAAGCCCATATCTTTGAGTATTTCACTTAGGCCCAATACTCTAGGGT
This sequence comes from Erigeron breviscapus, assembly GCA_034093135.1. Lineage (NCBI taxonomy): Eukaryota > Viridiplantae > Streptophyta > Magnoliopsida > Asterales > Asteraceae > Erigeron > Erigeron breviscapus. The sequence goes on along the minus strand of CM067172.1, from coordinate 99,835,329 downwards.
TTGGCCATATGCGTGTTCCTAAGAACACGCATATTGGTTTGAGTGTTCTTCTGACCAAGCCCATTTTGCTTGTTCCCAAGAACTCTCAAACCATTTGAGTGTTCCCACAACATGCCCATTTTGCTTGTTTCCAAGAACACTCAAATAACACTTAGGAATATTTAAGTTAATGTTTCATCTATGTAAACATAGATCCAACATTAACTTAATTACCCTTTATATGTGTTGTTTACATCCATGTTAAGTACATGCAAAACATAAATAATAAACCAACATATAAAACATATATAAAGATCCCACTATGATCACAACATATGTAAAGGTAATTTTATTAACAAACGGTAATTTCCAATATAAATTACAAGACTTGAATAACAAAATAAGTATCACATCTAGAATGCTTTTGTCACCGAAAGACGTGCACCAACAATGCAGCAACAAACTCATTAGTGAAGCTAACATTTCCCATCACCCTATCAATCTTCTTGAAGATGCCGTTACCCTTCTTTGGTTTCTGATTCCAAGTAAAATGAAATCCTAAACTATTAAGATCAACAACCTCCAAGTTATCAACACACTCCTTAAAATCTCGCATGCCAATGCTAATAGTAGATGAGCCATGAAGACTATCTTCCAAATTAAGGGCAGAATTAAAATCACCGAGTTTCACCCAAGGACGATCATGAACAAACACTTTATGTAAACACAAGTTCTGCTACAACTCACGCCTATTCTAATAATAATTATCAACATACACAAAGGAACAAAATAGAGCCTTCTAATCAAGTTTAAAAATTATCTGAACGTGCATAACCTGATCAGTCTGAGAAAGAACCATAACATCAACAAGCTCGCTATTCCAGCCTACTAGGATTCGAATACCCTTTTTTGGGTATAAGATGAATTTTATATAACAACACCCAAAAACAATAGAGTACAAGCAATGTGACTGGATGTCACATTAGTTCACCGTATGACATGCCATATGTGTGTTGAACAAAAAAACAATAGCACTACCACTACCCTACATCTCATATTAATAAACCATACTATAATGTAAGATAACAAACAGGCTAGACAATCGAGCTAGAACATGACCATCTTCGGAATATTCCAGCGTTGAAGTAGTTCCACATCCTTGGCCGGCCCTTTGAATTTCAGAGATTGCCAACTTCAAGCGAACAGTATCCACAATGATTTTCTCAACTTGTAAAATCGATCTTTGTTGATTCGAGAATAAGCGTTTGTTCCTTTCCTGCCATATAAAGTACGCAGCGGTTGCCACGAGTAATCTGCCAATAACACTTTTAATGGAGCTCGACTTGGAAAGAGGTACAAGCCAAGTGACAATGTCCTCCCATCTAGCACTAACCATTTGCATGCCAGCTAGTGGTTTGACCAACGACCATACCTGCAATGAGAAGGAACATTCAAAGAAAAGATGGTCATGCGAGTCAGGCCCCTGTTTATAGATTGTTTTCAAAGAAGAAGTGCTCGGTAGCTCATACTACTGATCTGATCATCTCTACCGTCAAATTCAAATTGCTTGCATGTCGCTACAAGAAGACAAGAAGAGTGGAGCAATTTCTAGCCTCATGGGATCTGCCAGTTTTATTAATTGATGCTATGTAATTTATTTCTGTTATTTCTGCTAGGTAGTTTCGATTTGTAATATGGGATGTGGCATGTCACTTCCTACTTGGATGTTGCACTAGGGTGCATGGGTTGTAAGTCGTCTTGACACTTAATCAAGCGCCTGTTTTAATTTTTTTATATAAAATCTAACCAGGGTGACGGTCTTTTACCGGAAAAAAATCATTCTTAGGCCATTACCAATTCAACTATCATTTCTTTCCATATAAGACCAACATAACAACTAGCAATTTCTTACAAATTAACCTATCCCTTAATTAAAAATCACATTACCCATATCATTTCCAATAACAAAATACCAATTTATTATCATTATACTTTTATTTTTAAAACCCCCTATTTTTAATAACAAAACCCTAAAAATCATAATATGAAAATTAGACAATACCTTACACAATTAACTTAGGAATTTAATCCTAGCTCAAGAACTCAATCAAAGTATAACTGGGGATTAGTGGGTACTAAATGGTATATTGAATCAGGGGGTTTCCATCCAATTACCATTTTTTCCTTAACAAACTAGTTTATTCTATTTTTCTTTCACAAAATTCGTGGGTAAGGGCTCCAACCCACAATCAAAGTCTTCTACAATTAAATAGTTATTATTTGCATCACCTTACTTCTAATATTCGTGTTTTTTGGAGGACTATGCTTCAAATTTTCGATCAAAAGGATAAGAGGGCTTGGGAGAGGTGTAGAAGATACAAGAATGAACTCACAAAAGTTAGTTCCTGATCTTGAAGTCATCCCAATTTCGAATTGCACTTCTAGTCCCTAAACTTTGAACTAATTTACAAAATTAGCCAATGCACTCATTCTTTAACATTTTAGGTCTTATTCTCTGACATTTTAAGTCCTTTTCCCAACTATTAAGTTAACTATATCTGTTGAGACTGAGTGTTACTTCTTGCTAGCCCAGCTGACTAATCTATTTCCAAGCAATTGACAACTTCCTGTTGTGCTTTTCCTGTCAATCTTACAACCTGCAAAGTCTGAATCTAAATACCCAATTAGATCAAACCCTGAGTCTTTGGGATACCAAAGACCCAGATTGGGTGTACCCTTAAGGTACCTAAAAATTCGTTTCACAACTTGAAGATAGGATTCCTTAGGACAAGCTTGATATCTAACACAAAGACATGTGACAAACATGATATCTGGTCTACTAGCAGTCAAATACAACAATGAACCTATCATGCCCCTATAAGTTGTGATGTCAACAGGCTTGCCACTGACATCTTCACTCAGCTTGGTGGCAGTTCCCATAGGTGTTTTCATAGGAGACCAGTTGTCAAAACCAAATATCTTGAGTAAATCCTTAACATATTTTCCTTGATTAATAAAAATACCTGTTTAATTTGAAGACCAAGAAAAAAAGTTAGTTACCCCATCATAGTCATTTCATAATTTTTGGATATTAGCTCAGAAAATCTTTTACAAAGTTTATCACTAGTAGAACCAAAAATAATGTCATCCACATAGATTTGTACTAATAAGATATCTTTTCAAATCTTTCTTACAAACAAAGTTTTGTCAACATTACCTCCTTCAAACTTATTGCTAAGTAAGAACTTGGACAGTGTATCAAACCATGCTCTTGGAGCTTGCTTCAGTCCATAAAGAGCTTTGTCAAGCTTGTAGACATGGTTTGGATACTTTAAACTTTCAAAACCAGGAGGCTGATGAACAAACACTTCTTCATCAAGTTTGCCATTTAGAAAGGTATGCTTCACATCCATTTGATACACTTTGAATCCTTTGTAAGCTGAGTATGCAAGAAACATTCTAATTTCTTCAAGCCTAGCAACATGAGCAAAAGTCTCATCATAATCTATTCCTTCTTCTTGTCTGTAACCTTGAGCCACCAGTCTGGCTTTGTTTCTTGTCACGATGCCTCTTTCATCCATCTTGTTTCTAAAGATCCATTTGGTGCCAATGATTGTCTTATCAACCGGCTTAGGAACCAGTTTCCACACCTTATTCCTTTCAAACTGAGTAAGTTCTTCTTGCATTACACTTACCCAAGAGGGATCACTTAGAGCTTCTTCAACTTCAGTTGGTTCAACTTTGCTAACAAAATTCACAAACATGCAGAAATTATTAGTTGCATTTCTTCGTGCCTGAAATCTTGAAGTGAGATCACCAATGATTTGATCAATTGGGTGACTTCTTGTCCACTTTCTAGCATGAACCGCTGCATTATGAGTTTCTTCCACAGCTTCATCTTCAACAGTTTGAGGATCAGCTTGAGACACAGACTCAGATCATTGTTGAGATCTTGAACAACTGAAGTTGCTGCGCTAAGAGGATCATCAGCTTGAATTGGCTCACAGATAATCTTCTAGAAAGTTAGGAAAAGGAAATATGCCAGATGGGCCAAATTGTTCAAAAGTTACCTTATCTAACATCAAGAGTTTAAAATGTTCTTAATTACTTTACTAAAACGATGATCTGGTCCACATAATCTGTATTGTCCTGCCTTATAATTTTACCTGTCATGACCCCTTGACCAACCCACCCATTTTGCAGCCTTTAACATTACTAGAGATTGTAGATTAGGCAGGTTGGGAGATTGGATAAAAGGCCAGAATGGGCAAGGTTTGTACAGGTCAAAAAGGGTCGTTGGATTAAGTTAACTCACAAAAATTCTTTTGTCCCTTACTATAGTTTATTTTGTTAATATTTAATGTGTTAAATATGACTATAAAAACTGCTTAGTGCAACAATTGAGATATTAAGAATACACTTAAAGATAATCTTTCGGCCCAAATTAAACCATTGATCACTGTGGCTGGAAACCATTGAGTTACTGTTTTTGTATATTATTTATGTATCTTGGATCTCATTTCAATTTCCAGCAAAGTACAGTAGAAAGGTCGTGAAAGAAAATTGAAACCTCACGTTATCATTTTGTGGCTGTTGTTTAGTATGTGCATTGGTTAATGTTTGGGTCGGGTAACTGTTCAAATGACTAGGTCCAAACAGGCCTTAAAGTACATGTCTGGCCATAACAGCTCAAGTATATTTTTTGAATCTTGCATATACTTTTACTCCTTCATGTGATTTAGGGTTCATCTCGCTGAGTATGCTATGAAAAGTTAAAAAAATTAGTAATGCTTAACACGATGATGCAGAAAAAGTAGAGTTCAACCAAAATATAAGCATCATGTTATGTCAAAAAAGCAGCATGGACATGTTCTTTTTTTATAATAAAACTTGAGACACTAGATATTCAAATAACTTGAATGTTTGTCCCATTTTGCAAGTGGTTAGCAGTATGTTTACAATCTGCTAAATAATCCAAAGAATGGACCGAGTTGCATTTTGGGTCAACTTGACCCGTTTTGACATTTACCAAATAATTACCCATTTTGTCACGAACCCATGTATACCTGTTGCATCACATTTTAAAAAAGGCATAAAGGTTTGACCAAGAAACTTTTTGTTCGTGCAGAAGTTGGTCTCATCGTCTACTCAGAAATAAACCGTGTGTTGGAGTACTCCAGTGAGTTGTGAGGGGAAAGAAAAGGAGCACAAGTGAGAAAGTTGTCGAAAGGAGGCTAAGGAGAATCACAAAGAACGGAGAGTCACTTGCAAATTCACGGGCACGTAAGCAAGTTAGTTTGTTTCTAAACTTATTTCTTTTATCTTTCTTTTCTTCTCTATGCGAAACGTTATTTCCATGTGTTACAACATTAAACAGTTTTTTCGCTTACTTAATTATGTTATATATCAAATGTTGTTACAAAAACGCATGATTAATATGTTCCACATGTGTTGTGCAGTTCGGGGTTTTGAAGATGACAATGAGGGTCTTGAGGAATTCGAAGCGACCAAGTCTATTTAGGTTGATTGATGGAGGGACGGCATTTGTAGAATCAAGGGAATAGTGTGATTATGTTTTTTTGGTTTAGGTTTGAAGTTTTCATATTTAGAAAATCTGACACCGAGTTGATCTTTGAATTGTTGCTTTTGAAAATTATGTTGGTGCCATTGTTGCCCTTTGGTTTTTTGTGTTTTGAATGTCAAAGATGATGCTCCGAACACTTTTTCCAATCACAACCATCCTGGCCATGCATCGCAAGGGCCTGCACTCTAGTGTATTTTACAATTAAAATAGTTTAATTTGGCTAAGAAGTAAAATCAGTTTCAATTAACTCCCTGCCCAGCATTCATGAGGGTGTCTTCAAATTGCTATGAAAATAATGTTGTCGGACACAGAATATTAATCAGGACACCTCAATGGGGTTGAGTGCGCCGGAATGTAATGAACTAATGTCAAAAAGTTATAGTGTGCATGAATTATAGTCGGCCTTTTATTTATGTAAAAAACCTGACTAAAAGGTTATAGTAGCATGCAACCTGCTAACGGCTTACATGGAACCGGTTGCCTACACATAGCCCGTTCCACAATGATGCGGGAATGTCCAGATTCAACGAGCCAAGTTTGACTGAAGCTAAGCTGGAGGAATCTGGAGAAAAACAGTTGACTAAACTAAAGAAGGAATCTGGGCAAACCATGCAGTCTGAACAAGCAATGTTAATATTGCCAGCTGTATCACATTTTAACCATCTATTTGCTGAAACAACTCAGTCTCCAGTAATGACCTTGCTCCAGTGGGAGTTATCACTAGTGACATCTGACGAGCTCCAGTTGCATCTGAAGGCCACCAGATGAATTCTCCAATTGTCTTTAATAAAGTTTGTTTTTAACTGAAGGTTGTGTGGGATCAATAAGGACGTGGGTATGGACGCGTGGCAGCTTTTTAGTGGATCAAGGAGGGGCGTGCAAAAGCACTAATATTCCTAACAGTATTATGGGACCACTTGAGGGGAATGTTTCTAGAAGCTTACGTGTCCATGTCTTATTGGCCCAAACTAGTTAATGGCTTGCACATGACAGCTTTTATGTATTATTTTATTATTTCATCGTTAATTCCTAGGTAGAGCATATGACTATAAATAGAGGTTTATCTCTCATTTGTAAGCAATCAATGTTGAATGAAATTAATAGAGCAGCCTCTATTTCTTACCAAAAATCTTCTTTACCTTTATAGATCTTTTGATCTTGGTGGTTAGGAGTGGCCCCTTTATCAATATTTGTGGTGACTTGTTCTTTATCAAATATTGTGGTGAGGTCTTTTAAATCTTCGGTTTCCTTTATCTATAATCGTGGTGGCTAGACCTTTATCGATTGTAGTGGTGGGGCGGAGTGTTTCCTTTATCCTTGATTCCGGTGGCTTGGCCTTTACGAGTCTTGGTGGTGGATTCTTTTTATCTATCATTTTTCTTTATTGTCTCATTTAGTTGTTTGTTTCATATAAAATCCAGAAAATACCATAAATAGTCTTCCGCTGTCGTGTGTCGCGTGATTTACGCATCAAATTTGGTATCAAAGCCAAGTTTAAAAAGGTTTCTTAATCTTTTTGTCCGTTGGGGCATTGTTTGTTTAGATCTATTAGTTATTTGCTTAGATCTATTGATTGTGAGTTATTTGTTGGTTATAAATGGCGTTTAGAAGAAATATGACTTTAGACGAAGCTAATAATGCTAGGAGAGATAGACAGATTGAAGATCTACAGGAAGCCCTTGGTAGAGTTGTTCATATGTTAGAAGATGGTGGTTTACAATTTAATCGAGAAAATGTTGTTGCCAGTGAAAGAGATTCTGAATCTCAAGGCCCCAGTGAAAGATCTGATAGTAATCCTAGGCACTCTAGTGATTCTGATGAACCACATCCTAGAGAAAGGCGTAGGAGGCATAAGGGTGATGATACTAGGGATATTAAGATAGATCCACCAGATTTTAATGGGTCTTCTAACCCAGAAGAGTATTTCGAATGGGTCCAGGTGATGGACAGGATTATGGAAATAAAAGGGTATGATGATAGGAAAAGCTTCAAAGTTGCCATTATTAAACTGAAGAAATATGCTTCATCTTGGTATGATAACATGAAATCTGAAAGAGAATACAAGGGCAAAAGTAAAATCAAGACCTGGTCCAAACTGAAGGAGGTTCTGCTGAAGAGGTTTGTTCCCCAGTCGTACAAGCAAGATCAGTATCTACTGATGAACAATCTAAAGCAAGGAGCCAAGGAAGTTGTGGAATACATTAGAGAGTTTGAGCATCTGAAGACCAGAACTGGTGTGAATTAGACTGAAGAGCACACCATTGCCAGATTTCTTGGTGGTCTGAACGCTGCCATTACTGAGAAGATTGAGTTGCAGCCTATCTGGACGTATGAAGGTGCATGCAAGATGGCTATCCAGATTGAGAGACAACTGAAGAAGAAGGTTCCGTACAAGTCGTTCAGTAAGGTTCCTGCCAGTGCAAGTCAACCAGTTGCCAGTCAACCAGTTCCCAAATTTACTGAAACTGTCCAGAAATCCTTCAGAGGCAAAGAAAAGGAAACTGGAGGAACAAAAGAACTAGTTGGAAGAAAATGTTTCAAGTGCCATGGCTTTGGTCACTCCAGGCCCAGTGTCCTAATCAAAGAGCATTGACTGCTAAAGAAATTGAATGTTTACCAGATGTCGACACTGAAGAAGGTGAGCCAGTGTACGATGAAGAAGAAGAAGAAGCTTATGTTGGTGCAGATATTGGAGAGATGTTGGTTGTCAGGAGAGTGATGCATACTGATGAAGTTACAGCTGATACTGCTCAGAGAGAGAATATTTTCCACTCCAGATGCACAGTGAAAGGCAAGGTATGTGATCTGATCATCGATGGTGGCAGTTGTGCAAATGCTGCTTCAACTTACATGGTAGAGAAACTGGAACTACCAACAGTGAAGCATCCCAGACCTTACAAGTTGCAATGGTTAAGCGAAGGTTCTGAAGTAAAGGTAAATCGACAAGTCACTATTCCCTTTTCAATTGGGTCAGTTTACCAAGATAAAATTATATGTGATGTTGTTCCCATGGATGCCTGTCACATTTTGTTGGGTGTCGACCATGGTTATTTGATAATTATGTTCATCATGATGGTCGTATGAATTCATATTCTCTGATTATAAGTGGAAAGAAGGTCACACTGACTTCCTTGAAGCCTACCGAACTGATGAAAGTCAAGAAGGATCTGTAACAATTGTCATTTTTGGCCCACTAATTGTTGGAAATAATGAAAACCAACTTTTTGAATTTATATTGCAGATATGATTTTTGTTCACATTCTGTTCATATTATTGAGCCAAATGAAATATGAGGTTGGATTCCATGTCCTGTGACTGGGCTACTGTGATTAGACATTATTTGGAGGAAACGTATATAAGAAGCTTTAGTATAATGTACAGTTTCAGACAGTGTCGGTGGATAAATAATAATGGTACAAATAAGATCACATTTAAAGTTTGACAATATAACGTCAACTATTTAGATTAAATCACGGGTTAAACATTTAGCAAACAATGATTATTACATCGACATAAATACAAATAATTATATCCGTGATTATCGGTTGTCACATGTTACTCTTCTGACAAAGAACAAATAATTAGTTTTTGTTTTGATTCGTTTTCTTCTTGCTCGTGATTCTTTGTTTGGCAGAATTTCTCTTCTCTTTTTCTTTTGATCTAGACAGCCACCCACCTAGTCTCTTTTTCTTTTGGTTGCTTCCGTTTATTTCCTCTTAAAATATATATATATATATATATAGCATAGATATAGATACTGATATTACATGTATTAAGAGATATAGATATTGAGAATTTGACATACACCACCATCTTCTTGTCTCTCCCTCTCCAAAACCTCCAACTTCTCACGGCTCAACCACATCATGACCACTAAACTATGAACCACCTTCAAACCTACATCACTTTTAGAAAACCATCTTCTTCATCATTCTCGGCCTGCAACACCACGAGAACTACCACCTGTTCATGCAACCTCACGACATCACCTTAAACAATCCACGGTTCCAACACCATCGACCATACACCACGGTTTAATCACCACCACGAACTAGCTACTCCGCAAATCATCATCACCGAAGCATTACTTGATCGCTGCTGCCGCTGCTCAGCAACCACTGCTGCTGCTCGTTATTTTTCAGCACCACCCCACGGTTCATCACCATTACAACCACTACATACCGAACTGCTACTACTAGAATTGCTGCTCGTGTACTACTGCTGCCTTTTTACTGCAACAGCTACTTGCTGCTACTCGGTTTTGATTGCTAACACCACCTCACGAACCTCCTGCTGCTGCTGCTATTATACTACTGTTCATCATCTTCACCACCGAACCATCACCTTTAAACACCACCACGAGCCACCACTATGTAACTACACCCACGAGCTGTAACAACCTGTTAACATCATCATCACCAACAGGAACCGTAGTTGAAAGCCAAGAAGGAAAGAAAGAAAAGAACGGTTTTGGGAAAACTTTAGATTCATGTTACGTAAAAGTTACACGTTAGTTTTCAATTTTGAAAGTTGCTGGGAGTTCGTTATTGATTCCTCTAGTTGTGTGGTGAGTTTCGTTACAATTGGTGATCGTTTATTTTTGGAAGATTTTGTTAGTTTATAAGTTCTCGTAAGGTTTTCGGGTTAGATTTAAGGAAAATGGTTAAGACTTCCAAGTTGTTATTATAGTCATATGGATAGACTGGGTACAGAGAATTTAGACAAGAAAATGGATTCGTTGAATCTCGTTTCGTTTACAAGTTATTCGCACCGCGAAATGCCCCGTGGAAGCATTTTACATAGTTTTATTAACATAAAACGTCAACTGGGTCTTGATACGAAGCAGCCAGAATCATCATTTAAACAGTTTCCTTTACCGAAGGCTAAAACGTTTGGGATATTCGGATACATTTTAGACTGTTACATACCTCACACTGTTTGACAGGCGTTTCAGGTGAGTTTCGTAAACCCTCCCTACTCAATTGAGATTCGGGCTGAAAAGTGTACATGTTTGTTTAACTGTTGATTGTTGATTTGATTGATTGTATGATTGAATTGTTGATATGGACATGTTAGCGCATTATTCATTATGTAAGTCGCACCGTTAGCGCATTACTTATTATATAAGTCGCACCGTTAGCGCATTGTTAATTATTAACTATGTAAGCCGCACCGTTGTTGAATGTTATTGATTGTTATGGAACGTTGTTGAACGTTATATGGAATCGTTATTATTGAACGTTGACTTGTATTGAATTGTGATAATGTGAAACCTTATAGGTTTTCTTGGACTTGATTAGATATTCTAATCCTCGCTTATCGTTAATGGTTGTTATCCCGATACATACTTGTTTCCTGTTACTTCCCTACGAACTCACCAACTTTATGTTGACGCTCTTTAGTACACTTTTCAGGTAATCAAGTTAATCAGAGACAAAATGGATGATTGCATGCTTACTTGCTAGGATTGGACTAGCTTTGGACTTTCTGGATCCATGATCCTTACTTCCCTTTTATGGGTTACTTTTAGGATCAACTACTATCGATTGAATTGCCTTTTATTATTGATTGCACATGTATTTCGATGAATGTTGATGATTGTATACGTTTGTACAAGTTTAAGGATTGTTTCAATCCTATGTTTTCATATAGTTTGACTCTGCATAATTTCCATGTCATGCTGTGCTTTTCTAAGTAATACCCCATGATTCCGCCATGTTGGGGTGTTACAGGATCAGCCCAGTAAGCCTTTGTTTTTATCTCAATCTGAAGTTGAAGAAGAGTTATCTGAAGGCTCTCTAGTTCTAATGCTACTGGTCGTTGAAAAGTCTGAAGAGAAGAAGTCCACTGAAGTCCCCAGTTTACTGAAGTCATTACTGAAGGAGTTCAGAGATATTTTTCCTGAAGATCTACCTGAAGGTTTACCTCCAGTTAGAGGTATTGAGCACCAGATTGACTTGGTTCCAGGCTCAGTTCTTCCAAACAAAGCTGCTTATCGTTGTTCTCCTAATGAAGCCAAAGAATTGCAAAGACAAGTAGATGAACTGGTCGAGAAGGGTTATGTCAGAGCAAGCATGAGTCCTTGCTCAGTTCCTGCTCTACTAGTTCCAAAAAAAGATGGGACGATGAGAATGTGTGTTGACAGCAGAGCCATCAATAATATAACTATTAAGTATAGATATCCTATTCCCAGATTGGATGATATGCTTGATGAGTTACATGGCTCCAGAGTGTTTTCAAAGATTGATCTCAGAAGTGGTTATCACCAGATAAAAATGAAGGATGGAGATGAATGGAAGACTGCTTTCAAAATCAAGGGAGGTTTGTATGAATGGTTGGTTATGCCTTTTGGCTTAACTAATGCTCCCAGTACTTTCATGAGACTGATGAACGAAGTTCTCAGGCCACTCATTGGCCAGTTTGTTGTTGTTTACTTTGATGATATTCTGGTGTACTCTAAATCTGAAGCTGAACATGTTGGTCATCTGAAGAAAGTATTTGAACTGCTAAGAAGACACCAGTTGTATGGAAAACTGGAGAAATGTGATTTTATGGTAGATAGTGTGATATTTCTGGGGTATGTTGTGTCGAAAAATGGGATTTCAATGGATCCATCGAAGGTAGAAGCCATCAGATCGTGGCCAGTTCCTACAACCATCACTAAAGTTAGAAGTTTCCATGGACTGGCATCATTCTATCGAAGGTTCATAAAGAACTTTTCTACAGTTGTGGCTCCTATCACTGATTGTCTGAAGAAAGGTGTGTTCAACTGGCCAAGTTCGGCTCAACTGGCGTTCGAAGCACTGAAGGGGAAACTCAGTTCAGCTCCAGTTCTATCCTTACCAGATTTTGATATGCTATTTGAACTTGAATGTGATGCCAGTGGAGTTGGTATTGGTGCAGTACTGGTGCAGAGTGGGCGTCCAGTTGCTTATTTCAGTGAGAAACTGAACGGATCAAAATTAAAGTATAGCACTTATGATAAAGAATTTTATGCAATAATTCGTGCTATCACTCACTGGTCACATTATCTGAAGCCAAAACAGTTCGTATTGTTTTCTGATCATGAAGCACTGAAGTTCATTAATGGTCAGCATAAGCTTAATGCCAGACATGCAAAATGGGTGGAATTTTTGCAGTCTTATTCATTTGTTTCTAAACATAAAGCTGGAATAGCCAATGTTGTTGCTGATGCACTTTCTAGAAGATATTCATTGTTGTCAATTCTGGAAGCAAGAGTACTTGGATTTTCTTTCATAAAGGAGTTATATGCTGTTGATCCAGATTTTTCTGAGAAAACTACTGAAGCTAATCTGAAAGGACCATTCACTGTTCAAGATGGATTCTTATTCAAGAATGGAAAGTTGTGCATTCCCAGAGGGTCGATTAGAGATTTGCTAATAAGAGAAGCCCATGAAGGAGGTTTAGCTGGTCATTTCGGAATAAACAAAACTGGAGAGATTCTCACTGAACACTTCTACTGGCCAAGTCTACTGAAGGATGTCCAGAATCTCATCAGTCGCTGTCCAACTTGTCACCAGGCGAAGACAACTTTTCACAAAGGACTGTACACTCCTCTTCCAGTTCCAAACCAACCTTGGGAAGATCTTAGCATGGATTTTATCGTTGCACTGCCCAGAACCCACAGGGGAAAAGACTCAATTATGGTGGTTGTTGATAGATTCTCAAAAATGGCTCATTTTGTTGCTTGCAATACAACCAATGATGCTTCAGCTGTGGCGAGTTTGTTCTTCAAGGAGATTGTTAGATTGCATGGGATTCCCAAATCAATTGTGTCAGATAGAGATGTAAAGTTTCCGAGTTATTTCTGGAAGACTCTATGGAGATTGATGGGCACCAGATTGTTGTTCAGTACGTCTCACCATCCTCAGACTGATGGACAGACTGAAGTCACGAACAGAACAATTGGTATGTTGTTAAGAACACTGGTGAAGAAGACACTGAAGGATTGGGATTTGAAGCTTGCTCATGCTGAATTTGCTTTCAACAGAGCTCCTAACTATTCCACCAGTAAATCCCCATTTGAAGTTTGTTATGGTGTTAATCCACTGACTCCCATTGACTTAATTCCATTTTCGATTGAACCAAAAGCAAGCATTGAAGCTGAAGCCAGAGCAAAAGAAATAAAGAGAATTCATGGAGAAGTGAAGGCCAGAATTGAGAAAGCAAATGCCAGTTACAAGGCCAAGGCAAACAAGAACAGGAAGCAGCCCAGTTTTTCACCAGGTGATCTTGTTTGGGTGCATCTCAGAAAGGAAAGATTTCCAGCCAAGAGAAAAAGCAAACTGATGCCCAGAGCTGAAGGTCCATTCAAGGTCCTGGAGAGATATGGAGAAAATGCTTACAAAGTTGAACTTCCTGGAGATATGTCAGTCTCTAGTACATTCAATGTTGGTGATCTGATGCCCTACCTGGAGGATGAGTATCTCGAAGACTTGAGGACAAGTCTCTTTTTAGAGGGGGAGAATGATGCGAGAATGTACAGATTCAACGAGCCAAGTTTGACTGAAGCTGAGCTGGAGGAATCTGGAGAAAAACAGTTGACTAAACTGAAGAAGGAATTTGGGCAAACCATGCAGTTTGAACAAGCAATGTTAATATTGCCAGCTGTATCACATTTTAACCATCTATTTGCTGAAACAACTCAGTCTCCAGTAATGACCTTGCTCCAGTGGGAATTATCACCAGTGACATCTGACGAGCTCCAGTTGCATCTGAAGGCCACCAGATGAATTCTCCAGTTGTCTTTAATAAAGTTTGTTTTTAACTGAAGGTTGTGTGGGATCAATAAGGACGTGGGTATGGACGCGTGGCAGCTTTTTAGTGGATCAAGGAGGGGCGTGCAAAAGCACTAATATTCCTAACAGTATTATGGGACCACTTGCAGGGGAATGTTTCTAGAAGCTTACGTGTCCATGTCTTATTGGCCCAAACTAGTTAATGGCTTGCACATGACAGCTTTTATGTATTATTTTATTATTTCATCGTTAATTCCTAGGTAGAGCATATGACTATAAATAGAGGTTTATCTCTCATTTGTAAGCAATCAATGTTGAATGAAATTAATAGAGCAGCCTCTATTTCTTACCAAAAATCTTCTTTACCTTTATAGATCTTTTGATCTTGGTGGTTAGGAGTGACCCCTTTATCAATATTTGTGGTGACTTGTTCTTTATCAAATATTGTGGTGAGGTCTTTTAAATCTTCGGTTTCCTTTATCTATAATCGTGGTGGCTAGACCTTTATCGATTGTAGTGGTGGGGCGGAGTGTTTCCTTTATCCTTGATTCCGGTGGCTTGGCCTTTACGAGTCTTGGTGGTGGATTCTTTTTATCTATCATTTTTCTTTATTGTCTCGTTTAGTTGTTTGTTTCATATAAAATCCAGAAAATACCAAAAATAGTCTTCCGCTGTCGTGTGTCGCGTGATTTACGCATCACACGTGGATGACAAATTGCCAAATAAAGATCAACAAACCCAAACCTAGATTTAACATCTTCATCTTAGATTTAACATCAACAAACCCAGAATTCATCTTCAGCCAAATTCAAATATAATTTTCAAAGTCTAAATCACAAACTCAATCTAATATCAACAAACCCATCAAACTCCATAAAATGAATTAAAGATTCACAACTCAGATATATTCAAATAGTTTGTTTCATCTTTACACAAACATAACATATATACATCTAGATCTTAAAACAAATAAAATCCCTAGATATAACAAGAAAAGAAATAGAGATGAAGAAGAGATTAAGAAAATAAAAAAGAAATATGTGTTGATGTAGCAGCAAGAACACCACCACGCACCACCGTCGACCACCACCACGCACCAACGTCGACCACCACCACGCACCACCGTCGACCACCACTAGGAACCCCCGTCGGCCACCACTAGGAACCCCCGTCAACCACCACTAGGCACCGGCCACAGCCGACTACTACCACGCATAACGGAATCGCCGATCCCGATTTGAATGGACCACATATTTGAAGTTCTTGATCAGATTTCATGTTATTTAATTTGATAGGTTTTCATATAGATCTTGGTGGGGATTCATGTTATTTGAATGACCACAGATTCAAGAATCAAATCTGATGGGAGTATCAAGATGGGTTTGAAAGTGAAGAGGAATTAAAACGAGTAACAAGAACAAGAAATTAGGGAACATATAATTTGGGGATTTGTTTGGATCCAGATACATGTTGTTTTTGTCATATTATGAATATACATATATACATACACATATTTATATATATATAATATATTAAAAAATTATATGTGAGAGGTTCCACACCTAAGCTTAGGTGTCGGACAGCCTTATAATCACATGGCCCCCATGAATTTTATGGATTAAAAAAATAATATGTGAGTGTTCCACACCTAAGCTTAGGTACCTAACAGCCTTATATTCCCATCCCCCATATATATATATATATTATATATTATATATATATATATATATTATATATTGTGATATATATATTTATATGGGTATATATAATATATATATGAATATTATTTGGTAAGTGTAGTTCCATGTCATCAAGCCACCTATACAGTCAAACTAATAAAAGTCAAATTGTGACCTGCTACCCTCAAGTCATCCATGAATACTTTAGGACATTTTTACTAGTTTCTCACATAAAATAAAGGTCAGCTATAATTCTTGCACATTATAACTTCTCGACATTAGTTAGTTACATTCCGGCGCACTTAACCCAAAACAATAAAAAACAATTTCATCAACAGAAATTTATTATCGGTCGTAAAATATTTTAGAGTTTTTGAGAATAAAGTATTATAACAGGGAGAGAATAAAGAAGAGAAGAGTTGGGAGAGAATTCTATTAAACAGAGCAAATAGCTTACAATATAGTCTTGTATTTTTAGGCTCCAATAGAAGGTTCTAGAAAAACTACAATTACATCAATATGGAAGTGAATATCCATATAATAAATATCATAATAATTTGATTAAATTTGTAGTATATTTGTCAAAAAACAAAATCTTTTTTTTTTTGTTTTTAAATGGGTTTTGCTTATAATTAAAATTCAATATATAGAAAGAAATATTGTTTAGCATAACATGGTAATTTATATATCCATTTAACCATCATACGTTTATTGGGAAAAAAATGTCACTTTAATTAGAAAAAAAAATCATCTAAAAGTGTTAATTAGTGAACATTTTCATTTGTACTTAAATTTTTTTTAGAATAACAAACTATCCTAGTTGTACCTCTAACACAAACGTCTAAACAACACGGGTCAAAGCACTTATCATTGTTTACCTACCACATACAATTTTTTTGTAATTAAATAATAAAAAATGATTAATCCTCTTAACTAAATAGACTAAAAATCATTCTAATTATAATAGGAAGACAAGTGACAAAATCAAGTGATAAGTTTAAAAAAGAGAATTAGTGGAATCCATATATCACAATTTTAAAATTATAAGACGTCTTTTAAACTAATTTTTTCGAGGATGCATCATTTCCCTAAATTAATATATGTGACCTTTTTATACTCTGCTGCCATGCCTTTTCAATTCTATCATTTATCGCCGAGTGTTTCCTCCAATAATCAACTTACCGACAACATATGTCGTTTGTGTCCTCTTCGTATGCTATGTTAAACTTCTTTGTTAAATTCTCACAACAAATGTATTCAATATGGACATAATCACGATACAAGAGAAATAATAACAAGAGTTAATTACTTAAATGGTACCTAACGTTTTCGCGATATTGCTAGTTTGATACCTTTCCTTTCGAAATTACGCGGATCATACCTAACGTTTCCAAAACTCCACTCGGACCATACTGGAACCAAACGCCGTTAGATGGCCGTTAAAAACCCCCCACGTGACTTGCACGTGAGGGGTAAAAATGTAATATCACGTTTCTTAATTTCATAAATGGTACCTAACGTTTGCACGATATTGCTGGTTTCATACCTAATGTTTAGTTATTAATTTTTTTTATTTTGTTTTATTTTGTTTTTAAAGGTGAATTTCGCTTGAAACTTCGTGTTGCGATAGGTCTAACATATGTTGTCTTTTTTTTCTAACGACAACGTATGCTAGATCTCCTGCTGTCGAATCGCGACACGAAGCTTAAAGCAATGTTTTAAATACCGGTAAATACCGGCCGATATTTCTGGTATTCCTGTTATTTTCCAGTATTACCGTTGCGGTATTTCCGATATTTTCAAAAAAGAAAATTTGAAATTTTTTTAAAATTATTTTTATGATACTTTATTGCTATTTTTGGTTATTTGTGAACTTTAAAACTTATATTTTGTTATGAAATACCTATTTGGTATTATTTTTTAGTGGATTATAAGTGCATTTTGACTATTTTCGTTAAATTGTAACAAGTTTTGGAGAATTTTTATAAAAAAAAATAAAACAAATTAAAAATAGTCGTACCGACCGGTATTTTCGGTAATACCGATAATACCGGAAATTTTTCCACACCGGTATGACTAAAATAATGGTTTTTAAAACATTGGCTTAAAGCGAAATTCACCTTTCAAAATAAAAAAATACAAAAAATATAAAAAATTAATAACTAAACATTAGGTATGAAACCAGCAATATCGTGCAAACGTTATGTACCATTTAAGTAATTAAGAAACGCGATATTACATCTTTACCCCTCACGTGCAAGTCACGTGGGGGGGGTTAACGGCCATCAAACGGCGTTTGGTTCCAGTATGGTCCGAGTGGAGTTTTGAAAACGTTAGGTATGATCCGCGTAATTTCGAAAGGAAAGGTATCAAACCAGCAATATCGCGCAAACATTAGGTACCATTTAAGTAATTAACTCTAATAACAATCTTACCCTTATTATATGATACTAAAATTACTTCGAAGAGTACCTTCGGCTATAGTACAACATAATCTCATGGATTAGTAAAACTTTATTGATTTTATACTAGATTATATCCCGCGTAATACGCGGATAAACATATATAACTAATAAAATACTAATGTTTCATGATATCTTATATTGACAAATTGTAAATAAAAAGTATTAAAAAACAATAATGCTATATTTGTTTACATATAATTAAATGAGTTAAAATATATGTAAAAAAGAATTGCATGATGTAGATATAAAAAAAAAGAACAGAAGATTCTAGTGATCAATTATCACATACCTAATCTTCATATTACATTTGTATCATTTTATTAATTTAACAATATTAAATAAAATATGTTGAAAAACGGTGATGTTGTCATTTTTATATTTTTTTATTTTTTAATTATTCTAGACACCATATACAGATCAGAAATATCTTTATTTAAATATCATAAGATATTAACGATGTAAAATTAAATACTTATAACTATAACTAATATTTATTACGTTATATGATAAAACATATATATAAAGTCATATATTAATAACCAAAAAAAATTAAAAAAGTGATTTTAAAAAATAATATAAAGTTTAGGAATTATTTTTCATAATTATATCATTAAATTAATTACTTTCTATAATTATAAAATGTAGGAAATTACTTTCCATAATTAATGACCATATTTAAATTTATTATATTAAAATTAAATCTAAAAAAGTTATAAAAGGTATATGACATCAGCATTTTGATCTAATGGTTCTAATTAAAAGTTGAGTTTCATCTAAGGTCCAAACTTCTCCATTTTGGAATTAAGGTTTCTTTTTTTATATATATTTAGAGATTTTTATATTAATGTTATTATTCCCATTACACGACCTCCCTAAATTATCGAATAGTCAAAATATTTACCTGCACATTACATTGCATTTGAACCTCCAGTACCACTCATTCCAACTAATAGAACCATACTTAGTTCGGCCATTGTACCATTAGAACTGATGTGGAAATGTCCAGGTTCACTGAACTGAATGACACCAGTGAACTGGAGAAGTCAACTGAACTGAAGGGTAGAACTGAACGAATAATGCCATCTGAGCAGGCCATGCTAATTCTGCCAGCAATAGCCCATTTCAGACAAGTCCAGTCACCAGTGGTAACACTCCTCCAGTGGAAAGAGTCTACAGTGACAACCAGTGAAGTTCTCCACTGAAGCACTCCAGTAACCAACTCCAGTCTAGTCTCCAGATGGATGCTCCAGATTTAAGTCTCCAGTGAAAGCTCCAGATTTACGTTCCAGTTTTCATTAATAAAGTTTGTTCCAGTCACGTGTTTGTGGACCCAATAAAGAAGGAATGACAGCTGTCAAAGAAGATAAGGGATGAGCGTGTGACAACGTTAATCCTAACGGTTTTGTGGGCCCTTGTGCAAAAGGAATCTTTCTAGAAGCTTTGTCTGTCCATTTCCCATTGGTTGATAAATTAGTGGCTGTCCTTAGCACATGACAGCTTTTTGATTATTTTATTGTATTTTGTTAATTCCTAGGTAATAGCATGTGGCTATAAATAGGGGCTCTTTTTCATTGTAAAAATTATGCTATGTTGAATTGAATGAAATTAATAGAGCAGCCTCTATTTCTTAAAATCTTCTTTACCTTTAGAGATCTTTGATCTTGGTGGTTAGGAGTGACCCCTTTATCAATATTTGTGGTGGTTCGTCCTTTATCAAATATTGTGGTGAGGTCTAAATCGCCGATTTCCTTTATCTGTAATCGTGGTGGCTAGACCTTTATCGATTGTAGTGGTGGGGCGGAGTGTTTCCTTTATCCTTGATTCCGGTGGCTTGGCCTTTACGAATCTTGGTGGTGGATTCTTTTATCTATCATTTTTATTTTATAAGTCTTGTTTTATTGTTTGTTTCATATTAAACCCTGAAAATACCAAAAATAGTCTTCCGCTGTCGTTTGTCGCGTGATTTACGCATCAAGAACCCAAGAGGTTTAATATTTTGTGCAATCAAACTAGTATCTATATCTATATCTATCTTAATTTTAATCTTAATCTTAATCTTAATATATACTAAAAGGCAACTGACATAACCTCAATTGACCAATCACAGCTCTCAATTTCTCAAAATTAATTAAGAGAAAATTACATTTTTCGTCCTTGAACTTGGCACGTTTTGCCCTTTTCGTCCTTAGTGTGAAAAAATAGCAAAAAAAACCATAAACTTGACATTTTTTTTCACTTTTCGTCCCTGGGATAACAGTGTTAGTTTTTCTCCATTAAGGTTGTCAACATTCGTTAGTTTTTTTGTTCACTTTTCGTCCTTCCCATTTTTTTTCACTTTCTTTTCATTTTGATAGTTTCAAAACTGCCCAATGATATATAAACCGTATTTGAAAGTAGAGTAAGAGACATATTACAATTTTTTTATATTTATATACTTATCAAAATATATTTATTGAAATTTAGATAACACAATATACTTAACAAAATCATAATAGTATAATTGTGGGTTGGTTTGATGATTTGTAAAGTTCAATAATCGAAAATGTTAGAAAAATAATTTACGTATATATGTTTAATTAGATATGATCATAATAAATATAATACTAATTTTAATAATACTAAAAGTATGAATATTTATTGTTTATTAATGCTATCTTAAAGAATTTTTTTTTTAATTAAGTATAGCCTAAAAAAGACATGTGTCGTTTAAATATAGTGTCATGCGTCACTTAAAGAAACCCTCAATCGTAATTTAGTACATTGGTAGAGATGACATATAATGTGTTTTATTTTATTTATTCACCGTGTTAATTGTACCTTAATGTAATTGTCTCGTTCCATAAATCGTCATGTGTTCATAGATATTCATGTTTTCTTTGTATTATTTGGTACTGACTCTACTCATTCAATAGTTTCTTTTAAGATTTGTTGCGTACTCCTTTACGATTTATACATCGCTGGGCAGTTTTGACATTTAAAAAAAAAATCTAAAAAAAAAAGGACGAAAAGTGAACAAAAAAACTAACGAAAGTTGGCAACCTTAACGAAGAAAAACTAACACCGTTATTGCAGGGACGAAAAGTGAAAAAAGTGTCAAGTTTAGGGTTTTTTTTGCTATTTTTTCACTTTAGGGACGAAAAGTGCAAAACGTGATAAATTGAAGGACGAAAAATGTAATTTTCTCATTAATTAAATCAGCTCATGTCTAAATTAATATACACTTTTTGGTTTTACATCATGAATTTACACTTTTAAACCTTTTTCTTAAAATAATAATTTTATTGAAATAAAATAGATAAAGCATAAAACTTATGTTTATCCCAAATATCCAACTAATAAAATAATAAAAATATACCAAGATTTCTATATATAACACCAACCACGGAACAGGAGCATGCGTTCACGTCGTCAGCTATAATTATAACTTATCAAATAATAAGACCAACTTTGTTTACAATTAGTCTTCATTCAGCTATAATTATAACTATCAAATTATCAGTGATTTTATATAAATAAAATAATATATTTAACAAATAACAACTATATAATCCAAAACTTTTATGAAAAACAAATACACAACAAAATCTACAAGAAGTTTCTTTAATTGTATTATTAAGAAAACTGTTACAACAACAAGCTATGACAGGATATTGATAGATGAACAAGTTAAACGTTTTCGTCAATGTTCCAGTATTACGTTATTTATTTTTGAATTTACTGATTTGTTCTTTCATAATTTTAATTACATTTAACCTGGACACTAGCCTAGCTGGGGGATTAGTGGGTACCAAATGGTACATGAGATCAGGGGGTTCCCATCCAATTACCCTTTTTTTAATTTTAATTACATTGTTTATATTTGAATTCACTGGTTTGTTCTTTCACAACTTTTCTTGGATTACATATATTTAATTTATCTTTAATATGTCATAAACAATCCGTGTATTTGACACGAGTCTAAATCTAGTACTTATATTATAAAACAAATAGGGTTTTCAACATTCAACTTTCAACAATATACACATGTTAATGCATGATGTATAATACATCTAAACCATATTACATCAATAATTTACGCTAGGTGGATCTAGGAATCTGTTTGAGTGGGGGCAAAAATTTACTTTGATATCCGATACGTATCATACGAGCCTCAAAACAGACTTGGAATAGCCAATAATTTCAAAATCTCTAGCAACTACTTTTTTTTTACGGAACAACTTACACAAGATTTCAAAAACTCATCACTAATTCGTTTATAAACAAACTGTTGTTATTAGCTAATATGAGTATATGACACAAATTAAACAATTTAGAAACAAACAAACTGATAAAACCTTTGAAACTGGTGGGATGCGTTATCACCTTTTCTTACTTTACACAATTGTAATAATTTATTGCCACTATCTAACGATAGAAACAAATCAACAATTTAGATTTGTTATTGAATCTTGATGTTCCGTGCTTTCTCTTTTTCTCCCGCTTTTTAGATTATTAGAATTGAAGGGATGAACTGAGGGCATTAAAAAATTGGGCTGAGGGCACTCTAATAAGATTTGGGTTTTTCACAAAAAATTTATATTAGTAAGTGCTATCTTTTTGGGCTCTATAGGGCAATGTTTTAAATACCGGTATATACCGGCCGGTATTACCGGTATTACCGGTATCGGAAGGTATTCCGGTATTTTAAGTCCGGTATTCTTCCGGTATTTTCACTATTCAATACCGGCCGGTATTTCCGGTATTCCCGGTATTTTCCGGTATTACCGTCTCGGTATTCCGGTATTGTATATTATGTTTTTTGAATTTTTTTTTAAAATTTTTTTTTATGATACTTTAATGTTATTTTTTGTTATTTGTAAACTTTAAAACTTATATTTTGTTGTGAAATACCTATTTGGTATTATTTATGAGTGGATTATAATTGTACTTTAGTTATTTTCGTTAAATTGTAACAAGTTTCGTAGAATTATTATAAAAAGAAAAGAAAATAAATTAAAACAATCGTACCGGCCGGTATTTCCGGTAATACCGATAATACCGGTAATACCGGAATTTTTTTTCACACCGGTATAACTAAAATACCGGTTTTTAAAACATTGATAGGTGGCATTACCCCGGTAGTATACCCCGGTAGTATAGGTGTACATCTGCCCCTGGCCACCACCACCACCGCCACCACTACCAATGGCCGCCGCCGCCACTACCACCGTGCGCCACCACCACCCGTCACCGCCACCATCGCCGCCGCATTACATCGCCACTATCGCCACCACCGTACACCACCGCCGCATCCCGCGGATACCAATCTAGTTAATCTTAGTGTTCGAAAGCTTTTTATTATTCCTATCCTTGCAAATGTATCAACAAGTCACCAACAATTTCTTTTAACACCTTATTAATTAGTCTTCCTTCCAAGTTTCATGGAACTCGAGAACCGAGAAAGCGAAGAGAGGCCTGACCTTTCACCAATAGCGTATCGGATGTCATATATCCGCTGCAACAACACATGAACATCCATGGTTTTGATACCAAACCAAATACAACCACACTAACAAATATTAATGGCGATCGTCAAAGTTGAATGTATGATCTCTAGATCTCTACAAATTTCATTTACACAGGAAAACCTCAACATATTATACGCATTCCATTGATGGTCGGGATATATTTTTTTCCCACCAATCCGGTATAAAAATGGTTGTTGAAATTTAGTAAATAAACTCAATAACGTATCAAAGCTTCCAAGAGCATCAAGTGTGGTTCAAGAACGCAAAATCACCCAAAATTCTACCTGAACGCCACATTGGCTCTACCATTTCATCATTTTTGGCATCTTATGGATGCAAGATGATGCATAGTGTAGAACATTATTTTTTTTTATGATAAATATATATAATCATACACACATACAAAAAAAATAAAAAATAAATAAGGAAGTATCACATGAACCCCGAACCCGTGCGGCGCCGAAAGGGTGGGGGTGGAGGGTGGTGTGGTACCGCGATGCCAAGTGACGTTCGCGTCAGGGTGTGACCCCCATACCCAATGATCTGATCCTTTTTATTAGTAGTTTAGCCAAGTTCTTTAAACATACCTGGGAGGGGAGGAGCAAAAAGTGCACAAGAGTTTTCCTATGTAATACCGTCGTTTAAACGAAACAAGTTAATGCTCAACCACATGGTATTATAAAAGTTGGTTTCAAAATAATTTATAGTAAGCTTTGATCAAAGTCTTGGTGTTCTTAACCGGTTGGCTATCTATCCACTATCCTTAGACTTTTTGTTAGTCATGGCAATTTTGTTGATTTCGAGTGCCATATTTGACATCTACGTTCATTCACCAACAATCGATTCAACTTTTTCCATTCATTCATACATGACATGAAGACAAACACATTACACATAACAACCGATTTGATATAAGGTAAAATTGAAAGCACAAATAGTCAAATATTGCCAAATATGGGTAGCGGAGTGGGAGGGGGACAATCCTACCCGTCTCCCTGTACAATCCTTTATTTTTGTTCAGCTGTAAAGAAGTGACTTCTCGAAAGGACATCCGAACATCCAATCAAGCCGACTGCAGTTCGATGCAAAACACGCGTAATGGGTTCAGCTTACCCAGTTTCTGGAACAAGCAAACATCTCAAATAAGAGTTCTATTCCGCAACCGGTAGGGTAAAGAGAGGATAGGACGAGGAATATCGGCCTAGGAAAAGTTGAAAGAATAACAATATATACAATGGCTATGTTTGGCTAAAGCTTTTCAAGTGCTTTTTGAGAGCTTTAGCTTTTAATATGGCCAAAGCTTTTCAAGTGCTTTTTGAGAGCTTTAGTTTTTAATTTTGAACAATAAGCTCATATTGTGTTAAAAACTTTATTTGAATGCAACTGGCTTTAACTTTTATTTGAAAGAAAAAGCTCTAAAATGAAAGACTACTTGAAGTAGCGTTTCAGGAGCTTTTACTTTGGATGAAGCTTTTAACGTTTAAAAATTACACAAATACCTCTTGAAGTTACAGTTACAACTACCATACCAAACACATCTAAAAATAAAAACTTTAGCTAACAGTTTTGTTTAAGAGCTATAGCTTACTTTTTGGGTAAATGATGAATTTTATAACAACACCCAAAACATATAAGTACAAGTAATGTGACTGATTGTCACATTAGTTCACACATACGACATGCCGTAAGTGTGTGGAACTATTACAACTGAAAAAACTAGCCCTAATGGCTTACAAGAAAGCCAGATACATGTAGCATAATATTTGAGAGATAAAAGCAAACAAAGCATCCGAGCTTCCAAATAACATTTGATTCACCATTCATAGCGCGCCATTAATTGAGTGAGAAGGCAGCTTCCACAAATCCATCAAGTGCCTAGTCTTGGCGGATTGTTTGAACTTCAACGACATAAGTTTAAGTCTAATAGTGTAGATCACGACCTCTATCAGCTGAGTAGGAGTCCGTTCCTTGCTGGAGAACATGCGGTTGTTCCTTTCCTGCCAAATGAAATAGGACGTAGCTGCTACCAAGAGCTTACCAATAACACCTCGGCCTGAGTTGCCAGCCGAAAGAGGTGTCAACCAATCCATAATATCACACCATCTATCTGGAATATTATCCATCAGGGCTAAATGTCTAACAGCTAACCATACCTGCGAAGAATAAGAACATTCAAAGAAAATATGGTTACGTGAGTCGGGTCCCCTTTTACAAAGAGAGCAGCATTGAAGGTTTAAGTTCACAGGGCCCCCAACATCCCATGGTTTGAGATTATCATGGGTCTTCAACTTGTTTCTACATACAAGCCATAAATGAAAAGAATGACGTGGAATAGCTTGTGGAAACCATACGATATTAACCCAGGTAACCGGATCAGCTCTTTTCCTTAGTGTATCCCAAGCCAAAGAAGAAGAAAAGGGTTTGTCCTCACCATTGAGATCACGCCAAACCAATTGGTCAGGTTGATTCAATCGTAATTGCGGGGCTGGAGAATTAAATAACACCGGGAACAGGTCATGCCAAGCACTAGGCCATCTCCACTCTCCATCATAGACAACTTCAGCAATTTTAGAGTTTGGGTTAAAACCCGCTCTGCTAATATGACGAGGAGTAACATGGTTCCAGAATGGACATGTATCCCACCATCGGTCAAACCAAACATAGGTAGAGTTGCCATCCCCCACCTTCGACCAAATATGTGGCCGCACCAAATCACGAAGTTGAAGGATTTTTCGCCACCCCCAGCTCATGTCACCAGTGGGGGTAACTGCCCAGAAACTCTGACCTTTTAGCTTATATGAATAAACCCAATCCACCCATAAAGATTTTCTTCGTTGAAGTATGCTCGTGATGTGGAATGTCATTAAGCTATTGTTAAATTCTGAGACTTTCCTGATGCCCAAACCACCCTCAGCTTTGGGTAAACAAACCGAGCTCCAGGCTGCCTTCACTTTGCCTTTTCGAAGTGCGCCTTGAGACCATAGAAACCCTCTCATTTTCTGTTCTAGCTCTTTTATAATCCTAGCAGGCAATATAAACACAAAAGCCCAATAAACATGAAGAGAAGACAATACTGAAATAATCAGTTGAAGACGACCAGCAAACGACAAAGATTTATTCTTCCAATCAGTGATACGTTTCTCCATCCTCTCAACCAAGACCCGACAATCCTTATAGAGGAGTCTTGATGAGATCAGTGGAACCCCTAAATAACGAAAATGTAATGTCCCTTCCTCAAATGGCATTGAACAAAGAATTTGTTGCTTAACATGATCAGCCACATTGCAAAAGAAAACCGTGTTTTTTGAGATACTAGGAACAAGACCAGAAGCTAGCTAAAAAACCTTCAAAGCCTCCATAATTACCCTAGCCGAATTACTATCACCTCGAGCAAACAGGAATAAATCGTCAGCAAAGCATAAATTCACAATACTTTGAAGTTTGCACCGATTATGGAATTGAAAGTTTGAGTTGGTGATAGTTTTTTTAAGGATCAGTGAAAGAACCTCCATGATAAGTGTAAAGAGGTACGGGGACAAAGGGTCACCTTGTCTCAACCCTCTTTTGCCCATGAAATAACCATAGATGTCACCGTTAATACTCAAAAAAAACGAAACACTAGTGACACAAGTCATTACCCATTCAATCATTTTCGTATGGAATCCAAAAGACGAAAGAATTGTTCTTAAAAATTTCCAATCAACAGTATCATACACCTTTTGAGTATCAACTTTAAAGGCACATCTTGGAGGGCCTGTGTTCCTATGATAATTACGCATAAGCTCTTGAGTTAGCAATATATTATCAGAGATACGTCTACCTGGAACAAAGGCTGACTAATTAGTTCCCACCAAGTCATCCAATCCTTCTTTCAACCTATTGGTGAGAATCTTGCTAATACATTTATAAAGCACATTACAGCACGAGATAGGCCTATAATCATTAACTCGAGAAGGAGTAGCAACTTTAGGAACTAAAGCAAGGAAAGTATGATTTACCTCCTGCAAAAGCTGACCATTAGTAAAGAAATCATGAATAGCAAGGCAAATTTCGGCTCCAATAATATCCCACGAGTGTTTAAAGAAAGCAGCCGAGAAGCCATCTGGTCCGGGAGCTTTATCATCACCAATTGAGAACATTGCCTTTTTAATTTCATCATCCGTTACAGGTCTCACCATATGGGATGCTTTACTCGAATCCAAGGTCTTATTAAGCAGTCCCTCAACATCAAGATCCACCGTTTGCCCTTCTTTACCAAGAAACTGTTCATAATGATTAACCAAGACACTTTTTACAGCACTTCCTTCGACTTCAACACCATTGGCTTCTTTTATAACTTCAATGCGACTTCTATGATTTTTACATTTTAAAGAGTTGTGAAAGAACTTTGAATTCACATCACCAACCTTCAGCCACTTGATTTTAGCCTTTTGTTTAAGAAAATTTTCCTCATCAAGTGTAGCTTCCTCAAACTTCTTAATAATGGTTGATTCATTAATCCGAAGTTCTGAATTAGATGGGTCGCTATCAATCGAAGTTTGCACTTCATCTAGTTGCTTACGCAAGGTAACAACTTTGTCATGAAGGTTTCCTTGATCATACAGAAGCTTTCTGAATGGGTGTTTCATATTTCTCAATCTCTTGACAACCCGAAACATGTTATGACCAACCAATGGATCCAGCCATGCTCTTGAAACAATATCCTTAAAACCAGCCTTAGTAACAAGAAAATTTGCAAATTTAAACGGTTTATGACGATTCCTAGAGACCTCAGGGATCTTGAGGATACATGGGGAGTGATCTGAAATTAGAGTTGTAAATGGTTCGGTTAGTTAGAAATTTTGAACCGTTTTTCGGGTTTCGGTTCGGTTCGGTTAGTTAGAAATTTTGAACCGTTAATTTCGGTTACCCGCAAATCGGTTACCCGAAAAAGTCGGTTAATTTCGGTTTTATTTTCGGTTAACCATTTATTAAAGTTATGCTAATATAAAGTTTAAATTTTCAATTATAATAGTCAATTTACATTGTATTAATTATTTTTTCTATGTATAATAGTTGTTTAACTACATTAATATTTTGTTTCAAAAATAAATATACATTACAACTAACTTTGAATTACTTTTTTCTAACGTTATATTTATGCAGTGCAAGTTTCTATTTAAGAGTATCATGATTTACTTATTAAAATGTCTTCTATATGATATTACTAATATTTTTGATAAATATTATAAACAAAGTTAACAACTTTTCTTAAAAAGAGTATATATATAAGAAAATTACTTAGAATATCCAAAACTAATCATAGATTGTGAAAGAAAGTTAGTAAAATTGTTAATATTAGGCAACAATTACAAAAAATTAGCTAAATAGATATGTAAATGATGTATTCATGTAATACATATATGTGTAAATATACATATATATGATTATATGTAGGCATATATCAAAATTCGGTTCGGTTCGGTTAACCGCGGTTAATTAATATTGAAAACCGTAACCGAACCGTTACACATCGGTTTTTTTGTTTTCGGTTTTTTCAGGTTTCGGTTTTTTCCGGTTTCGGTTTTTTCGGTTCCGGATCACGCGGTTCGGACCGGTTTTTCGGTTTTCCGGTTCATTTCTTACTCCCCTATCTGAAATCCTGTAAGGTTGAAACACAGCATAAGACGAGAGGAACTCATCTGTGAAATGAATGTTACTCATACCTCTATCAATCTTCTTCATTGCCCCAATTCCCTTTCTTGGTTTTTGAGTCCAAGTGTAGTGGAATCCAGTGCTATTCACATCCATTATTTCTACTTCCTCAACACATGCCTTGAAATCTCTCATACCAGTAGAAATAGATGAGGAACCCGAATAACTATCTTCCAAATTAAGTGACAAGTTAAAATCTCCTAAAACAACCCAAGGTTTAACAGCTACAACTACTTTTGCCAAATATACATCTCTCCGAAAATTTGCATATTCCCAAACCTATTTCATGTATCATCACGATAACACTTGGCTTCTTTTTAAGATTAAATATAAGATCTAATAGAGATTCACAAGTCAACACATAAGTCTGTAACTAAATTAACAACATACTTCACATGATCAAATTCGACATTGATGGACAGATAAATTCTATGTAAATGTAAAAACTATAAATTTATTTCAAGAAATGCACTATAAAATCTGCAGGTTGTGAGTAACGCTTTTTGTAATGCTGAAACAATCATCAAGAAATCCCATATCAGCTTCAACTTGGATAAACTATAAGATCAAACCTGGGAAGAATCAAGGAAGTTAAAAAGATTCTTTGTGAAATAAGAATCACTACAATCTCGATAGAACACTTCTCTTTTGTGTTTCAATACCATTTTCGCTGACCTGATGGGCCCACGAAGAGATTAAATGATGAGCAATTGCAAAAGGTCCCGGGACGAACATGGGTGCAAGTTCTCCACTTTCCAAGTTGAAGTCCGTAGCTAGGTTTTGACCTTTCTCGACCCCTTTGCACATTTGATCTACTTTGTATGCTGATGTTTGTTGTGCTTTTTCGTATTCGGCAAATGTCAATGCATTCTTAACTTCTTCTCTACCATGCCATTTGGCATCTAAGTATATTACAAAACAACAATCAGCAGTCAAACAAATTCAGAAAGGGCAGTTTAGACTAAGTACTATTTATGGTAAAAGAATATTCAGGATTGTAGGTCAAAGGTTACCTTCTAGTTCACTCTTGTCAACATTTATTTCAAGCGATGTTGCATATGCAAGAAACCCGATCATTAACTGGCATGGCATGCTACTAGGTCCAACTGCAAAGGAAATAAAAATATAAACCTTCATGTAAGCATGACAGATGTTGATTCAACAAGCTTCCTTTTGGGCTTTCATGTGTGGGAGTGTGTTAAGAGTAGAAGTCCTAGATAGGATAGATTATACAATATACAATATATATATATATATACATTATATATATATATATAGGTTTTAGGTAAAATAAAACAAGTATTAAAGTAAAACAAATAAAACAATAGGTTTCTCTTCACTGAAAATCACCGTGCATCATGAAAATCATCGTGCATCAATTGTTTCGTGAATCTTCGTGCATCAATTTAACCATGATCTAAGGGTCAAGATCATGTCCTATTTGTTTTACTTTAATACTTGTTTTACAATACCCAACCCCTATATATATATTATATATATATTAATTATATATTTTAATATATATTATAACTCTATATATATATGCTTTAATTTCTAGATATGGAAGCCCTATCTTGCTATGAGATCGTACAAGGATATAAATACAAAAACTATCTATGGCTCACCAGGCCATGGTTGGGAGCTATGATAGACTACTTCACCAACTTGGATGCCAGTTTCCTCCCATGTTTCTCTTCTCACCGCCTCTTCCAAGCTTTCTCCTGGCTATACAAGTAAAGTTAACATTAGTCAATAACACATAACTAATGTTTACCCAACGAACGGCAGAGGACTTTTGAGGTTAAACATTGTACTTCAAATAAAAATTATAGTAATCTCAACTCTCTAGAAAAAGAAGATGCTCGACATTATTATATAGAAAAAACCAAAAATTGATCATTCTTTTTACTCACTAAGAATGTTACAAAGGAGTCTAGAAATGTAAGTTCGAAAACAAATTTACATCATCATAATTTCATATTACTTTTGTACGATAGTAACATGAGCAAATTTTATTGAAGTAAACCATACCTCTAGAAAGCCGGCTAGGCAACTCCACATCCTAGGCACAAATCTTGACTGTTTACTAAGAAGCGCACGATCATTCTCTTTATCAATGACCAACATAATGACAACCTGTTACACATATACAATGGTCAGCTATAATGGGAAGTTGAACCTAATATATCGCTAACGAATAACAATCATTAAAAAGAGCAACTACCAAAAGAAAAAAAAATGTGAAGGTTCAGTTGGCATACCGGATCAACTCGAGGGTAAATTCTTTTCTTGCAAGAATCTTTTATACATTGCTTTCTTGTCCCAGCTTCAGCAGGAATTAACATCTCACCACAAGATCCACAGAAACGAGATGTCTTGTGCCATTCCAATAATGCTCTGGCCTATATAAATGTCCCACTAATTGGTAACATAAAGTTTTGGAAGTTCCATGATATAAAAAATGTCCCACTAATTGGAAGTGACATTCAAATAAAGTTAGAAATAGGCGCTATTGCCCAAAATCAGTGTGTAGTGAGATCAGGATATGCAACTTTCATAAGAATCTATATTTGAGTGTCCATAAATTTATTTCAATGACATTTATTGATGCAGTTTCGCACGCAATCAAATGGCTCAAGAACAAAAGGATAATCAAAGACCACAAATACGAAGCAAAAGGTTCAAGAACAAAGTTCTCATTTCAATAATCTCAAAAAAACTATTTAAACACAAAGCTTAGATCCCATTTTATAGTTGGGAATGATAACAAGGAAACTATAAATTTTAGGAAAGTATATCAAATAAATTAGGAAACTCAAATAAATTAGAATGTTGATAATATAATGATGCTCCTGCATCATTTATGCTCATTAATAATAATGTATCAAGATTTTTCAGCTTATATTATGCCTCATTAACATTGCTTCTTTAGATTATGTCTCAATTAATTCACAACCATCCTCATTCAAAACCAAGTCAAGCCAGAAACATTCAGTCCTACAATTCGTTCAACCTTTCACCATTTCATATTTATTATCCAAGGCCTAATGTTTGTTCGAGAGTTCCAGAAGAAAGAGTCTAGAAGTGTGACAAGTCTGATGTGTGAGGATGGCTTTGGATATGTGCAAGGTGATCACTTGCACAGGGCCCAAGATTCTCAAGGGGCCTAAAATCATCCAATATGTTTATATCATATAGCAGTACAACTATTTGGATCTTGTTTTATGAAGTGGGACACATAGAATTAAGTTGGTCATCCGTAATTAACGAAAAACAAGTTGGTTTATTAGTTTATAACGTTAAATAATTCCATTTAACAGCATATGTTTGTTAATAGTTATTTGAACTTTCAAATTTTGTTTTAGAATTGCTGATTATTAGAAACGGTCTTGTAAAATTAATTATACAAATTTTTGAAAATTTTGTGTATATTAAAGGGACCATTTTTTTTAATTATCACACAGGATCTTCAAAGTACATGGGACGCCCTATAGGATCTCATTTGGCAAAGGGTGTAGATTGGTGGGAACAACTCGATCCCCGGTACTTCATTGGTACCGACATGCGTAAGCCACACAATGATATGAACCTGGCCCAGAGCCCGAAAGAAAGGAATAAGGAGTGCCAGAACTAGTTTCTTATTCTTGGTAACTACTTGTTCACCAAGTTAGGTTAATGTTAGGTTAAGTCTATTAATAAGGCCTTGCAGCCATCATGTTTAGGCAGGAAAATTATATGTCGGTTCTTTGAACTAGTTAGAAGTCACTAGAACTCTAATCCAATTCAATTTGTGAGTTGCTAGAACTCGAATATAATTATATATTTATCATACAATTATCGTTTCCTTTGTGTCTACTGTTGTGTTATTTCTGTTTCTTCTTCAAAATCTGTTCTGTTACACATCAATTGGTATCACTCTTGCAACCTGTGGTTTTGTTAAACAATGGGATCAAGGACGATTGTTGATGCTACTGCTGATTTACAGCAATTTCAGGGCAGCCACTTAAAGATTTCAGTTGAGGACCAAAACAAGGCTGGGTGAACTCGAATTGGCTTGGTGCACTTTAAAGAGACCACTGAGAAGCAACACGCTGAAATCATGGCATTATTGAATAATCAGTTTGGATTGAAGCAACCGGGGGTTTCACAGGCAGGGGTATGCTTAATTTAGGCAGCGTCGATGGCCATGCCACCACCTAGGGTTTCTACTTCGAGGGTAACAGGTTTGGGGATGGATCAAGATCAGTTTACACCAGCGAGGCTGAATCAGTTTCAATTAACGCAACCAGGTGACAGATGACATGGTCCAGAATTACAACAACTTAGCAAAGGACCAAAGATAGCAATTAATGTGGTTTCTCAACAAGATTTCAATGAGCAAGTCGACACATGCATTCAATCTTTCCAGCCGCCACCCAAATCAGTTAAAGCCATCATACAAGAGAAAGAAGAGCAGCTGCCAGTTTGTTATCTGTTGGTACAATCAGAAGTTCGACCCAGGAACAAGGTGAAGACAGCAACTACACCAACGCACCTAGAACACGTTCGTGGACATATTGGCGCAAATCAGAAAACTCAGGCAGAGGAACAAGAACCTTCTTTATTTAGTGGGGTTGATTTTTCTTTAGATGGGTTTCACCAAGTGTCTAATGTGAAGCTCCAAATTGAGCAACACCAACAGGTTATTTTGACATCAACCTAGTGTTTGCGTAGTATTTACAAGGATAGACACGATTCTGGGTTCCACATCTGAAGATGGTGTTTCGAATAAGGGTATGGGATCCGGAATAACATGAAACAATTTTTGAAGCCACACCTTGAGGAGAAGGTGTGTTCTGGGGGCGGAGTAATGATATGAACCTCGCCAGAGCCCGAAAGAAAGGATAAAGGCTGCCAGAACTAGTTTAATAATAGTTTCTTATTCTTGGTAACTACTTGTTCACCAAGTTGGGTTAATGTTAGGTTAAGTCTATTAATAAGGCCTTGCAGCCATCATGTTTAGGCACAAAATTATATGTCGGTTCTTTGAACTAGTTAGGAGTCACTGGAACTCTAATCCAGTTTGTGAGTTGCTAGAACTCGAATCTAGTTATCTATCTATCATACAATTATCGTTTCTTTTGTGTCTACTACTGTGTTATTTCTGTTGGAACCACGTTAGTGTGACCGTCACTGATCATCTATCCTTCCTGATATGATAATTGACGATAACTGAAATCCCTATGTCTAGTAAATATTCGATGGACGTATTTACTCTTAAAGACGTATTATAGGGTTTCCCATTAGGTGATTGGACTTAAGAGGACTAATGAGGCACGAATTAAACACCAGAGGGACTAAATGTGAAAATATGCTCCTTATATAAATGGAGAGTAATTAACCTAATTTTAGGTTAATCAACACATAATCACAGCCTCCCTAAACACCCCAATTCGTCCATCATCCTCTGATGAATTCCTTAATCATGAATTCATCAATCCATCCTAAATCAATCTTCTTGTTATGGGAACCCGAAATCAATAGCAATCATGCTTTATGCTGTTACAGGTTCCACAGGATGATCTGGATTCCCCGGTACGTGTTTATTACGAATTGAATCATGTTATTTTCCAACATGTGGTATCAGAGCCTCGTTACGAAGTTAACCCTTGATTTGATTCGTTTTCGTACCCTAAATCGCGAACTGAAGAATGCAGAAACTTAAGTTCGTACGCTTCTTACGAACTTAAAATTCGTTTGAACTCTAAGTTCGTTTGAACTCTAAATTCGTTTGAACTCTAAATTCGTAAGGAATTACTAAGTTCGTAAGGCTTATTTGTGTACGAAACTTCTGCTCATCTTCGCACTTACTTCCTCACGAACTTTATCTTCGTAAGCTATTTTCGTAAGCTATTTTCGTAAGCTATCTTCGTAAGCTATCTTCGTTGCTTATGTTCGTAAGCTATCTTCGTAAGCTATCTTCGTAAGTTACTTACGAAGATAGTTAACTACTTACGAATTTACTTTTATTACGAAGATAATTAACTTCTTACGAAGTTAATAACTTCTTACGAAGATAATCACTACTTACGAAGTTAATCACTACTTACGAAGTTAATCACTACTTACGAAGTTAATCCTTATTACGAACTTAACTATCTTCGTACCATGCTTATTTTTCATGGATTACTGATTAACTTAGTTGATTATCAAGTTCGTGCTTATGTTTTACCTTAAAGTTGATTATCAGCTCGACCCCAGCCAGGGGCTCTGCCCCTTGGACCCCGCTTTCCAGGGGCGCTGCCCCCGGACCCCCGTAATGTGTGGGGGCTTCGCACTAATGTACATGGTTTCATCATTTGCGCCCAAAGGTCAAATGTGATTCTCATGTTGCGCTCTTTTCTCTTTTGCATAATTAACACTTAGCATATTAATTCTGCCCAAAGGTGATGTAACATCTAAGTAGAGCCTTACTTTAGCTTATTGTTTTGGTGTTTACAATAGGCTTACTTATCACTAGCTTCATTAGTATAATGGTCTTAGTCTCATTACTTTTTGAAATCTAATTATGTTGCTATAAGGAACATTATTATTAGCCCTTAGTTAGTTTTAGGCATTACTTTAGTTCCCTTACTTTTATAGACATTACTTAGTTTGCCTTATATAGCTAATCATGTCACTATAATTTCATTACTATTAAGCCTACTTATTTTAGGCATTACTTTAGTTCCCTTACTTTTATAGACATTACTTAGTTTGCCTTATATAGCTAATCATGTCACTATAATTTCATTACTATTAAGCCTACTTATTTTAGGCATTACTATTATAATCTTCTATTGCTTGTATCATAAATTAATATCCTCCTTATTTCCACTGAAGTACCTAACTTAGGCATTGAGCCACTTACTGATGCAAACTTTGCTTTATGAAAGGATTAATTACCTCTAATTCTGTAGATGATAGACCTTGACTATGTCATTCACCATAATGAACCCACTGCTTTACTGCTAACTCTTCCGCAACTCAGAAAGCGAATTTTTAATAAAGTGGGATAGGGCGAATCACTTGTCAATAATGATGGTCAGAAACTTCATCAATCATAGTTTCCGAGGGAATGTATAAGGCGTTTGCAAGTAGCTTAAATACAAAGGAAATAGCAGTGCTTGTGAACACATAATGTAAATGACTGACATGACTCATAAGCTTAAGAGTCCAAAAAAATGGAAGTCTATGACAATTTTCTTTTGCATTTTAATGACCTCATTGCTTGCTCATTTCGACTCCTTCAAAATTAATTTTAGCGCTATGAAGGATAAATGGTTGATGAATGAACTAATAGCAATGTGTGTGCAAGAAAATGGTCGCCTTAAGTTGGGCCAACCTTAAGTTGTTCATCTTAGTACCACTGCAAATTCCATTAAGAGGAAAGATAAAAACAGTAATAAAAAACTGCAAATAAAGTTCAAAGGCTAATCATGGTGCTACTACCTCTAGCATTAAGTCCTTGACAAGCAATCCTAACTGCAAATTATGATTGTGCCTAGATTGCCCTAAAATCAAGGAGTAGCTAGCTAAGAAAGGTAACTTAATTTTTTGTAATATTTGATTCTTTTATGTTTGATGTACTTATCAATACATGTGTGAGTGATTCTAGTTTTATACAAGGATTCCATGCAATCTAGAAACTATCAAATGACCAGAGAAAGCCTAGAGTTGGAAGGGTTGATCTCTTATATGTCGAAACCATGGAGACTTATGATTTACATATAAACAATGGAAAGTGTATTAGACTAGTAGATACCTTATGTGTATCGAGAATTTCTCGAAACCTTGTATCTGTTTTTTTTAGTCTAAGACCTTGAAGGTTATGTAATAATTCATGGTTATGACGAGATTGCCATTACTCATAATAATGCATTACGTGGTCCTAGTTTCTTGAATGGAATGTTGTATAAGTTAGAACTAGATCATAATTTCTCACAGTCTTTGTTGTCTCCTGATATTGATGACATAACTAAAACAAAGACAATATCACCTAAATAATTAGAGAATTCCTCCATAATGTGGCATAAATATCTTAGCCACATATCACGAGTTCGCGTGAAACGACTCATAAAGGATGAAATATTACATTCTCTTGACTTTAGTGATTTTGAAACATGTATTTACTGCCTCTAAGGTGAGATGGCTAAAGGGAATAAGAAAGGAGATACTAAAGGTTCCAACTTGTTGGAAATAATTCACTCTGACGTTAAGTGGCCCCTATCCCGCATTCATTTCAGGACATGCATCATTTATTACATTCATTAACGATTATTCACGTTATATGCACCTAAATCTGATCTGAACCCTTAGAGACTTTTATTGATCTTAAACCTTTGGTTTAAAACAAACTTGATCGTAAAAATAAAAGTTGTGAGATCAGATAAAGAAGGTAAGTATTATGGTAGACATACTGATATTGGTGAAGCTCATGGTCTTTTTCCATAACTTTTGAAAGGAACAAGACATAAGTAACCAATACACCATGTCAGGTTCTCCTCAACAAAATGTTATGTTGCTAAAAGGAGAAATAGAACCTTAATGAACATGGTGAAGAGTATGCCTTTTCAACACTAACTTACCAACTTTCCTTTGGACTAAGGCCTTAAAACAGCTTTTCATATACTCAATATAAGTTCCATTAGAATCTGTCCCTAACAATCCTGGACAGAAAGGAATCTGAGTCTAAAATATATGAAAGTATGAGGCTGTCATGCCGAAGCATAAGTCTGTAACCCTAACTTAAAGAAACTGGATCCTAAATCCCTTACATGTTTCTTTATCGGTTATTAGTTTTACTGTCTTTTCTACACTACTAGCATTATTGACACGCATCATGCCACGTTTCTCGAAGACTAAGAGATCAGTGGGAGCACGACAAATCATAACTTAAGATTTGCTATAAGTACAAGAAGCGGGGGGAACCACTCGTCGGTTATTATTACTCCTCCGATAACTCCTCTTGTACTCAACGCTGCGCCTAAAATCACTGATCCACCACGCTGCGCCTAAAATCACTGATCCACCTTCTCCAAATCAGAATCCTAATCCTCCTAATTATGATACTACTAATGATAAAGCATCTTATTAAATAATGCTAAAGCAAAGCATCTTACTATTAATGCTATTAATGCTAAAGCATCTTCCTTACTCAACCTGAAAATCAACTCAGGAGATCATCTAGGTCATGCAAGGCCATAACTTTTGATGATTTCATAACTTATTTAACTGAAGTTGAGGACATTGAAAAGCTTACTGATCCTACCTCTTATTAAGAAGCCATTATTAGCGATCAGGCCACATAGTGGAATGAAGCTGTAATTTGAAAGCTCAATTCCATATAGCATAATGACGTTTGGGACTTGGTTGAATTTCTTGAAGAATCCAAACCTATAAGTTGTAAATGGATCTTCAAAACCAAATTAGACCCGAAAGGAAACGTCAAACGCTATAAGGCCATAACTAGTTGCGAAAGGGTTTTACTCAAAAGGAAGGAATCGATTATCAAGAGACCTTATCTCCTGTCTCATAAAGATTCCTTAAGGATTGTCATGACATTAGTAGCTCATTATGATTTAGAGTTACATCAGATGGATGTCAAAACCACTTTCCTGAATGGAAACTTGCAATAAGACGTATACATGTGAACCTATAATTCCAGAAGGTAAATGGCACATGGTCTGCAAGTTGAATAAGTCCATATACGGGTTGAAGCAAGCATCACTTAAAATGGTACCTTAAGTTTAATAAAGTCATAAAAGAACAAGACTTTCTAAAGAATCAAGTGGATCTTTGCACCTATCTCAAGATCAGTGGGAGTAAATTTACAATCCTTGTTTTGCACATGGATGATATTCTTGCAAGTAACAACTTGGATATGTTGCATGAGTCGAAGCGTTTACTTTTTCGCAGAATGTCGACATAAAAGATCTCCGTGATGCCTCTTATGTTATAGGTATCGAAATACATCGAGATAGGCGTAATGATGTTCTGGTTCTTTCTCAAAAGACTTATATTGAACACATCTTAGAACGCCATAACATGCAGCACTACACACCCACTATAACTCTAGTAGTAAAAGGAGACGTATGTGATTGTTTCCAAAGTCCAATCATTGAGATAAAATAGGAGCAAATGAGGATGATACCTTACTTATAAGTAGTTGGGAGCATTATGTATGCTCAGGTCTGTACTCATCTAGATATCGCTTATATCGCCGGTATGCTTGGGAGTTACTTATCTAATCCCGAATTAGCACACTGGAAAGCGGCTAAAAGGTTTTACGATATCTGCTAAGGACCAAAGACTACACATTAACTTATAGAAGAGGTGACAACTTAGAAGTAGTAGGATGTTTTAATTCCAATAAGAAATCTACTTCTGAATGTATATATTTATGGTTAGTTGGCAAACCTATTTTTTGACGGAGTCATAAGTAGAAACTGACTGCAACGTCTACCATAATGTCTGAACGTTCATAATTTCATGTCATGGGATGTTGTTAAAGAACTTAGTCAGTGGACTCGAAAATCGTCAACTTTATTTATAGACCATTGAAGCTTTACTGTGATAACTCAGCTACCGTAACTTGCTTGAACAGTAACAGTTCAACTGGCGCTGAGATGTATCTTGATACAAAGTTTCTGTTTGTATGTAAACAGATTGAGGAAAATGTTCTTTGTATTGAGTACATAAGTACACATAAGATGCTACTGGATCCAATGACCGAAGGTCTTCCTCCTAAAAATCTTCGTAGGATACGTATCGAAGATGAGGCTTACTAAAGGACCTATTATGATAGCATATTGTACTTGTTGGTCATTATTATTATTATGTTAATGAAAATTTTCTTCCTTATTCAGATTTTGTTTGTCTATTAGTTACACTTTGAGCTCATAATAGTGTAAAGACGTTATATAACAAAATTTGTCTTAGTCAATTGATCATTGCTTATTAGTTTTAAATTTGAGTCATAATTTGACTAGTGGGGGTCCTGAGTTGATGTTCTTCTCTACGACTGTACTTATTGGCTATGATTTCGGTTTAAAACAAAAATGAGTATTATCCCGGCCGGACTTATTAAATGCTCATAGATAAATGATCGCTCGGTCAAGTGGGAGAATGTTGGAACCACGTTAGTGTGACCGTCACTGATCATCTATCCTTCCTGATATGATAATTGACGATAACTGAAATCCCTATGTCTAGTAAATATTCGATGGACGTATTTACTCTTAAAGACGTATTATAGGGTTTCCCATTAGGTGATTGGACTTAAGAGGACTAATGAGGCACGAATTAAACACCAGAGGGACTAAATGTGAAAATATGCTCCTTATATAAATGGAGAGTAATTAACCTAATTTTAGGTTAATCAACACATAATCACAGCCTCCCTAAACACCCCAATTCGTCCATCATCCTCTGATGAATTCCTTAATCATGAATTCATCAATCCATCCTAAATCAATCTTCTTGTTATGGGAACCCGAAATCAATAGCAATCATGCTTTATGCTGTTACAGGTTCCACAGGATGATCTGGATTCCCCGGTACGTGTTTATTACGAATTGAATCATGTTATTTTCCAACAATTTCTGTTTGTTCTTTAAAATATGTTATGTTACACATTACACAACTCATGCCCCAGGAAAAATCGCTCCACCAAATACCCCACATTTGAGCAATATTTAGGGATTAATCACTGGATGACCAACGTACTTTTCCTACTGGACATGGTTGCCCATTGAACCCAGAATATAGATGAGTATTACCAACAAACTTTTCAAATTTGTATATGGTTGACTAAATATTCAAGCAATATTCATATCTCCTTCTCTCTCATCTTCATATCTTCAAAACTGATTTTCTCTCATCAAAAAGAACCCGGATTTTCAATATGACCAACAACCCTCATCAATGACAATCATCTCGATCTATACTTATATCCATACATATAAGTTATCTCTATCAATATTCATATACATCATACATTCATATGGCCATATACTTATAGCCACAAATTTAATAGCCATATCAGAATTAGAAAAAAAATTTAACGCAACTAACCCACCGAGATATTTGAGACCCGAATGGCCAGCACCATTGGAAATAAAATTAAGGCAACAACCGATTTACCACACTAATCCTTAAACAAAGTGAACTTGATGTAGATTAGGTGAATCTTTTTTCCGACAAACACCGCAAGTATAACTTTCCCCGAGACCCAACACCTCTTTGAAAGAGCGATTGTGCACCAAGTATTGTCGAGAGAAAGAGCTTTTGGGTAACCCACCATCGTGACCAGTATTCTCCTTCACAGAATTGACTTTCGTTCCATCTAGATTGTATTTCGCCAAATTGGCAGAAAGCTTCGCACCTTTCATTAACAACCCATTAATAATAATAATAATAATATTATTATTATTATTGGGGGTAGGTAGATCAGATCCGAGGGGAAGAAAAATCGTCATTTCAAACAATAAAGAGTTGCAGTTTACGAGTGAGAGAGTTGCAGTTTGAGATAATGATTGATATATGTGTAAAAATTTGTGAATGAATCTGGGTTTTTTTTATGAAAGAGAATCAGTTTTGAAGATATGAAGATGAGGAGAAGCAGATTTGAATATTGCTTGAATATATGGATAACCATGTACAAATTTGAAAAGTTTATTGGTGATACACATCTATATTTTGGGTTTAATGGGCAACCATGTACAAGAGGGAAAGCATGTTGGTGATTGGTTAAATATCCTCAATCATGCTTGCAAGTTTCAAACTTGCGCCCCATCATTTGGCAAGAGGTAAACATGGTGGGGCCCAGGCCACTTGAGCGAACTCAAGTGGCTAAACCTATAGGATCTCATTGTACATCCTTAAACAACAATACCAAATCCCCACACATATGCAGGATATGGGGATTGTACATTCGTAAACAATAGGTGAAAATCCTATAATGCTCTCGAACTAAAGACAGAACCACTAATAACTAGTAACCGTGAGTCGTTCTAGATTCATAAATCTTATTGCTAAAACAGAACAAAAAAGAACGTCGATTTGATGCTAACGACATTACCTTTTACATCCTAAACGTATCAAAGAGTATAAACATATCTATATCTTTCTTTCAATAGATAAAAAGAAAGCAGCAAATTTGGTACCTATATCTGAATCGAGTAAAAATAAATGTTCCTTAACACATTACACAAGTCCTCCATCATATTCATTGTTAGCTATTTCAAGTAAATTTAACCAATTCATTAACATCTTCTAATTCTTGCTAACATCTATTCATAGCCAACTGATGTTAACTTCAGTATCTAACTTCATTAGTCAAACTATTACTTCATGGCAAGAGTTATAACTTATGAAAATCCAACATTATAATATATGTATCTTTTCGGTTGTTTGGGATTGTATTTTGAAAATAGATATTGCATATTCAAAAGCGAATCTGCTTTTTCAAAAAGGCTCATTCTTCTGTCAAACAGGTTTTTTTTTTATATTATTAATAAGGTTTTACAATCTCAATAATCAGATAACCTTTCCAAAACGCAATCTCAAACACCCTCCTAAGTTTAATTGGTTTAGAAAAACAATAACTTACATGACCTGCTATAGCAAGTTCACCCATGGCAGAATCATCAGCCCAATCAGTAGCCACCATTAAAGTCCTCAACTCCACAAAACAAAAAAATCTACTTCCAAATTTCTCAACCAAACTAGACCCTTCAGAAACATCGATAGCCCAATACACAACACCATCATCTTCATCTTCATCATCATCATTTTTATCATCGTTTTCTTTATTTTTACAGCCCAAATAAACCAACAACTCATGCCTCAAATTGATCTCACTACCTTCCAAAACATCCTTAAATTCACCAAAATTCAACCAACCAAGATGCCATTTCTTGACCAAGTCACCAGTTGACCCGGCTAAAGGTCTTCCTTTTCTAAAAGGAAGTACCTTGAATTTAGGTGAAGATGGTTCTTGGATATTGGTTTGACCAGAAAGAAGATTCTTTAAGGTTTGGAAAGCTGAAGTTGGTGAATTTGGGTCAGTTGGTTTGGGGGTTTTTGATCTTATTGGATTACCAGCAAAGACTGGAGATTTTAAGTTAATTGATGACATGGTTGAAAAATAGAGGTTTCTTGAAATCAAGGATTTTACACCCAATATAGATATTTTTGATACTGAAGAAAAGGGCATATCTCTATACGACTATACCTCTATATCTTTTCATTAAAGTAGTTTTTATTTTTAACTGGAAAAGTCTTCAAGGAGACATATGAGCATCGTTGCAGCATGGTGTGACACGTGGAGGTTTAGCTATAAAAAGAGATGTACACATAAAAGAAAACGGAAATAAATAATGAATCTAACTAA
The DNA here is from genome assembly GCA_034093135.1 of Erigeron breviscapus. Taxonomy (NCBI): domain Eukaryota; kingdom Viridiplantae; phylum Streptophyta; class Magnoliopsida; order Asterales; family Asteraceae; genus Erigeron; species Erigeron breviscapus. The sequence goes on along the minus strand of CM067172.1, from coordinate 99,791,249 downwards.
TCAACTTAAAAATTATCCTAATTACAATTACAATATCATGACATGTGACATGATCAAGTTTTGGAAACTTTAAGAGGATCGAAATTTTAAAAGAAAAAATATAAGGTTAACCGTCAAGTAAAAATTAAGATGTAGACACTAGCAAGTGATGATCGAACTACTCTGTTTGTGTTAGGTCCAGTTTACAGCAAAATTGGAGCATCTCCAGGTGCATCTGGAGACCAGAAGATTTGTCCAGAAATAATAAGAAGTCCAGTGGCCAGTGTACGGTTAATGTCACTGGAGCTTCGCTTCAGTTGAGATCTGACCAGAACTGAAGACATTCTAGTTGAAGTCGAAGACAACAAGTGGAAGGAAGAAGACATTCATGGCAGCGAAGCCCAGTGAATGTTTTAACCAGATCAAGACTGGAGAACTTCAGTGTAAGGTACTTACAAAGCTTTACAATGATTACAAGGAAGACTTTTTTACCTTTATGCTCTATTATCCGGACAATACCAATTGTCTATGATAAAAGTACAAAAGTACATAAAGGAGGTTGGTTAAAGTACCTTTTACATAGTACTTTAACAAGCATGCTTAAGGAATTAAATGCAATTCCTTAAATGCTCACAACCATATTTGTACGACAAAGTTGACATCCCAATGTCAACCTTTGCCTATAAATAGAGGTCTTTGCACATCCAAGAATTCACTTTGCATATTCAGACTTTTGCATATTCTTGGTGAACTTGTGCAATATTCTCTCAATCGCAAAAAGGAACATTTCACAACTTTAAGTGTTTCGATTGTTAAGAGAATTTCCAAGTATTAGATCAGTTGTATTTCATAGGTTGTTAGGATATTTACATACTTGTATTATCTTGGTTCCGCAACAACCTTGTAATTTATTTAACATCAATAAATAAATTACACTTGAAAATTACAACTTGGTCTCACCATATTTACTTTATAGTATTTAATATTTGCATTGTCATTTACTTATTACTTGTCACCTTTATAAGTAATTTATCCAGTAACTTGGTATAACCTTTACTGGTACTGGCTCCAGTTGTAACATCCTAAATATTTTAAGCCAATGAAAATTAACCTTATTAATAGTTTTGACATTAAAATGGTTTCCTAGTATTTCATTTTTAGATTCGGTGTTAATTTAGTTGGAACTTTAACGGATAGCGGATAAATTTACCCACAAAATTGATTTGGGGCGTGGCACTCATAGGAAGTGCCAGCCAATTTTCTTCTTATGACTCATATTTCCTCCATCATTCTTCTTCTTCTTCTACGAAGTTCTTCACAATTCTCATCCTAACTAAATTCTAATTCTCCAAGTAATTCAAGAAATTCTTCAAAGATTAATCATAATAATAATCTTCCATCATCTAAGAAATTGAAAAGTGAGGGTTAAGTGTGGTGGTGGTGGCCGAAATTAGGAAGAAGAAAGGAGAAGACAATTGTGATTTCATTCTAAATTCCAATTCCTAATCTTGAAGGTAATGATTTTTCCTTTAACCTAATTCTTGATTTCCTTTAGAAATTAGGGTTCATGCAATCAATTGTATTTGGGAAATTGGGGGTTTTATTGAATTGAGTTAAATTCCTATAATACAAGTTAGGGTTCTTGTAATTTAATCAAATTTAGGGTTTTAATTGGGTTGCATGATAGACTTTGATGAATGGAAGTAAGAACAGAAACTGGACAGATTCTGTCCCTGAATTTGAAACGAGTTAAACACCCCATGTCAGAGTTTTCACTTGTTGAGTCCTAAAAAGAAAATGTAGCTTATTGTGTTAGTTAAATTTTGCCACTGGAATGGGTTGAAAATACGAAGTAGAACTCCAGTTATGAATTTTTGAATTCAGTAGTGTCATGCTGATCTTTCAGCAAAAATGATTCTGTGTCAGTTTTTAAAACGAGTAAAACTCACATATATGAGTCAAATCTTGTGTTGGTCACTGAAGATAAAATGTTCTAAAATGTGTTAAGAAGAAGTGGCCACTGGAATGAGGTCAAAATATTGTGTAGAACTCAAGTTATGGTCATTTGAAGTCAGTGAGGTCAAAGCTGTTTAACAGCAGCAGTTTTGGTTTTTAAACGACCAGAAGTCACCTTTGGAAGGACAATTCACATATTGGTCACTAAAGATAAAAGGTAGGTATATGTGTCATGTAAACTTGGCCACTGGAATCATGTTAAAAGAGTAATTAGAACTCAAGTTACGATTATTTGAAGTCGGTAAGGTCAAATCTGTTTTGTGCGTAAGGACAGCAACTGTTTGTGTTTTTAAAACGATCAGAAGTCACTCTTGAGGGATAATTAACATGTTGGTCTCTAGAGATGAAATGTACCTAAGTGTGTTAAGTAAATGTGGCCACTGGAATCACCTAAAAAGATTGAGTAGAACTCAAGTTATGCTTGTTTGAAGTCACCTTGGTCAAATAATGAAAAAGGATACTTTTCGTATAAAAATGAGTTTGGCCTTATGATAATGATGTAAGAGGCGAATATGTTGGAAATCAAACTAAGAACAATGTGAGACTATAAAAGATGGGTTTGGTTCTAAGATGCAATTGAATGTGGCTAAGTGACCTTGTGTGTGTTTGATGACATTATATGTATTTGTGAATTATTGCCAGGTTGAAGCATAATTATTGTGTAATTGCGGTTTTGATGGTTTTTGATTTGTGGTCGCGAAGGAGGTGAGTACTCTTGCATACCTTTATGTATACGTTGGGTCAATTACCATGAGACGTGGATATTCCGAGCATGGTAATTGATTTGGCTAGACCCGGGCGGGGTCAATTGTTATGAGGCCTAAGAACCTCCGGGGCCTAAGAACCCCTATTGTTGACATGAAATGAGGCCTAAGAACCTCCGGGGCCTAAGAATCCCGATAGTCATGATTGTTTAGCTTATATGGATCCATATATGTGTTGTTTAGCGTGCAAGGTGAGTATTATAGATATGACACGACGGTGTCATAGTCTATATGCAACAGTCCTTGTGCATTGCCCTCCTTCGTATGTATAAACGTATGCAATGGTATTCACTAAGCTTTGCTTACTTTTTAGTTGTTTACCCTTTTTATAGGTTGTCCCGGATGCGGAAGAAAGTTAAGTAATGCATAGATTGGAGTTAAAGATGCTTTTTGGATATTGATTGCTTTAGCTAAATGCGGTTAATGGAATTGGTAATAGGACCCATAGTGACCCCTTTGAACTATCGGCTCTTTGTACTCTTGTTTTGTCTTTTTGGAAAATTATTATGATGTCTAGTGTTAGACTCGAGTTTTTGGGTATTCTAAATGGGTCGTTTAGTAGTTGTAATATGTTGATTTTGTTTAAATGTGTTTTGGAGAAATTCATAATCCGTAACAGGTTTGGATGATGATTTTACGAATGGGTCATGCCGAAATTTCCACTTTTGAATGCCGTCTTTTGAAAGGTGTCAACTTGGGTAAAATGACCCGTTTCGTTGTAAATGTCACACTTGATCAAATGAAAGCTTTTGAAATTTTAAATCATGTGTCTTTAACTCATTTTGAAGTTTGGTAAAAGATTGTGCAAGATTGAAGTTTGGGATATGATTTTAAAAGTTTTAGACCTGCAGGAAAACTGCAGGCTGAGGTCCGGAAATATCCCACTGCGGCGCAGTGGGAGTGTTTCCACCCCACTGCGACGCAGTGGGGAAGTTTGGTCGCCTGTTTCCGTAACTTCCCACTGCGGCGCAGTGGGAGGTGTACACCTCCACTGCGGCGCAGTGGGGGCTAAAAAAAAAAAAAAATAAAAAAATAAAAAAATAAAAAATAAAAAATAAAAAATAAAAAATAAATAAAAACTGGAAAAACTGGAAAAATCTAATGAAATAAAAATGAAAAACTGGAAAAACTGGAAAAACTGGAAAAACTGGAAAAACTGGAAAAACTGGAAAAACTGGAAAAACTGGAAAAACTGGAAAAACTGGAAAAACTGGAAAAACTGGAAAAACTGGAAAAACTGGAAAAACTGGAAAAACTGGAAAAACTGGAAAAACTGGAAAAACTGGAAAAACTGGAAAAACTGGAAAAACTGGAAAAACTGGAAAAACTGGAAAAACTGGAAAAACTGGAAAAACTGGAAAAACTGGAAAAACTGGAAAAACTGGAAAAACTGGAAAAACTGGAAAAACTGGAAAAACTGGAAAAACTGGAAAAACTGGAAAAACTGGAAAAACTGGAAAAACTGGAAAAACTGGAAAAACTGGAAAAACTGGAAAAACTGGAAAAACTGGAAAAACTGGAAAAACTGGAAAAACTGGAAAAACTGGAAAAACTGGAAAAACTGGAAAAACTGGAAAAACTGGAAAAACTGGAAAAACTGGAAAAATTTCTAAAATGTAATATTGTACACAAACATAAGATATAAATTAGTTGCAAAAAATAAAAAATAAATAAAAACTGGAAAAACTGGAAAAATCTAATGAGAACGTACTAATGTTATAATATTATGTGTATAACACAATAAAGAAATGAAAACAACCGCACACTTCATTGTGAAAATAAACGACAAATGAACGCGGACAACATTTACAGTAAGCTATAGAAAGCAATAAAACGAATGAAAGAATGACAAAATTATTTAATAGCATAAGCCAAATAGAAACACCTTAAAACAAAATAATGGAAATAATCACATAGCTTAGACAGTTGTCTGGCTCACTATTTTAATGTTATAACAAAATATTTGATTTTATATCTTGATTAAAAATTATTCAAAATAAAACACTAAATATCATGCAATATAATTTATAACTAACTCTTTAATTGAATTCTTATTACATACTCGCTTCTAATTCTAAAATACATACGCTTACAAAACGTAACTAAAACAAAAATCAAAATAAATAATTCAACATATATAATATAATACTAAATTATGAGTAATTGGGTATGCATGTATTAGTAATCTAGTAAAATAAAATAAAAGTCAAAGTTTGTGATAGATGTGTCGAAAACGTCAAAAAAGGGGTTCCCCAGGAAATGAATAAAAAAAATGAATTTGTTAAATTGGACCATGGCTACTAATGATTTCAGCTAGTCAAGTTACGAAAATATAACAATATAGACCAATCTTGCAAAGTTATACAAAGCATATGGAACTTTCTTAAAAGTATACGTATAATCAATTTTTTTTATAAAAAAAAAATAAAAATGCACGCAACCAGATTCGTGGGTTTAAGACTAGTTATGTTATCCGGTCGTAACCTCGGGAGACATAATATTGCTTTGAGAAACATTATACAGCGAGTGATACATTCCCTTATTTCTTATTTAAAAGCATTTCTAAAATGTAATATTGTACACAAACATAAGATATAAATTAGTTGCAAAAAATAAAAAATAAATAAAAACTGGAAAAACTGGAAAAATCTAATGAGAACGTACTAATGTTATAATATTATGTGTATAACACAATAAAGAAATGAAAACAACCGCACACTTCATTATAAAAGACAAATGAATATCGATAATATATTAAATTTGTACGATAAATTATAAAAATTAAAAAAACGATTGAAAGAACGACTACTTTATTTAAAAGCATAAGCCAAAAACAAAAATATAACAAACAATCACGTAGCTCAGACAACCTGTGGACTCATAGTACTATTATAAAATTCATAATAGGTATGTTAGTGTCTTGATGATACAACAAAATGTTTGACTTTATATTTTGATGAAAGAATATTTATATTTATACTTGAAACTAAATTATACAGCATTAATTAATGAGTGAATAAGTGTACAAATATTAGTAATCAATGTAATGAAAGTAAATATTTGTGATAGATGTATCGTAAACGTTAAAAGAGGTTCACCGCAAGTATGAAGAAACTGATAAAAACAAATGAAAATGTTAGATTGGACTATAGTTGCTAAAGGTTTCAAATTTATTGACTATCGGCAGTGAACTTGAAAAAGGACCAAAATCACAAAATTGTACAAACCATAGGGACCACTTTTTTGCAAAAGTGATGAGTTGTCCGCTACAAGGATCCGGAGCTAAAAGACCAAAAAATTTGAAAACCGAAAATTATATACTTAGAAAAAAAATATGGCAATTTTTCGCGAAAAATCAAAATATTTCAAATCAAGAAAAAGACACTTGGAATGTTCTTAAAATAATGTAAATAGAGTACTATGCAAGTTTCAGGACCCAAAAAAAGCAAACGAAGGCTCGGGAAAAATCAAGGTTCGAGGTCAGTGGAGCACAGCCTTTGCAGTCTGCAAGAGTCGTGCTTTGTGACACAGAGGTCGTGCTCTGTGACACAGAGGCCGTGCTCTGTTACACAGAGGTCGTGCTCTGTGACACAGAGGCCGTGCTCCCTGCTGTACACAGAGCCGTGCTCTGTGACACAGAGGTCGTGCTCTGTGACACAGAGGCCGTGCTCTGTGACACAGATTAACACGTGCTCTGTGACACAGAGGTCGTGCTCTGTGACACAGAGGCCGTGCTCTGTGACACAGATCGTGCTCTGTGACACAGAGGTCGTGCTCTGTGACACAGAGGCGTGCTCTGTGACACAGAGGTCGTGCTCTGTGACACAGAGGCGTGCTCTGTGACACAGAGGTCGTGCTCTGTGACACAGAGGCGTGCTCTGGACACAGACGTGCTCTGGCACAGATCGTGCTCTGTGACACAGAGGTCGTGCTCTGTGACACAGAGGCCGTGCTCTGTGACACAGATCGTGCTCTGTGACACAGAGGTCGTGCTCTGTGACACAGAGGCCGTGCTCTGTGACACAGATCGTGCTCTGTGACACAGAGGTCGTGCTCTGTGACACAGAGGTCGTGCTCTGTGACACAGACGTGCTCTGTGACACAGAGGTCGTGCTCTGTGACACAGAGGCCGTGCTCTGTGACACAGATCGTGCTCTGTGACACAGAGGTCGTGCTCTGTGACACAGAGGCGTGCTCTGTGACACAGATCGTGCTCTGTGACACAGAGGCGTGCTCTGTGACACAGAGGTCGTGCTCTGTGACACAGAGGCCGTGCTCTGGACACAGACGTGCTCTGTGACACAGAGGTCGTGCTCTGTGACACAGAGGCCGTGCTCTGGACACAGACGTGCTCTGGCAAGATCGTGCTCTGTGACACAGAGGTCGTGCTCTGTGACACAGAGGCCGTGCTCTGTGACACAGACGTGCTCTGTGACACAGAGGTCGTGCTCTGTGACACAGAGGCCGTGCTCTGGCAAGATCGTGCTCTGTGACACAGAGGTCGTGCTCTGTGACACAGAGGCCGTGCTCTGTGACACAGATCGTGCTCTGTGACACAGAGGTCGTGCTCTGTGACACAGAGGCCGTGCTCTGTGACACAGATCGTGCTCTGTGACACAGAGGTCGTGCTCTGTGACACAGAGGCCGTGCTCTGTGACACAGATCGTGCTCTGTGACACAGAGGTCGTGCTCTGTGACACAGAGGCCGTGCTCTGTGACACAGATCGTGCTCTGTGACACAGAGGTCGTGCTCTGTGACACAGAGGCCGTGCTCTGTGACACAGATCGTGCTCTGTGACACAGAGGTCGTGCTCTGTGACACAGAGGCCGTGCTCTGTGACACAGACGTGCTCTGTGACACAGAGGTCGTGCTCTGTGACACAGAGGCCGTGCTCTGGCACAGATCGTGCTCTGTGACACAGAGGTCGTGCTCTGTGACACAGAGGCCGTGCTCTGTGACACAGAGGTCGTGCTCTGTGACACAGAGGCCGTGCTCTGTGACACAGATCGTGCTCTGTGACACAGAGGCGTGCTCTGTGACACAGAGGTCGTGCTCTGTGACACAGAGGCGTGCTCTGGACACAGATCGTGCTCTGTGACACAGAGGCGTGCTCTGTGACACAGAGGCGTGCTCTGTGACACAGAGGTCGTGCTTTGTGACACAGAGGTCGTGCTCTGTGACACAGAGGCCGTGCTCACTGTTGTACACTAAAAACACACCTTTTGACGTTTTTCAACATTTTGACTCAATTCCAAACTTTTTATAACCTTTCACTGATACAAATATGACATAATCCAATTACTAAACATTTCAAAAGCTTTCAAATGTTCATGAATGAGTTTTACAACGTAAAGGGGTTGCTTACCCATTATATAATCAACCAAAAGATAACCAAATCTCTTTGGATGCAAAAGACCAAATGACCAACTGAAAATTTGCAGAAATGTACATGACCAACTTTACCAACAACATCTCAAATGTACCAAGAGCCAATAGTTCAAAGGGGGCTACTACAGGTTCTAGCTTCAAACCATTTTTACCGCCAAAGTCTAACATTTCACAATTCAAATCATCCATATTCTTCAAAGCACTAAATCTTGTTTCCACTTCCGGGACAACCTATAAAAAGGGTAAACAACTAAAAAAGTAAGCCAAAGCTTAGTGAATACCATTGCATACGCTTATACACACGAAGGAAGGCAAAAACACAAAGGACTATCACATGTAGCCAATGGCATCGTCATACCATCACTTGCATACTCACCTTTGCGCTAACAAAACATACATGGATCCATATACGCTAAACGATATAATCAAGAGGTTCTTAGGCCTCAAAGGTTCTTAGGCCTTATCTCAATATCTCATGCCTCATCTCAATTCAACTATGGGGTTCTTAGGCCCCGACCTCAAATTAGGCCCTAACGCCAAATCGATTACCATACACGGAATCCACCATCATATGGTAATCGACCCAACGTACATATAATCGTATGCAAGAGTACTCACCTCCTTCGCAACAACCAAATCCGTGATGACCGCAAGAACACGGTGTATAAATAGGAGTCGTTGTATGTTGAGAAGAACCACGATAGGCATTACCTAATCTGATAATTCTCTAAATATTTTCAATAAAGTTTGCAGTTTGAGTTTTATAATCTGTTCAAAATTTCAAGTTTTTATATTTTTAAAGTCTATTTTCTATAAGTTTTAATCACTTTGCAGTTTGAGTTTTATCGTTTTGACTCTCTGCACCATCGGTATTCACTCCACTGACTCTACTGGTATCAGAGCCAGGTTCAAAACCGTTATGGCTATCTAAACTATTTCAAGGACTACGACAAGGGTAAGGCTACCAAAATTCCTGTGTTCATAACTTAGAATTTAGTTCAAACAATTTAAATGGTTTTACAAAGTTGCTTTTATTAATTTATTCAAAAGACTGGAAAAGGTATAGGCATGGATAAGTCCTAAAAGCAGTACGGGTGAGAGTAAATTAAGAAAAGCTAATTTTGTAAAAATCCATGTGCTAAATTAATGTCCGAAAGGTTTGAAAAATCTCTTCAGGAATGGTATGATAATTCCCGAGTTGCAGGCCTTGATTATCTAAACTTAGAATTACCAAAATATAATCAAGCAGTTACTAAAGAAAATATTGCCTTCTATTGTTTTCATAATTCAAAAACTCAACATGCTGCATCCTCAGAAAACTCTCATTTAAATTTTATTTCCGATAATCTTTTGTCTTTAGAAAATAATGTTAGTAGAACCTATGACCAAGTCAATTTAGGTAGCAAAGTAGCTCTCAAACACTTGCATCAAATCCATAAAACCCTTGAGGACCACGAAGCTCATATCGAAATCATCAAGAAAAACCAAAACCAAATCCTAAAAAGGATATTCCAATTCACCACAGAAATAGAAAATTAAAAACCACTCACTGTTAAATAGGTCACAGAACTTGTTGAACAGATATCACAGCAACCTAAGATAGCAAAAGCTGAAGCTTTAAGGTTAACAGAAAACCTTGAAGTCCAAGTCAAGGAGATTAAAGAGCTGACAAACGAAATCAAGTGCTTCCTCACCACATGATTGGTTATAGATTTACTGAGAAATCGGAAGTCTATAAAGAAGCACTTGAAGCAGTAGAAAGTATTGAACCACCAGTGATCGGATTCTCAAAACCAGAAGCCACAACAGGGACTAACCTTAATAAGTTAGTCAATCAAAACAATACCATTATCCAATTGCTAGTCAAAATAGCTGAAGATACTCAAAGAACAAAAGAAGAACTTGGTGAAGTAAAAACAAGTCTTACAACACTCCTTGGTCGAGGCAAAAACACAAAAGTACTTGAAGACGTTGTTAAAACGTTGGAGAATTGGAAGCCCGGAGAGACTAGTCAACCACTAGTTGAAAAGAAACCAAGCCCATTCTACGTTTTCGAAGATCCGTACAAGATACTCAAAAGGGAGAAGGAGAAATTTGCCAAGACCTCAAAATGAACAGATCAAAGTCTCTAGCAGTAAGGGCTAGTGAAAGCAGCATTACAAACCTAATCTCCAATCAAGAAGATCAGATCCGTGACTATCGACAGACTAGTCGCCTTAACCATCAACTCCAAATGAGGATCCCGAGATCCTTGAGAAGCAGAAGCTACAACAGGACCATAGAAAGTCAGATAGATCATGACCAAGAGTTGGAACTATCAAACAGAAGAAAGGCAAGCCTAGTACCCGCGGAAGTTTTGTATGAATCAAGAGGTTGGTCAGAATCAAGACCTCTACCAACACTATAGCGAAGAAAGGGTACTCATAACAGGAAAAGGTGACCAAAAGGACATAAATCTCATTAATGATGAGTCCTACAAAGCCCTCAAACAGTCAGGAATGCAACATATACACCTCGGTCTTGTTATGGTTAGAGTTCAAGCAATGCATAGACGAGAAGCAGGGACAATGGTCCTTGTTGCTTTAAGAGATACAAGATGGAACGATGACAGATCAATCATTGGTACCATGGAAATAGATATGAGCAAAGGAACACAGCTGGTATATATTGTCCCTGATATCATGACCAGCATTCAAGATTTCCGAAATCACTTTCAAATTGCAATTCAGACAAGGGGATATGAAGAATGAGTAGGAGGAGAGTCCAACCTGCTTATAACAAAGGCTTTAGTTGGGCGAATAACAAATACAAGCGTTACAGGATTCAGATACAATGTTCAAAATGTATCTGAATACCTTTTATCCAATGGAATTTGTGCAATCGCGGGTGATAGATGGACAACAGCTCAATTAGAAGGTTAGAGGTGGATCCTTAAGAAGAGTAAGGTTATGCAACCAAAAGTGCCTGGAAGAGTTAGTACTGGAACCCGCACGGACGGAACAGTCTCTCTAAGGTTCACGAACTATAGGACAGCACCAGCAGTTGAAGAACCTGTCTACAACAATAAAGGCATGGAGTGCGAAGAATTTGCTGCTGTTTTTACGGAATCTGAAAGGAGACATTTCCTTAACAATGGGATGTCCCCAGAGATTATCCGTAGGTATGAAGCTGAAAGTAAACAGAGATCAATACAGCAACAGCAAGAGGTGAAACAAAAGAAAAAAGAGGTTTGGGACACCCTCGGAGAACCATCTGGAAAATACGATTACATGGTAAAATACTCGTCACCACCAAGCTCAGAAATATCCATAGAAGACATAATCCCAACAGGCTGGGGAGAATATGATGCTGATGAAATAAAAAATATATGTGTTGGTCATTCAGAAGATGATGAAGAAGATATTTCACAATACGGAAGAAAGATGGCTGGCTATGATAACTCAAGCAATACCCAAAGTGAAGATGAAGATGTTGGGCGCATACGCGCAAAAGAAATCTACCCAAGTAAAACACTATGGAAAGATTATGATTGGGAAGATGAGATGATAGCTTTACATCATCATCTCAACACGGAAGGTGGTAGTATTAATAACGAATCCATAGCATCCATAGCGTCCTAACAAAACCAAAATTTGGTGCAAGGTGAGGATAATTCTGTTGCGTCCTATCAGTCTCAACTGATGCAAGGAACAGAACCCTCAGTGTCCTACCAAAATGAGGAATTGATGCAAGGTATGGAATCTCAAGATGAAGATTATATAGCTGGGTATTCTCAGGATCAATTTGAACCTGATAATACTCCTGAAAACTGGAAGCCTACACCTACACAATCCTACAACAGTGGTGAATGCTCGTTACCACAAGTTTTAAGGGAAAATTATGAGAAAAAATATGAGAATAAGAGAACCTTTGATTCTCCCTGTTTTGATGCAAATCGTGATCTAGTAACAAAAATCAAAGGAAGAAAGTACGGGAAGCCTAGGAGAAGCAAAAGGTGTAGTAACTGCTCAGGGAAGAATGGCTCTCATAGTATGTTCTGCAACCAGTATGAAGAAAGTGAGCCAGAAAGCACCCAAGCGGGTTACGTTCTTGGTGAAGAACCCAATTGGGATTATCCCTCGCTACAAAATTTTGTACAAGCAACTGAGAAACTTGGAGCAAAACAAGAAAGGGGTTACAGTAGTGTAACTTCTGGTTACAAACCACCCACTGAGCCATTAATGGGTCAGGTTGGTTATCCACCAGCCACTGGAACGGGACAGGTTCCAAGTTTTGATCTCAATGGGGTAAAGACTAAGTTATCAAAGGTTAAGAACGAAGATACCATTGGTTATGGTATGTGGAATCTCCCTACGCCAGGAGTAAACCAAGGTGTAATGCTGGTTCTACCAGTGGATGTAGGATTATATGAGGAAGTGATTGCAAGATGGGAATCTGTTACTCTTAATGTAATAGATAACCCACATATGGTATGGACATCAAGACAACAGAAGGTAAATTACATTGAAAATCTCCTCGGAGATACTGAAAAGAAAACCTTCATTCAATGGCGAATGGCGTTCCCTGAAGATTATCAGTCTCTCTGAAGGTGAATCGGCTGGAAGAACTAAAGAGTACATTGCTAATGCCCTCACAACCGGGCTTCCCGAAGAATGGGGATATGTATTCATGGAAGGAGATCGAATTCCTACAAAATCACCAAATGCAAATTGAAGGTCATCATTGCCATTAAATGATGAGCAGAAGAAGTGTAGCAAGCATGAGTTAGTAATAAACTCAGAAGTTGTAACACCCCAACATGGCGGAATCATGGGGTATCACTTAGAAAAGCACAGCACGACATGGGAATTATGTAGAGTCAAACTATATGCATTCATAGGATTGAAACAATCCATAAACTCACTCAAATGTATACAATAATCAATATCTATCAAAGATACACACTCAATCAATATTAAATGAAAATGTTTAAATGATAGTAGTTGATCCTAAGCATAACCCGTTAAAGGGAAATAAGGATCACGGATCCAGAAGTCCAAAGCTAGTCCAATCCTAGCAATGCAAGCACATAATCATCCATTTTGTCTCTGATTAACCTGATTACCTGAAAAGTGTACTAAAATACGTCAACATAAAGTTGGTGAGTTCGTAGGGACAAGTAATATGGAATAACCGTGTCGGATAACAACCGTTAACAATAAGTGAGGATTAGGAGAACTAATCACATCCAAGGATAACCTATAAGGTTTCACAATATCACAATTCAATACAAGTCAACATTCAATAATAACGATTCCATATAACGTTCAACAACGTTCCATAACAATCAATAACGATCAACAACGATGCGACTTACATAGTTAATAATTAACAATGCGCTAACGGTGCGACTTATATAATGAATAATGCGCTAACGGTGCGACTTACATCGTAAACAATGCGCTAACGGTGCGACTTACATCGTAAACAATGCGCTAACGGTGCGACTTACATCGTAAACAATGCGCTAACGGTGCGACTTACATCGTAAACAATGCGCTAACGGTGCGACTTACATCGTAAACAATGCGCTAACGGTGCGACTTATATAATGAATAATGCGCTAACGGTGCGACTTACATCGTAAACAATGCGCTAACGGTGCGACTTACATCGTAAACAATGCGCTAACGGTGCGACTTACATCGTAAACAATGCGCTAACGGTGCGACTTACATCGTAAACAATGCGCTAACGGTGCGACTTACATCGTAAACAATGCGCTAACGGTGCGACTTACATCGTAAACAATGCGCTAACGGTGCGACTTACATCGTAAACAATGCGCTAACGGTGCGACTTACATCGTAAACAATGCGCTAACGGTGCGACTTACATCGTAAACAATGCGCTAACGGTGCGACTTACATCGTAAACAATGCGCTAACGGTGCGACTTACATCGTAAACAATGCGCTAACGGTGCGACTTACATCGTAAACAATGCGCTAACGGTGCGACTTACATCGTAAACAATGCGCTAACGGTGCGACTTACATCGTAAACAATGCGCTAACGGTGCGACTTACATCGTAAACAATGCGCTAACGGTGCGACTTACATCGTAAACAATGCGCTAACGGTGCGACTTACATCGTAAACAATGCGCTAACGGTGCGACTTACATCGTAAACAATGCGCTAACGGTGCGACTTACATCGTAAACAATGCGCTAACGGTGCGACTTACATCGTAAACAATGCGCTAACGGTGCGACTTATATAATGAATAATGCGCTAACGGTGCGACTTACATCGTAAACAATGCGCTAACGGTGCGACTTACATCGTAAACAATGCGCTAACGGTGCGACTTACATCGTAAACAATGCGCTAACGGTGCGACTTACATCGTAAACAATGCGCTAACGGTGCGACTTACATCGTAAACAATGCGCTAACGGTGCGACTTACATCGTAAACAATGCGCTAACGGTGCGACTTACATCGTAAACAATGCGCTAACGGTGCGACTTACATCGTAAACAATGCGCTAACGGTGCGACTTACATCGTAAACAATGCGCTAACGGTGCGACTTACATCGTAAACAATGCGCTAACGGTGCGACTTACATCGTAAACAATGCGCTAACGGTGCGACTTACATCGTAAACAATGCGCTAACGGTGCGACTTACATCGTAAACAATGCGCTAACGGTGCGACTTACATCGTAAACAATGCGCTAACGGTGCGACTTACATCGTAAACAATGCGCTAACGGTGCGACTTACATCGTAAACAATGCGCTAACGGTGCGACTTACATCGTAAACAATGCGCTAACGGTGCGACTTACATCGTAAACAATGCGCTAACGGTGCGACTTACATCGTAAACAATGCGCTAACGGTGCGACTTACATCGTAAACAATGCGCTAACGGTGCGACTTACATCGTAAACAATGCGCTAACGGTGCGACTTACATCGTAAACAATGCGCTAACGGTGCGACTTACATCGTAAACAATGCGCTAACGGTGCGACTTACATCGTAAACAATGCGCTAACGGTGCGACTTACATCGTAAACAATGCGCTAACGGTGCGACTTACATCGTAAACAATGCGCTAACGGTGCGACTTATATAATGAATAATGCGCTAACGGTGCGACTTACATCGTAAACAATGCGCTAACGGTGCGACTTACATCGTAAACAATGCGCTAACGGTGCGACTTACATCGTAAACAATGCGCTAACGGTGCGACTTACATCGTAAACAATGCGCTAACGGTGCGACTTACATCGTAAACAATGCAAGCACATAATCATCCATTTTGTCTCTGATTAACCTGATTACCTGAAAAGTGTACTAAAATACGTCAACATAAAGTTGGTGAGTTCGTAGGGACAAGTAATATGGATAAATCATTTCATATAATATAAAGGTTGTGTCGGTTTTTGTCCTATTAATGGAATTATCATCTAACCACCGACACTGTTCCACCGACACTGTTCCACCGACACTGTTTCACCGACACTGTTCCACCGACACTGTTCCACCGACACTGTTCCACCGACACTGTTTCACCGCCACTGTTCCACCGACACTGTTGGAACCGTTCATTATACTTAAGGCTTCCATGACACTGTTCCACCGACACTGTTTCACCGACACTGTTCCACCGACACTGTTCCACCGACACTGTTCACCGACACTGTTCCACCGACACTGTTCCACCGACACTGTTTCACCGACACTGTTCCACCGACACTGTTACCGTACATTATACTGTTCTCATATACGTTTCCTATTAATGAAATTATCATCTAGCCACCGACACTGTTTCACCGACACTGTTCCACGACACTGTTCCACCGACACTGTTACGACACTGTTCACCGACACTGTTCCACCGACACTGTTCCACCGACACTGTTCACCGACACTGTTCCACCGACACTTTTGGAACCGTTCCTATTAATGAAATTATCATCTAACCACCGACACTGTTTCCACCGACACTGTTCACCGACACTGTTCCACCGACACTGTTCCACCGACACTGTTCACCGACACTGTTCCACCGACACTGTTACACCGACACTGTTCCACGACACTGTTCACCGACACTGTTACCGACACTGTTCCACCGACACTGTTTCACCGTCACTGTTCTACCGACACTGTTCCACCGACACTGTTTCACCGTCACTGTTCCACCGACACTGTTGGAACCGTTCATTATACTTAAGGCTTCTCATATACGTTTCTCCTGACATGTTCCACCGACACTGTTTCCACCGACACTGTTCCACCGACACTGTTTCACCGACACTGTTCCACCGACACTGTTGTAACCGTACATTATACTTAAGGTTTCGTATATACATTTTTCCTGTTACCATAGTTACTCAATTCCTATTAATGGAATTATCATCTAGCCACCGACACTGTTTCACCGACACTGTTTCACCGACACTGTTCCACCGACACTGTTGGAACCGTACATTATACTTAAGGTTTTACCGACACTGTTCCAGCGACACTGTTCCACCGACACTGCCACCGACACTGTTTCACCGACACTGTTCCACGACACTGTTCCACCGACACTGCCACCGACACTGTTCCACCGACACTGTTCCACCGACACTGTTCCACCGACACTGTCCACCGACACTGTTTCACCGACACTGTTCCAGCGACACTGTGCCACCGACACTGTGCCACCGACACTGTTTCACCGACACTGTTCCACGACACTGTTTAAACCGACACTGTTCCATCGACACTGTTGGAACCGACACTGTTCCACCGACACTGTTCCACCGACACTGTTTCACCGTCACTGTTCCACCGACACTGTTCCACCGACACTGTTTCACCGACACTGTTCCACCGACACTGTTGGAACCGTTCATTATACTTAAGGCTTCTCATATACGTTTCTTCCTGTTAGCATAGTTACTCAATACTGTTTCACCGACACTGTTCCACCGACACTGTTTCACCGTCACTGTTCCACCGACACTGTTCCACCGACACTGTTTCACCGTCACTGTTCCACCGACACTGTTGGAACCGTTCATTATACTTAAGGCTTCTCATATACGTTTCTTCCTGTTCCACCGACACTGTTTCACCGACACTGTTCCACCGACACTGTTTCACCGTCACTGTTCTACCGACACTGTTCCACCGACACTGTTTCACCGTCACTGTTCCACCGACACTGTTGGAACCGTTCATTATACTTAAGGCTTCTCATATACGTTTCTTCCTGTTACATTTCCACCAACACTGTTCCACCGACACTGTTTCACCGACACTGTTCCACCGACACTGTTGTAACCGTACATTATACTTAAGGTTTCACCGACACTGTTCCACCGACACTGTTTCACCGTCACTGTTCCACCGACACTGTTGGAACCGTTCATTATACTTAAGGCTTCTCATATACGTTTCTTCCTGTTAGCATAGTTACCGACACTATTTCACCGACACTGTTCTACCGACACTGTTGGAACCGTACATTATACTTAAGGTTTCGTATACACTGTTCCACCGACACTGTTCCACCGACATCGTTCCACCGACACTGTTCCACCGACACTGTTCCACCGACACTGTTTCACCGACACTGTTCCACCGACACTGTTGTAACCGTACATTATACTTAAGGTTTCGTATATATGTTTTT
This sequence comes from Erigeron breviscapus, assembly GCA_034093135.1. NCBI lineage: Eukaryota > Viridiplantae > Streptophyta > Magnoliopsida > Asterales > Asteraceae > Erigeron > Erigeron breviscapus. Next base: position 99,773,415 of record CM067172.1, on the reverse strand, counting down.
CCTGTTACCATAGTTCACGACACTTTCCACCGACACTGTTCCACCGACACTGTTTCACCGACACTGTTCCACCGACACTGTTGTAACCGTACATTATACTTAAGGTTTCGTATATACTGTTACCATAGTTACTCAATTATCATCTATCACACTGTTCCACCGACACTGTTCCACCGACACTGTTCCACCGACACTGTTCCACCGACACTGTTTCACCGTCACTGTTCTACCGACACTGTTCCACCGACACTGTTTCACCGTCACTGTTCCACCGACACTGTTGGAACCGTTCATTATACTTAAGGCTTCTCATATACGTTTCTTCCTGTTACACTGTTCCACCGACACTGTTTCACCGACACTGTTCCACCGACACTGTTGGAACCGTACATTATACTAGCCACCGACACTGTTCCACCGACACTGTTTCACCGTCACTGTTCCACCGACACTGTTAGAACCGTTCATTATACTTAAGGCTTTCACTATATTTCCACCGACATGTTCCACCGACACTGTTCCACCGACACTGTTCCACCGACACTGTTCTACCGACACTGTTTCACCGACACTGTTCCACCGACACTGTTTCACCGACACTGTTCCACCGACACTGTTGTAACCGTACATTATACTTAAGGTTTCGTATATACTTTTTTCCTGTTACCATAGTTACTCAAATATCATCTATTCCACCGACACTGTTCCACCGACACTGTTCCACCGACACTGTTCCACCGACACTGTTCCACCGACACTGTTCCACCGACACTGTTCCACCGACACTGTTCCACCGACACTAGTTCACCGACATGTTCACCACAGTCAAACGGTAAAAATCATGAATGTTACATTCTTCCCCCGTTAAAGAATTTCGTCCCGAAATTCAACAATCACTAATTACTAAACAAGTGTGGGTATTTAGACTTCATGTGGTCCTCACGTTCCCAAGTAAACTCGGGTCCACGTCTAGCTTGCCATCTCACTTTGACAATCGTATATCGGGTATTCTTTAGTTTTCTAGTTTGTCGATCTAGGATTTCTATTGGTTCTTCCACGAATTTCAACGTTTTATCAACACGGATTTCTTCGAGGGGCACATGAAGTGTTGGATCGGCCAAACACTTTCTAAGATTACAAACATGGAAAACATTATGAACTCCACTCAGGTTTTGAGGAAGTTCTAATCGATAAGCTACCGGACCAATACGATCCAAGATCTTGAACGGGCCAATGTACCGTGGTCCCAACTTGCCACGTTTCACAAAACGAACCACACCTTTCCACGGGGATACTTTCAATAAAACATAATCACCAACTTCAAATTCGAGGGGTCGTCGTCTAACATTAGCATATTTCAATTGTCGTTCTCGGGCCACTCTTAACTTTTCTTTGATGAAGTTTTCCGGTCTAGTTGCCAATTCTTGTGCTTCAATAATGGAGTCACGAACACTCCTTAACACGGTAAAGCTCATGGCTTTAACTCTTCTTGGTTTTATACGTTCTTTTCGACTTAAGGCATCGGCTACCACATTTGCTTTACCCGGGTGATACCGGATAACACAATCATAATCACTTAACAGTTCAAGCCATCTTCTTTGCCTCATGTTCAGATCGCTTTGATTGAAGATATGTTGAAGGCTTTTGTGATCGGTATAGATCACGCTCTTGGTGCCATACAAGTAATGCCTCCAACATTTCAAAGCAAATACCACTGCTCCCAATTCTAAGTCATGAGTCGGATAATTCTTCTCATGCACCTTCAATTGTCTGGATGCATATGCTATCACCTTATCCCGTTGCATTAAGACACAACCCAATCCTTGCCCGGATGCATCACAATATACAACAAAATCATCGGCTCCATTGGGCAAGCTCAAGATGGGTGCATCACACAATTTGTCTTTCAACAATTGGAATGCTTGTTCTTGCTTTTCACCCCAATCAAACCTTCTTTCCCGTTGAGTCAACAGAGTCAAAGGTTGGGCGATTTTTGAAAAGCCTTCAATAAATCGTCTATAGTAACCCGCCAAACCAAGAAATTGGCGAATTTCGGTCGGTGTTTCGGGTCGTCTCCAATTCTTTACTGCTTCAACCTTACTTGGGTCCACATGAATTCCTTCTTTGCTCACTACGTGACCAAGAAAGTGGACCTCTTCAAGCCAAAATTCACATTTGGAGAACTTGGCATAAAGCTTTTCTTTCCGGAGTATCTCTAAGACTTGTTTCAAATGTTCCAAATGATCTTCTTTTGTCTTAGAATAGATAAGAATGTCATCGATGAAAACAATGACAAATTGGTCCAAGTAGGGTTGACACACTCGGTTCATCAAATCCATGAACACAGCTGGTGCATTAGTCAATCCAAAAGGCATCACCGTAAATTCAAAATGTCCATATCTCGTTCGAAAGGCGGTTTTTGGAATGTCGTCTTCATGAACACGTAATTGATGATAACCCGACCTCAAATCAATTTTGGAAAAGAAACGAGCACCTTGGAGTTGGTCGAATAAATCGTCAATCCTAGGAAGAGGATAACGATTCTTTACCGTTAGTTTGTTCAATTCTCTATAATCGATACACATTCGGAATGTGCCATCTTTCTTTTTAACGAACAAAACCGGTGCGCCCCAAGGCGATTGACTAGGGCGAATGAAACCCTTGTCTTGAAGCTCTTTGAGTTGGGCGGCCAACTCTTGTAATTCGGTCATGGCTAAGCGATAAGGTGCTTTGGCCACGGGAGAAGCGTTAGGAATAAGTTCAATACGGAAGTCAAGTTCACGAGATGGAGGTAAACCCGGTAGGTCATCCGGAAATACATCCGCAAAGTCTTTAACTACGGGCACGGTTTTCAATTCAATCTTTGTGATTTTAACACTATATACATTCCCATCCCATAGTTCGGTCGTTTCGCCTTGAACCACTAATTCTTCCCTATTTTCTAACGGAATCCTCACAGTTCGACTACCACAATCAATTACCGCGTTCATGGCCGATAACCAATCCATACCCACAATCACGTCAAAACTACCAATATCAAAAGGCATTAAGTCAATGTAAAATGGGTGATCACATAAATCTAACACACAATCACGAACAACTTGACTAATCCTAGACAATCCACCATTTACCATTTCAAGTTCAAAACAATAGGACAACGGGCTAGGTTTAGCATCGATCAACGGAATAAAATCATTGGAAATGAGACTATAATCGGCTCCAGAATCAAATAACACAGTAGCATATTGGTGATTGAGGAGAAAGGTACCTGCTACGACATTAGGATCACCACGAGCCTCGGCCGCATTCACGGCAAAAGCTCTTCCACGGGGGGCCAAATGTTGGCGAGGAGCTTGAGGAGGTTGTTGTTGTTGTCCTTGGTTTCCTCGGTTTTGATTCGGACCGGCAATTTGCAACTGGTTAGGATGCACGGTCACTTGGACTTGTTGGCCAATAAGATTTGGGCACCGGTTGCGGTAGTGGTCTTGGCTACCACATTCATAACAAGAACCCGGGGCCATCGGGGGACGCATAGTATTAATGGGAGCAACATTTAAAGGACCATTCCGGGGGTTAGTTGGACAAAATCTTGAGGTGTGTCCCTGTTGGTTACAATGAAAACAAGCATCACACCTCATGGTAGGCCAATGATAGCGATTACACCTAGGGCATAAAGGACTACCCCCTGTGTAACCAACCCGTTGAGGACCCTTTGTTGGTATTACCGCTGCAAAAACCTTTCCACCACGACCATGGCGCTTATTATCACGCCGATCATCTTTCTTGGTGCCGCTTGACTCGGCAACATCCTTCCTTTTATTGTCATTCTTGTTATCGTTCTTATTTAACTTACCACCTCTAATGAGTTCCAAGGTTATACTAGCGGTACGGGTGGTTGCCTCTTTGTAAGTCAAAGGCATGGTGGGGTGAGAGACAAGCACTCTCACTTCATGTGGCAATCCCGCAACATACTTCTCAATCTTAACCTCTTGGGGTCTCACATAATGAGGAATGAGTCTAGAGAGTTGGCCAAAACGGCGTGTGTAACTCTCGTAGTCTCCTCCCTTCATGGCAAGTTTAGAAAATTCCACTTGCAATTTCCTCAGTTCATGGGCCGGGCAATACTTAGTAGTTATCATATTCTTGAACTCTCCCCATAAAAGATTATTAGCCGCATCGATCCCCAATTCATCAACTTCTTCGTTCCACCACTCAAGAGCCCCACCTTTCAACATACCGGAAGCATAAGTGATTCTTTGGTGGAAGGCACAACCACTTCGAGCAATGATAGATTCAATGCTCTCTAACCATTCCAAGCAACCCGTAGCACCACTTACTCCATTAAATTCCGGGGCTCCACAAAGTTTGAAGTCTTTAAACAAGCATCCTGGTTGACGAACATCATAATCCGGTCTAGGTAAAACTTCTCCTACACCTACACCGTTTACATTTACGTTTTCTTGTTCATTTTGTACGGGAACCGCTTCATCTTCTGGTTCTTCTTGTCCGTTTACATTTCTCATGGCCGTTTGAATTCGAGCCACAAGATCCGGCATGAGATCATTTAAAGCTTGTGTGACAACCTCGGCGGTTATCGGGGGATTAGGATTACCCCGACCACCTCTGCCACCACGACCTCCACGGTTATCTCTTCCTCCACGACCACCTCTACCACTACGTCCACCTACAATTTCTTCTTGAGCTATCGGCTCCTCTTGCTCATTTTGACGCCTATAGTTAGTGTTAGCTCTTCTTGTTCTAACCATCTTTCCTGAACACACGTATTATATTAACAAGTTAAGTCTCACAATTCACACCCGAATATCAAAATTTACCTTCAAGTAATACACCTAACATGATATATCATTTACATGATAATCAAAGCGACATTAAACCACAAGTAATCATATCAATAATCAACAAATAAACAATTAACATTTCGGTCCATATCATAACAAGTGAATCAACCAACAAATACGATGCACATACACTTCTTATAATTCTACTTTAAAGGAATTATCGATGTTTATATATATATAGGGTCAAGTCATAACAAGGTGGGTAAAGTATAGTCCGGATCTTAACTTCAACATTCGACACATTAAAAGTGTTTGTATACAGGGTGTACCATCGGCTAACCCTCCACCTAACCAACACTCATTAAGCATACCGGGTTAACTACTATACTTTATCCACAAGGCGCAATCCACGAGATCATTTTACTGGGGGGACAAATAATAAATACTTCCAAGATTCCACATATCAACGTTTATCACAATAATTCCACAATTCACGGTGTATCCCGACACTATCATATATGTCCATCAAGTTGTGGTAATGACTTATCTTTAAATGGGTAATGCATTTGATGTGAATCAAAAGTTTATGTATGAAGACTCATGCAAATCTTCATAACATAATGTTTAATAAAATTTATTTTTATAGTCTTAGTAACACAAGAGAGCTCGGTAGCTCCATTTGAACGCACAAAGAAGCGCAAAGGCAAAGGTTTGCGAAGGACGCAATTAAAAACCCGCCCTTTTTGGAGGCTAGCGCACTCCGACTTATACCTCTCTTAGAGTTTGTTCAAATGGGTGAGCCGGTGTATCTCAAGGTTGTAAGACTCCAATTTTAATTAAAGAAATTTCTATTTCGATAGTTCTTAGTCAACTTTATTCTTTTCTATGAGTAACCTACGAACTCAGTTTAAACCATTTTTATGCATCATACAGTTCACGTTGCACACAAAATTTCCTATCATGCATGCTAATATGAAATGTGGGTGTAATGGCTATAGACTAGGTCAATCCACCTAGCTCTCTACAACCACGGCTCTGATACCATTCTGTAACACCCCAACATGGCGGAATCATGGGGTATCACTTAGAAAAGCACAGCACGACATGGGAATTATGTAGAGTCAAACTATATGCATTCATAGGATTGAAACAATCCATAAACTCACTCAAATGTATACAATAATCAATATCTATCAAAGATACACACTCAATCAATATTAAATGAAAATGTTTAAATGATAGTAGTTGATCCTAAGCATAACCCGTTAAAGGGAAATAAGGATCACGGATCCAGAAGTCCAAAGCTAGTCCAATCCTAGCAATGCAAGCACATAATCATCCATTTTGTCTCTGATTAACCTGATTACCTGAAAAGTGTACTAAAATACGTCAACATAAAGTTGGTGAGTTCGTAGGGACAAGTAATATGGGATAACCGTGTCGGATAACAACCGTTAACAATAAGTGAGGATTAGGAGAACTAATCACATCCAAGGATAACCTATAAGGTTTCACATTATCACAATTCAATACAAGTCAACATTCAATAATAACGATTCCATATAACGTTCAACAACGTTCCATAACAATCAATAACGATCAACAACGATGCGGCTTACATAGTTAATAATTAACAATGCGCTAACGGTGCGACTTACATCGTAAACAATGCGCTAACGGTGCGACTTACATCGTAAACAATGCGCTAACGGTGCGACTTACATCGTAAACAATGCGCTAACGGTGCGACTTACATCGTAAACAATGCGCTAACGGTGCGACTTACATCGTAAACAATGCGCTAACGGTGCGACTTACATCGTAAACAATGCGCTAAGGCAAAGGTTTGCGAAGGACGCAATTAAAAACCCGCCCTTTTTGGAGGCTAGCGCACTCCGACTTATACCTCTCTTAGAGTTTGTTCAAATGGGTGAGCCGGTGTATCTCAAGGTTGTAAGACTCCAATTTTAATTAAAGAAATTTCTATTTCGATAGTTCTTAGTCAACTTTATTCTTTTCTATGAGTAACCTACGAACTCAGTTTAAACCATTTTTATGCATCATACAGTTCACGTTGCACACAAAATTTCCTATCATGCATGCTAATATGAAATGTGGGTGTAATGGCTATAGACTAGGTCAATCCACCTAGCTCTCTACAACCACGGCTCTGATACCATTCTGTAACACCCCAACATGGCGGAATCATGGGGTATCACTTAGAAAAGCACAGCACGACATGGGAATTATGTAGAGTCAAACTATATGCATTCATAGGATTGAAACAATCCATAAACTCACTCAAATGTATACAATAATCAATATCTATCAAAGATACACACTCAATCAATATTAAATGAAAATGTTTAAATGATAGTAGTTGATCCTAAGCATAACCCGTTAAAGGGAAATAAGGATCACGGATCCAGAAGTCCAAAGCTAGTCCAATCCTAGCAATGCAAGCACATAATCATCCATTTTGTCTCTGATTAACCTGATTACCTGAAAAGTGTACTAAAATACGTCAACATAAAGTTGGTGAGTTCGTAGGGACAAGTAATATGGGATAACCGTGTCGGATAACAACCGTTAACAATAAGTGAGGATTAGGAGAACTAATCACATCCAAGGATAACCTATAAGGTTTCACATTATCACAATTCAATACAAGTCAACATTCAATAATAACGATTCCATATAACGTTCAACAACGTTCCATAACAATCAATAACGATCAACAACGATGCGGCTTACATAGTTAATAATTAACAATGCGCTAACGGTGCGACTTATATAATGAATAATGCGCTAACGGTGCGACTTACATCGTAAACAATGCGCTAACGGTGCGACTTATATAATGAATAATGCGCTAACGGTGCGACTTATATAATGAATAATGCGCTAACGGTGCGACTTATATAATGAATAATGCGCTAACGGTGCGACTTATATAATGAATAATGCGCTAACGGTGCGACTTACATCGTAAACAATGCGCTAACGGTGCGACTTATATAATGAATAATGCGCTAACGGTGCGACTTACATCGTAAACAATGCGCTAACGGTGCGACTTATATAATGAATAATGCGCTAACGGTGCGACTTATATAATGAATAATGCGCTAACGGTGCGACTTACATCGTAAACAATGCGCTAACGGTGCGACTTACATCGTAAACAATGCGCTAACGGTGCGACTTACATCGTAAACAATGCGCTAACGGTGCGACTTATATAATGAATAATGCGCTAACGGTGCGACTTATATAATGAATAATGCGCTAACGGTGCGACTTATATAATGAATAATGCGCTAACGGTGCGACTTACATCGTAAACAATGCGCTAACGGTGCGACTTATATAATGAATAATGCGCTAACGGTGCGACTTACATCGTAAACAATGCGCTAACGGTGCGACTTATATAATGAATAATGCGCTAACGGTGCGACTTACATCGTAAACAATGCGCTAACGGTGCGACTTACATCGTAAACAATGCGCTAACGGTGCGACTTACATCGTAAACAATGCGCTAACGGTGCGACTTATATAATGAATAATGCGCTAACGGTGCGACTTACATCGTAAACAATGCGCTAACGGTGCGACTTACATCGTAAACAATGCGCTAACGGTGCGACTTACATCGTAAACAATGCGCTAACGGTGCGACTTATATAATGAATAATGCGCTAACGGTGCGACTTACATCGTAAACAATGCGCTAACGGTGCGACTTATATAATGAATAATGCGCTAACGGTGCGACTTACATCGTAAACAATGCGCTAACGGTGCGACTTACATCGTAAACAATGCGCTAACGGTGCGACTTACATCGTAAACAATGCGCTAACGGTGCGACTTATATAATGAATAATGCGCTAACGGTGCGACTTACATCGTAAACAATGCGCTAACGGTGCGACTTACATCGTAAACAATGCGCTAACGGTGCGACTTACATCGTAAACAATGCGCTAACGGTGCGACTTATATAATGAATAATGCGCTAACGGTGCGACTTACATCGTAAACAATGCGCTAACGGTGCGACTTATATAATGAATAATGCGCTAACGGTGCGACTTACATCGTAAACAATGCGCTAACGGTGCGACTTATATAATGAATAATGCGCTAACGGTGCGACTTACATCGTAAACAATGCGCTAACGGTGCGACTTACATCGTAAACAATGCGCTAACGGTGCGACTTACATCGTAAACAATGCGCTAACGGTGCGACTTACATCGTAAACAATGCGCTAACGGTGCGACTTACATCGTAAACAATGCGCTAACGGTGCGACTTACATCGTAAACAATGCGCTAACGGTGCGACTTATATAATGAATAATGCGCTAACGGTGCGACTTACATCGTAAACAATGCGCTAACGGTGCGACTTATATAATGAATAATGCGCTAACGGTGCGACTTACATCGTAAACAATGCGCTAACGGTGCGACTTATATAATGAATAATGCGCTAACGGTGCGACTTACATCGTAAACAATGCGCTAACGGTGCGACTTACATCGTAAACAATGCGCTAACGGTGCGACTTATATAATGAATAATGCGCTAACGGTGCGACTTATATAATGAATAATGCGCTAACGGTGCGACTTACATCGTAAACAATGCGCTAACGGTGCGACTTACATCGTAAACAATGCGCTAACGGTGCGACTTATATAATGAATAATGCGCTAACGGTGCGACTTACATCGTAAACAATGCGCTAACGGTGCGACTTATATAATGAATAATGCGCTAACGGTGCGACTTATATAATGAATAATGCGCTAACGGTGCGACTTATATAATGAATAATGCGCTAACGGTGCGACTTACATCGTAAACAATGCGCTAACGGTGCGACTTATATAATGAATAATGCGCTAACGGTGCGACTTACATCGTAAACAATGCGCTAACGGTGCGACTTACATCGTAAACAATGCGCTAACGGTGCGACTTATATAATGAATAATGCGCTAACGGTGCGACTTATATAATGAATAATGCGCTAACGGTGCGACTTATATAATGAATAATGCGCTAACGGTGCGACTTATATAATGAATAATGCGCTAACGGTGCGACTTATATAATGAATAATGCGCTAACGGTGCGACTTACATCGTAAACAATGCGCTAACGGTGCGACTTATATAATGAATAATGCGCTAACGGTGCGACTTACATCGTAAACAATGCGCTAACGGTGCGACTTATATAATGAATAATGCGCTAACGGTGCGACTTATATAATGAATAATGCGCTAACGGTGCGACTTACATCGTAAACAATGCGCTAACGGTGCGACTTACATCGTAAACAATGCGCTAACGGTGCGACTTATATAATGAATAATGCGCTAACGGTGCGACTTACATCGTAAACAATGCGCTAACGGTGCGACTTACATCGTAAACAATGCGCTAACGGTGCGACTTACATCGTAAACAATGCGCTAACGGTGCGACTTACATCGTAAACAATGCGCTAACGGTGCGACTTATATAATGAATAATGCGCTAACGGTGCGACTTATATAATGAATAATGCGCTAACGGTGCGACTTATATAATGAATAATGCGCTAACGGTGCGACTTATATAATGAATAATGCGCTAACGGTGCGACTTATATAATGAATAATGCGCTAACGGTGCGACTTATATAATGAATAATGCGCTAACGGTGCGACTTATATAATGAATAATGCGCTAACGGTGCGACTTATATAATGAATAATGCGCTAACGGTGCGACTTATATAATGAATAATGCGCTAACGGTGCGACTTATATAATGAATAATGCGCTAACGGTGCGACTTACATCGTAAACAATGCGCTAACGGTGCGACTTATATAATGAATAATGCGCTAACGGTGCGACTTACATCGTAAACAATGCGCTAACGGTGCGACTTATATAATGAATAATGCGCTAACGGTGCGACTTATATAATGAATAATGCGCTAACGGTGCGACTTAAATAAGGAATTTTCAGCATGTTTCCAGCTTTGCGTTATCTACTTGACAACGACTTTGGGAAGTCAGGAAGACCAGATACAACAAAACTTAGTTCTAGACATTTGTTGGGCACTCAAAGGCCTTTTCAAAAATGTAAGGTTTGACTCTTGAAGAGCTTTAATAAAAGAGTTATGATTTTTACAAAAACAAACCTGTAGCCTCGTCAGAAATTAGACCAGTTCTGAAAATCGTCGTTTTTGGCACTCTTCTGAGCAAAACCAGAAGAAACTTCGTTCTTATCAAATTTTACTGACACTTGGACCTTTCCAAAAATATAAGATTCGTCTCCTAATTCGTCCAGATGAATCTTCTATGATGTTTGCAAGATGACTGAAAATTTCAGTCCTATAGAGTCTTTAAATTCAACTTGAAACTTCAAGTGATGAACCCAAGACTTTATGGACTTGATTGTTTTGTGTTATGAATGTGAAAGAGAGAGAAAAGAGCAGAGATGAATGATAGAATGATCATCAAATGCTTGCTTATATAGCCCAAGAGTTGCAACTAAGTGCCAAGAATACACACCTTGGCCATGAGGTGTTCATCATGTGTTTACAACTCATCCTTGAGTGTAATGGCTGAAACTTTGGCCTTAAAACAAACTAGAATTCAGTAGGAACATGTTCATTGCATGATTACAAGCTATAATCCAAGTCTTGGTTAGTTTGTGTGGGGTTTATGTCAAGAACACAAGCTTGACTTGACTTATTGACTTTGGTTGACTCTAAACTTTGATTCTTGATTATTATTTGTGTAATTAAATGTAGTAACTAGTCTATATAAGTATAATTACTTTTATCTATGTGGTTATAAATCAATTACATGTATTTATATATTTATTAGTTATCTAGTTCAAGTACACAATTGCATATTTATTTTACTAGTATGTACAATATATCTAACTAGTTAATTGATTCCGAAATTAATAACAAAAATACTCACGAGCGTACAACTTTTATAAATTATTATAAATCCATAATATGGATAAATCATTTCATATAATATAAAGGTTGTGTCGGTTTTTGTCCTATTAATGGAATTATCATCTAACCACCGACACTGTTCCACCGACACTGTTCCACCGACACTGTTTCACCGACACTGTTCCACCGACACTGTTCCACCGACACTGTTCCACCGACACTGTTCCACCGACACTGTTTCACCGACACTGTTCCACCGACACTGTTGTAACCGTACATTATACTTAAGGTTTCGTATATACTTTTTCCATAGTTACTCACATTATCATCTACACACTGTTTCACCGACACTGTTCCACCGACACTGTTCCACCGACACTGTTCACCGTCACTGTTCCACCGACACTGTACCACCGACACTGTTCCACCGACACTGTTCCACCGACACTGTTCCACCGACACTGTTGTAACCGTACATTATACTTAAGGTTTCGTATATACGTTTTTCCTGTTACCATAGTTACTCAATTATCCACCCATAAAGTATGTCGGCTTTGTTCCTATTAATGGAATTATCATCTAGCCACCGACACTGTTTCACCGACACTGTTCCGCGACACTGTTCCACCGACACTGTTCCACCGACACTGTTCCACCGACACTGTTTCACCGTCACTGTTCTACCGACACTGTTCCACCGACACTGTTTCACCGTCACTGTTCCACCGACACTGTTGGAACCGTTCATTATACTTAAAGCTTCTATACACTGTTCCACGACACTGGTTCACCGACACTGTTCCACCGACACTGTTCCACCGACACTGTTTCACCGACACTGTTCCACCGACACTGTTCCACCGACACTTTCCACCGACACTGTTCCACCGACACTGTTTCACCGACACTGTTCCACCGACACTGTTGGAACCGACACTTAAGGTTTCCACCGACATTGTTCCACCGACACTGTTCCACCGACATTGTTCCACCGACACTGTTCCTATTAATAGAATTATCATCTAGCCACCGACACTGTTTCACCGACACTGTTCCATCGACACTGTTCCACCGACACTGTTAACCGACACTGTTAACCATACTGTTTCCGTATATACTGTTCCACCGACACTGTTGGAACCGTACATTATACTTAAGGTTCCACCGACACTGTTTCCACCGACACTGTTCCACCGACACTGTTTCACCGACACTGTTCCACCGACACTGTTGTAACCGTACATTATACTTAAGGTTTCGTATATACTGTTCCACCGACACTGTTCCACCGACACTGTTTCACCGTCACTGTTCCACCGAAATTAATAACAAAATACTCACGAGCGTACAACTTTTATAAATTATTATAAATCCATAATATGGATAAATCATTTCATATAATATAAAGGTTGTGTCGGTTTTTGTCCTATTAATGGAATTATCATCTAACCACCGACACTGTTCCACCGACACTGTTGTAACCGTACATTATACTTAAGGTTTCGTATATACGTTTTTCCTGTTACCATAGTTACTCAATTATCATCTATTATATAATTTCCATAACATGTACTGGGCCAATTTCATAGTCTGCTAATATGGCCCTAATTCTAGAAGTTCAAATATGACATTATAATTGGCCCAATTTACAGATAAATGTACACAATTATGTCCAAATTTCCGTTTATTGAAATAGTTAATCAAATTACATGCACAGTCAAACGGTAAAAATCATGAATGTTACAGAAGTAGCCATAGAGAATGAGGGATGCTCTTACTGCGGATTAAAAACTGCAAAAAGGGTCAAAAGTAACTGTACAAAGTGCTTACTAACAGCATGTAAGTTATGCTCAAAGTATTACTTACAGCTAGAAGTAACCCCAGACCCACCAGAAGAAAAGATTTATCACAGTAAAGATGAGCTCCTTAATGAATTGCTCAGATATTGTATACATCTTTCAAATGAAAATGAAAGGCTTAATAAGCAGATGGAAAAGAGCCTAGCTTGAACAAGATGCAGAGGACCTTAAAGGAAAAGGTGTCTTTAAGGAAAATGAGAAAGAAGAGCTGGTAAAAGAATGGGAGGACCTGGTTAAAAGGCAAAATCAACCACTCAAAGATGTAGGAGAAGGTTCCAGCAGATTAAAAAAGAACACAGGATTGCTTGATCCTAATAACGAAAAGGATAAGGTAGTCTTGAAAAGAAGAGGGCTGATGTAACACCCCAACTTGGCGGAATCATGGGATATCACAAGAAAAGTATGACATGGAAATTAAATAGAGACGATGCTACATGCAAATAAGGATTGGGCAATCCATGAATATATGATTACAAGTACAACAATTGGATCACAAAATGCATAAGAAGCACATAACCATCAAATGTTACAAAAGAACAATCCAAAATGATGGCCAATAATCCTAAGCATAACCTGTAAAGGGATCAATGAATCACGGATCCAATAGTCAAGCCTGAATCCTAGCAAAGTCATGCAATCATCCATTTCGTCCTTGATTAATTTGATTACCTGAAAAGTGTACTAAAACGGGTCAACATAAAGTTGGTGAGTTCGTAGGTTTAAACGTTAAAATCATAGTGTCGGGATAACAACCGTTAAGGGTTTTCAAGGATGAGGACACTTACATCATCATCCATACGTTCACAATTTGTCATAACAACGTTACGTTACAACTAAACGTTCATACACAATGTACACGTTAAACAATATCGTTAATAACAACGTTATCCCACAAATGTGGACTTACTCGTTATGCCATTACCATGGACTTTACGTTATGCCACTAATCGTGGACTTACTCGTTATGCCATTACCATGGACTTTACGTTATGCCACTAATCGTGGACTTACTCGTTATGCCATTACCATGGACTTTACGTTATGCCACTAATCGTGGACTTACTCGTTATGCCATCAACATGGACTTTACGTTATGCCACTAATCGTGGACTTACTCGTTATGCCATTACCATGGACTTTACGTTATGCCACTAATCGTGGACTTACTCGTTATGCCATACAACATGGACTTTACGTTATGCCACTAATCGTGGACTTACTCGTTATGCCATCAACATGGACTTTACGTTATGCCACTAATCGTGGACTTACTCGTTATGCCATTACCATGGACTTTACGTTATGCCACTAATCGTGGACTTACTCGTTATGCCATCAACATGGACTTTACGTTATGCCACTAATCGTGGACTTACTCGTTATGCCATTAACATGGACTTTACGTTATGCCACTAATCGTGGACTTACTCGTTATGCCATTACCATGGACTTTACGTTATGCCACTAATCGTGGACTTACTCGTTATGCCATCAACATGGACTTTACGTTATGCCACTAATCGTGGACTTACTCGTTATGCCATTACCATGGACTTTACGTTATGCCACTAATCGTGGACTTACTCGTTATGCCATCAACATGGACTTTACGTTATGCCACTAATCGTGGACTTACTCGTTATGCCATTAACATGGACTTTACGTTATGCCACTAATCGTGGACTTACTCGTTATGCCATTACCATGGACTTTACGTTATGCCACTAATCGTGGACTTACTCGTTATGCCATCAACATGGACTTTACGTTATGCCACTAATCGTGGACTTACTCGTTATGCCATTACCATGGACTTTACGTTATGCCACTAATCGTGGACTTACTCGTTATGCCATCAACATGGACTTTACGTTATGCCACTAATCGTGGACTTACTCGTTATGCCATTACCATGGACTTTACGTTATGCCACTAATCGTGGACTTACTCGTTATGCCATCAACATGGACTTTACGTTATGCCACTAATCGTGGACTTACTCGTTATGCCATCAACATGGACTTTACGTTATGCCACTAATCGTGGACTTACTCGTTATGCCATTACCATGGACTTTACGTTATGCCACTAATCGTGGACTTACTCGTTATGCCATCAACATGGACTTTACGTTATGCCACTAATCGTGGACTTACTCGTTATGCCATTAACATGGACTTTACGTTATGCCACTAATCGTGGACTTACTCGTTATGCCATTACCATGGACTTTACGTTATGCCACTAATCGTGGACTTACTCGTTATGCCATCAACATGGACTTTACGTTATGCCACTAATCGTGGACTTACTCGTTATGCCATTACCATGGACTTTACGTTATGCCACTAATCGTGGACTTACTCGTTATGCCATCAACATGGACTTTACGTTATGCCACTAATCGTGGACATTTATCTGTAAATTGGGCCAATTAAAATGTCATATTTGAATTTCTAGAATTAAGCCCATGTTGCAAGACCATGATGTTGGCCCATATGTGATAAGGAAAATATATTATAAGACGATAATTGAGTAACTATGCTAACAAGAAGAAACGTATATGAGAAGCCTTAAGTATAATGAACGGTTCCAACAGTGTCGGTGGAACAGTGACGGTGAAACAGTGTCGGTGGAACAGTGTCGGTGGAACGTATATACGAAACCTTAAGTATAATGTACGGTTCCAACAGTGTCGGTGGAACAGTGTCGGTGAAACAGTGTCGGTGGAACAGTGTCGGTGGAACAGTGTCGGTGGAACAGTGTCGGTGAACAGTGTCGGTGGAACAGTGTCGGTGGAACAGTGTCGGTGGAACAGTGTCGGTGGAACAGTGTCGGTGGAACAGTGTCGGTGGAAACCTTAAGTATAATGTACGGTTCCAACAGTGTCGGTGGAACAGTGTCGATATAAGATGATAATTGAGTAACTATGGTAACAGGAAAAACGTATATACGAAACCTTAAGTATAATGTACGGTTACAACAGTGTCGGTGGAACAGTGTCGGTGAAACAGTGTCGGTGGAACAGTGTCGGTGGAAGCTTAAGTATAATGAACGGTTCCAACAGTGTCGGTGGAACAGTGACGGTGAAACAGTGTCGGTGGAACAGTGTCGGTAGAACAGTGACGGTGAAACAGTGTCGGTGGAACAGGTCGGTGGAACGTATATACGAAACCTTAAGTATAATGTACGGTTACAACAGTGTCGGTGGAACAGTGTCGGTGAAACAGTGTCGGTGGAACAGTGTCGGTGGAACAGTGTCGGTGGAACAGTGTCGCTGGAACAGTGTCGGTGAAACAGTGTGGTGGAAGCCTTAAGTATAATGAACGGTTCTAACAGTGTCGGTGGAACAGTGACGGTGAACAGTGTCGGTGGAACAGTGTCGGTGGAACAGTGTCGGTGGAACAGTGTCGGTGGAACAGTGTCGGTGGAACAGTGTCGGTGGAACAGTGTCGGTGGAACAGTGTCGGTGGAACAGTTGAGTAACTATGGTAACAGGAAAAACGTATATACGAAACCTTAAGTATAATGTACGGTTACAACAGTGTCGGTGGAACAGTGTCGGTGAAACAGTGTCGGTGGAACAGTGTCGGTGAAACAGTGTCGGTGGAACAGTGTCGGTTCCAACAGTGTCGGTGGAACAATGTCGGTGAAACAGTGTCGGTGGAACAGTGTCGTTGGACTAGATGTCGGTGGACAACAGTGTCGGTGGAACAGTGTCGGTGAACCAGTGTCGGTGGAACAGTGTCGGTGGAACAGTGTCGGTGGAACAGTGTCGGTGGAACAGTGTCGGTGGAACAGTGTCGGTGGAACAGTGTCGGTGGAACAGTGTCGGTGGATAATTGAGTAACTATGCTAACAGGAAGAAACGTATATGAGAAGCCTTAAGTATAATGAACGGTTCCAACAGTGTCGGTGGAACAGTGACGGTGAAACAGTGTCGGTGGAACAGTGTCGGAGAAACGTATATGAGAAGCCTTAAGTATAATGAACGGTTCCAACAGTGTCGGTGGAACAGTGACGGTGAAACAGTGTCGGTGGAACAGTGTCGGTAGAACAGTGACGGTGAAACAGTGTCGGTGGAACAGTGTCGGTGGAACGTATATACGAAACCTTAAGTATAATGTACGGTTCCAACAGTGTCGGTGGAACAGTGTCGGTGAAACAGCGTCGGTGGAACAGTGTCGGTGGCTCAGTGTCGGTGGAACAGTGTCGGTGGAACAGTGTCGGTGGAACAGTATAATGTACGGTTCCAACAGTGTCGGTGGAACAATGTCGGTGGAACAGTGTCGGTGGAACAATGTCGGTGGTTAGATGATAACAGTGTCGGTGGAACAGTGTCGGTGGAACAGTGTCGGTGGAACAGTGTCGGTGGAACAGTGTCGGTGGAACAGTGTCGATAACACAACAAGTGTCCATAAAGTCTTGGGTTCACTTGAAGTTTCAAGTTGAATTTAAGGACTCTATAGGACTGAAATTTTCAGTCATCTTGCAAATATCATAAAAGATTCATCTGGACGAATTAGGAGACGAATCTTATATTTTTGGAAAGGTCCAAGTGTCAGTAAAATTTGATAAGAACAAAGTTTCTTCTGGTTTTGCTCAGAAGAGTGCCAAAAACGACGATTTTCAGAACTGGTCTGATTTCTGACGAGGCTACAGGTTTGTTTTTGTAAAAATCATAACTCTTTCATTAAAGCTCTTCAAGAGCCAAAATCTTACATTTTTTAAAAGGTCATTGAGTGCCCAACAAATGTCTAGAACTGAGTTTTGTTGTATCTAGTCTTCTTGACTTCCCAAAGTCGTTGTCTAGTAGATGGCGCAAAGCTGGGAACATGCTGAAATTTCCCTATTTTGCACTTAGGCTTTGTGGTAGCTTATAAGTTGATCTTATACTTGTTCTAGGTACCCGGGAGTACATTTTGAGCATAGTAAAGTACTTGTACTAGTAGTTGGAATTGCTTTACTTCCAGGTGAGTTTCGTAAACCCTCCCTACTCAATTGAGATTCGGGCTGAAAAGTGTACATGCTTGTTAATTGATTGTTTGTTTAATGTATTGACTTGTTGCTCGGTTAACTTTGACTTCGTTATGAATACTTGTTGTGCTTTAGATAGTTGTACATACATGGAAGATAATTATACTTTTTATGAATAGTAGATGTGGTGGGAAGACTGCGGGTGACCCTATATATAAGCATCGATGATTCCTTTAAAGTAGAATTATAAGAAGTGTATGTGCATCATATTTGTTGGTTGATTCACTTGTTATGATATGGACCGAGATGTCAATTTGCTTAATTGTTGATTTGATTGATTGTATGATTGAATTGTTGATATGGACATGTTAGCACATTATTCATTATATAAGTCGCACCGTTAGCGCATTATTTATTATATAAGTCGCACCGTTAGCGCATTATTTATTATATAAGTCGCACCGTTAGCGCATTATTTATTATATAAGTCGCACCGTTAGCGCATTATTTATTATATAAGTCGCACCGTTAGCGCATTATTTATTATATAAGTCGCACCGTTAGCGCATTATTTAT
>CM067172.1:99516718-99749218 GCA_034093135.1 Erigeron breviscapus | reverse complement strand
CATTCGATCTCAAGAATGCTCCAACAATTTTTCAAAGAAAAATGGATCATTGCTTCAAAGATTATGAAAACTGCATGGCTGTATATATTGATGATATACTCGTATTTTCGGATGATGAGAAAAGTCATGCCAAGCACCTGGAGCAAATGTTGAAAATCTGCAAAGAAAATGGGTTAATCTTATCAGGAAATAAGATGAAAATTGCTGTCCATGAAGTTGAGTTCCTTGAGGCAACAATTGGCAACGGTAGGATTAAGCTTCAACCCCACATCATCAAGAAGATAGCTGGATTTGAGGAAGAAAACCTGAAAAATAAGAAGGGATTGCGCTCTTGGCTTGGAATTCTTAATTATGCTCGGGCATATATTCCAAAGCTAGGAACATTGTTGGGACCCTTATATGAGAAGACCAGTCCGCATGGTGATAAAAGGATGAAACCATCCGACTGGGAAATCGTCCGCAAGATCAAGGAGCAAGTACAGAACTTGCCAGATATGGAAATCCCCCCAGAAAATGCATATATCATCATCGAGACGGATGGATGTACGGAAGGCTGGGGTGCAGTCTGTAAATGGAAACGAACGAAGAATGATCCAAGAAAAGAAGAAAAAGTGTGTGCTTATGCCAGTCAAAAATTTAATCCCATAAAGTCTACAATAGATGCTGAAATTCATGCTGCCATGGAAGGATTAAAGTCCTTCAAAATTTATTACATTGGGAAAGGCGAGGTAACACTGCGAACAGACTGCCAGGCAATTATTAGCTTTTACAACAAGACCGTCCAAAGTAAACCTTCAAAGGTTAGGTGGATGAATTTTGTTGATTACTTGACTGGAACAGGAGTTAATATCCATTTGGAACACATTGATGGCAAGCTTAATGTATTAGCTGATAATTTGTCAAGATTGGTCAATGTCCTTATTGCAAGAAACGTAGAACGTTGCAACTTAGAAGAGAAAGGATTAACAACTCAAGGCTTGGAGTTACTGGAGACTACACTCGATGAGCTATGGAATGGGAATCAACTGGGCTATAATACTACTCATCAAGAATCTCAAGTCAATCAAGGTCTAGTTGCCTTAACACAAACATTAAGATGTACAATTCCCTGGTTGGAGAAAGCATGTTACCTGGTAGACGGATTAGAAGAAGCTAAAGCCCAAAAGGCCGATAAGGAGTTGTTAAAATTATCAGCCCAGATGGATGGACTACAATCTATCCCGGATGAATTTGAAGAAAATAAGGAACTGGCCCAGCAAATAAAAGCCCAGACCAAAATCCTCAAAACCTGCAGTGGAAGACAAATGGTGGAACCAACCTTATCACCCACTATCAGAATTCCCACATGTCATGAATTATTAAAGAAACAAATGATGGACATGGAGCAGTTGAAGACAAATGGTGGAACCAACTTTATCACCCACTATCAAGATTCCCACGTGTTTTAAAAGTAGTGTGTCATTTGTGTGAATTATTGTGTCAAATTAGTGTACTCCATATTCCTTTTTATTTGTCGATTGTAAATAGTCGAATAATTCCTTCTCTAAAGGAATGGTGTGTAATTAAAGAGAAAAAGATAGGTTGAAATTAGTGACTATGGGGCCCATAAGTGCACCCGGCTAATACCTAATCCCATCTCTTAAGTGTATAAATAGGAGTCGTTGTATGTTGAGAAGAATCATGATAGGCATTACCTAATCTGATAATTCTCTAAATATTTTCAATAAAGTTTGCAGTTTGAGTTTTATAATCTGTTCAAAATTTCAAGTTTTTATATTTTTAAAGTCTATTTTCTATAAGTTTTAATCACTTTGCAGTTTGAGTTTTATCGTTTTGACTCTCTGCACGATAGGTATTACAAGCTTTCAATCTAGCAAATCAAATTCAAAACACATATAAGGTCATCCATCACATTCAAGTCTATCTAACCATAGCCAAATACAAATAATTCACTAGCAATCTTAACCCATTTACATTCTCATCATGCTCTAGAGTTGGCTTCTTTCAAAATCTCAATTTACTTTCATAACAACATGGCCATAACTCATTTTAATACTAAAAAAATCACCATCATATGGCTATACAACATTTTACCCAAAAATCATTATTTCTATCTTTTCATAATCACTACAATATGGCCATACTACATTATCACTCAAAATTTTCATTTTCTTGCTTTGGTCATAAAAACCACCAAATACTTTTATCAAAACATTCATATAACTACACATCAATATGCTCCATTACAAGTAAGGATTTAGAAAAGCATTACAACATAACCAACTCATTTAATAATCCCCAATTTGTCAATTTCCATGAACCCTGGCTTGATTTAAAACAATTAACCCATTATAAGAAAACCCCCAAATTAAGTGAATGCATGAACCCTAATTATAATTAACAAGATGAAACAAGAATCATACCTAGGAAAGATATCAACAATGATAAAGATAAATAATCACCAACTTTTCTTCCTTCCCTTTTTCTTGTATATGTCGAAACTCACACACACACATACACCCACATCCTCCAATTTAATCTTGCCACATTTCTTGATTAATATTATTATTACATTTACTAGAAAATGTCTTTGATTTAATGAATAGAAAGATTATATACTAGAATGGAGAATGGAAAGGAAGAAGGAGAAGTAGTTAAGAATGGGAAATGAGTGACAAAGAAAGAATGGGTTGGCATCCTCCTGATATGCCACGCCTACTACAAAATAAAAAGGGTATTATACCCGCTATCCACTAAGGTTCCAACTAATTTAACCCCATATCTCAAATTTAAATACTAGGAAATTATTTTAATGTTAAAACTATAATATAAATTAATTTATTTTACCTTTAAAAAATATTGGGGTGTTACAACTCTCCCCCACTTGGAACGGATCACGACCCCGTGATCCAAACCACATCCAAGGACGGCAATAACTCAACATTTCTTTAAATTTCCCATTAAAACTTCGACATCTTTCCATGCTTTCATAACACTTCGCATCACTATATGGTTTTTGATTTACATTCTTCTTAAATGTTTCTTTACAAGGCCACGGCTCCTCGACATTGTCTTATTTTAATTCGTTTTAAAGTTCAATTTCTTTAAAAAAAGTATACATGAAACCTTAATGACGTAATACTTCCTATATTAAGGAACATGAAAGGTCGAACGAATTCTCGAGAGTCCTTAAGACAATTCCAAGCAAACAGTAACCTTGTTGGCTCGCATATATTCTGAATGACCAGTTGCAAAATTTTTCTTGAGCCTCCTCTAGTCGATTGAAGAAATCAATTGTGATTAGCATGTACACCAGTGAAATACAAAAAGGAAGGTGAAAACCTTTCAGACTAACAGCATCTGCCACTACATTGGCTTACGGGGCGACACCCGAACATCGTAGACATAATCTTTCGAAAGAGTTAACCGACTTCTTCTACAATGGTTGAGATTTCGTTGATCGATAAGAAAAAGAAAGTACTTAAGACTTATATGATCGAATTAAAGCGATAAATTTGACACTATAGAGGTAAAAACACCAACATTTTTAAAGTAAAAACAAATCCGATGAACTCTAAATCGTGAATGGAACGATTCTTCTTGATTTCTTTTAATGCTTTGTAGCGTCGTCCAACTTTCACTATTTTCATGAGAGCACAACCAAGACCGTCTCTTGAACGTCACATTAAACCGTCATATCCTCCAAACCTTCGGGTAATATGAGCATCGGGGCTTTACAAAAATTATCTCGTGACTGTTGAGATCTAACTTCTTCTTCTTCTTCTTCTTCTTATTATTATTATTATTATTATTATTATTATTATTATTTTTTAAACTTACTTCACTTCTTTCTAGTTAACCCTGTCAATGGCGAAACTATCTTCGAAGATGTCGAAAGTAAAACAACATTAGTAACCTGCCAACCACGAAACTTCTAATCTCAGTTGGTCTTGTAAGTTTCCCCCCATTTCATCACCACACTAATCCATGCCGGATCAACCACGTTCTCTACTTTGGTAATCACACGATCAAGAGATTTGCACCTATCCTAATTTAGATTGCTCTTCACATAGCAGAACTTTGTGACCGGATTGTCGTTCAGAATAAACAAAACATTGTCAATGAAAACAATTACGGGATTATTGCATAATGGAAGATAGTTGCGGTTCATAAGATTCGTGAAAGAAGGGTATAACTACAAATTCAACGTGCCCATAACAAATATGGATAACTTTTTCAGGAACATCTTCATCGCGCGCTTTAAGTTGATGATAACAGAAATGAAAGTCCATCTTAGAATAATACGACACTCCTTTCAATTGATCGAATAGAACATCAAAGCTTGACATCAGGTACTCGTTTTCGATTGTTACTTTATTAAACTCACGAATAATTAAACGTACGCGCATCCTACTATCTTTCATTTTATCAACAAGGATAATTATAGTCTTTCGGATACTACTAAAAGAATGAAATCCTCGGAGTAACATTGTGGACATTACAAGCGACAAGAACATTCTACATAAACTGTGGTTTCCTTTCGGCATCGATGACATGAGCAAGATAGACTTGGCAACCATAAGAAAATTTTGGAAAAGCACAAGTGAAAATATAAGAAGAAAACGACTGCTCACTTCTATCGCCAAGAATAACCGTATACTCTCCAATAGGGATCTTCAAATAAGCCGCCTTCTTCTCCCACGAAATATTGACATCATAAACGCTTAGCCACTCCAATCCCAGACATTGCTTCACACACTCCCAAAGGAAAACGAAACCAAGTTGACTCGAAAGATTTTGGAATAAATTTTAGTTTCATAACTACCATGCCCAACATTTACAAGTTCATCATTACTATATAACCCTCAAGTTCTCGCTATGTCATTTTCATTTGTAATATCTATCATCTTACATCAAGTAGTCAAATATTCATCTAAGAAAAGTATGACAATCATAACCAAACGCATTCACCATACCATGTATGGTCTTTTTTTTTGGGTAAAGGGGAATTGAAACCCCGGTAAGATTTTATATCACCCAAAAACAATAAAGTACAAGTAATGCGACTGAATCTTTACTAACCATGCTCGACCACCGGACGTTTTGGCTAAAGTGATACAAGATACTGTTAGATCGAGACTATGGAAGCTGCGGTTTAGGAAGACTGCTCAAGTGATGCGCACATTAGATGCGTGGGGAATACATGGAGAGTTTTTATATCAAGTTGGATGATTAGTTACTTTCTTTTTATAATGGCTTGTTTATGCTGTATGTAATGTAGTGTAGGGTAAGCTAGGTTTGTTGGTTATGCTTGTTGCTAGTTTTGATGTATACATATATAGGGCCTGTCCTATGTATGAACTAGTATGATACTCCGTCATACTACTTGCTTTGTAATGTTTTTGGGTGTTGTTATAAAAGTCAACGGGATATTTGTCCCTTTTACCCAAAAAAAAAATAAAAAAATGTCACATTAATTCATAGACTTGACATGCCAAGCCTAAGTTAAACAAGGTAATCACTAATATACCTATAGAGAACAGGTACATATTAAATATGAACACTACACACTAAACAAGATAGACAAATTAACTAGTTAAGTAGTAAGGGCGCGTTTGGTTCACAGAATGATTTGGGAAGGAATGGAATCTGTCAAAGGAATTGGAATCTGAAGGAATGGAATTTGACGGAATGTTTTTGATTTTTTTAAGATTCAAGTGAGGGACGGAATGAAATTCCTTCCCCCATCCCCAAGGAATGGAGATTCCATCAAATGAGGGAATGTTTACATTCCAACGGAATGTGATTCCTCCATCTTTAACCAACCAAACACGCTAAGGAATGGAATTCAATTCCAATTCCATTAGATTCCATCAAATTCTGTGAACCAAACGCGACCTTAGTGATGCCAATATAGTGTTTTGTGATTCTTATTTTTTTTTTTTTTTTTTTTTTTTTTTTTTTTTTTTTTTTTTTTTTTTTTTTTTTTTTTTTTTTTTTTTTTTTTTTTTTTTTTTTTTTTTTTTTTTTTTTTTTTTTTTTTTTTTTTTTTTTTTTTTTTTTTTTTTTTTTTTTTTTTTTTTTTTTTTTTTTTTTTTTTTTTTTTTTTTTTTTTTTTTTTTTTTTTTTTTTTTTTTTTTTTTTTTTTTTTTTTTTTTTTTTTTTTTTTTTTTTTTTTTTTTTTTTTTTTTTTTTTTTTTTTTTTTTTTTTTTTTTTTTTTTTTTTTTTTTTTTTTTTTTTTTTTTTTTTTTTTTTTTTTTTTTTTTTTTTTTTTTTTTTTTTTTTTTTTTTTTTTTTTTTTTTTTTTTTTTTTTTTTTTTTTTTTTTTTTTTTTTTTTTTTTTTTTTTTTTTTTTTTTTTTTTTTTTTTTTTTTTTTTTTTTTTTTTTTTTTTTTTTTTTTTTTTTTTTTTTTTTTTTTTTTTTTTTTTTTTTTTTTTTTTTTTTTTTTTTTTTTTTTTTTTTTTTTTTTTTTTTTTTTTTTTTTTTTTTTTTTTTTTTTTTTTTTTTTTTTTTTTTTTTTTTTTTTTTTTTTTTTTTTTTTTTTTTTTTTTTTTTTTTTTTTTTTTTTTTTTTTTTTTTTTTTTTTTTTTTTTTTTTTTTTTTTTTTTTTTTTTTTTTTTTTTTTTTTTTTTTTTTTTTTTTTTTTTTTTTTTTTTTTTTTTTTTTTTTTTTTTTTTTTTTTTTTTTTTTTTTTTTTTTTTTTTTTTTTTTTTTTTTTTTTTTTTTTTTTTTTTTTTTTTTTTTTTTTTTTTTTTTTTTTTTTTTTTTTTTTTTTTTTTTTTTTTTTTTTTTTTTTTTTTTTTTTTTTTTTTTTTTTTTTTTTTTTTTTTTTTTTTTTTTTTTTTTTTTTTTTTTTTTTTTTTTTTTTTTTTTTTTTTTTTTTTTTTTTTTTTTTTTTTTTTTTTTTTTTTTTTTTTTTTTTTTTTTTTTTTTTTTTTTTTTTTTTTTTTTTTTTTTTTTTTTTTTTTTTTTTTTTTTTTTTTTTTTTTTTTTTTTTTTTTTTTTTTTTTTTTTTTTTTTTTTTTTTTTTTTTTTTTTTTTTTTTTTTTTTTTTTTTTTTTTTTTTTTTTTTTTTTTTTTTTTTTTTTTTTTTTTTTTTTTTTTTTTTTTTTTTTTTTTTTTTTTTTTTTTTTTTTTTTTTTTTTTTTTTTTTTTTTTTTTTTTTTTTTTTTTTTTTTTTTTTTTTTTTTTTTTTTTTTTTTTTTTTTTTTTTTTTTTTTTTTTTTTTTTTTTTTTTTTTTTTTTTTTTTTTTTTTTTTTTTTTTTTTTTTTTTTTTTTTTTTTTTTTTTTTTTTTTTTTTTTTTTTTTTTTTTTTTTTTTTTTTTTTTTTTTTTTTTTTTTTTTTTTTTTTTTTTTTTTTTTTTTTTTTTTTTTTTTTTTTTTTTTTTTTTTTTTTTTTTTTTTTTTTTTTTTTTTTTTTTTTTTTTTTTTTTTTTTTTTTTTTTTTTTTTTTTTTTTTTTTTTTTTTTTTTTTTTTTTTTTTTTTTTTTTTTTTTTTTTTTTTTTTTTTTTTTTTTTTTTTTTTTTTTTTTTTTTTTTTTTTTTTTTTTTTTTTTTTTTTTTTTTTTTTTTTTTTTTTTTTTTTTTTTTTTTTTTTTTTTTTTTTTTTTTTTTTTTTTTTTTTTTTTTTTTTTTTTTTTTTTTTTTTTTTTTTTTTTTTTTTTTTTTTTTTTTTTTTTTTTTTTTTTTTTTTTTTTTTTTTTTTTTTTTTTTTTTTTTTTTTTTTTTTTTTTTTTTTTTTTTTTTTTTTTTTTTTTTTTTTTTTTTTTTTTTTTTTTTTTTTTTTTTTT
Source organism: Erigeron breviscapus (assembly GCA_034093135.1). NCBI lineage: Eukaryota > Viridiplantae > Streptophyta > Magnoliopsida > Asterales > Asteraceae > Erigeron > Erigeron breviscapus. The sequence goes on along the minus strand of CM067172.1, from coordinate 99,741,425 downwards.
TTTTTTTTTTTTTTTTTTTTTTTTTTTTTTTTTTTTTTTTTTTTTTTTTTTTTTCCATCCTTCCAGCACGTGTTGCACTTGACTGGTATTCTTGAACTTCAATGTAGCCATCTTTAACCGAACTGTAGACAATATAATGTCTTTAAGTTGAGCCACCGACCTGAGTTTAGAAGAAAACATCCGGTTGTTTCGTTCTTGCCATACAAAGTATACGGAGGCAGCCACGAGCAATCGTCCAACGACACTTTTAGCTGAGTTTGAATTCGCCCTCGGTAGCAGCCATGTAACAATATCGTCCCAAATAGCAGATACATGTTGCATTTCAGCTAGGTGCTTTACTGAGTTCCAAACCTGCAAAGAAAACTTACACTCAAAAAACAAGTGCTCATGTGAATCAGGCCCTGATTTGCATAAGGAGCAGCACAGGAGGTTAAGATTAGTATTCCCGCCAACATCCCATTGCTTCATCTTATCATGTGTTTTTAATTTTTTCCCCATAACAAGCCATAGGAAAAACGCATGCCTTGGGATACACTGCGAGAACCAGACCATAGGCGCCCAAGAAATCTGCCCCTGCCGGTCCCTAAGGGCTTCCCAAACTTCATAGGAAGAAAATGGAACCAGCTTACCATCCAAGTCCTTCCAGGTAATTGAGTCATTATGTTGTGGCTGTAAAGTAAAAGATGGAAGGTTTAATAAAACCGGAAACAAGTCATACCATGCAACAGGCCACAACCAATTATCACCACTCACAACATCACATATTTTATCCTGAAGAGAGAAACCCGCTTGTTTAATCTGCCTTGGAGTAATGATCCTGTTTAGAGGGCATTCATTTGACCACATGTCAAACCAAGTAGATGTGGCTTTACCATTTCGCACAATAGACCAGATAAATGGGCGCGGTTCAGTACGCAATGATAGAATTTTCCTCCAACCCCGACTGCAGTTAGAAGGAAGAGGCACATCCCAAAAATTACGACTCTTAATCCTATACGAATGAATCCACTGAACCCATAATGACTCTCGATGGTTGACAATACTCCAAATATGTTTAGCCATTAATGCCTTGTTAACCACTTTAATCCGTCTAACTCCCAGCCCACCCTCCATTTTAGGTAGACAAACAGATTTCCAAGATACTTTGGCTTTCCCTTTTTTCATTGGTCCTTGGCACCAAAGAAATGCTCGCATTAATTTTTCAAGATCCTTAATAATTTGAGCAGGGAGAATAAAGACAGAAGCCCAGTACATATGAAAGGAAGATAAAACTGACCGAATAAGTTACAGTCTGCCGGCAAATGAAAGTGTTTTGTTACGCCAATCTGTTATTCGCACCTCCATTTTCTCTACCAATACCTTATAGTCCTTATATAAAAGACGAGAAGAGATTGGGACTCCAAGGTATCTAACCGGGAGGGAACCCTTCACAAAAGGCATGATATTAAGGATAGCAGATTTAATATGAGCAGGGACATTGCAGAAGAATATCGTGCTTTTAGGCATGCTTGGTATAAGTCCCGACATTTCCTTAAAATCATTCAATGCATCCATAACACATCGAGCAGAATTGACATCACCACGAGCAAAAATGAATAGGTCATCAGCAAAGCATAGATTAATAACCTTCTGTTTCTCACACTTATTATGGAAGCGAAAAGTAGATGGAGAGCTCACATTATTCTGCAATAAAAGTGTTAGAACCTCCATAATCAGGGTGAATAAATAGGGAGACAGAGGATCCCCCTGTCGTAATCCTCGTTTAGCCTTAAAGTAACCATGGATATTCCCATTTATACTCAAAGAGAAAGAGACAGATGTAACACAAGTCATAATCCAATTAATCATAATCGGATGGAACCCAAACCCTCGTAAAGAAGTTCTTAGAAAATTCCAGTCAACTGTATCATAGGCCTTTTGTATATCAATCTTGAAAGCACATCTCGGTGGTCCAACATTCCTATGATAATTATGCATAAGCTCTTGGGTTAACAAAATATTATCCGAAATTAGTCTCCCGGGAACAAATGCAGATTGATTCAGTGAAACTAATTCATGCAGCCCCTCTTTGATTCTATTTACAAGTATTTTACTAATACATTTATAAATAGTATTGCAGCAAGATATGGGACGATAATCATTTACCGAAGAAGGGGTGGTGACTTTTGGGACCATGGCAAGGAATGTATGATTCACTTCCTTAAGCAATTTTGCCGTACAGAAGAAGTCATGTATAGCACGACATACATCAGCTCCAACAACATCCCATGCTTCCTTAAAAAATGCTGAAGAAAATCCATCAGGGCCTGGAGCTTTGTTTGCACCAATAGAGAACATTGCTAGCTTGATTTCCTCATCTGTAACTCGCCTAATCATACCATCAGCCTTCTGCCGATTCAGTTTTTTAATAAATAAAGTACTTGGAGGTATTTGAGTTACATTACCTACGGTTCCAAGAAACTTCTCATAATGTTCGACCAGAACTTTAATAGCTTCTCCTCCCTCATGATTAACACCATTACTATCCTTTATGACATTGATACGGCTACGATGGTTTTTACACTTAAGAGAGTTATGGAAGAAGGCAGTATTGGAGTCGCCAGCCTTCAACCAATCTACCTTGGACTTTTGTTTTAAAAACAATTCTTCATCATTTGCAGCCTCGTTGAAAGCTTTCAAGCACAATACCTCTTTATCTTTAAGGTTCGGGTTCATAGGATCAGCATCAATTGCTTTCTGAACTTCATCAAGGTCCTTCCTGGTTTGATTTACACGCTGATGCAAGTTACCTTGCTTCTTCAAGAGGCTGCGCATAGGATTTTTAAGACCACGTAGCTTTTTGACAAGTTTGAACATATAGTGGCCATCAACATCCATATCCCAATTATGTTTAACAATGCCAATAAATTCAGGTTTACCAGTTAAGAAATTAGCAAACTTGAACGACTTCGGCCTATTTCTAACCAAAGAGGCAGCTTAAGAATACAGGGAGCATGATCAGAAATCCTATATGGCTCAAAAAGAGCACACGAGCTTGGATATTCATCAGTAAAACTCACATTTCCCATGATTCTGTCTATTTTCTTGAAAATACCATTCCCTTTTTTTGGTTTCTGGTTCCAAGTAAAGTGCAGCCCAGAACTATTAATATCAAAGACTTCAATTGTATCAACACACTCCTTAAAGTCACGCATTCCAATATCAGTGGTCGATGAACTACATAATCTATCTTCCAAATTCAAAGCCGAATTAAAGTCACCAAGTATCACCCAAGGTCGATCATGCACAAATACTTTATGTAAACATAAATTTCTCCACAATTCCCTTCTGTTTACATAATAATTATCAGCATACACAAAGGAACAAAAAAGAGCTTTCTTATCCAATTTAAAATTAACTTGCACATGCATAACTTGGTCAGATTGAGATAAGACCATAAGATCAACCAGGTCACTATTCCACCCAACCAAAATACGTGTTCCCTTAGTACTAACATTCCCATTTGATGTCCAGTCCCATGACCTACACACTTTCTTACAAATAGTAGACAAACAAGAGATATCAACATGTGATTCAAGAATGGCACATAATGATAAGTGATGCTCCTCTACCACATAACGAACCTCCTTTTGTTTCAGGGGTCGGTTCAGCCCCCTTATATTCCAGGAAGCTAAACTACCCATTAGGAACCCCTGGACTGGGAGTGCTTGCCCCCTTAGAGTTACCCTTTGGGATTTCAATATTTGCCATATCTTGAGCCGATTCCTCAAATACTACTTCAACTTCATCATCCGAGTCAGCCTGCTCTGTTACCTTCTCCTTCCTATTTTTATTATCCATCTTATGCAAAATCGGTTCATTATGCTCCCCATAATCAGATAATATCTTATATGGATTACTTGTATTTACCTCAGCAACAGGTGTAGTATGGGATGTGCTAGCAACATTCTTATCTTTCACACTTCTATCCACCGGCACATAAATTTGTTTTTGTTTTTGCACAGAGAATCCTTTTTTCCTGTTTTTGACCTGAGTAAAACCATCATTATCCACCCTTTTAACAGATTTTTATACCTCTTTTATTCGTTTAGGACATTCAACAAGAGTATGCCCAAATACACAGCATGTTTCACATCTTGGGGGACGCCACTCGTATTCAACTTTCATTATTTCCTTCACATAACCATCCCCATCAGCTTCTGGAATAGCAATAGTAATTTCTTCCTTTAAGTTTTTATCCGCTGAAATTTCGATCATAGCTCTTGCATAACTACTTCTTCCCCATGATTCAGTACACATAGAGCTTGTGTAAGAATCCAACATCAAGGGCACACCCAGTTTCGTAGCTAACATGCTAAGCCCATCATCCGAATAAGCTGCTAAAGGAACATTATGTATTTTAACCCATACAGAAACCTTTTTCATATCCTCTTTTTTCAACAGCTTAGTAGGAGACCATACATTCAGAAAAATTGGTGTATTTCGGATTAACCATGGACCACCTTCAAGTACATCTTGCATACCTTTCTTCTCAGCGAATTTGAAAAAGAAGAAGCCATTCGCATTCATCATTATTTTCTGTAACCCATACTTAGCCCATGCTTTCTTCACAAACATATCAACAACTGGATACGCCTGGCAAGTGCCCAAAAAATATCCATATAGTGTGTTTTCATATTTTGTTTGAATGTGACGAACAACATCCTTGGGTAAAACAACATCAATATCATCCTTGCCAGATGTTTCTAAGGTACGAAAATTAACTACACGTTTCTTAGTCCCTTCTTGAACCTTTGAAGCATAAGACATACTACCTTCTTGAACCATCGTAGCATACGAGACCTGGTCAGTACCAGTTTGTTTATCAAGTGGCTTAGGGGCCTGTGGCATCTCAGATGAGTTTATTTCAGCAGGATCATTATTATCAACCCCAACACTAGGTAATTCAGAAGCAATCTTTTCCAATGATGGACCTTCATGATTATAATCAGGCGCTTGATCACCAGGTACAATATCATCATCAGTCCTGAATGCAGCAGCAAATGCCGCTGCTTTAGATGGAGAAAGAGGAGAAGGAGAAGAACTACTACTCTTGTCACCTCCATGATCATCAGTTAAACCTCACGGCGGTCATTTCTCTCTCCCTAATATGGCGATTTTGAAACCTTCCTTCTACTCGTTTTTTCTGCCCTAATTCGTGATTATCTTGCTGATTATGGTAGTCGATTGTGATCTTTATTTCTGATCACCTTCGATTTACTGTTTTTAGTTTAGGTTTCACGTTTTAGGGTTTACTTTCACCGTTTCTTTTTCGTCTTCTAAACCCTAGTTTTGTTATTTCTTTCTTCCTGATCTTTTACCTGGTCTGTAATCGCGGCTACCTTGTGTGGTTTAGCTAGATTAGATCGGACTTGTTAAGGGATTAAGGTGATTGATTTACAAGTTAAGGGTTTTTTTTAGGGTTAGGGTTTTATTATTATTGTTTCATTGTTGTTCGTCTACTATTGGTACCTTGGATTCGATTTTGTTGTGCATGGTTTGGTTTTGTGTATGAAGAGAGATAGTTCGCCTAGTTTGCAAGAGGTTCACGATCGTATCAACAGATTGAAGGCTGCTAGTGGTGGCCATCTGGTGACTGCTAGCTCTCCCATGTCCGGTAAGAAAAACATGTATGGTCTTTTAACATGCACTTAAACAATCATCTTTATGCTAGAAATCTCAATCCCTACAACTTTATACTCACATATAACATGTGCATCCATAACTTTAAACAACCAATTTAATCATGTTACAACACAACTGATTCTCTTTGTCATACCTCGTATGGTCTTTCACCACAATAATGATGCCACGGGTCTCACTACCCAATGGTCTTACACCAAATAATAACAATGCCATGGGTCTCACTACCCAATGGTCTTACACCAAATAATATCACAATACATTAGCATACATTCAGTACCCCACATAAGTATATTACCTTCTTCTTTACAAAACTAATGACATTCTGAAACTCATATATGAACTCAAACTTTCAATTCACCCAATAAACCAATTAGCATGCAAAGCTTAAATTCTATCATACTTACATATCAACGAGCAATGACACAAATTAGATCACATTGCCAAGCAAGGTCTCCAACCTAAGGCTTCACACTAACATACTTCAATATTTAGCGGGCTTAACTTGAGCTATTAGAATATGTGATGATAATAATGTTGCAGTCATTATTAATATTACATATTATAACACCTCAAGTGAAATTCGCTAAATACTTCCATATGTCACTAGAAACCAACTATACACATAAGGTCAAGTCACGTCTATGGTTTAAGTCTAGGTATCCTTGTAATCATAAAATACCTAAATTCCTTAAACCACGGCTCTGATACCACTTGAAAAGATCCGGAGCTAAAAGACCAAAAATTTTGAAAACCGGAAATTATATACTTAGAAAAAAAATATGGCAATTTTTCGCGAAAAATCAAAATATTTCAAATCAAGAAAAGACACTTGGAATGTTCTTAAAATAATGTAAATAGACTACTATGCAAGTTTCAGGATCCGAAAAGAGCAAACGAAGGCTCGGGAAAAATCAAGGTTCGAGGTCAGTGGAGCACGACCTTTGCAGTCTGCAAGAGCCGTGCTCTGTGACACAGAGGCCGTGCTCACTGTTGTACACTAAAAACACACCTTTTGACGTTTTTCAACATTTTGACTCAATTCCAAACTTTTTATAACCTTTCACTGATACAAATATGACATAATCCAATTACTAAACATTTCAAAAGCTTTCAAATGTTCATGAATGAGTTTTACAACGTAAAGGGGTTGCTTACCCATTATATAATTAACCAAAAGATAACCAAATCTCTTTGGAAGCAAAAGACCAAATGACCAACTGAAAATTTGCAGAAATGTACATGACCAACTTTACCAACAACATCTCAAATGTACCAAGAGCCAATAGTTCAAAGGGGGCTACTACGGGTTCTAGCTTCAAACCATTTTTACCGCAAAAGTCAACATTTCACAATTCAAATCATCCATATTCTTCAAAGCACTAAATCTTGTTTCCACTTCCGGGACAACCTATAAAAAGGGTAAACAACTAAAAAAGTTTAGGGTTTCTCGTAGACTGGCCTGTCAGTTTACATGTTTTATTGCTTTGCTTTTACTAGTCATATTGGCACTCAGTCAATATGCCTGAACTTTATTTATTGGTATATATAAAGCTAACCAGGGGTGTCGGCCTTTTACCGGAAAAAAAAAACACAAAGGACTATCACATGTAGCCAATGACATCGTCATACCATCACTTGCATACTCACATTTGCGCTAACAAAACATACATGGATCCATATAAGCTAAACATTATAATCAAGAGGTTCATAGGCCTCAAAGGTTCTTCGGCCTTATCTCAATTTCTCATGCCTCATCTCAATTCAACTATGGGGTTCTTAGGCCCCGACCTCAAATTAGACCCTAACGCCAAATCGATTACCAAACACGGAATCCACCATCATATGGTAATCGACCCAACGTACATATAATCGTATGCAAGAGTACTCACCTCCTTCACAACAACCAAATCCGTGATGACCGCAAGAACACAAATTACAAGCTTTCAATCTAGCAAATCAAATTCAAAACACATATAAGGTCATCCATCACATTCAAGGCTATCTAACCATAGCCAAATACAAATAATTCACTAGCAATCTTAACCCATTTACATTCTCATCATGCTCTAGAGTTGGCTTCTTTCAAAATCTCAATTTACTTTCATAACAACATGGCCATAACTCATTTTAATACTAAAAAAATCACCATCATATGGCTATACAACATTTTACCCAAAAATCATTATTTCTATCTTTTCATAATCACTACAATATGGCCATACTACATTATCACTCAAAATTTTCATTTTCTTGCTTTGGTCATAAAAACCACCAAAATACTTTTATCAAAACATTCATATAACTACACATCAATATGCTCCATTACAAGTAAGGATTTAGAAAAGCATTACAACATAACCAACTCATTTAAAAAACCTCAATTTGTCAATTTCCATGAACCCTAGCTTGATTTAAAACAATTAACCCATTATAAGAAGACCCCCAAATTAAGTAAATGCATGAACCCTAATTATAATTAACAAGATGAAACAAGAATCATACCTAGGAAAGATATCAACAATGATAAAGATAAATAATCACCAACTTTTCTTCCTTCCCTTTTTCTTGTATATGTCGAAACTCACACACACACATACACCCACATCCTCCAATTTAATCTTGCTAGAATTTCTTGATTAATATTATTATTACATTTACTAGAAAATGTCTTTGATTTAATGAATAGAAAGATTATATACTTAGAATGGAGAATGGAAAGGAAGAAGGAGAAGTAGTTAAGAATGGGAAATGAGTGACAAAGAAAGAATGGGTTGGCATCCTCCTGATATGCCACGCCTACTACAAAATAAAAAGGGTATTATACCCGCTATCCACTAAGGTTCCAACTAATTTAACCCCATATCTCAAATTTAAATACTAGGAAATTATTTTAATGTTAAAACTATAATATAAATTAATTTATTTTACCTTTAAAAAATATTGGGGTGTTACATCGGCAGTGACCTTAAAAAAGGACCAAAATAGCAAAAGTGTTCAAACAAAAAGGACCATTTTTGCAAAAATAAAAATTATAGGGACCAATCTTGCAAATACGCATAAGATAAAAAAAAGGAAAATCAAAGCGACACACATTCCGTATATGTATAGAACTAGTTTTTATCCCCGCGCTTCGCTGTGGGTCTTGACATGCAAGCAAATAATGAACATCGTACAAGTATATTTTGTTTTTAGATACCAAATTATAAGTTTTGTTAGTAAGAAAAAAAAACATTAATTTATTTACTGGAATACCGAACTCATTAACGATAGATAAATATAAATATCTAAATATATACAGTACCTAAAGTCAAAATACATATCTATATACCTTAACTTCTTAGTCCAAATCAAATGTAACTGTCACACGCAGTACAAATTAACACACTTGTAATCAGCTAAATAATTAAACAAATATTATTACTTTGTTTAATGGAATTTTTAAATTGTAAGTTTATTATGTTTATATCAGAATACTAATGTCATAAAACAAAAAGATTTTATTATTTTCATAACAAAAGTAATAACCATAACCATTTGTGGTATTGTGGAAACCGTGGACGTGTTTTAGGCGGAAAGGAAATGTAGTACAAGTGTATTCCTCCATTATATTTTGACAACATCTGTCACTTTCTCACTCAACCTTTTCTCTCATTTGAGTCATTTTAACCTCAATTCTATATCTTATCCTTTCCAAAATATAAAGCACTATCACAATAGTTAAATGTCATAACAATATAATTTATTTTGAGTTTTCAAAAAGAGAATTGATGTTTCTTTTGTTTAAGTTGGCGTGTATGACGGAAGGAAGGGTCTTTTATTCTTTATAATATTTAGAGCTTGTACCGTCAGGGATGGAAGGGTGGAAGAACACTTTACGCTTGTTCCAAGGACTTCCGCCTTCTTCATCGGAAACACCACCGTCCCATCATCTCCGGCGACAGGAACAACCACCAAAAATCTGGTAGCGGAGTTGTTTTTTGTTATTGTAAAATTCATTCCTTTCTTTTACCAGATTTGATGTTTTCATGTATTTTCGTCAAGGAGGTTGATGAAGATCTATTGATTCAAGATGGCTTCTTTACTTTAGAAGAAAAAGTGTGAGACATTCGAGAAGGAAAAAGAATATATTGATTCAAGAAAAAGAAGTGGTGGAAAGAAATATATTGATTCAAGAAAAAGAAGTGGTGGAAAGAAACTGAGAAGGCCAAAGAGTAGATAAAGTTTGTGTCAAAAGCCTAAAAATTTAAAGTTGTGTGATAAAAGTTAGAAAATCAAAAATAATACTTAGATGATGAAAGTTTGTGGCTGAATTAAAAGATTGAAGAGTTATGTGGTAAAAATAAAAAACTGAAAAAAGTTACTATTTGTAAGTTTTGGGGCAAAAGTAAAAAGTTGAAAAATTAGGTGGTAAAGTAAAAATATTCAAAAAAGTACTGTAGTTAACACAATAAATAAATGAAAACAACCGCACACTTCATTGTAGAAAATAAAAGACAAATGAATATCGACAATATATTAAATTTGTACGATAAATTAAAAAAATTAAAAAAACCATTGAAAGAACGACTACTTTATTTAAAAGCATAAACCAAAAACAAAAATATAACAAACAGTCACGTAGCTCAGACAACTTGTGGACTCGTAGTACTATTTTGAAACTAAATTATACAACGTTAATTAATGAGTGAATAAGTGTACAAATATTAGTAATCAATGTAATGAAAGTAAATATTTGTGATAGATGTATCGTAAATGTCAAAAGAGGTTCACCGCAAGTATGAAGAAACTGATAAAAACAAATTAAAATGTTAGATTGGATTATGGTTGCTGAAGGTTTCAAATTTATTGATTATCGACAATGAACTTGAAAAAGGACCAAAATCACAAAATTGTACAAACCATAGGGAACACTTTTTGCAAAAGCTATGAGTTGTCCGCAGTAACCTTAAAAAAGGAGCAAAATAGCAAAAGTGTTCAAACAAAAAGGACCATTTTTGCAAAAATAAAAAATTTTAGGGACGAATCTTGCAAATACGCATAAGATTAAAAAAAAGGAAAATCAAAGCGACACACATTCCGTATATGAATAGAACTAGTTTTTATTCCCGCGCTTCGCTGCAGGTCTTGACATGCAAGCAAATAATGAACATCGTATATTTTGTTTTTAGATAACAAATTATAAGTTTTGTTAGTAAGAAAAAAAAACATTAATTTATTTATTGGAATACCCCCATTAACGATAAATAAATATAAATATCTAAATATAGGGAAAAGATAAAATGAGTCCAGAGGTCCACTTTGTGATCGTCCGATCATTAATTTTGAGCGGCTCAGATTAGAGACTGATTATTATGCGCGCTCCCTTTGGAGGGTAATTTTGTAATTTTCAACGACACAACCAAAATCCTTTTCGTCCTGAATCTTCACATAGTAACACACACTTCGATTTCTCCGATCTCCTTCTTCCTTTCTCCTCTCTCAAACCGATCACCGTCTTCATTTTCACGATCACCTTCTTCATTTCTCCGATCGCCGTCTTCATTTTCGCGATCACCTTCTTCATTTCTCCGATATCCTTCTTCCTTTCTCCTCTCTCAAACCGATCACCGTTTTCATTTTCGCGATCACCTTCTTCATTTCTCCGATCACCGTCTTCATTTCTCCTCTCTCAAACCGATCACCGTCTTCATTTTCACGATCACCTTCTTGATTTCTCCAATCTCCTTCTTCCTTTCTCCTCTCTCAAACCGATCACCGTTTTCATTTTCGCGATCACCTTCTTCATTTCTCCGATCACCGTCTTCATTTCTCCTCTCTCAAACCGATCACCGTCTTCATTTTCACGATCACCTTCTTGATTTCTCCAATCTCCTTCTTCCTTTCTCCTCTCTCAAACCGATCACCGTTTTCATTTTCGCGATCACCTTCTTCATTTCTCCGATCACCGTCTTCATTCTCCTCTCTCAAACCGATCACCGTCTTCATTTTCACGATCACCTTCTTGATTTCTCCAATCTCCTTCTTCCTTTCTCCTCTCTCAAACCGATCACCGTTTTCATTTTCGCGATCACCTTCTTGATTTCTCCAATCTCCTTCTTCCTTTCTCCTCTCTCAAACCGATCACCGTTTTCATTTTCGCGATCACCTTCTTCATTTCTCCAATCACCTTCTTCATTTCTCCTCTCTCAAACCGATCACCGTTTTCATTTTCGCGATCACCTTCTTCATTTCTCCGATCACCGTCTTCATTTCTCCTCTCTCAAACCGATCACCGTCTTCATTTTCACGATCACCTTCTTGATTTCTCCAATCTCCTTCTTCCTTTCTCCTCTCTCAAACCGATCACCGTTTTCATTTTCGCGATCACCTTCTTCATTTCTCCGATCACCGTCTTCATTTCTCCTCTCTCAAACCGATCACCGTTCTTCATTTTCGCGATCACCTTCTTCATTTCTCCGATCACCTCTTCCTTTCTCCTCTCTCAAACCGATCACCGTTTTCATTTTCGCGATCACCTTCTTCATTTCTCCGATCACCTTCTTCCTTTCTCCTCTCTCAAACCGATCACCTCTTCATTTTCGCGATCACCTTCTTGATTTCTCCGATCTCCTTCTTCCTTTCTCCTCTCTCAAACCGATCACCGTCTTCATTTTCACGATCACCTTCTTCATTTCTCCGATCGCCGTCTTCATTTCTCCTCTCTCAAACCGATCACCGTCTTCATTTTCGCGATCACCTTCTTCATTTCTCCGATCACCTTCTTCCTTTCTCCTCTCTCAAACCGATCACCGTCTTCATTTTCGCGATCACCTTCTTGATTTCTCCAATCTCCTTCTTCCTTTCTCCTCTCTCAAACCGATCACCGTTTTCATTTTCGCGATCACCTTCTTCATTTCTCCAATCACCTTCTTCATTTCTCCTCTCTCAAACCGATCACCGTTTTCATTTTCGCGATCACCTTCTTCATTTCTCCGATCACCGTCTTCATTTCTCCTCTCTCAAACCGATCACCGTTCTTCATTTTCGCGATCACCTTCTTCATTTCTCCGATCACCTTCTTCCTTTCTCCTCTCTCAAACCGATCACCTCTTCATTTTCGCGATCACCTTCTTCATTTCTCCGATCACCTTCTTCCTTTCTCCTCTCTCAAACCGATCACCGTCTTCATTTTCACGATCACCTTCTTGATTTCTCCAATCTCCTTCTTCCTTTCTCCTCTCTCAAACCGATCACCGTTTTCATTTTCGCGATCACCTTCTTCATTTCTCCGATCACCGTCTTCATTTCTCCTCTCTCAAACCGATCACCTCTTCATTTTCGCGATCACCTTCTTGATTTCTCCAATCTCCTTCTTCCTTTCTCCTCTCTCAAACCGATCACCGTTTTCATTTTCGCGATCACCTTCTTCATTTCTCCGATCACCGTCTTTTTCTCCTCTAAAACAAGCCGATGATGTTAGTGGTGATAGCTACGTTTCTAGAAAAGATTCTGCTCATTCTGATCACCATAGCGATGATTCTGATGATCATGCTTATAACGAAGAACGGAGAAAGGTAATATCATCATTCAATTTTACTTAAAAAGATGAATATGGTTCTTATGAGTACACATGTGTCACATTTTTCTTTGATTATGCCTAATTACATTTTTATGATGCAGGTATTTCTAGAAGGAGCGACTGACTATTACGACGCAAAAATACGTAAGCCACATGAAAATTTTTATGGCCGGCTAATCTGGGCTTTAGCTCAATATCCTGGTAATCAAGATATTGTTAAAGAAGTTTACTCAGTGAAGCGGAGATGGCTTCAAGATGTGGAGATTCTCAAACAAAGTTTAGAAGAAGATTGTGCAAAGTATGATAGAGGTGAAGCTGATGTTTATATCCCTGTAAATGACGTGGATGCTTCACGTTCTTATGTTAATCAAGTAAATGAGGATAAGAACAACCAAACGGAAGGTCAACAAAAGTTTGGTGAGCCGGTTAATCTAGTTAGAAAAGACAAGGATAAACGTGTTGATGACCAACAATCTGATCATAAAGGAAAGGGAAGTGTGAGTCAGAATAATGATGGGGTCGATGCAATGGATGTTGATCAGCCTGCAGTGGCATTAAAAGGTTGTAAAAAGAAAGTTGATATCATAACCAATCCAACAAAGAGTGATATCGTACTTTCTGATACATTTTTCTGTGCACAGCAATCTTCTCTGTAAGTTCTCTAATTATCAGTTTCAAATTTTCTGCCTTCTCATTTAATTGTGTTTAACCTTTGTTATATTTTGTTCTATTTGAAGGGATATTATATTTTCAACTAAAGTTGTTGTTCCTCGTTATGTGTTTGAGATATTGATTCCTGGGTCACGGGTTCTTTTTGGAGTTGTTGACTGCTTGGGTTTATATTTAAACGGTTAAATGCAAATTTCGTCCCTGTAGTTTTGTGAAAAAACGGATTTTCATCCATCCGTTAGTTTTTGAGTTTTTTTCATCCCTGTGGTTTGACTTCCGTTAAAAACCATTCGTCCCTGTCTTTTAGTCCCCCCACATGAGGGGTATTTTCATCTTTTTACCCACCTGCAGCCTTTGTCCCTGTCTTTAAGTCCCCTAAATTCTCAAACAAAACAAACAAAAAACAACTAACATTTAATCATCATCATACAAATAAAGAACGAAATGCATTTTTGGTCCCTGTGTTATCACACATTTTGCAAGTTTTATACAATTGTGTGCAAGATGGTATTCCTGGTCCCTGTGGTATCACACTAGTTGCATCCTTGGTCCAAAACTAACTGACCGTTAGTTTTTCTCCGTTAGTGTAGCCATGTGCCCCACACGTGAGGGGCAAAATTGTCCTTTCCCATATAGATAAACATAAACAATAATTAATAAACATAAATATTCAACCATCATCCAAGATCTACTATAATCTTTTTCGTATCCCAATTGGCAATCTTTAATCCAACTTCTTAAAACAATATCATGTGTATCCAATCTTTTATATATCTATCTAAATCAACTTCACAATAACAAACTTCACCCATTATGTTATTTTAAGATAATGCTTGATAGATGATGAGTTTTCCAAAGAAAAAATAAAAAGAAAGTGAAAAAAAGAGTGAAAATCCCGTTTTTGTTGAAATCAGTTGCAAAGATCGGAAATTTTCAGGAGTTTGAACCGTCGGATGGGAGATCTATTCATCTTTATATGAATTTGAAAAAATGAGTAATAAGGGTTTTATGTTCATGATAAAACAATAAAGCGGGTGGAATTGTGTAATTTTGATAATAAAAAACTTGGAAAGTGTTTTGATCATTTGCTGGGGTTCGTTTTAATTTAGGGTTAAAGGGAAGAAGATGGCATATGGATTATTTGGGGTTAAATGGGTGTAAATGACTAATTTATCCATCACATGACTAGCACATGGCTACACTAACGGAGAAAAACTAACGACCAGTTAGTTTTGGACCAAGGATGCAACTGTGTGATACCACAGGGACCACAAATACCATCTTCCACACATTTGTATGAAACTTGCAAATGTGTGATACCACAGGGATCAAAAATGCATTTCGTTCTACAAATAAATACATATACATATATAGCCTATATCTACATAAACATACATTTATGAAATGTGTTTCTGATCTAACAACACCCCCACCATTTTTTAACACCACTGCCACCATCGTGACAACCCTCCACAGCTGGAAAAACACCACCATCGCCGCATCACTCACCCCAAACAATCACCACAGTCAACTGCCGCCACCCACCTCAAACAACCTCCATCTACAACCACTACCTCCACCACAGTCAATGGTCGCCCACCTCTGCCAACAACCACCACAGTCAATATCTTGATTTCTAAATCCCCAAATCACATTTACTTATGAACCCTAAATTTCAATAACAAACATTTATCAATCATACCTTATATGGGAGTGGAAATAGGCTATAAAATCATCTTTCTTTTTCTTTTTCTTTCTAGTCTCGACAGCAAATTCACACGCCACCACCACTATGTGCTAAGGTTTGGAACTTGGAAGGTTAGTATTATTATTGTAATAGTTATTACTACATGAATAATAGTTATTACCACATGATTTCTGAGTATTTACGAATTGCTAAAGGAAATTTAGGTAAAATTGCTTTACGAAAATTATGAGATGATTCGTCAATTGAAATGGCTGGAAATGTATTGTGAATGAGTTCTGATGGAAGAGTTGAGATAATGTATAGCATATCCCTCTGATTTAAAGATGTAGAACATGGGTCAAAAGACGAAAATTTTTAATTGTCAGTCTTTTGTTTTTGGGTTTGTTTTGTTTGAGAATTTGGGGTTTGAAGAACAACAAATGGAGAAGATGAACAAAGGCTGAAGGTGGGTAAAAAGACAAAAATGCCCCTCATGTGGAGGAACTTAACGACAGGGACGAATGGTTTTTAACGGAAGTAAGACCACAGGGATGAAAAAAACTCAAAAACTAACGGAGGGATGAAAAGTCATTTTTCGAAAAACCACAGGGACGAATTTTGCATTTAACCCATATTTAAATATGGTTGAAGGACTCAAATGTGAAAAACCAATGAGCCGTATTTTTTTCCCGACTAATATCATGGTATTTTTTTTTTTTATAACAATATATGTTACATCTATGAATCAAACATTATTTTATATATAATGGTATTTTGCATAACAACTTTTTTTTTCCAATTTGTGCAGGTGTCTTCAAAGATTGAATCGAAGGTTAATTATGTTTCTGAGGTTGACCAACAATTTATCAACCAAAAGTTAGTCGGTGACTGCTTGGTATGTTTTTGATTACTTGTTGTTCATGTTGTATTTAATACATTTTTAATATACAAATTGTCCATATTTGCAATTTTGATAACCTTCTGTATATGTTTTTTTTTCCAGCTCTTTTTTCCTGTTCTTCAGGGTAAACATTACTTTCTTATGTGCCATTACTTGAAATCAAACAAATGTTTCATCATTGATAATTTGGCATCATGTGATGATTCTTTGGATAGATATACTGCACATGTTTCTGTGTTGGTAAGATGACTCTTTAAACTTATATACTTTATTTACTGTCTGGTTTTTCAATTCCATGTGATAGTAACTGTTTTTCATATACACATTTTGTTATAGAGTTCATTCATTGAGAAATACCTAGCTTTGAAGAAGTACCCTAAATCGAACAAGATCAGACTTTTGAACACTGAAAGACTGAAGATGCCATGGCAAACCAAGGCAAATCTTGATGTAGATTCCGGTGTATTTGTAATGAGACACATGGAAACGTTTTCCGGAAATGGGCTACTTGGTTTCGATGCTGGTTTTAAAGAAGAAGGTCAATATCAACTGAAACAATTGGATTGTTTAAGGGTTATCTACCTGAGAACAATACTTCTTTCGGTATTGAATGGTATGAAGTGGAAATTGGAAAAAGAAATGACGTTGTTTGAGAATTTACCTGATGAAAAGAAGGATGAAATGAAAGCTGGTTCGTTGGAAAGGATTCTTAAAAGAGTTGAATTGTTTAGGGATAGCGATTGTGTATATCGCAATGATAATGTCGATGCACCAAATGTTGCTGCAGTTGATGAACCTTCTTCTGCACCGATGGTCTCAGATCTCGTGGACAAAGCAAAGCAAGCAACCAATGAAGAGAACTTTGAACTCGCTGTTGACTTGTTTTCACAGGCAATCTCTATGGAGTCTAACAAATCAGAGTTTTATTGTCACCGTGCTAGGTCTAATATTGGACTCCATAAATTCACAGGTATATCTCTTTCCCTATCTTTGTTTTTCTTTCCTTATATTATGCATTAGTTATTATCCGTTTTTTTAATTTCTAATACTAAGTAATATGGTCTGCAACTATTTGAGTTTTTGTATTTATTATTAGTTCCTGCATTATTTTAACTGTTTTTTTGTTTTTCGGTATCAGAAGTTGTTGCTGATGCAAACAAAGGAATTGAACTGGATCCCTCCAATATGAAGGCGTATATTTTCAAAGCGTTAGTCTTCAGAACTGCATTTATTATTATCCATTTTTTTGTATCTACATAATAACGTGGTTGTATATATCTGCCCTGATCTTCATTCCTTTTTCTTTTTTTTTTTTTTTTGATTTTTTTTTCTTTCCTGTACTATAGGTCTTTTTTTTTTTTTTTTTTTTTTTTTTTTTTTTTTTTTTTTTTTTTTTTTTTTTTTTTTTTTTTTTTTTTTTTTTTTTTTTTTTTTTTTTTTTTTTTTTTTTTTTTTTTTTTTTTTTTTTTTTTTTTTTTTTTTTTTTTTTTTTTTTTTTTTTTTTTTTTTTTTTTTTTTTTTTTTTTTTTTTTTTTTTTTTTTTTTTTTTTTTTTTTTTTTTTTTTTTTTTTTTTTTTTTTTTTTTTTTTTTTTTTTTTTTTTTTTTTTTTTTTTTTTTTTTTTTTTTTTTTTTTTTTTTTTTTTTTTTTTTTTTTTTTTTTTTTTTTTTTTTTTTTTTTTTTTTTTTTTTTTTTTTTTTTTTTTTTTTTTTTTTTTTTTTTTTTTTTTTTTTTTTTTTTTTTTTTTTTTTTTTTTTTTTTTTTTTTTTTTTTTTTTTTTTTTTTTTTTTTTTTTTTTTTTTTTTTTTTTTTTTTTTTTTTTTTTTTTTTTTTTTTTTTTTTTTTTTTTTTTTTTTTTTTTTTTTTTTTTTTTTTTTTTTTTTTTTTTTTTTTTTTTTTTTTTTTTTTTTTTTTTTTTTTTTTTTTTTTTTTTTTTTTTTTTTTTTTTTTTTTTTTTTTTTTTTTTTTTTTTTTTTTTTTTTTTTTTTTTTTTTTTTTTTTTTTTTTTTTTTTTTTTTTTTTTTTTTTTTTTTTTTTTTTTTTTTTTTTTTTTTTTTTTTTTTTTTTTTTTTTTTTTTTTTTTTTTTTTTTTTTTTTTTTTTTTTTTTTTTTTTTTTTTTTTTTTTTTTTTTTTTTTTTTTTTTTTTTTTTTTTTTTTTTTTTTTTTTTTTTTTTTTTTTTTTTTTTTTTTTTTTTTTTTTTTTTTTTTTTTTTTTTTTTTTTTTTTTTTTTTTTTTTTTTTTTTTTTTTTTTTTTTTTTTTTTTTTTTTTTTTTTTTTTTTTTTTTTTTTTTTTTTTTTTTTTTTTTTTTTTTTTTTTTTTTTTTTTTTTTTTTTTTTTTTTTTTTTTTTTTTTTTTTTTTTTTTTTTTTTTTTTTTTTTTTTTTTTTTTTTTTTTTTTTTTTTTTTTTTTTTTTTTTTTTTTTTTTTTTTTTTTTTTTTTTTTTTTTTTTTTTTTTTTTTTTTTTTTTTTTTTTTTTTTTTTTTTTTTTTTTTTTTTTTTTTTTTTTTTTTTTTTTTTTTTTTTTTTTTTTTTTTTTTTTTTTTTTTTTTTTTTTTTTTTTTTTTTTTTTTTTTTTTTTTTTTTTTTTTTTTTTTTTGTCTTTATATATTACTCTTTCTTTATCAATTTTTATAGGTAAGTCGGTCAATGAAGTTGAGGATGATAAAGGGAAGTCTGTTGCTGATGATCTTCATACAACTTCTGTTAACAAGGATGCTATGATACTCGAGAGAAAAATGAGTTTAAGAAGTTGCAAAAATAGGATTTTTCTAATGCAATCTTTTCCGGAGTATCTAATTTTGAGTAAGTTTTTTAAATAATTTACTCATATTTATATATTTTTTTAATGTACTGAAATAATACATTTTTTGTTTTCAAGTGATTGTCTGTTTTTATCTCAGCATATAAGGTTTCCTAGATACATCTTTGAGAGTTTAGTGCCTGGGTTACCTTTAAATGAAGGACTTATTGATAATTGGGGTTACTATCTAAATTTCTATCAAGATCTTAAGAATCAAGAGTCAAAGACCCGCCTATTTTTCCCAACAAATATCATTGTAAGTTTTCATAAAAGCTTCTTTAATATCCATTTTAAATTTTCTTAATTTAAAGGTAAATTTTAAATTTTTGAATTTTATTAAACATGGTTATGTTACAGTTTAGGGCAAAGAATATGCGTAAACTTGATTATGATACAGTGCTCGAGAAATCACTATGTATGAGACCAAAAATAGTTGATGTATCCCTGGTATGTTCTCAAGCAATTACTTCTTTTTAAAATAAATCTGGTGATCTATATCTGAGCTACTGTTCCTGAACAGCAGTTCAACAAAAATAAAAGTTGATTTTAGTTATGTTTTTAATTTTCAGATGTTTTTCCCATACCGCTGTAGTCAACATCATTTTTATCTTTTTTGTTATAACTTGGAGACAAAGAAATGCTATATAATTGACAGTTTTGCAACGTCTGATGATCATGTTCATGATTATCCTGAAAATATTGCCCAACTGGTAAGAAATTTCAGTTATTCTTCTATTTGAATCTAATAATGTATTTATGCACATTATAATAATAAACTTTTACTTATCTTTTTTTATTATTATTTGTAGAATGAATTTCTTGGTGATTTCCTTCGTCTTAAGAGTTATCCGTATTTTGATGACATCACTTTTGAAGAACTGAAATTGTACGGATTCCATGGCAAACAAAAGAAAGTGGCATAGACAGCGGTATTTTTGTTATGAGACATATGGAAACATTCATGGGAAATGGGCTTATTGATTTCAAGACTGGTTTCAAAAAAGAATGTGAGCTTCAGAAAAAACAGCTTAGGTGTTTAAGGATTATGTACTTGAAAACATTACTTTTTTCTAAGATTAATCGTCGTTGCAAGAAAACCGTCGAAGAAGAATTGAGATGTTATGAGGAACTATCCTTTGAAGCCAAGAAAGAAAGGAAGATCCATTCTCTTTAAAGAATCCAAAATCATCTCAACACTGTGCGTTGTGCTTATTATGTTATATATTTTTAATATTATGTAATATATAAACTAGGTTGTATTTTTTGTAAAATGTGTTGTGTAAAAGTAGGTAGATCGGATATTACTTAGTTGTTTGTTGTTGTGTTATGTTAAATTGTTATTATGTACATGTCGATCTGTTTTTATTATGTGATCTAATGTTACAATATTAATAGCTTTATTTATTCTTGTTCTCTTTTATTAAACAGGTACCCAAATCGGTTGGTACATTTTTTATTTATTGTTGATACGTTTTTTTTTAAACGGAAATAACATGTCTATAATAGATCCAACCCTTCCAGAAAATCAGATTCATTGTCAAGAACCTAACTCAAGAAACCTGCATAACAATTACAAACACCCCAGTTCTGGACCTGCAACTAATCCAGAACCTAAAAATCAAACCTACTATCCTAAACCCAATTAAATAACCCATGATTGGTTACAAAACTGGAAATGAACTTTTTACATATGCTAGTTGGAAAAAAATTACATATTTTCACTCACACTGACCCAAGCTTACATAAAAGTGTAAGCATACCATAAGACATAGAATAGGCAACCCTCCATCTCCAACAGCCAAGCCAAATGAAAATAACACAAGCTTCTACAGCTAGCACTAGACTAAAAGAAAACGTAAAACAATTTAGAATACAGAGCCTAAATAGAGAAGTCTTACATAATTAAAACTCATAAAATAACCAATTTCATAAAACAATCATCTTAACGACAATTAATATGATAAAAGGAAGTCTAAAACCAACTTTTTTCGTTATAAATTCTAAAAACAAATCTCATAACTAGATAACCTGCTAATTTTGCTAAACAATCAATTGATAACCTTGTTAAGAAATGCATTATCTACTCGTATCACATTCACCTTGCGTCTCACAGCTTCATCAACAGCCTTCTTTCCATGTGCGAGGTCATATTTCTTTTTTCGGTAAAAAGGCCGTCACCCCTGGTTAGATTTTATATATAATCATGAAAATCAGGCAATCTAGTTGAATACTAGAGTGGCTTTACAAAACATTCAAAATTCAAACGCACCAAAGTGCTTACATCAAAACAAACTAGCGCTAGTAAACCTAACAACTAGTAAACATAATACTTAAACAGAAAGGAACAAAGAGCTCGGCAAACGCCATTCTTCAAACCATCGTTCAACTTGCTGTTTTCTTCTAAATCTGAAAGACATCAACTTTAATCTCACCGTTGCCAAAATAGCTTCAGATAATTGCATTGGAAGCATCTTTTTACCCTTAAACAATCTAGCATTACGCTCCTTCCATACGAAATATACAGTCGTTGCTAAAATCAGTTTGGCAGCTTCACTTTGAAATGTCCTTTTCTTTGCGAAAGTCTTGAATTCGTTGATAATATTATCCCAACTCGACCCCACATTCCCAAGTCCAGCTTTTAGTTTCACAAACGACCAAACTTGAGATGAATATTGGCATTCAAAGAACAAATGTTCATGTGAGTCCTGTTGAGTATCACAAAGAGAACACCTAATAGAGTTCAGATATGTACCTTGTATATCCCAAGGTTGCATTCGATCTTGCGTCTTCAATTTCTTGAGAAAAACCAACCATAAAATGAATGCATGTTTAGGAATAAGACCTGCAAACCAAACAATCTTATCCCAATAAACCGGATCAGCTCTAGGTCTCAAATCTTCCCAAGCTTTAGAAACCGAAAACTCAAGAAGATTGCCAGTACGATCCCTCCAAAGACAAGAATCTGGATTAGCATTAAAGTTGGGAACATCAATCATTGGAATAACCTCATTCCACACAAGAGGCCATTTCCAATTACCATTCTCCACAATATCAGCAACAGACGAAGACATGCTAAAACCTGCTCTAGATATTCTTCTAACCGAAAGCAAATTAATCAATGGAGAAGAACAACTCCAATTATCTTCTTCCATAATCAATCATCTTCTTCCTGTGCTTGTTGCATCATGAAGTAAAATCTTGGTACAATACTTTTCTCTTAGCCTTTCTAACTGAACCTTTTGACTAACTTGTGATGTTGAAACCTCTGTGACAAAACCAGTATTCCATTTTGAAATTAGTTCGCCTGTATACGTGTCCATATGACACATCAAGAATATCCCACAGTCATCCTTGTTATTTAACGTCCTCCATTTCATATTTGCAACTGTATGCTTCACCTTTATTATTTTTGGTGCCTGTTCATGCTTAAAACTTCTCAAATAACGACAAAACATACGTCGCTGCAAACACATAACAATTGTACCAAAGATTAGGTATATGTTATACTAAAGTCAGTTTTGAACTTTACAAAATCCCTATCTTGAAACCTGTTCCTCCTATTATTAACAGACTATATAAGTTACACATGTGTAAGTTACCAGTTACAGAACACTTTCTTATGCTAGTATTAACTTACCCATGTGTAACTTTTAGTTATTTTAACTTACACATGTGTAAGTTACAAGTTGCAGAAGACTTTTTTATAGTTATATTAACTTACCCACGTGTAAGTTATAGTTATATTTACTTACCCATGTGTAAGCTATATAACTTACACATGGGTAAGTTATATTCCCTATGCGTAACCTGTATAAGTTATAAGTTATAAGTTACAGAATACTTATTTTGATTATAAATGGTCTTTATAGATAGAAACCCAACACTCTTTAATGTATATAAAAAAAGGATCACATCTGATTTTTGTTAAAATAACCGAATGCGTAATAATATAAAAATGTATTTAAATAATGTAGATTCAACACATAATAATATCAAACTCAATTATACTATCTACCTTTTATCTTAATTCAGAGAATATTGTTTTATTGTTGCCTCTTTTTTGGGCTATATATTTAACTATTGGGCTAATTAGTTGTAAAGGTACCATACTCGTCAATTTTTACTATTATAGGTATAAACCAAAATCTCCCTCTAATATAATACTACTGTGTGTAAATTCCACCTATTGTGATGACGAAAACCACCATCCGGTTTTTCAAAACACACGTGGCAACAGTATTGTATGTGTTTTAGTTTGACCATTGACTATATTGCCATGTAGGTACCCATATCACCTCTATTTTTATTTATATATTTTATTAAATCCTAATTTCTAATATTCTGCTATATCATATTCATTTATTCATGTATGTATGTATCTCTATAGTCCAAAAGCAACTTCAATCTTAATTTATATATACAATTCTATGTATATCTCTATCTATATCAGAATAAGTACGTAAAGGTTATAAGATTGTATATGTCTGCTTTCAAATGTATATATCTTCTATCTATCTATCTATCTATCTATCTATCTATCTATCTATCTATCTATCTATCTATCTATCTATCTATCTATCTATCTATCTATCTATCTATCTATCTATCTATCTATCTATCTATCTATCTATCTATCTATCTATCTATCTATCTATCTATCTATCTATCTATCTATCTATCTATCTATCTATCTATCTATCTATCTATCTATCTATCTATCTATCTATCTATCTATCTATCTATCTATCTATCTATCTATCTATCTATCTATCTATCTATCTATCTATCTATCTATCTATCTATCTATCTATCTATCTATCTATCTATCTATCTATCTATCTATCTATCTATCTATCTATCTATCTATCTATCTATCTATCTATCTATCTATCTATCTATCTATCTATCTATCTATCTATCTATCTATCTATCTATCTATCTATCTATCTATCTATCTATCTATCTATCTATCTATCTATCTATCTATCTATCTATCTATCTATCTATCTATCTATCTATCTATCTATCTATCTATCTATCTATCTATCTATCTATCTATCTATCTATCTATCTATCTATCTATCTATCTATCTATCTATCTATCTATCTATCTATCTATCTATCTATCTATCTATCTATCTATCTATCTATCTATCTATCTATCTATCTATCTATCTATCTATCTATCTATCTATCTATCTATCTATCTATCTATCTATCTATCTATCTATCTATCTATCTATCTATCTATCTATCTATCTATCTATCTATCTATCTATCTATCTATCTATCTATCTATCTATCTATCTATCTATCTATCTATCTATCTATCTATCTATCTATCTATCTATCTATCTATCTATCTATCTATCTATCTATCTATCTATCTATCTATCTATCTATCTATCTATCTATCTATCTATCTATCTATCTATCTATCTATCTATCTATCTATCTATCTATCTATCTATCTATCTATCTATCTATCTATCTATCTATCTATCTATCTATCTATCTATCTATCTATCTATCTATCTATCTATCTATCTATCTATCTATCTATCTATCTATCTATCTATCTATCTATCTATCTATCTATCTATCTATCTATCTATCTATCTATCTATCTATCTATCTATCTATCTATCTATCTATCTATCTATCTATCTATCTATCTATCTATCTATCTATCTATCTATCTATCTATCTATCTATCTATCTATCTATCTATCTATCTATCTATCTATCTATCTATCTATCTATCTATCTATCTATCTATCTATCTATCTATCTATCTATCTATCTATCTATCTATCTATCTATCTATCTATCTATCTATCTATCTATCTATCTATCTATCTATCTATCTATCTATCTATCTATCTATCTATCTATCTATCTATCTATCTATCTATCTATCTATCTATCTATCTATCTATCTATCTATCTATCTATCTATCTATCTATCTATCTATCTATCTATCTATCTATCTATCTATCTATCTATCTATCTATCTATCTATCTATCTATCTATCTATCTATCTATCTATCTATCTATCTATCTATCTATCTATCTATCTATCTATCTATCTATCTATCTATCTATCTATCTATCTATCTATCTATCTATCTATCTATCTATCTATCTATCTATCTATCTATCTATCTATCTATCTATCTATCTATCTATCTATCTATCTATCTATCTATCTATCTATCTATCTATCTATCTATCTATCTATGTACGTGCAAATCAATGACGGCGAAAGATGCAGCAATGGTGGCAGATCTGGGTAATGTATTTTTTTTCGTTTAAAAGTTTTTAAAGAACTACCCGGCGCCACCAAATCACCTCCAGAATCCGGTGGATGTCCGGCACCGCCCCCATCACCTCCAGATTCCGATGATATATAGATATTATTTTATATATTTGATTGATTGTATGTATGTATTAGTAGTGTGTCTAGTGTGTTTGATTGATATTACACAATACACTTGTATGGAAATATACATCCAAATCCAGATATGATGACGGTGATGATGATTTGGGTATTTAGTTTCTTTCTCTTCTTACCTCCAAATAGTGATGTTATTTGTGATAAAGAAATTGTTTAGTCAAATTTTGTGAATCTGGATACGGTGATGTTGAAGTTACATATAACTACGTTGCTTTGATATAGTGAGAACACATGATAAGGATGATGATATTGAGTAGCAGGTGCATATACATTTCTTTTTATGTTTGAGATCATCGACAATATATACTTTTATACATATAATAATGTGATTGTGAGGGTTATGTGGCAAGCCAGGTAGGAGAAAACAGCCAAACATGAAGGCTGGTATTTTTCGTCCCTAGGTTAGCAAAAATATACACCGTTATATATTATATTAGAGGGTTTTTTTGGTTAATACTTAAAATAGATAAAAGCGACAAGTAATATACCTTTAAAACTAATTTGCCCTTAACTATTCAACTCAAATTTATCAATGAAACTAAAATAAAATGAAGGTTGAAAACAGAAACTTACAAGCATGTCACAAACTTTTCCGTATTTCCCTTTATACTGATTTGTAGCTGCACTATTGTCTATTATCATGAATCCTGTTTTTTTAAGGTTGAACACTACAAGATAATAGTGTTCATGTGCAATTATTGGGGGAAAAACCTGCACAAATAGTCTCAACAGTTATGTCTTCAAGCACATTTGAAAGATACAAATACATTGCTATCAAAGTAACCACACTTACAGTTTCAGCCCTTTTTAGTGACAAAACTTCATCATCGAATCCCAATGCATGCTTCATGTTTTTATCAAACATCTTATATGCTTTGTCAAATGACAAGGAGCCATCCCACATGTTCTTTGACTGATTTAAAAAATTAGGTTATTACTTTTTAACCTAGAGATAATGTAATTCAGTATAATTTAAATTAAATATACAACTTACAATTGTAGATGTTTGTAAAAAGACTCTTTTAAACAAGGTGTTAGCCTAGTGGTAAGGAAAACACTTGGTGATATTGAGGTCTCAGGTTCGATCCCCGCTTGGCACAAAAATAATTTTGTGACGGCCTTTTACCGAAATAAAAAGATTCTTTTAATTTGTCCAGCTTTCAACTTTTGTTCTTCATTAAGAATCATACCCCAGATATCGATGACAGCCGCGTCTACCCAAATTCTAGGCATCAGGCTTTCACAAATTGCACGGTTTAAAATCTGCCCAGAATTTGTTTCATAGATCGTCTCCCTAACGAGTAAACAAAAAAAAAACAATCAATCTATAAAGATAAATGATACAATGAGCTACAGAATGAGCACTGGATAATATAAATTAATACTTTTTATAAATAAAATCAGTTTGAACTTACGATCCATCAAGATTGTCCATTACAAAAACACTCCCAGAAACCATTCGTTCCAACCGGCTGGTAGGCTCATTTACATCGGTTTGCTTAAGCTTGTATGGAGATTCAAAGTACTTTGAATGCTTCACGAACCTTTGTCTCAAGTATTTTCTCACTGGAACTTCTGGATCTTCATTTTCTTGATGTTGTTTTTCCTCAACTTGTTTTTTTGAGGATATATCATTACCATGTTCATCATAAGAAATAGTGTTTTTCTGGGGTGTAGGAGTCAACTTTGCATACGGGATAACTTTCCATTGTTGAGGAGTCATAAAATCCTGACAGTTGAAATAGAGAATTCACATATGTTAGATAGAAAATATAATCTTTCCATTTTTTGTTAAAACAAACTTTTTATTTCAATGCATTTGAGTAACCTTTTCATTATCTTCATGATTTAACAAATCATCAGCATTCTTTCCAACATCATTATATTCTCGATTATGATCAGAACCAGAGATATTATCATTTTCTTTTGCAGCTTTACCATCATCATTAAGCTTCGATTGATTTTCTTCTTCAATGTCATTAACATTAACTTCATCATCACCATTCTTATCAACATCATTGTATTCTCCATCATGATCAACACCAGGGCCATCGTCATTTTCTTTTGCATCATTACCTTCATCATCAAACTTGGATTCATTTTCATTTGCTTTATTACCCTCATCATTACCCTTTTACCCTCATCATTACCCTCATATTCATCACCATTCTTATCAACATCATTGTATGCTCCATCATGATCACCACCAGGGCCATTCTCATTTTCTTTTGCATCATTACCCTCATCATCATTACCCTCATTTTCATTTGTTGTTTTTTCTTTCACCTTTACATGAAATTGTTGTAACTTTGTATTCAACTCGACCATCATGAAATCATCAGGAAAACTTGACATCCCTTCTTGTAAAGTAGATTCAAGCTGATTTAATAGCTCTTCAATCTTTGAATGATATTTCTGAAAGAAAAAAAAAGCATACAAAATGTAACAGTTAGTAAGATATAGTCGTCGTTCCAACTGATTAAGCAGATGAGTAACCATTTACACTTTACAAATATTAGGTAAAATTAATTACTCATACGTAAATTATGTGTATGTTATGTAGCTTACACATGGATAAGTTAATAACTTACTCATGGATTACATAACTTACACATGTGTAAGTTATATAGCTTACACATGGGTAAGTGAATATAACTATAACTTACACATGTGTAAGTGAATATAACTGTAAAATAAGTCTTCAGTAACTTGTAAGTTACACATGGGTAAATTATATTAACTTGTAACTAGCTTCATCTTAAGATGACATTATTTCATTAACAACCAGTCTTCCATGATCATTTTTTATTTCTTATTTGTGATCCAACACTATGGGAATTCAGCAACTTGCATTAGTTCACTCTATAATTAATAATGACTCGATAAAAACCTTGTGTATTTTTTATTTAGACGTGTTGCAATGATAAAGTTTACCTCTCTTGAAGTTGACGACTGACGATGAATGAATTCATGATGTTGACAACCATGAAATATAATCCCTGCATGACGTTCACAACTGGGAATTATAAACGCCTCTTCATATTCACCTTTAGAAAATTCAGGCTGCAAATTCACTTTCCCAAAACTTCCGTTGGCACCAAGTTCAGCTTCTATGCGTTGCACAAAATAGATCTGATGCCAATACTTGATTGCCGGCCGTTCACGGTCAATTGGAAAGTTTTCACAAAAAGTAGAGTCCAGATAAAGTAACTGCATTTCCGTATTATGTAAAATAGATAAATAAACAATTAATAATTAACAAAATGACACTTACACTAGCTAAAACAGTCATGAAATCTGAAATTTACCTGCAAGAAAGTCATTGGACCGTGAAAATGATAATCTGGCTTGCGGGGTGGCCATCCACCCTTGCAGTCTTTGATACTGTTTATTAACAGTCCACACCAGTCAAGTTGACTTATGTCAGTATTTTCACAAATTCTTTCAACTATTGCTTTCTGCATTGACCCAAGAATTCCTCCATTCTGATCAGTAGCAATCATTAATGATGAAAACAACATCAAGAAGTTAATCTTGAACATGAAACCAGAATCACCAGATTGTTTCATAATCTAAAACAACTTTTTTGGACGAAGAGCCAACCCATTAAATTGAGTTTTCCATTTCGCAGAAAAAGGAACCTCATCGTCTTTAACATCTTTCACAGGTAAGGACATTATATCAATGTTGCCAATCGGGATCCCAAGGATGTCACGAACAGCTTTTCTATCAATTGTGATACTACCGGTTGATATGTTCATGACTAAACCTTTCGTATTAAGGTTTTCAACTACAAAGTAACCTAAACTACCACTGACCTCCTGAATTGGCATTCCAATCAGGCTCCCAAACCCCATCTCTCTTACTACTTGTTTTTGTTGTTCACTAAGATCCTTTATAAGATGATACAACCTATTCGGTGATGTTCTAACTCTAACAGATTGATGACCTTGTTTTTTTTCTTTGCAATTTTTTTTTTACTTGCCACTGCTTTTTGTACTTGTTTCTTTGTTTTTTCCTTTCTTAACACCTCCTTTGCATTATCAGTGCGACACCTTTTTGACTTTCTACTGCTTTCATTAAACTCTTCTGTATCATTTTTATTTGATCTCTTTTTAGACCCCTTAGCAGATTTCGTAGTATCCATGGAATCTGCTATCATAAAAAGTAGACATATATTAAAAACACATACAATCAATCTATCATAAATACATTCTTTTCAACGAAAATGCGATAAATGCATTACATATAAATCTCATACACTAAACTAGATTTTCGAACAAACATTACAAGATAAACTACTAAAATTTCAATATACTCTAAAATTCTTAATGATAGAAGTTTCAAACAAAAATTACAAATGTTGATGTTTAAGAATAAATCAGCAAAATAAGCATGTATATTTTTGTATCGATCAATAAAACCTAATGGAACTATAACGAAACTAATAATATTCATCACACACATTATTAACTACAACAAATTAAAAAATTATCGAAAAATAATTAATCACCACCAAAATACATAGATATGTTCCTATTCATAACAAACTAACAACGAATTTCACGGATATATAATAACAAAAAATGTAAAAGAAAAAATGATTGACTTACCACCGTTAGGGTTTAAAATTGATGAAAATGGGAGATTTGATTATTGTGAATTGAATTATGTTTTTGTAATTTGAAATTCGATCTTTTAAAATGGATCGATTTTATTAGGGTTTCGATTTTATGAAGAACGTAATTTCCTTTTCTTTCTCCGTATTTCTTTTTTTAATGCCTTTTTTTCTCTCTCGCTAGTCGCTAGTTTCTATCTCATGTTTTTATTTGACTGGGTCAGGTGTCTTGGTGTGTATGGATTCATATGGATAACTACAAGCCCAATAATTATTTTTGAATATTGCCCAATAGTTGTGTAGAATTTGGTCCATGGCACAATAGTTGTGTAGACTTTTGATACTTTTTTTTAATTTAAATTTTGATAGATTTTTCATACAAACAATTATAGATGTGCACTTTATAAAGTATCTTTAGTCTTGTATCCACTTGAATATATTGTGTTTATTTAATAGTAAATATAAGATAAAATGTATGATGATGTTTTGAAATCATTTTGAATATATTGTGTTTTTTTAATACGATAAAATCATTTTGAATCTGCTAAAAACCCTAATTCGCCTTCTCCCTCTAAGAAGGATGTAGCTGATGACGTTCCTATGAGACCTAATGTCTTGCCCATTCCACCGGAAACTGAAGAGAAGGAGGATAAACAAAGTGGGTTGCCTGCTAAATTCAAGGTTGTGGTGGATGAAGAAGCTGATGAGGTTATTGAGATTAATGATGAGCATCATAATTCCAGCTTGAATTATGATTTGGATAATGGGATGCAACCGATGGGTTGCAGCAACAAGGAGAATAATAATGGTGATTTTTCTGATGAAAATAAGATGGCATCGCAGCCAAGCAGGGCTTCTGTATCTGAAGACCATGGAGATCAGAATGGGGATGCTCAAAACCTAAATTCTGCTTCTATTCCTGAATCTATTAATATCAACAAAAGTGGAGAGGTCCCTCTTATGCAACCTGATCAAAACCCTAATTCGCAGTCTCATGTGCATAGAGTTTCAACCACACCTCCAGTTTCTTATGCTGCTGCTATTAAGACTAATGTTGTACCTAAAAAGGTTAATTTTCGCTTAATGGATGTTGTTTCAGATACTGAAGGAGTCGATATTCTTCTTCCCCTTGCTTCTGTGCTTGAGGTAAATAGTCGATTCTCCAACTCTCTGTATGGATATTTTCTTGGTGATAGGCTTGCGTTTCCTGTTGTGGAATATTATGTGAAGAATTCTTGGGCGAAATTTGGATTGAAAAAAGTAATGATGAATAATGCTGGTTTCTTTTTCTTTCAATTTGAAAACCGAAATGGAATGATGCAAGTTATAGAAAAAGGTCCATGGATGATAAGATCCACGCCCATCTTCTTGAGTGAATGGACACCTAATGTCTCCCTTGTTAAGCTGGATATGACCAGTGTTCCTGTCTGGATTAAGCTTTATGATGTCCCTCTCGCTGCTTATACTGAGGATGGATTAAGCATGTTGGCCTCCAAGTTAGGTAAGCCTGTTTTGCTTGATACTTATACGACCCAGATGTGTATGCACTCTTGGGGTCGGCACTCTTATGCAAGAGCTTTAATTGAGATTGATGCTACTCGTGGTTTCAAGGATACTTTAGTGATTGGAATTCCTAATGTAAATGGTGAGGGATTTTCTAAGCAGGAAGTTTCTATAGAATATGAATGGCAGCCTCCCCATTGTGCAAAATGCAAGATCTTTGGCCATGATGAGTTAACTTGTCCGCTACGAGTGAAGGAAAAGGTTCCTGAAAAGGCACAGGATGATGATTTTATTCATGTTGTTCGTAAAAAGGGTAGAAATAAGGGAAAACAAATTGAGGCTATTAAATTGCACAAACCCAAACCTACGTTTGTGTATAGAGCGAGACAGACTTCTACCTCTCATGCGAAGCCAGCTGAACCATCTCCTAATATGGGTGGTTCTTCCTCTTCTGGGAAGACTACATCACCTTCTGTTAACCCAAATAAAGGTGGGACGAGTAATGCCTTTAAAGCTCATGAGACAAATACAAGTAACACCTTTTCTGTTTTAGATGGAGAAGTGGATGAGGATGGATATGATGTTCGAAGTAAACTACAAGATCCTAGCAAAAAGACCTCTAATTCACCTACTGTTCCTCCGGATAGTGATGATGATGAGGTGGAAAATGTTTTTGATGAATCTGATGGAACTTATAGCAATAAAGGGGCAAGCACTCCTTCTCATTCGATTCCTCATGTATAATTTTGCATCTTGGAATATAAGGGGGATGAACCAGATCCCCAAACAAAAAGAGGTTCGTCAGATTATTTCTGAAAATCAGTTGTGTTTATGTGCTATTCTGGAATCTCACGTGGATTCTTCTAGACTACAAGATCTTTGTTCTAAAGTTTTCCCAAAATGGAGTTGGATCTCGAATGCTATTATGTGTACTAAAGGGTCGCAGATTATTTTAGGTTGGGATCCAAATCTGG
Source organism: Erigeron breviscapus (assembly GCA_034093135.1). Lineage (NCBI taxonomy): Eukaryota > Viridiplantae > Streptophyta > Magnoliopsida > Asterales > Asteraceae > Erigeron > Erigeron breviscapus. Next base: position 99,708,569 of record CM067172.1, on the reverse strand, counting down.
TAGATGTTATGTTGTTTTCACTAACCGATCAGGTGATACACACTAAGGTTGTTCTTAAGCTTGAGAAGAAGTCTGTTTACTGCTCCTTTGTCTATGCTCATAATCGATATACCCAAAGGCGTGATCTTTGGAGTAATCTGTGTCTTCATAAGGTGTTTGTTCATAATAATCCATGGTGCATTTTAGGGGACTTTAATGCTGCTCTAAATATGGAAGATCGATCGATGGGTACTTCTACTATGGATATCTCTATGCGTGAATTTAATGAATGTGTGGAAAACATTGAGATTTCTGATGTTAATAAAGTTGGGCTTCACTATACTTGGAATCAGAAACCAGGTGGTAAGGGTGGTCTGTTGAAGAAGATTGATAGAATCATGGCTAACGTGAAGTTTTCTGATGTTAATAAAGTTGGGCTTCACTATACTTGGAATCAGAAACCAGGTGGTAAGGGTGGTCTGTTGAAGAAGATTGATAGAATCATGGCTAACGTGAAGTTTTCTGATGTTAATAAAGTTGGGCTTCACTATACTTGGAATCAGAAACCAGGTGGTAAGGGTGGTCTGTTGAAGAAGATTGATAGAATCATGGCTAACGTGAAGTTTTCTGATGTCTTTCCGGGGGCTGTTGCGGTTTTTCAACTGTACAGAATTTCTGATCACTCACCTACCATTTTGCGGCTGCCTATGGTTGCCAAGTTTATTCCAAAACCGTTCAAGTTTTCTAATGTTTTGATTCATAATGAAGGTTTTCAGCAGGTTGTGTCGGAGGTTTGGGAACAGGAGATACATGGTTTCCTTATGTATCGGGTGGTACAAAAACTTAAAAGATTGAAAAAGCCATTTCGCAAGCTTCTTTTTGACAAAGGTAATTTACCTAAAAAGGTTGAGTTACTTGGACATGAGCTAGATGAGGCACAAAAAGCACTTGATTTGGATCCGTTTAATGCTATGCTAAGAGAGGATCATGCTGCTTATCTTCATGCTTTTAATGAAGCTGTGATTGATGAGGAAAGATTCCTGAAACAGAAATCTAAAATAGAATGGTTGAGGGTTGGCGACACCAACTCAGCTTACTTCCATAGAGTTGTTAAAAGTAAGGTAGCCAGCAACCGAATTGATATGGTTTTTGACTCTAATGGTATTTTGGTGGATGGGGATAATGTCAAGGAGGCTTTTCTCACTCATTATACACAATTTCTTGGTGTGAATGAGTATGTCTCTAATCTGAATTCCACTTATCTTTTTGGTGCTAAGCTGTCTCAAGAGAAAGCTGCTCATATGGTTCGTGATCTTACTGATGATGAGGTTAAAGATGCTATCTTCTCTATGGGTGATGATAAATCACCTGGTCCAGATGGTTTCTCTGCTTCGTTTTTTAAAGCTGCTTGGAACATAATCGGGCCTGATATCATACAAGCTGTTAAAGAATTCTTTTCGAGTGGTAATTTACTAAAGGAGCTTAACCACACTGTTATTGCTTTGATTCCAAAGGTAAAATCTCCTTCAACTGTTACTGATTATCGACCGATTGCTCTTTGTAATGTATTATTTAAATGCATTACAAAGATTCTATCTAATAGACTAAAAGATTCTTTGCGAGTGGTAATTTACTAAAGGAGCTTAACCACACTGTTATTGCTTTGATTCCAAAGGTAAAATCTCCTTCAACTGTTACTGATTATCGACCGATTGCTCTTTGTAATGTATTATTTAAATGCATTACAAAGATTCTATCTAATAGACTTAAAGATTCTTTGCATGAGTTGGTTAGTGATAATCAGTCTGCTTTTGTCCCGGGAAGAAGAATCACTGATAATATTCTTTTAACTCAAGAACTTATGCACAATTATCATTTAGATAGGGGAACCCCGAGATGTGCATTCAAAGTTGATATTCAGAAGGCTTATGATACTGTTAATTGGGGCTTTCTTAGAAGAATTTTGCTAGCTTTTGGTTTTCATCCTCGTATGGTTTCTTGGATTATGGAATGTGTGACCACTACTACGTTTTCGCTGTCTATCAATGGTATTATGCATGGTTATTTTCGTGGTAAAAGGGGTCTTAGACAAGGTGACCCGCTTTCCCTTTACTTATTCACTTTGGTCATGGAAGTCTTAACTTTGATTATAAAGCGTCAAGTTAGGCGGTCGGGAAACTTTTTGTATCACCGTCATTGTGAAGAACATGAGGTTGTTAATTTATGCTTTACGGATGATCTTTTCATATTTATTCATGGAGATGTAGCATCTTCTAGAGTCATTGCTAGTGCTTTGGATGAATTTAAACAAGTTTCTGGTTTATCTCCTAGCCTACCGAAAAGTACTGCATACTTTTGTAATGTGTTGAATTGTGATAAGATCGCTATTCTTAATGTCCTTCCTTTTGAAGAGGGTTGTTTACCGGTTAAGTATTTGGGGGTGCCTCTGATCTCTTCTCGACTTCGATACAGAGATTGCAAGGGCCTTATTGAAAGGATTCAGAAACGCTTAAATGACTGGAAAAATCGGTTCCTTTCTTTTGCGGGTCGTCTACAGCTTATTAATTCTGTTATTTCCTCTATGCATGTGTATTGGTCTTCCTCTTTTATTTTACCATTTTAGGTCATTCAGGAAATTGAGCAACTAATGAGAGGGTTTCTTCGGAGTGGTGGTGAATTAAAACAAGGACAATCCAAGGTTGCTTGGGAGGTGGTTTGTCTTCCAAAGGATGAAGGAGAGTTGGGCATCCGGCGTATTGAAGCTTTTAATACAGCTCTCATTGCAAGCCATATATGGAATATTGTTGTTGAAAAAGAGTCCCTTTGGGTGCGGTGGATTCACACTTACAAGCTGAAGGGACGATCACTTTGGGAGGTACCTATCCGTGGCTCTTTGTCTTGGAGCTGGCGTAAAATTCTTCAGATTAGAGATCTTGTTCGTAAGCATCTGTGGTTTAATATTGGAAATGGATTAATGGCCTCGGCATGGTATGATAATTGGAACAATTATACTCCACTGGCTGAGCATTTAACGAGAGCCATTACCAGTGCTGGTTTCTCTCTTACTGATAAAGTAGCGGATCTCATTGAGGATGGGGTGTGGAAGTGGCCGCCTGAATGGACAAATAAATTCTCACATATTCAAGTGCCGGATATTGATATACTCACCAAGGACAAGTTGTTATGGAGGGATAAAAATGATGATCTACTTGATTTTTCTGTTCAGGTTGCATGGGAGGATTTACGACCAAGGGATTCTTATGTAACTTGGTACCCGATTGTATGGTTCAAACAGTACATCCCAAAGCATGCTTTTATTTTATGGCTAATTTTCAGGCGCAAGCTCAAGACTCAAGACTTGATGAACCAGTGGGATCTCACATCGATTCCATTGTGCTGATCCTTGTGTGAGGTGCAACCTGACTCACATACTCATCTCTTTTTTGAATGCCCTTTCTCTTTACAGGTTTGGAACCAAGTTAAACAGAAGGCTGAATTATTCACTTTACCTCATGATTGGGATTCTGTTGTGGCTGGTTTTCTTCAGATTGCGCATACAAACTCTGTGCAAAGTGTGGTGGCCAAGCTGATTTTATGGTCTACTACATATTTCATTTGGAATGAAAGAAATGGTCGACTTTTCCGAAAGCAGAAACGTTCAAGTGATCAACTCGTGGGAGTAATTATACATACTGTTCGTCTCAAGCTTCTTACTTGCAGATTCAAGCACACCCGACGTGTTGAGAGGTTCCTTAATGCATGGGATCTTCCAGTCTCATTAATTAACTAGTCGTTTCTTATTCTAGTCATTGTAATTCTTGTTTTACTGATTGGTTGTATTGGCTAGATAGGTAATTGGGGCGTGGTATGCCATCCCCACCGGTTTACACATGTTTTGTGTGGATGTTTGTAAGTCAGCTTGGTATTTCAGCCAAGTTGCCTGTTTTTATTCGTGATGATATAAAGTTAGCAAGGGGTGACGGCCTTTACCGAAAAATCTTTTGAAAGATAATATAAAATATATAACAAATATTTATGTCAAAAGTCAAATTAATAGGATAATATAGTTTCAATAATAAGATAAAATTGTTCAACGCCGGTCAATATCGTTCCAACCCATCAGATCCGATGAACGTCGATCAAGTCGAGTAAATCCGACCAAATTGTTGGAAGAATTTATGTTTACGAACAAAATTACGACCAAACTTCATGTTATCTATACTTATTAAACCGCTGCATTGCGCGTGCATATGACTTGTTTATCTAAAAACATTTACATTTCATTAAACAAAAAACAACTTAATCTTGAGTTTTATAATTTCCATTACCATATCTTTAAACAAAAAACAAAACGTTTTATATTTTTTTACAACTACTTTCATACTTAAACACTTTTTTTGGAAAAACTTTTAAATCTCTCTCATTTCCCCTTTTCTTTTCCATTGTCTTCTATCCCCCTTTTAGCTCCCCACCCACCGTCTTCTTCCCCCATTTCTCTATCCACCGTCTTCTTTCCAATTTAAAAAAATGAGATTCAAATCTAAGTGTTTTTCGTCTCCAAGTATGATCATCTTCTTTTTTACTGCTTATATGTTCTTATATTTCGTTTTTATTTTATATTTTTTTCATATTAATTGAATAATATAATTTAAAAGTTTGTTGTTACCAGTGTATAATAAATAATTTTATTTATATATTTTTTCATATTAATTTGAATAATATAATTTAAAAGTTTGTTGTTACCAGTGTATAATAGTTAATTATCCTTTATATATTTTTTCATATTAATTTGAATAATATAATTTAAAAGTTTGTTGTTACCAGTGTATAATAGTTAATTATCCTTTATATATTTTTTCATATTAATTTGAATAATATAATTTAAAAGTTTGTTGTTACCAGTGTATAATAAATAATTATATTTATATATTTTTTCATATTAATTTGAATAATATAATTTAAAAGTTTGTTGTTACCAGTGTATAATAGTTAATTATCCTTTATATATTTTTTCATATTAATTTGAATAATATAATTTAAAAGTTTGTTGTTACCAGTGTATAATAGTTAATTATCCTTTATATATTTTTTCATATTAATTTGAATAATATAATTTAAAAGTTTGTTGTTACCAGTGTATAATAGTTAATTATCCTTTATATATTTTTTCATATTAATTTGAATAATATAATTTAAAAGTTTGTTGTTACCAGTGTATAATAGTTAATTATCCTTTATATATTTTTTCATATTAATTTGAATAATATAATTTAAAAGTTTGTTGTTACCAGTGTATAATAGTTAATTATCCTTTATATATTTTTTCATATTAATTTGAATAATATAATTTAAAAGTTTGTTGTTACCAGTGTATAATAGTTAATTATCCTTTATATATTTTTTCATATTAATTTGAATAATATAATTTAAAAGTTTGTTGTTACCAGTGTATAATAGTTAATTATCCTTTATATATTTTATTTTTGGATAATATAATTTAAAAGTTTGTTGTTACCAGTGTCTCTAGTTAAATATTGTCATGTTTGTCATATTAAAATGTGTGTAGAATAGCAGTGCGTGTGAGGTTGTGTTTTGGGGCTGCAGTTACTGGATTTTATTCTGATGCAGGTGTCTTTCATCTGCTAAACACTCGTCACTACAACCACTTCAAACTTTTGGTTTTAGTGTCAGGACTAATGGACCACAACAAATAATATATGTGTAGTTCTAAGTATTTGGTTCTATGAATAACGGGTAAAAATGGGTGAAATGTGAATTTATGCAGTCATGCCACAGTATCTACAAAAACTTTAATTGAATATATGGTTTTATTTAATGGGACAGAACGACCAATACATATATGATGTAGTTATAAGCAAGTTGTTTTGGATAATGGGTCAATACGGGTCATGGGCCATCTGAATTACCCGGTTTTGTCTGTCTTCAAATGAGTATTACCCTCTTTTTGAGTTATCATACTATTTTCTGCAAAGTTTTGACAGACATGCTAGTTGATCTCCATAGGTTTAGACTTTTACAACAGACTAGAAAAAGGGGTTGTAACTGTCATTAGTGGTTTTTTGGATAATGGTCAATACGGGTCATGGGCCATCTGAAGTTACCCGGTTTTGTCTGTCTTCAAATGAGTATTACCCTCTTTTTGAGTTATCATACTATTTTCTGCAAAGTTTTGACAGACATGCTAGTTGATCTCCATAGGTTTAGACTTTTACAAGAGACTAGAAAAAGGGGTTGTAACTGTCATTAGTGTTTTTTTGGATAATTGCTAATGCTTTTTTGAGTTTGAATAATAAGTGATTTGCTTGTATGTATATTCTAAATTTAAGCAGTGGATGGATATATGAATTATTATATATATATATATTCTAAATTCATGCACTGGATATATGACATTATTGGTGACATTGGGTAGTTGATAGACTTTTGAAGGAATCAAGAAATAGGTTGCATGGGAGGGACATGAAATTTCCTGTATACTGTAGAAGCATGTAACTAATACACCCGTTTAATTATTGCTTTTCAATAGTATACTTGTTTAGTTGAAGTAGTTTGTCATAAAGGTGAAATATGCAGAATAGAATCTATTTGAAGATATCGTTCATTACATTTCAGTGGATTGTTGTGCTCATATGAGGGTTGTAAGATGAATTATCTAGAAGAGGCAAATTTGTTAAGGTTATGAATTATCCAGAAGAGGCAAATTTGTTAAGGTTATGAATTATCTAGAAGAGGCAAATTTGTTAAGGTTATGAATTATCTAGAAGAGGCAAATTTGTTAAGGTTATGAATTATCTAGAAGAGGCAATTTGTTAAGGTTATGAATTATCCAGAAGAGGCAAATTTGTTAAGGTTATGATATGTTTTCTGAAAAACTCGGGCTAATATGATTAACAAATTTTCCTAACAATCTTATGCCACTCTTTGAGCAAAGAATCTTCTGTTAAAAAGGGGAAGGACTCCATTTATTGTGTTTCTCTAGGTGTACATATTTTAGTTTGTAACTGCTACTGACTAATGTTAAATTGTATCACACTGTGATATGAAGATGCAAAACAGACAAAGCGGATTTCTGATCATCACCATCATATAGGTAAGGTATAACACAACCAAAAACAATATCCGCATTATTCTTTCTTCCTAACGACAATTACAATACTTTCAGTCATCAACATCATATATTTTTCAAAGGTTTTGGTTATTTTGATAATAGAATTCTCCTAAGAGTCTTATGCAACTATACAAGTCTTTGGAATCGTATATGCATGCCCTTTTGTCAATAGCTTGCATCCAGAATACACTTAACTTCCTTTCGAAGTACATCAGGGACTCCATTTTGTTAGTTATCTGTCAATAGGTCTTAAATATATTATTAACCACTACCGACAATCCTTGAAACGTATCATGCTGTGCTGTCAAGATGCTTATCATTCTACATGCTTATCATTCACTACACATCAGTGAGTTGCTGTGCTTTTAACCACTTTGTTTCATAGATTCAATCTTTTCTATCTAGTTATGATACTTTTATTTGCTAGTATATGATTAAAATTTAAAAGTCATTTGACATGGGTAAGTAGAACAATTTTGTCATTAATGTTTAGGAGCTACTGTTTAATTTGAATAATCTCTGAATGATTCTGCTTATATGTTTTTTGTCTAATAAATGCAGGCAATTACAAAAAGAAAACTCATGCGAAACATAGATATAAACTTGTTCCACGTAAAATTACTAAAGGTTTGTTTATGATACTTTAATTCAGTTTTTAAATGAAACATGTGCTATAAATTATTATAGATACATCTTTTACTTTGGCAGTAAAACATAAAAAGAAATCTGGAAGACGTAAACATCATAAACGGAAATCTGTGCATTTGGAAGATAACGAAGACACAGAAAATGATAGTAATGAAGATGAGGTACAAGAAGATTTTGAAGAAGATGAGGCAGAAGAAGATGGTGAAGAAGATGAGGCAGAAGAAGACGGTGAAGAAGATGAGGCAGAAGAAGATGAGGTAGAGATTGTAATGAAGATGAGGTACAAGATGATGAAGAAAATGAGGCAGAAGAAGATGGTGAAGAAGATGAGGCAGAAGAAGACGGTGAAGAAGATGAGGCAGAAGAAGATGAGGAGAAGAAAATGAGGCAGAAGAAGATGGTGAAGAAGATGAGGCAGAAGAAGATGGTGAAGAAGATGAGGTAGAAGAAGATGAGGTAGAGATTGTGAAGAAGATGAGGCAAGAAGAAGATGAGGTAGGATTGAATGATGATAATGAAGAAGATGAGGTACAAGTTTCAGAACACTTTCTTATAGTTATATTTTACTTTTCCATGTGTAAGCTATCTAACTTACACAAGTGTAACTTATATTACACATTTGTAAGCTACAAGTTACAGAAAACTTGTTTTGATTATAAATGGTCTGTATACTGAGAAACCCAACACTGTTTGCTTTAAGTAAAAAAGTATTACATCTAATTTAAAAACAGAATTTGTAATGACCCTTTGTACTAAATATTTGAACTCATATAAACCAAATATTCCTAACAAATAAAAATGTATTAAATACAACAAAGAATATCATATAAGAATGTATATTCAACAGGTTGGTGAAGAAGATGACTTGGAAGATAAAGCAGATGATAATGATTGGGAGGATGAAGAGGAAGCACAAATTGGTGATGAAGAAGAAGAAGACGGAGATTCTGAAAGTTTAGATGCAATGGAAGAAGAGGAAGGATGTAAAAATGATGACAAGGAACTAGAGGCAACTGCTGATTTACAAGACGATGAGGATGATGGATCAGATCATGTTGAGCAGGATTTGAATGAAAAAAAAAGGAAGGGTAGGAAAAAGTATGAAGAGAAACGGCTTCATATAAGGGCATCCAAGAAAAATTTTCATGAATTTATGAACAACTTGTCTGCTAAACAAAAAGCCGACATCAGGCAGTTAGGGTTTGGTTCCTTGATAAACTTCCCGATTAAAAATGTGCCAACAAGATTAGCATACTATGTGCTAGATAAATTTTCAGCAGATGACTCAGTTTTGGAAGTTAATGGAAATAGGGTTTTAGTTAACAAGGAAAGAGTGCATGATGTCTTTGGCATACCTATTGGTGGTAAGAAAATACCCTACTGTTGTCAGGTAGACGTTTCAGACGAAATTGTCAAACAGTGGAGGAAACAGTATCATTCAGGCAGATTAACATTGAAGGATATAATGAGCAAAATGAATCTTCAAAAGAGTGGTGGTATTCAATTCAAGCAAAACTTTTTGGTTTTTTTTGTGACTACAATGGTTGAAGGGATGAAATGCAACACACTAAACCAGAAGTTTTTGCCGTACATTAAGAAGATCAATGAAGCTCGGCGTTTAGATTGGTGCGATTTTTTATTAACAAGCTTGAAAGAGACAAAGACAGGGTGGCTGAAATCAAAAATATCAATGGACGAGAAGGCTGAATTCAATGGGCCAATAACGTTTCTTATGGTAATTTTGTTTTGATTATAAATTTCATACTATGAATTATCATTATCAGATTTAATAATATTTTGACCTTTATTATTCTTTCTTTTGTTTCTTTTTTATAGATTCTTTATGCCCATAAAGCTCAAAATCCTGAAAAGTATCAACTCCCTCTTTTCAAAAACTGGAATTTTGATGATTTGAAAGCAATTGAATCAGAGAAGTCAAGAAATGGGTATTTTCAAAAAGTGAATGAGGAAATAAAAAACGCATCAGTAACCCCTGAAGTTAAGAGGAAAAGGGCATCCGATAATCTATTGGAACGTAAAAAGAGAATTCTTCAACAAAAAAGGGTATGTATCAATTATTTAAAACATTTTTTACATTTTATAGTTTCTGTTCTAACTTTTATCCATTCATTAAAGTTCTTGATAAGGAAAAAGAAATTGTCGATGATCAAAATGAACCCAAAGGTGATCAAAACGAACCCAAAGGTGATCAAAATGAACCCAAAGGTGATCAAAACGAACCCAAAGGTGATCAAAGTCAGAAGCATAGTTATGGGGAAAACTTCGAATTTGATGCTTGCAATCCTTTTGTCGAAACTCAATCCCCTGAAGATATGAACATTTTTAGAGTTGAAACCGAAATTCAGGTACGAAAATTTAATATCTATCAAGTTTTATTACTTAAAGTTATGAATGATATAGATAGCAGTATTATGATCAAACACATGCTGCTCGCCTGCTAATGTCTTTGCTTATAGCTAAATCATAATTTTAGATGTAAGAAACTGTTTTTTTTTTGGTAAAAAATCGATGATAGGTGAAAAACTGTTTTATTTGCTTGCAACTACTATTCATTTAATTGTCCACTTTTTTTGGGGGTAAAAAAATGTTGAATCATTTATTCAAGGTGACCTTAACTATAGCACGGCATAAATTCAGCAGTTCAACGACACATTTTATATATGAAATCTATGTATGAAATCATGATTTTGGAGTTCCTCATATGTAAGTTTTACAACTTACACATGTGTAACTTTCATTTGTTTGGACTTACACATGTGTAAGTTATATTTTTTGGACTTACACATGTGTAAGTTTCATTTTTTGACTTACACATGTGTAACTTTCATTTGTTTGGACTTACACATGTGTAAGTTTCATTTTTTGGACTTACACATGTGTAAGTTTCATTTGTTTGGACTTACACATGTGTAAGTTTCATTTGTTTGGACTTACACATGTGTAAGTTTCATTTTTTGACTTACACATGTGTAACTTTCATTTGTTTGGACTTACACATGTGTAAGTTTCATTTTTTGACTTACACATGTGTAACTTTCATTTGTTTGGACTTACACATGTGTAAGTTTCATTTTTTGACTTACACATGTGTAACTTTCATTTGTTTGGACTTACACATGTGTAAGTTTCATTTTTTGACTTACACATGTGTAATTTCATTTGTTTGGACTTACACATGTGTAAGTTTCATTTGTTTGGACTTACTCATATGTAAGTTTTACAACTTACACATGTGTAACTTTCATTTGTTTGGACTTACACATGTGTAAGTTATACAACCTATATATTTTGTAACATAATTTTTATTGTAAGGATTATGTATAATAAATTTGACAACAGTAATTTGTACAATGTTACAGGTCATTAGAAGAAAAATTCGAGATCGGATTCTTATGAGGGAAGTTCTGAACAGAGAGCTTGAACAGTTATTTCATGACGGTTTGATGATTGAGCCTAACGATGATGAAATATTGCATCTTCAAACTATATATGAAGATAACATAACAATGGAACAATTTTATAACAGTTTACCTGAAGATCTTTATGGTGAGGATGAACATTTTGTTACAAAAGATAGATTGAAGAAAAGAGTCAATGAAAAAGGTCAATGTTCGAATACAAAACCAGAACATGTTACTGGTCATGAAGAAAGAATCATGGAAAAAGGTGAATCTTCGAATAGAAAACCAGAACATGTTACTGTTCTTGAAGAGAATTTAATGGGGGAGATTGATAATCTTGTTGAAGATGTTATTATTCAACCGTTTGGTCAACAAACAGAAGATCAAGTTCAAAAGAAAGTTGTTGAATCAAGCGTTGACAAGATAGTAGATGAAGATCATGGAATTGGAGGAAAAACTACCAGATTTGAAGGTGATCGTGAATCTTTCAGAGGAAAAAATCAGAATCCATCTGAAACTAGTGAAGACAAATGAGGAATTCAAGATGACAATCAAGGTGGTAAATCAAAAGCTGTTGAATCAAGAGTTGTCAAGGTAGGAGATGAAGATCATGGAATAGGAGTAAAAACTACAAGAACTGAACTTGATCGTGAAGACTTGACAGACAAAGATAAGAATCAAGAAAAACGAGGAAATCAAGATAAGAAGAAACTTGATGAAACAACAAAAATTGATCAGATTATGAGCAAGTTGAATTGCAAACGTACCAATTTGGAAGTTGATGATCTTCAAAGTAAAAAGAAGTCAAGTCTTCATAAAAGGAAAAAAGTTGATCCTTTTTTACCAACTTTTAGTCTGGGTTTTGACTCACCAGATAGCGTTGAAGATGAAGAAAGTAAGGAACAAGCAGTTTTAGAGGAAACTCCGAAAGTCAAAGATCTTAATTCTCTGCCTGACACTGATAAGGTTTCTCAAAATATATCGGAGATGCCATTCTTGAACGACTTGTGCATGGTTTCTTATGATTCGCTTTTAGTTGATGGTCAGAATAATCAAGGGCACAAACTACATAGCAACTGTCTTACATCTCCGTACTATTTGAAGGATGTTAGAGTGAATGAAGACCTAAAATCAGTTGAAGATAGAGTTTCAAGGGCAATTTTCTCAGCTAGAATTCCTCCGTTGTAAGTTACAAAAATTTTAGCTATAATGTCTGTTGATATATTCATTTTTAATATATATTTTTTAAATCTGTATTATGTATTTGCAGTCAAACAGTCTTTAAAACGAAAGAGTACGATATTTCAAGAGTTGTTTTTGAGACAATGCGGCCTGGCCATATGATCATTGCCCAAGTCATTGATGTTTGGGCTTCGATTTTGAATTATGAAGAGACTAAAAGAGACACGAAAGGAAGGTTTAGACTATTTTGCCATACTAATTTCATTGTAAGTTTCTTAAATGTATGTTTTTAAATTTAAATAAATGTATCATTTTCTACAATAGTAACTTTTTTTTTTTGTATATAATTTCTGAAATAGTCTCCAGATATGATACAACTCGATTTTTCATCCAAACAGCAAATTGAAGATGATGATATATTTTCAAACAGAATGGCTACTCTTTTGAAAGAATCTGGATTCAAAAACTTAAAAGATGTTGATTTGGTAACACTAATATCTTAATTGAAATTTTTATTTTAATATACTAGTATTCAAAATTTGATTTGTAGTTCTAAGATTATATTTTGTGATCAGGTTTTCTTTCCCATGGTGTCTGAAGTTTCTTACTATGTGATTGTGTTCAAATTAAAATCAAAAGAGATTCATATTCTTGACAGCCGAATTCATCAAAACGAGGATGTCGATCAAATATATGGAATCTCTCAAAGAATGCTGGTAAGCATAATTCTTACTTCATATTATTATTTCTATTTACAAAATGATACTTTTGGACTACTTCATCTATTATTTGAACAGTTTTGTCCATTTTGAGAAACCTTTTTCAGCTAATAATTAATATTTGTCATAAAATAACTTTTTACTAGTAAAGGGAATGCATATCCTCTTTAGATTTAATAGGTTTAGTGTTTTTTGCTTTTACATACCTAGTTAGTTTGTTATGTAATACCACGGATTATTAGAAGTTCATGTGGACGAATCCTCCTCGTAATAATGATTTTACACTTGTTGAGTTCTTAGTAAGGTTTTTGCCTATACATACTTCAATCGTATGTTTAACTAGCCCCAACTAGTTTGATGCACATGAAAATTAGGATTTATTAGCAGAAAATTATTGGTATGGTGTAGAGTTATTGAAAGGATTAATTGCCGATTGAAGTAATAACTTTTTTCAAAAAAATTTTCAGAGGGAACTTTTTGATACATACATGGCAATCGAAGAATGCATGATCACCAACTTTGTAAGCTCAAAACCCATTAGGGGTGTTGATCGGGCGGGTTATTCGGGTTTCGGGTTTTGTTCGGGTTATTTGGTTCGGGTTATTCGGGTTTTGAAGAATAATAAGTTCACCCGTAACCCAAACCGAATAAGATTCGGGTTATTTGGGTTTGGGTTATTCGGGTTTGGGTTGTTTGGGTCGGGTTTTGGGTAACCCAAATAAAAAATTATGTGGACTTTGAAGCGTACTAAACTTTAAAAAAAATTGGTTAATTATACTTCAAATATAGTTTTAATTTCAAAAACATAGAAAATCATGCTTCATAAAAGTGTAAATTAACAAATTGTTTATATTCAAAGGTATTTCAACAACTTTGATTATCTAGTTCTTGATTTAGTGCATTACAACATGGTTGTATTAATCAATAAATAGTCTTACATATGTAAAATAGATAAATTATAAACTATTCAAAATAATATAAAACACTTAATTAATTAAACAATCTTGACAATATATAACACAAATATTATTTAACTAAACTTTTGAAGTAAAATTTAATTAAGCTATTGTTATATGAAATTTTAATACAAGACGTATATAGTATAACTATTATACTCATAATATAGTTATACTTTTGTATAATACTAACAAAAGACGGTATCTTTGATTTTTGTCTACCATAATACTTACAATACAAAAATAACCGAGCAGGAATCATATTTGGTAATTTATAAATGAAAGCATAAAGATTGAGTCAACTATATAATACTCTTATAAATATTACATAGATAAAAAAAATAAAAAATTATATGGGTTATTCGGGTTAACCCAAATAAAGAAAATATCACCCATAACCCAAACCAATTAAATTTATATGGGTTTGGTTAACCAAATAACGAACCCAAAACCCGAATAACCCAACCCATATAACCCAAACCCATTCGGTTTGGGTCGGGTTAATTGGGTATGATTTTTTTCAACACCCCTAATTTGGTTGGATTATATGGATGACCATTTTAGACAATTTATAATTCTGCATCACTTTCTATGGAAAGTTTAGACTATTTCTAATTTTGTTAATTTCTTTACACAAGTACTTTACTTTTGATTTGAGATGTTAATGATGTCAATTGTATTTGATACTTTTTTTTATTTAAATTTTGATAGATTACAGAAGAGCAGTTTAAAAAGTATTTTTGACGGGATCATCGATCAACGGTTGGAAAGTATGAGATTTATATGTAATGCATTTATCACACGGTTTTTGGACTGTATTTGAAATGAGACTTCCCTGTCAAAATAACAAATATGATGTTAGTAGTTTTAAAACATTGTATCAAACTACTAAAAAAAAGTATCATCGACTAAAAAAATACTCAAGTAGTAAAGCAGAACATATAAAACTAAAACAATATTTCAAATCAAAATATGTTATATAAATTTTCTCAAAAGTATGTTAGATAGCTTACTTAGTGTTAAACGGTGAAATCATGGTCGGAAATTGAATACAAAGAATGAAGATTATTGAAATCCCACTCCATCAAACTAGATGTTTTAATCGGCCCTTTTTTTTTAATGGAAAAAAGTGCAGGAAGGAAAATTTGTGCTAGTCAAAAAAAAACCCCTGGAAAATAGTAAATGTACTTTAACAAAATGTCATCCATAAGCACAATTTCACTTAAATAAAATGTCATGTAGAAGCCAAATTGACTTTCATATAATTTTGACTCTCAACATTTGACTCTCAATACATAATAAAATGAAGATTCAATTCAATTATAAACACAAGAATCGAAAAATGTTTTTCACTTAATAAAAAACTATTATATCCTCAATTCACTTTTTCTGGTATTTGTTGAATAGCGTTGGCCTTGAACATGCAAAATACATGTCTACATAAGAAGCCATAACGTTCAAATGTCTTGCAGCTACATACAACTGTCTGATCTTCTCTGTTATGTATCAGCTAAGAAAGTAAGACTACAAAAAATATCAACATAATAATGAATGAAGAACAACTTTTCTAGTTAAAAAAATATAATTTGAAAACAGTAGATATACCTTGAAAGTACACAACTTTGTATTTCTTTCATTCCCGGATGTATTTGCAGAATTTTCTTGCTCTTTTGAAAATAAGGCTCTATTTGTATCCTCAATTTCTTCTCCCTCTACAATTCTTATATCTTCTACTTCTTCATCGTCTTCTAACATCATTTTCTCAACAAATGCTGAAAGCTTAGCTTCATCCTTTCCTAATAAGCTCATGCAATTCTCAACAATGTAATGAGCTTCATTCGCTAGCCTTTCTAACTCTTCACTTGATTCTCCATACCTTGTTCTTCTTGTTCTCATTCCTGGAGGAATTAGATCCTTTCTCCAACGCCTGATAATGTACTTTTCTGGTATTTGTTCAATAGCGTTGGCCTTGAACATGCAAAATACATGTCTACATAAGAAGCCATAACGTTCAAATGTCTTGCAGCTACATACAACTGTCTGATCTTCTCTGTTATGTATCAACTTAACAATAAACAAAACAAACAAATTAATACACTTGATCCTCTCTGTTATGTATCAGCTAAGAAAGTAAGACTACAAAAAATATCAACATAATAATGAATAAAGAACAACTTTTCTAGTTAAAAAAATATAATTTGAAAACAGTAGATATACCTTGAAAGTACACAACTTTGTATTTCTTTCATTCCCGGATGTATTTGCAGAATTTTCTTGCTCTTTTGAAAATAAGGCTCTATTTGTATCCTCAGTTTCTTCTCCCTCTACAATTCTTATATCTTCTACTTCTTCATCGTCTTCCTCAACATCATTTTTCTTTCTTTTCTTCTTCCCTTTTTCCTGTTCAACAGACTTTTCAGTTCTTTTGTGCATTTCTTTTGTTTCTCTAATCACAATCACATCAACACCTTCCTCTGAATTAACAGAAATCTGAGCACAATTCCAAATGGATAACTGAATCTCTTTTTGAACCAATAGGAAGATTGCACGCGTGTATACATCAGATGCTTGTTGTTCGATCTTAAGAGGGGTTGAAAACAGTGCTCTTTTAATATGAGATTGGTGATCCAAGAACTCTAATCTGCTTCCTTGTCTCTCCATAGCCGATTCATATGACAACATAAAATGAACCAAAGTCGATTTCTCGTTTGTAAAGTTGTTGAAAAATGAGTTCTCGCTCTCTGACCTGGATGTGGTCCTCATTAAACCCGACATATGTAAGTCTCTAAAATACGCGGGTATCCATGAGGATCTAATGCTATACATATGGGTAAACCATTTGTTATCCTCCAAACCAAACTCCTTCATTATTTCAAACTATTTTTCCTCAAACGTATTTGTATCTATTGACAAATTCCAAACTATATCATTGAATTTCTTTTTGAAATCTGTATGCTCAAACATATCGTTCCCCACCTAGATATTCAAAATTCATTATTGAAATTTACTTAAAACATAAAACAAGGAATAAACATCATAGATTACAAGTAGTATGATACTTTTTTCATACCAAAGTTGTAATAAACAGACCGACAACTATCATGATGCAATTAACAAAAGCAATAAAAAAAACTATACAAAAATTTAAAATCTTAAAACCAGATTCATTTACCTTTGAGGGAAGCTTTTGAGTAATGTGCCACATGCAAAGCCTATGTCTCGAATCCGGGAAAACAGCCTCAATCGCTTTCTTCATTGCATTATCTTGATCTGTGACCACCATCTTTGGTTGACTACCGAATGCTTGCAGAAATTTTTCAAGTAGCCACTGGTAAGAATCTGACTTCTCGTTGTGCAACATGCCGGCTCCAATTGATACTGTTTTCTTGTGGTTATCGATAGCGGTGAAAGGTACAAATATTAAGTTGTACCTAAATTAATAAAAACATAACAGTTAGTTTTACAAACTACATAGTAAGAATATGTAATAGAATTTTCAGTGTAAGTGCACTCACTTATTTGTTCTATAGGTAGCATCAAACGATATAATGTCTCCAAATTCTTTGAAGTTCAACTTAGCTGTTTCATCTGCCCAAAAAAGACCCGCAAGATTCTTATCTATTACCTTGTAATCGAAAGAAAAACCTCTGACACATTGCAATGTGTTTTTCATTTTGTTAATCAGCATTTGTGAGTCATCTGATCCTATATAACAATTTATTGCAGTTTGGTGGTTCTTGAAATCCGTCACCGTACCATGTGTCATTTTGTATGAACCTTGAATGTTGCTATATATATGATGTGCTCTTGTTGCACCTATATTTGAAGTGGATACCTTATGTATGAAACTCATTTCCGCTAAACCTAACTGTCTGCTTTTCTTCAATAAGTGTCTATTTTCTTTTGGAACCATTGGGTGATTGTGTCTTGGCTCAAATATATCTAGTATATACGAGTCACCTCCTTCAACAATCTTGAAAATAGCTCTAGCTTTGCAACCAGTAACTTGTATTGATGAACTGCGTTGCCTTTTCTCAGCATTTGTTGTATCCATTGAAACATCTTCGGTCTTTCCAGATTTGTTACACCTAAGATACCTTTCTCTAACTTTTTCCACTCCTCAATTTTTTGTGTGTTGACTTTCTAACGTCAAAGCCGGATAGATAAGCATACCTTTCATACATCTCGATACATTTTTCTAGACTATCAAAAATATTTCCCTTAACTGGTACGAACTCCTTGTGGTGCATCTGGATAATAAACTGGATCTTCTTCATCATATGAGGTACACCCTGTACTGTTGTAAGAAGTTCTTGTGGATACACTAAAGGAACCTATGAAAAAAATAAAGTGTTGCAATTTAAATATTGTTGTATTTATATCCTCAAGTTACAGAACACTTATTTTATAGTAACTTACCCATGTGTAACCTACATAATTTACTCATGTGTAATCTACATAACTTACACATGTGTAACCTACAAGTTACAGATCACTTTCTTGTATTTTATATTAACTTACCCATGTGTAACCTACATAACTTACACATATGTAACCTACAAGTTACAGATCACTTTCTTGTATTTTATATTAACTTACCCATGTGTAACCTACATAACTTACACATATGTAACCTACAAGTTACAGATCACTTTCTTGTATTTTATATTAACTTACCCATGTGTAACCTACAAGTTACAGATCACTTTCTTGTATTTTATATTAACTTACCCATGTGTAACCTACATAACTTACACATATGTAACCTACAAGTTACAGATCACTTTCTTGTATTTTATATTAACTTACCCATGTGTAAGCTACATAACTTACACATGTGTAACCTACAAGTTACAGATCACTTTCTTGTATTTTATATTAAATTACCCATGTGTAAGCTACATAACTTACACATGTGTAACCTAATAATTACTCATGTGTAATCTACATAACTTACACATATGTAACCTACAAGTTACAGATCACTTTCTTGTATTTTATATTAACTTACCCATGTGTAAGCTACATAACTTACACATGTGTAACCTACAAGTTACAGATCACTTTCTTGTATTTTATATTAAATTACCCATGTGTAAGCTACATAACTTACACATGTGTAACCTAAATTACACTGTGTATATTAACTTACCCATGTGTAACCTACTTAACTTACACATATGTAACCTACAAGTTACAGATCACTTTCTTGTATTTTATATTAACTAACCCATGTGTAAGCTACATAACTTACACATGTGTAACCTACATAACTTACACATGTGTAACCTACAAGTTACAGATCACTTTCTTGTATTTTATATTAACTTACCCATGTGTAACCTACAAGTTACAGATCACTTTCTTGTATTTTATATTAACTTACCCATGTGTAAGCTACATAACTTACACATGTGTAATCTACATAACTTACACATGTGTAACCTACAAGTTACAGATCACTTTCTTGTATTTTATATTAACTTACCCATGTGTAACCTACAAGTTAGAGATTACTTTCTTGTATTTTATATTAACTTACCCATGTGTAACCTACATAACTTACACATATGTAACCTACAAGTTACAGATCACTTTCTTGTATTTTATATTAACTTACCCATGTGTAAGCTACATAACTTACACATGTGTAACCTACAAGTTAGAGATTACTTTCTTGTGTTTTATATTAACTTACTCATGTGTAACCTACAAGTTACAGATCACTTTCTTGTATTTTATATTAACTAACCCATGTGTAAGCTACAAGTTACAGATCACTTTCTTGTATTTTATATTAACTAACCCATGTGTAAGCTACAAGTTACAGATCACTTTCTTGTATTTTATATTAACTAACCCATGTGTAAGCTACAAGTTACAGATCACTTTCTTGTATTTTATATTAACTAACCCATGTGTAAGCTACAAGTTACAGATCACTTTCTTGTATTTTATATTAACTTACCCATGTGTAACCTACAAGTTACAGATCACTTTCTTGTATTTTATATTAACTTACCCATGTGTAAGCTACATAACTTACACATGTGTAACCTACAAGTTACAGATCACTTTCTTGTATTTTATATTAAATTACCCATGTGTAAGCTACATGTTACAGATCACTTTCTTGTATTTTATATTAACTAACCCATGTGTAAGCTACAAGTTACAGATCACTTTCTTGTATTTTATATTAACTAACCCATGTGTAAGCTACAAGTTACAGATCACTTTCTTGTATTTTATATTAACTTACCCATGTGTAACCTACAAGTTACAGATCACTTTCTTGTATTTTATATTAACTTACCCATGTGTAAGCTACATAACTTACACATGTGTAACCTACAAGTTACAGATCACTTTCTTGTATTTTATATTAACTTACCCATGTGTAAGCTACATAACTTACACATGTGTAACCTACAAGTTACAGATCACTTTCTTGTATTTTATATTAACTTACCCATGTGTAAGCTACATAACTTACACATGTGTAACCTACAAGTTACAGATCACTTTCTTGTATTTTATATTAACTTACCCATGTGTAACCTACAAGTTACAGATCACTTTCTTGTATTTTATATTAACTTACCCATGTGTAAGCTACATAACTTACACATGTGTAACCTACAAGTTACAGATCACTTTCTTGTATTTTATATTAAATTACCCATGTGTAACCTACAAGTTACAGATCACTTTCTTGTATTTTATATTAACTTACCCATGTGTAAGCTACATAACTTACACATGTGTAACCTACAAGTTACAGATCACTTTCTTGTATTTTATATTAACTTACCCATGTGTAAGCTACATAACTTACACATGTGTAACCTACAAGTTACAGATCACTTTCTTGTATTTTATATTAACTTACCCATGTGTAACCTACAAGTTACAGATCACTTTCTTGTATTTTATATTAACTTACCCATGTGTAAGCTACATAACTTACACATGTGTAACCTACAAGTTACAGATCACTTTCTTGTATTTTATATTAACTTACCCATGTGTAAGCTACATAACTTACACATGTGTAACCTACAAGTTACAGATCACTTTCTTGTATTTTATATTAACTTACCCATGTGTAAGCTACATAACTTACACATGTGTAACCTACAAGTTACAGATCACTTTCTTGTATTTTATATTAACTTACCCATGTGTAAGCTACATAACTTACACATGTGTAACCTACAAGTTACAGATCACTTTCTTGTATTTTATATTAAATTACCCATGTGTAACCTACAAGTTACAGATCACTTTCTTGTATTTTATATTAACTTACCCATGTGTAAGCTACATAACTTACACATGTGTAACCTACAAGTTACAGATCACTTTCTTGTATTTTATATTAACTTACCCATGTGTAAGCTACATAACTTACACATGTGTAACCTACAAGTTACAGATCACTTTCTTGTATTTTATATTAAATTACCCATGTGTAAGCTACATAACTTACAGATCACTTTCTTGTATTTTATATTAACTAACCCATGTGTAAGCTACAAGTTACAGATCACTTTCTTGTATTTTATATTAACTAACCCATGTGTAAGCTACAAGTTACAGATCACTTTCTTGTATTTTATATTAACTAACCCATGTGTAAGCTACAAGTTACAGATCACTTTCTTGTATTTTATATTAACTAACCCATGTGTAAGCTACAAGTTACAGATCACTTTCTTGTATTTTATATTAACTTACCCATGTGTAACCTACAAGTTACAGATCACTTTCTTGTATTTTATATTAACTTACCCATGTGTAAGCTACATAACTTACACATGTGTAACCTACAAGTTACAGATCACTTTCTTGTATTTTATATTAACTTACCCATGTGTAAGCTACATAACTTACACATGTGTAACCTACAAGTTACAGATCACTTTCTTGTATTTTATATTAACTTACCCATGTGTAAGCTACATAACTTACACATGTGTAACCTACAAGTTACAGATCACTTTCTTGTATTTTATATTAAATTACCCATGTGTAAGCTACATAACTTACACATTTGTGGTATTGTGGAAACCGTGGACGTATTTTAGGCGGAAAGGAAAATGTAGTACAAGTGTATTCCTCCATTATACTTTGACAACATCTGTCACTTTCTCACTCAACCTTTTCTCTCATTTGAGTCATTTTAACCTCAATTCTATATCTTATCCTTTCCAAAATATAAAGCACTATCACAATAGTTAAATGTCATAACAATATAATTTATTTTGAGTTTTCAAAAAGAGAATTGATGTTTCTTTTGTTTAAGTTGGCGTGTATGAGGGAAGGAAGGGTCTTTTATTCTTTATAATATTTAGAGCTTGTACCGTCAGGGATGGAAGGGTGGAAGAACACTTTACGCTTGTTCCAAGGACTTCCGCCTTCTTCATCGGAAACACCACCGTCCCATCATCTCCGGCGACAGGAACAACCACCAAAAATCTGGTAGCGGAGTTGTTTTTTGTTATTGTAAAATTCATTCCTTTCTTTTACCAGATTTGATGTTTTCATGTATTTTCGTCAAGGTGGTTGATGAAGATCTATTGATTCAAGATAGCTTCTTTACTTTAGAAGAAAAAGTGTGAGACACTGGAGAAGGAAAAAGAATATATTGATTCAAGAAAAAGAAGTGGTGGAAAGAAATATATTGATTCAAGAAAAAGAAGTGGTGGAAAGAAACTGAGAAGGCCAAAGAGTAGATAAAGTTTGTGTCAAAAGCCTAAAAATTTAAAGTTGTGTGATAAAAGTTAGAAAATCAAAAATAATACTGATGAAAGTTTGTGGCTGAATTAAAAGATTGAAGAGTTATGTGGTAAAGATAAAAAACTGAAAAAAGTTACTATTTGTAAGTTTTGGGGCAAAAGTAAAAAGTTGAAAAATTAGGTGGTAAAGTAAAAATATTCAAAAAAGTACTGTAGTTAACACAATAAATAAATGAAAACAACCGCACACTTCATTGTAGAAAATAAAAGACAAATGAATATCGAAAATATATTAAATTTGTACGATAAATTAAAAAAATTAAAAAAACCATTGAAAGAACGACTACTTTATTTAAAAGCTTAAGCAAAAACAAAAATATAATAAACAGTCACGTAGCTCAGACAACTTGTGGACTCATAGTACTATTATAAAATTCATAATAGGTATGTTGGTGTCTTGATGATACAACAAAATGTTTGACTTTATATTTTGATGAAAGAATATTTATATTTATACTTGAAACTAAATTATACAGCATTAATTAATGAGTGAATAAGTGTACAAATATTAGTAATCAATGTAATGAAAGTAAATATTTGTGATAGATGTATCGTAAACGTTAAAAGAGGTTCACCGCAAGTATGAAGAAACTGATAAAAACAAATGAAAATGTTAGATTGGACTATGGTTGCTAAATGTTTAAAATTTATTGACTATCGGCAATGAACTTGAAAAAGGACCAAAATCACAAAATTGTACAAACCATAGAGACCACTTTTTGCAAAAGCTACGAGTTGTCCGCAGTAACCTTAAAAAAGGAGCAAAATAGCAAAAGTGTTCAAACAAAAAGGACCATTTTTGCAAAAATAAAAAATTTTAGGGACGAATCTTGCAAATACGCATAAGATTAAAAAAAAGGAAAATCAAAGCGACACACATTCCGTATATGAATAGAACTAATTTTTATTCCCGCGCTTAGCTGCAGGTCTTGACATGCAAGCAAATAATGAACATCACAAGTATATTTTGTTTTTAGATAACAAATTATAAGTTTTGTTAGTAAGAAAAAAAAACATTAATTTATTTACTGGAATACCGAACTCATTAACGATAGATAAATATAAATATCTAAATATATACAGTACCTAAAGTCAAAATACATATCTATATACCTTAACTTCTTAGTCCAAATCAAATGTAACTGTCACACGCAGTACAAATTAACACACTTGTAATCAGCTAAATAATTAAACAAATATTATTACTTTGTTTAATGGAATTTGTAAATTATAAGTTTATTATGTTTATATCAGAATACTAATGTCATAAAACAAAAAGATTTTATTATTTTCATAACAAAAGTAATAACCATAAACCATTTGTGGTATTGTGGAAACCGTGGACGTGTTTTAGGCGGAAAGGAAATGTAGTACAAGTGTATTCCTCCATTATATTTTGACAACATCTGTCACTTTCTCACTCAACCTTTTCTCTCATTTGAGTCATTTTAACCTCAATTCTATATCTTATCCTTTCCAAAATATAAAGCACTATCACAATAGTTAAATGTCATAACAATATAATTTATTTTGAGTTTTCAAAAAGAGAATTGATGTTTCTTTTGTTTAAGCTGGCGTGTATGACGGAAGGAGGGTCTTTTATTCTTTATAATATTTAGAGCTTGTACCGTCAGGGATGGAAGAGTGGAAGAACACTTTACGCTTGTTCCAAGGACTTCCGCCTTCTTCATCGGAAACACCACCGTCCCATCATCTCCGGCGACAGGAACAACCACCAAAAATCTGGTAGCGGAGTTGTTTTTTGTTATTGTAAAATTCATTCCTTTCTTTTACCAGATTTGATGTTTTCATGTATTTTCGTCAAGGAGGTTGATGAAGATCTATTGATTCAAGATGGCTTCTTTACTTTAGAAGAAAAAGTGTGAGACACTGGAGAAGGAAAAAGAATATATTGATTCAAGAAAAAGAAGTGGTGGAAAGAAATATATTGATTCAAGAAAAAGAAGTGGTGGAAAGAAACTGAGAAGGCCGAAGAGTAGATAAAGTTTGTGTCATAAGCCTAAAAATTTAAAGTTGTGTGATAAAAGTTAGAAAACCAAAAAGTATACTTAGATGATGAAAGTTTGTGGTTGAATTAAAAGATTGAAAAGTTATTTCGTAAAGATAAAAAAGTGAAAAAACTTACTATTTGTAAGTTTTGGTGCAAAAGTAAAAAGTTGAAAAATTATGTGCTAAAGTAAAAAAATTCAAAAAAGTAATGTAGTTAACACAATAAAGAAATGAAAATAACCGCACACTTCATTGTAGAAAATAAAAGACAAATGAATATCGACAATATATTAAATTTGTACAATAAATTATAAAAATTTAAAAAACGATTTAAAGAACGACTACTTTATCTAAAAGCATAAGCCAAAAACAAAAATATAACACACGTAGCTCAGACAACTTGTGGACTCATAGTACTATTATAAAACTCATACTCCCTCCGTCCCATTTTAGTTGTCCACTGTTGACTTTCAAAGTCTTTTTGCTTCAACTTTGACCGTAAATATTTTTGTTTGTATTATATAATACTTGATGAAAGTTATATCATTGAAAAGTTCGTTTAAAATCAAATTTATTTATATATTTTATATCAAGTGTTATAGAATATAAACAAAAATATTTGCGGTCAAAGTTGAGACAAAAAGACTTTGAAAGTCAACAGTGGACAACTAAAATGGGACGGAGGGAGTAATAGGTATGTTAGTCTCTTGATGTTACAAAAAAATGTTTGACTTTATATTTTGATGAAAGAATATTTATATATATATACTTGAAACTAAATTATACAGCATTAATTAATGAGTGAATAAGTGTACAAATATTAGTAATCAATGTAATGAAAGTAAATATTTGTGATAGATGTATCGTAAACGTCAAAAGAGTGTTCACTACAAGTATGAAGAAACTAATAAAAATGAAAATGTTAGATTAGACCATGGTTGCTAAAGGTTTCAAATTTATTGACTATCGGCAATGAACTTGAAAAAGGACCAAAATCACAAATATATACAAACCATAGGGACCACTTTTTGCAAAAGTTATGAGTTGTCCACAGTGACCTTAAAAAAGGACCAAAATAGCAAAAGTGTTCAAACAAAAAGGACCATTTTTGCAAAAATAAAAAATTATAGGGACCAATCTTGCAAATACGCATAAGATTAAAAAAAAGGAAAATCAAAGCGACACACATTCCGTATATGTATAGAACTAGTTTTTATCCCCGCGCTTCGCTGTGGGTCTTGACATGCAAGCAAATAATGAACATCGTACCAGTATATTTTGTTTTTAGATACCAAATTATAAGTTTTGTTAGTAAGAAAAAAAACATTAATTTATTTACTGGAATACCGAACTCATTAACGATAGATAAATATAAATATCTAAATATATACAGTACCTAAAGTCAAAATACATATCTATATACCTTAACTTCTTAGTCCAAATCAAATGTAACTGTCACACGCAGTACAAATTAACACACTTGTAATCAGCTAAATAATTAAACAAATATTATTACTTTGTTTAATGGAATTTGTAAATTATAAGTTTATTATGTTTATATCAGAATACTAATGTCATAAAACAAAAAGATTTTATTATTTTCATAACAAAAGTAATAACCATAAACCATTTGTGGTATTGTGGAAACCGTGGACGTGTTTTAGGCGGAAAGGAAATGTAGTACAAGTGTATTCCTCCATTATATTTTGACAACATCTGTCACTTTCTCACTCAACCTTTTCTCTCATTTGAGTCATTTTAACCTCAATTCTATATCTTATCCTTTCCAAAATATAAAGCACTATCACAATAGTTAAATGTCATAACAAAATAACTTATTTTGAGTTTTCAAAAAGAGAATTGATGTTTCTTTTGTTTAAACTGGCTTGTATGACGGAAGGAATGGTTTTTTATTCTTTATAGTATTTAGAGCTTGTACCGTCACGGATGGAAGAGTGGAAGAACATTTACGCTTGTTCCAAGGACTTCCGCCTTCTTCATCGGAAACACCACCGTCCCATCATCTACGGCGACAGGAACAACCACCAAAAATCTGGTAGCGGAGTTGTTTTTGTTATTGTAAATTCATTCCTTTCTTTTACCAGATTTGATGTTTTCATGTATTTTCGTCAAGGAGGTTGATGAAGATCTATTGATTCAAGATGGTTTCTTTCCTTTAGAAGAAAAAGTGTGAGACACTGGAGAAGGAAAAACAATATATTGATTCAAGAAAAAGAAGCGGTGGAAAGAAATATATTGATTCAAGAAAAAGAAGTGGTGGAAAGAAACTGAGAAGGAGATAAAGTTTGTGTCAAAAGCCTAAAAATTTAAAGTTGTGTGATAAAAGTTAGAAAATCAAAAAGTATACTTAGATGATGAAAGTTTGTGGCTGAATTAAAAGATTGAAAAGTTATGTGGTAAAGATAAAAAAGTGAAAAAAGTTACTATCTGTAAATTTTGGGGCAAAAGTAAAAGGTTAAAAAATTACGTGGTAAAGTAAAAAAGTTCAAAATGCTATCTGATCTTCTTTCGATTTTTTCCTCTTCTTTTCTGCCCTAATTCGATTTAAATTTTAGGAGTATTACACGATCATGAATGCTATCTGATCTTTTTTCGATCTGGTTTCACTTATTTTTGTGTTTTGCTTCAGTTATTTCGAGTTAGGGTTCCTGTTTTTTGTTTTCGTCATTAGGGTTAGGGTTTCTTTTTTCCTGTTCGTTTCTTGCTGAATCTTTCTTTCTGTTCGTGCATGATCTGTTACGGTGACTTAAGTATATGAAGAGAGCTGTTTCTTTTGATTTTTCATTGATTACTGATAGATTAGAGAGATTAAAAAAGTCTGATTGTGAAAGATCTGGTATTCCTTATAAGCCTATTAGGGGTCCTGCTATAAACCCTAATATGTCTTCTTCTCCTGCTGGTCCTACTACGAATCTTGGGGTTTCGGATTTGGATGGAAAATTTAGTGATGAGCCAAAAGATGGAGCTGAGATAAACCCTAAGATTGGGTCGGCTGTTCATTCGTCCCAAACTCCTGTTGATGCTTCTGTTCCTCAGGGTTTGCATGGTAATAATAGCAAATCTGATAATAAGGATAAGGCGGAGATGGTGGATGAAACTAATGTTCCCAAAGGTAATGATTTACCCCCTATGCCTGATCTTCCTAAGTTTCCTCCTGATCCATCTAACGCTCGTACATGTCAATCTGATGAAAAGGTTATTATGGATGAAGCTACTGTTCCGAAGGGTAATGAAAAACCGGTTTCATATGCTAATGTTTTAAAACCCGAAGCTTCTCAAAAGAAAGCTAATTTTTGTGAGCTCAATGTGTCTAAAGATGTTGAGGGTGTTGATGTTTTGATTCCTCTCAAATCTGTTCTTGAAGTGAATAGCCGTTTATCTAATTCACTCTATGGTTATTTCTTGGGTGAGAGATTGGCATACCCTGTCGTTGAATCGTATGTCAAGAACTCTTGGGCGAAATTTGGTCTAAAGAAGGTTATGATGAACAATGCTGGTTTTTTTTTCTTTCAATTTGATTCAAGTACTGGAGAAGGGGTATTGGAGAAGGGGCCTTGGATGATACGTTCTACTCCCATCTTTCTGAAGAAATGGACACCAAATACTTGTTTAACAAAACATGAACTTTCTAGTGTGCCTGTTTGGGTTAAACTATATGATGTGCCATTGGCAGCCTATACTGAAGACGGTTTAAGCTTGTTAGCAACGAAGTTGGGTAAGCCTATACTTCTTGACTCATATTCTAGTCAAATGTGTATGAATTCATGGGGTAGGCATAGCTTTGCTAGAGCATTGATTGAACTTGATGCTTCCCACAAATTAAAAGATAATTTGACTGTGGGAATTCCAAATTTAAATGGGGACGGGTTTACAAAGGAAGTTGTTAGTATTGAGTATGAATGGTATCCTCCTCATTGTGAGCACTGCAAAGTGTTTGGGCATGAAGATGCTAAATGTCCGGTTAAAGTGAAGGTTGTTAAGCAAACTGTTAATGAGGTTAATGATGATGGTTTTGTTACTGTTTCTCGTAAGAAGAATAAAGCTAAAGCAAAAAAGGTTGAGGGTATTAGGTTTACAAAGCCTAAACCAAACTTTGTTTATCGTCAAAAACAAACTTCGGGAGCGACTCAAAAGCCAAGTTCATCCAGTGGTGCCCCAAATAACAATGGGGCTGGTTCTTCATCTATTAGTACTAGTAATGCTTTTTCGGTTTTGGAGGAGGCTTTTGCGAATAGGCCGATTGGAAAAGAGGAAGGAATTCTGAATGATGATTCTCAGAAGGGTGAATTTTTATTTAAACATGTTCAAAGTGATCCGAAAAATTCTTTCTTGCAGGATACTGATGAGGACGATGTAGAAGATGATTATGATGAATTTGGGTACACTAAAACAGGGGCAAGCACTCCTGCTGGATCGGTGCCCAATGTATAACATCGCCTCTTGGAATGTTAGAGGAATGAACCAAACCCCTAAACAAAAAGAGGTTCGACAGGTTATCTCAGATAACCAAGTGTGTGTTTGTGCAGTTTTGGAATCACATGTTTCTTCGGATAAGCTTCATGCTCTTTGTGCTAAAGTTTTTTGGAAGTGGCAGTGGGTTTCAAATACTAGTTTGTGTTCTAAAGGTACAAGAATTATCTTGGGCTGGAATCCTGATGTTGTTAATGTCATGGTCTTGGCTCAATCAATTCAGGTTATTCATGCTCAGGTTGTCTTTAAAGAGTCTAAAAAAGCTGTATTGTGCTCGTTTATTTATGCTCATAATTATTACATAAATAGGCGTCCTCTTTGGGATGATCTTCGCAGACACAAGTTGTTTGTGAAAAGTTGTCCTTGGGTTCTTCTTGGTGATTTTAATGTTGCTTTAAAAATGGAAGATAAGGCAGCGGGATCGTCTTCTACTGATATTGCTATGCGGGATTTCCAGGATTGTGTTAATGATCTTAATGTTATTGATGTAAAGATGTTGGGCATCCAATATACTTGGGTTCAAAAACCTAGAGGTATGGCTGGCCAAATGAAGAAAATTGATAGAGTTATGGCAAATTTGGAGTTTTTTGATACGTTTGTAGGCGCCTCAGCTGTGTTTCAACCCTACAGAATTTCTGATCATGCACCTGCAGTCCTACGTATTCCTGCCCTTGTCAAGTTTAGGCCGAAACCTTTCAAATTTTCAAATGTTCTTATTCATAATAAAGGGTTTAAAGATGTTGTTAAAGAGGCTTGGCAAATCAATGTTGCTGGTCATCCCATGTATTGTTTGGTCCAAAAGCTTAAAGCTGCAAAAAAAACCCTTCGTAAATTACTTTGTTCTTATGGGAATATCCATCAGAAAGTTCTCCAATTAGGAAAGGAGCTAGATGATGTTCAGTTGGCAATGGATAAGGATCCGATTAACTCTTCTATTGCTGGGAAACATGTGGCTTACTTAAATGCATATAATGAGGCAGTTCTTGATGAGGAGCGGTTCCTTAAACAGAAAGCAAAAGTAGAATGGCTTAATGTGGGAGATTCAAATTCTGCATACTTTCATAAAGTGGTGAAATCTCGTAAAGCTAGAAATAGGATTGACTCTCTTATTGGTTCTGATGGAACCCATCTTGATGGTGAAGATGTTGCGAAGGCATTTGAGGCACATTATCTCGGGTTTCTAGGGCAGCCTGGTATTGTTTCTGATTTAAACATTGCTGATCTCTTTTCTAATAGGTTATCAATTGAGAAGGCTGAAATCATGATTGCTGCGGTTTCTGATCAAGAGGTTAAAGAGGCGATTTTTTCTATGGGTGATGATAAATC
Source organism: Erigeron breviscapus (assembly GCA_034093135.1). Lineage (NCBI taxonomy): Eukaryota > Viridiplantae > Streptophyta > Magnoliopsida > Asterales > Asteraceae > Erigeron > Erigeron breviscapus. The sequence continues at coordinate 99,677,906 of CM067172.1, read as the reverse complement.
ACCTGGTCCGGATGGTTTCTCTGCTGCTTTTTTCAAAGGGGCATGGGATGTTGTGGGTACGGATGTTACAAAGGCTGTTAAAGATTTCTTTGTGTGTGGTCGACTCCTTAAAGAAGTAAATCACACTATTATTTCTCTCATTCCTAAGGTTTCTTCTCCATCTCGCATTAATGACTACCGACCCATATCTCTTTGTAATATTATTTTTAAATGTATTACGAAGATTTTGTCGAACAGGATTAAAGGTTGTTTGGATGATCTGGTTAGCATCAATCAATCTGCATTTGTTCCAGGTAGAAGGATTGCTGATAATATATTACTCACTCATTTGGATAGGGGTGTTCCTCGTGCTGCTTTTAAAGTGGACATTCAAAAGGCCTATACGGTGGACTGGGGATTCATAAGAGTTATTCTTGAAGGGTTTGGTTTTCCTGCTCTTATGATACATTGGATTATGGAGTGTGTTTCTACTACCTCCTTTTCTCTTAGCATCAATGGTTTCTTTCATGGTAGACGTGGCTTAAGACAGGGCGATCCATTATCTCCCTATTTATTTACATTAGTAATGGAGATTCTTACTCTTATTATTAATCGTAATATAAAAAGGGCTGATTATTTTGGGTTTCATCCTCTTTGTGATCGAATTGATGTGGTTAATTTATGCTTTGCTGACGATCTTTTCATTTTTTTGAGGGGTGATGTTGCTTCAGCAATGGTTATTAGGGATTCTCTTGAGGAATTTAAATCTGTTTCTGGTCTTGCTCCTAGTCTGCCGAAGAGTACAGCTTTCTTTTGTAATGTTCTTAATCATGTGAAGATTTCTATTCTGAATGTGTTACCGTTTGAAGAAGGTACTCTACCGGTGAAATACTTGGGTGTTCCTCTGATTTCGTCCAGACTCATGCTGCGAGATTGTAAAGTATTGGTTGAAAAGGTCAAGCAAAGGGTGTCTGATTGGAAGAATAAATTTCTTTCTTTTGCTGGGCGTTTACAGTTGATCAATTCGGTTATTTCTTCCTTGCATGTTTATTGGTCTTCTGTTTTTATTCTACCTGACCGTGTCATTTCAGAGATTGAGCAGATTATGAGGGGCTTCCTGTGGAGCCAAGGAACTCTCAAACGAGGTCAGGCAAAGGTTTCCTGGGATAATGTTTGTTTGCCAAAGGAAGAAGGTGGTCTTGGTATTCGGAAGATCGAGCCTTTTAATATCGCTTTGATGGCTGCTCATATTTGGAGATTGTTAACGCTTAAACAATCTTTATGGGTTCGTTGGATTCATACTTACAAGATTCGAGATAAAAGTTTTTGGTCAATTCAACCGACTGGGAGCATTTCTTGGAGTTGGCGTAAGCTACTTCAAATTCGCCAAGTTATTAGAAATCATTTTTGGTACCAGCTTGGAAATGGTAATTCTACTTTTGCTTGGTTTGATAATTGGTGTGTTAATAGTCCTTTAATCGATAAGTTATCTCCAAGAATGATTGCAAATGCTGGTTTTGATCTTAATGCAAAAGTGTCTGATGTTGTCATGGATGGAGGTTGGTCGTGGCCACATAGTTGGCATTCTCGTTTTTCTGCTGGTAATCCTCCGAGTTTACTTTCAAACAAGGAGGATGTGGTGTTATGGAAGATCGCCATGGTAATTTGGAAGAGTTTTCTGTTGGATTAGCGTGGGAAGATATTCGTCCTCATGATCAGATTGTGCCTTGGTATCATATGGTTTGGTTTACTCAATGTATCCCAAAGCATTCGTTTGTATTATGGCTTGCGGTTAAGAGAAAATTAAAAACTCAAGACCTTCTTCAACCTTGGGATGTTGCGGATGGTACTAGCACCAGTAGGCTGTTGTGCTTATTGTGTGAAACAACTCAGGATTCACATGATCATTTGTTTTTTGAGTGCCCTTATTCTATGCAGGTGTGGGATCTTGTTCGTTTGAAGGCTGATTTTCAACTCTCTTCAGCCCGATGGGATGATATTGTTAATGAGGTATTGATGTTTGCCCATAAGAAATCGGTCAAAAGCATTGTTACGAAATTAGTTTTTGCTGCGTCTGTTTACTTTATATGGCAAGAAAGAAATGCAAGATTATTTCGCCAGAAGAAAAGAATTTCCGGGCAGCTTGCTGATTCTATTATTCAAACGGTTCGTTTGAAGCTGTTTACGGTTCGTTTTAAGAAATCAAGAAGATTGGATGAGTTGCGGATTGCTTGGGAATTGTCTGCCTAATTTTTATGCTCTTTTATCTTGTATTGATGTTCCTTGTAATGTAGGAAAGTAATTTTACTTTTCTTTTCCTGAACAGTGCTCTTATGGCATGTTTTGTAATAGTCAATCTAGTATTCAGCTAGATTGCCTGATCTTTATTGATATTTATAATATAACCAGGGGTGATGGCCTTTTACCGGAAAAAAAAAGTGTACAAATATTAATGTAATATTTGTGATAGATGTATCGTAAACGTCAAAAGAGTGTTCACCGCAAGTATGAAGAAACTGAGAAAAATGAAAATGTTAGATTAGACCATGGTTGCTAAAGGTTTCAAATTTATTGACTATCGGCAATGAACTTGAAAAAGGACCAAAATCACAAATATATACAAACCATAGGGACCACTTTTTGCAAAAGTTATGAGTTGTCCACAGTGACCTTAAAAAAGGACCAAAATAGCAAAAGTGTTCAAACAAAAAGGACCATTTTTGCCAAAATAAAAAATTATAGGGACCAATCTTGCAAATACGCATAAAATTAAAAAAAAGGAAAATCAAAGCGACACACATTTCGTATATGTATAGAACTAGTTTTTATCCCTGCGCTTTGCTGCGGTCTTGACATGCAAGCAAATAATGAACATCGTACAAGTATATTTTGTTTTTAGATACCAAATTATAAGTTTTGTTAGTAAGAAAAAAAACATTAATTTATTTACTGAAATACCGAACTCATTAACGGTAGATAAATATAAATATCTAAATATATACAGTACTTAAAGTCAAAATACATATCTATATACCTTAACTTCTTAGTCCAAATCAAATGTAACTTGTCACACGCAGTACAAATTAACACACTTGTAATCAGCTAAATAATTAAACAAATATTATTACTTTGTTTAATGGAATTTGTAAATTATAAGTTTATTATGTTTATATCAGAATACTAATGTCATAAAACAAAAAGATTTTATTATTTTCATAACAAAAGTAATAACCATAAACCATTTGTGGTATTGTGGAAACCGTGGACGTGTTTTAGGCGGAAAGGAAATGTAGTACAAGTGTATTCCTCCATTATATTTTGACAACAGCTGTCACTTTCTCACTCAACCTTTTCTTTCATTTGAGTCATTTTTTCGGTAAAAGGTCGTCACCCCTGGTTCATTTTATAAATCATAAACAAATAAGTACTGGTGGTATGGTTGAGAACCAAACCGACAAATTACAAATAGCCAAAAAAATGGTAAACCAACAACTTCCTAAACGCGCATGACATACAAACCATTTCAAGCGCCAAAACCAGTAACCTAGCAGCTAGTTACAAAGAGACCAGTAAAATACACCCTATTACACTGCGTTATATAATGAAACAGGTAACTTCCACGTGTCAACCAGCTTTTCAACACGAGCATTCTGCTTGAAACGCAGACTAAGAAGCTTTAACCGAACCGTAGCCCAAATAACTTCACAAAGCTGCTGAACGGATCTCTTTGTCTTGTTAAATAAACGATTGTTCCTCTCCTGCCAAATAACATAAGAAGTAGCAGCTAATACAAGTTTATGCGAAATAACATCCACAGTCTTCTTCTTAGCAGAAGGAATCATAGAAGATATAATAGAGCTCCAGCATCCTGAGTTTGTAGCAAAGCTTGCCATGGTACAAATACGATTCCAAACCTGTATGGAAAAAGAGCACTGAAAGAACAAATGCTCATGCGAATCAGGTTGCAACTCACATAAAGAACACACCGAAGATAATGTAGATGTGGAATTGACATCCCAAGCGTGAAGCATATCTTGCGTCTTTAACTTCTTCTTCATAACCAACCATAAATGAAAAGCATGCTTTGGTATGCATTCCGTAAACCAAACTAGAGGAAACCAAACTACCTCTGGAGCTCTCGGTCGTATACATTCCCAAACCATGGAAACCGAGAAATCCTGAACAATCCCATTACAATCCTTCCAAACAAGCTGATCTGTAAGATTAGAAATCACCGGTGGGGGAAAATTAGGGAGGTGAGCGCTCCAATCTGAAGGCCAACTCCACATACCTTCATTAATAATATGCGGAACTCTTGAGTTATTATGAAAACCCGCATTAGCAATTGATCCTTTCCAAAATATAAAGCACTATCACAGTAGTTAAATATCATAACAAAATAATTTATTTTGAGTTTTCAAAAAGAGAATTGATGTTTCTTTTGTTTAAGCTGTCATGTATGACGGAAGGAAGGGTCTTTTATTCTTTATAATATTTAGAGCTTGTACCGTCAGGGATGGAAGAGTGGAAGAACACTTTACGCTTGTTCCAAGGACTTCCGCCTTCTTCATCGGAAACACCACCGTCCCATCATCTACGGCGACAGGAACAACCACCAAAAATCTGGTAGCGGAGTTGTTTTTGTTATTGTAAATTCATTCCTTTCTTTTACCAGATTTGATGTTTTCATGTATTTTCATCAAGGAGGTTGATGAAGATCTATTGATTCAAGATGGCTTCTTTACTTTAGAAGAAAAAGTGTGAGACACTGGAGAAGGAAAAAGAATATATTGATTCAAGAAAAAGAAGTGGTGGAAAGAAATATATTGATTCAAGAAAAAGAAGTGGTGGAAAGAAACTGAGAAGGCCAAAGAGTAGATAAAGTTTGTGTCAAAAGCCTAAAAATTTAAAGTTGTGTGATAAAAGTTAGAAAATCAAAAAGTATACTTAATGATGAAAGTTTGTGGCTGAATTAAAAGATTGAAAAGTTATGTGGTAAAGATAAAAAAGTGAAAAAAGTTACTATCTGTAAGTTTTGGGGCAAAAGTAAAAAGTTAAAAAAATTATGTGGTAAAGTAAAAAAGTTCAAAAAAGTACTGTAGTTAAGGAAACCTTAAATGTTATATCTACAGTATATATATAACAAAGTGCTAAATTCTTTTATGGATTAGCAAGGACCGTTAGATGAGCTCAAACTTTTAGTTACAACCCTTAGGTCAAAATAATTGTATAATTACCAAATTTATTATTAGGTAAACACAACATTGGTCCTTATACTTTAGATAATTAACAATACATATATATATAGTTCTAAATCCAAAATTATAATATTATTAAATTACGACAATAGGCAAGATTCTTTTTTATTGAAATCAAAGTTTGTATCATATTAAATTATAGTCCTAATACCCGTACGATGTACGGTAGCTATACAAATTGTATCATAATGAAATTTGAATATGCATCGATCCGTGAGTTTTAAATAAATTGTGGTTAAAGTAAACCGATGATCGAATAAGTTATAATAAATAGTATTGATAAATATAATATATGTTTAGATAAAGTTTTGGATTTACCTTAAATTTTTACAATTACATCAAAATCAGAACTTGTAAGCATAGTGGATGACGGCAAATAGCCTTGTGATTTCGGATCGTAAACTCAAATTTTGAAGTCTTCATGTTAATAACTTATTATAAGTAATAGGAGTTGAAGAATTGAGTAAGAAAAATAGACAATGAGTTTTGTATCTATAAGCCAAGAGTTAGAGTTTAATTCTAAGTCTAATAAGGAAATTGAATCTATATACAATTAAAAAAGCTAATTTAATAAAATAAATAAATTAAAAGGACACGTGTCGATCAAGGATTACGCCACGTGTCGTTTCAAAAACATCTCAATCCTGTTTTAGTTTATTGATAGATTATGACAATGCGGAGATAATTTATATTAGATACATTATTAACGATAAACATAGATTTTTATAATTGTGATATTATGATCACTAGATTAAACCCATGCGTCGCATGATGGATAATTGTTATTGAAAAAATCTATTAAACATAAATAATGTACATTCAAATTTAAAGTATAAGACTACATTACTGTAGCAAGAATATATTCATATGTAAACTTACTTATTAAAGACAGTTACATCATAGATAAATATATATTAATATTAAGGAATTTGTTTTTTAATAATGTTTAAACATACAATCATGTAGCAACAAAAGGAAATAAGGAATATTAAACCATTAACATGAGTTCAATGTCAATGCATAAAACATAAATTGAAAAGGTTGATTTCAAAAGAATGAATATTTTGATTGAATTTGAGTATGAACTTCAATTTTGTTTTAATAACTAAATATAAAAATAAGATCTTTAGAACTTAAATAATGAAAAGGAAAAAAATCATTATCCACATATAATTTAGTGCTAAAATAATTTGATATAATTAATTTGTAATTATTATTCTAGATAATAACTTAAATAAATACACGATTAAGTTTAAATTTAAAATTTGTTCATTATATGATCCTTAAATAATAGATTTGTAACACCCCAAGCCGGAGCTCGAAATGTCACGGAAATCATACAGCACCCGGTGGAATTACAATAGAACAACTAAATGCAATTAACGATTCGGTGAATCCAAAACATAGCAAAACAAGTAACAAAATACAACAGGAGCAAATAGCCATCAACGCTAACATAACACATCCAAAGATGGCAAACGATCCTAAGTATAATGCAAAAGGAGGGTCAATGAATCCTTGATCCATGAGGTCCATGTCCGGGTTAGACAGCAAGCAAGCAACTAAACACCACGTCCGGGGAGTACCTGATTACCTGAAAAGTGTACTAAGCATAGTCAACACAAGGTTGGTGAGTTCGTAGTATGGTCCATAAAGAACCACCAACAGTAATCACAATATACGAGTAGAGGCTAGGCATGACTTACCGCGAGCCTCTAAGCAACACAATATCGTCCAACAACAGGATTACACAAGACAAATAAGGGTGAAATGAGAATGCACGAATGATGTATGAGTCAATGTAAATGCCAAATGCATGAATAAGCCAACATGCCTATCCTATGCGTGAACGCAGTCACCAATGCAACGATACCCTTCTGTCATAACAATGAACAAGGCTGTATCTCAAAAACATCGAGATATATATGTCTATATACTCGGGGTCAGGAACTACATCCCTAACGGGTGCATACATCTATGCACCAGGATGTCGGCAATCCCCTGCCGAGGGCTCATCAACAATGTATGCAATGCTTACAATCAAATGTAAATGCATGCTCATGAACCAACAATCAATGTACAATGAACCTGTGCCACCAATCAATATGCCTCAAACATAACCCAACAATCCAAATACGACAACCGTAAGCCAACGATCAATAATCAACAAAGTGAACCACTAGTCACAATATAAACCAACTATACGTACATATACTTCAGAGGATTCTACTTTCTTCAAGTCCCAGATGCTTATGTATAGGGTCACCCGCAGCCTTCCCACCACATCTAAAACCCAAAGGAAGGCATAACCGACTTCCATGTATGTACGTCTATCCTAATGTATAAGTAATACTTAACGAAAACACAACCCAAGTCAATCAAACGAAAAGATACGTCACATCAATCCAACAATCAAGTCAAACAAACAATACATCAATAAATGCAAGTAAACACGCCAGGTTTACACTTTTCAGCCCGAATCCCAAGCGGGTAGGGAGATACGAAACTCACCTCGATTGGTTAAGAAAGCTAAGATCGATAATAAGTTAGGTTATCTCCGAACGAAGTTCACCTCGCGTCCAACACCTAATTATGGATCATATACATTCTCATCAACACACATAAACACAATACGAAATTATTGAATAAACGGCCAAAACCCTAATTAGGGTTCCAAAGTGCTTTCCGACGTTAAATGACTTCTACGACTCTTAATCAATGTTATATAAGATAAGAAGTGAATTAGATTAAGACTCGGCGCGTAAAACGGTCTAGAAGGTCAAACTAGGTCAAACAAGGAACATTCCAGAAAACAACGGCCGTAACTTACGGCCAACAAAGGGGCGTAAGTTACGGTGGTCAAAATACAACGGGCGTAAGGTACGGTCACGAAGGGGCGTAAGCTACGCTAGGGGCGTAAGTTACGGTGGTCAAAATACAACGGGCGTAAGGTACGGTGAATAGGGGCGTAACCTACGCCTGGGAGGGGCGTAAGTTACGCCCAACACTGGGCAAGCCTAAGAACAGCAGCACCAGCAGCTGCAAGTCCGACCCAAAAACCCCCAAAAACAACCCAAAACGATTTGTAAGCGTTTGCAACATAATTTGAAGCATCAATAAGCATTGCTACACATAACCACACTTAACCCATACCATAAATCCGCCCATTAACATCAAAATCATGCCGAATCATCCCAACCCTAAATAAAACCCTAATTAGGGTTCCAAAGTGCTTTCCGACGTTAAATGACTTCTACGACTCTTAATCAATGTTATATAAGATAAGAAGTGAATTAGATTAAGACTCGGCGCGTAAAACGGTCTAGAAGGTCAAACTAGGTCAAACAAGGAACATTCCAGAAAACAACGGCCGTAACTTACGGCCAACAGGGGCGTAAGTTACGGTGGTCAAAATACAACGGGCGTAAGGTACGGTCACTAAGGGGCGTAAGCTACGCTGGGCAAACTTGACTGGGCGTAAGGTACGGTGAATAGGGGCGTAACCTACGGTCCTCTAGAAAGTTCCCTTTTGGCGTCTGGAGTGGCGTAAACAGAGGGATTTTTGGCGTAAGGTAAATCCTAGGCGTAAGCTACGGCCAACCTAGGCGTAACTTACGGCCAACAAAATAGACCTGGCGTAACCTACGCCTGGGAGGGGCGTAAGTTACGCCCAACACTGGGCAAGCCTAAGAACAGCAGCACCAGCAGCTGCAAGTCCGACCCAAAAACCCCCAAAAACAACCCAAAACGATTTGTAAGCGTTTGCAACATAATTTGAAGCATCAATAAGCATTGCTACACATAACCACACTTAACCCATACCATAAATCCGCCCATTAACATCAAAATCATGCCGAATCATCCCAACCCTAAATAAAACCCTAATTACTCAAAATCGCCATTCGACTCGATTCAAGACTTGCAACTGCACCAATTTAACTAGAAACAAGTAAATGAACATAAATAGAGGTAAATGGGATGATTTAGACTTACCAAAACTCTTTCTAGCGCTCAAATCCGAATTTAGGTCAAAATGGGTGAAATGTTAGAACTCGGCCTTTGATTCTTCAAAGATGGCGACAATGAGAAGATGATGATTACGATTCTTGTATTATAGCAATTCCAAAACACAATTTAGATGGAAGAAAATGAAAACTAGATGGGGGGGTTTCTTTTACTAGAGAGAATAGAAGAGAAAGAGGGAGATGAGAGAAATGAGAAAAGGATAAGGGGGAAATGGGTCTTGGGGGGGGGCTGGTGGGTCATGGACTACCCACGGGCCGACCCGTTTCCCTTTCAACCACACTACCACCAGTTGCACAATTAAGTACCGACTACACATACGACGACCCGACTAATATACCACATAGTCATAAAATCACAAAACGACCCAATTAATTCATTAACTTAAATTGTTAGTCATATTACACGAAAAGTCAACGGGTCAAAATTCACGGATGTTACAAATTGACTTAATATTTTTTTAAACCATATCACAAAATACTAAAAAGTAGATACAATGACAAATAAAAAAAAAATTAGTTGACACTCAAGACTTAAGCCTCATTAGTCCTAAATTATCCATATTAAAAATAAAAAGATTAAATAAATTAATGTTAATCCACATTAATCTATTTATAATGAAAATGGGAGTTAGCAAGTTAATAAGATCAGAGGATGCATGTTGAATTTGAAAGTGATAAATTTTAAATATTATAATGACAATGACAAATTGACAATGATACAATATACTCGTAGATATGAATCATGTTTAAGATTTCCAGATATGATGCTTTTTTTAAGGTAAGCTAAATTATTAATTCTAATTCATTTTTTTAGCAGCTTTTCGATTAATATGTTCCCTTTTTTCAAGGTAAGTTATCTTATTAGATATTTAAATTTAAAACTTTAAATTATAACTCATTTTTTTATTTATAATAACTAAATCCACATCATTTACTTGACAAAAAATAAAATCAAATAATATATGAAAATGACAAGTAAGCAAAAGTATTAGTTGTCAAACAAAGAATTATGTCACATTAGCCCTAAACTATCCTCTCTTAGTTATATAGAGAGATAAAAGACTAGATTAAACCCGCACGTTGTGCGGGATAACTGAGAACATAAATAAAAAATACAATAACTTTACATTATTTGTCATAATTTATGATAATATAAAAACTGACTGATACAAACAATAAAATTATAGTTTATGAATATATGATATACGTCAAATATTTAAAAGCATGACTAATGAAACATAAATATTTATAAATCATAAAAATCTTTCTTATGATATATAATTATTAAATATAATATAATAAATATTTTTCAAAAAAATAAACATAATATAAAAAACAATCTTATTTGATAAAAGATAATTATCATTGAATAATAGAAAAACATAGTATAATGTATATAAACATCTTTGTACTTATATAGAAAATAGAAAAATAAATATTAATGATTAGGATTATGATTGATGATTAAGATTAAAATTGATGATTAAGATGATACATGGCAACATAGATATAGCAATTTAAATGGAAAAAATGACACCTTATTAAAAATTTAATGTGGTAAAAAACTAAAAATATCACCTAAGGAAAAACATATCTTCTTTTAGTTATATAGAGAGACTAATAGTAATAGTGAACTAATTAAGGATCGAGCTATCATTTATTTCAAAAAGGTTTAATATATATAATTGTAGTTGATATAAAAAAGGATTTTTGCTAAGCCCGTTATAACGTACATATATTTTAAAAGGATGGAAACTTTTAGATATATGTCAGATGACTCAAGATAATATTTTTAAAATAAATAAAACAAAACAAAATAGATAAAATATAATTATAATTATATTAGAATTCAAGTAAAATATCCAAAATTAATTCAAACTAAAATTCTTTTGTTAAGAATACTAATAACCGTAACTTTGTGATGAAGAAATCCATATTAATAAGTCTAAAGAGATATACATGGTTTAATTTTTTTATTATTAATTAATGATGATTAGGATAAATGATTAGAATAATTTAAATGACATGGAATGCTTAAAATTAAGAAATTAATGGAAATATGACACATAATGAAAAATCTTACATGGTATTCTCTCATAATTGTCAACTAAGCAAAAAACTATCCTCTCTTAGTTATATAGAGAGATAAAGAAGACTATTGATAATTTATATTGGATAGATTATTATTATTAATAATCATAGGTTTCTATAATTGTGATATTATAATCATTATTATATATATTTTCAAACAATAATAACTACTTTATAAAAAATGTTAAAAGCAACCCTTAGGGCTACACTTAACATGCATAAAAAATTTGTACCTTCCATATCAAAAGTTCACCCCTGAATTTTATGGTAAGTATATAAATATTTAATGCACTTAACGTACAGCCCTAAGGGCTGCGTTTAACAAAACCCTTATTTTTTATTAAATTATTCAATGGATAGATCATTATATAATGATCTTTTTAAATAAACTAAATTGTTTAATAATTATATTAAAAAAACCTTATAAAATCAAATTTTAAAAATATAAGAAAAAAGAAAATGATAATATAAATGTAAAGAAGGTAAATAAGAATTATAATAAAATATTGTAATTCTGATGCATATCAACATCTTGCAACATATAATTATCCAGATGCTTATATGTACTCTTGAGTCCAAATGCTTTTGTATAACTTCAATGCTAATATTAATGTAACTTTTTAATTAATATGAACTTCAAAATAGATGCTAATATGTGTTACTATGTATATATATCCTATGAGTTATGTGAAGGACTTAGTATTCTTTTTATAATAGTTTTCACTTTTCTTTGTATTTCAAAATATGATTTATGACTTTTTGAATCATTTTTCTTTATATTTGAGTCTGTGGAGATTACTATTGCAAAAACTATGTATAAAAATTGAACAAATTAGTTCATGTACAAATGTAAAATAATTATAAGTTGAAAATAATGGGATTAGGTTGACTATGAAAATTGAAAATCACAAATAGAAAGTAAAATATTAAAAAAATAGAAAATGTTTAGGATCGATAATGTGACAAAAAAAGAAATAGGTCTTGAATTGTTATTTAAATGCAAAGAATGATAATCATTTTGTACCATAATTTCCTAAATGATATTTTTTTGATTTTTAATTAATTGTATATTTAGTTTTTGGAACATGAGTATTTAACGCATCGATTTGAATCGCACTAATGCAAGTTTTAGCCCGACCAACTCGATGATTACTATGAAAAGCGAATGAATGTACACTTTCGTTTGGTTTTCACTTTTTGTATACAAAGCAACATGATGTAAAAAATGGAATAAACTTAAAAATTGAAAATAGTATAATAGTGAATAAAAATTAAGACTTTGTTAGGGTTAATGACATTTTAGACCATCTATATATATATAAAAGTTCTATCAAGAAAGTGGAAAAATTGACGCTTCCTTGACGCTTCATCATGTGTACTTAATAGGGTTAATTACTAGGGTTAATTACTTTTGTTTACTATAATCTATATCTATATCTATATCTATATCTATATATAATCTAAACTTGGATGCATGATGCTTCTTAAGCACTTCATTAATAAGAGTACTTAATGATTTTCTTTAGTAATGAGTAATGTATGTATTGTAAGTATACATAAGTGATCCGTCAATTGTGGTTCATGCAATTATGTGTGTCAACAAGGTTATTAGATGAATTTACGTAAAAGAAAGAGTGGATTATGCAGCAATTAATATTATCCATTACGTAAATGAAAGGGTGGATGCAGCAATTAATATCATACATCATGCTCCTCATATCTGTTAATGCATACATAACTATGTATAATAACCATAACTATCTTATATTGCATGTAATGAGGTCATTTGAACGGGTTCGTTTTGTGTGGTATAGATATAAATTCTTTTTTTTTTCAAAGGTAGATATAAATTAATATATATATGTATGTATAGCTATATATGCGTGCTACATAGGTTGGTTTTATATCTTTGTAAACCGGTTCATATTTCCAACCAATAATGAGAATTGAGTTTTCATATTCAGTCAGAATTAATGATATGATTTATGATCAAGTTCTATAACCTTTGATGGGTGTCTACGAAGAGTCACAAATATTTATTAAGAATCCATCTATATAAGGTTGCATCTTTATGTTATCATGCACTATTTTTTGATGCACAATAAATCACACAGCCTTGCTGAAAAGATAGAAGAGCGGCATTTGTATACGTTATCCGGCTTCTCTAGCCTAATAGGAAGGAATATCGTATTTTTAAGGACAGCCCTTACATGATTGAATTTGATGGGTCAACTTCTGCGAGTAAGACTGTTGGTGATGTCATGGAGAATAAGTACTTTGTTGGTAAGCTATTTTATCCATTTAATCGATTTAACGCATGCTTTACGAATTGCATTTTAAAACATTGTCTATGTATGCATGGTTGTTAATTTACCAGTTATTGCACTCAAGTAAAATTGATTGTTTTACAATTTGTATGGATCTTATTTTTTTTCATTATGCCAGTTGCTATGTAGTAAATTCATTAGGAGCTTTGTTGGTGTTATAGTTTACATTTTCCTTGGTTAATGTCATCTTAAATGGGTGTAAATCTATATATTTAGTGATGTAATACTTGAGTGCTCCATGTATGCTTTGCCATGTTTTTGACCATTTGCGTTATGATGAATTCGAATCCTTTGTTTGTTCTTGATGCGAATATGATCCCACTCGCTGAACTGACTAATTCCAGTCAGCTAAAAGGGGTCGCTGAAGGGGTCGCTGAAATACCTGGCAGCAATCGACTGGCGGCGAGCATTGGACTGAAGATGCCTCCAGAACAAGCCATGCTCATCTTGCCAGCCATAGCCCATTATGGACAAGCCTTCACTGACAAACAACCTCCAATTGTTACTTTACTCCAGTGGCAAGTCCCTCTCTGATCAATGAAAGTTATCAGCGAATAGCATCAGCGAGCAACTCCAGTCAGCATACTTCAGCAGAGTTTTGTTCAGTCAAGAAGTTGTTTTATTCAATAAAAGGCTGCCACGTCACCAGTTCTAGAAGGTCTTGGATAAGGATGTGTGCATGAGAATAAAGTGTCCACTGAAGTCCCATGTTTGTGGGCCCAATAAAGAAGAATGACAGCTGTAAAGGAAGGCGCGTGTGACAATGACATTTCTAACGGTATTGTGGGACCACTTGCAGGGGAATGTTTCTAGAAGCCCACGCTGTCCATTTCCTATTGGCCAAATTCAATTAGTGGCTAGCATTTGACAGCTTTTATGTATTATTTTATTATTTTCGTTAATTCCTAGGAAATAGCATGTGGCTATAAATAGGGGCATTATTTTTCATTGAAAGATAGTTTTTGGTTATCAAATGGAATGAAAAGAACACTTTCTTTTCCTTATCAAATCTTCATATGACCTTTATAAATCGTTATTTATTTGGGTGTTTGGAGTGATCCCTTTATCTTTAATTGTGGTGGTTCGTCCTTTATCAATTAAAGTGGTGAGATCTTAAATCTTCGATTCCTTTATCTTTAATCGTGGTGGTTCGTCCTTTATCGATTATAGTGGTGGGTTGGAGTGTTTCTGTTATTTGATTCCGGTGGATCGTTTCCTTTACGAATCAAGTATTAGATTCTTATCTATCTTTGCATTTTATTGTCTTGTTCGTTTTTGTTGTCTTATAAACCAGAAAATCCTCATAAAATTTATTACATTCCGCTGTGTTTTGAAAATCTCACATCAATTTGGTATCAGAGACAGGTTTAAAAAGGTTTCTTAATCTTTTTGTCCGTTGGGGTATTGTTTGTTTAGATCTCATTTCGATTTAGTCAGAGTTTGTTGGCTGGTATAGATCTATTGTTTGTTGAAAATAAATGGCTTTTAGAAGAAACATGACATTAGAAGAAGCTCATAATGCTAGGAGAGATAAGCAGATTGAAGATCTACAAGAGGCACTTGGTAGAGTTGTTCATATGTTAGAAGATGGTGGTTTAAGATTTAATCGAGAAAATATTGTTACTAGTGAAAGAGATTCTGAATCTCAAGGTCCTAGTGAGAGATCTGATAGTACGCCCAGAAACTCTAGTGATTCTGATGTTCCACAGCCCAGAGAAAGGCGAAGGAGACATAAGGTCGATGATACTAAGGATATTAAGATAGATCCACCAGATTTTGTTGGTTCATCAATCCCAGAAGAATATTTTGAATGGGTTCAGGTGATGGATAGAATTATGGAAATAAAAGGTTATGATGATAAAAAGAGTTTTAAGGTTGCCATTATTAAGCTTAAAAAGTATGCTTCATCTTGGTATGATAATATGAAATCTGAAAGGGAATATAAGGGTAAGAGTAAATTCAAGACCTGGTCCAAACTGAAGGAAGTTATGCAGAAGAGATTTGTTCCTCAGACGTACAAGCAAGATCAGTATCTACTGATGAATAATCTGAAGCAAGGTGCTAAAGAAGTGGTCGAGTATATCAGAGAGTTTGAGCAACTGAAGACAAGAACCGGTGTCAAAGAAACTGAAGAGCATACTATCGCCAGATTCCTTGGTGGGTTGAATGCTATCATTGCTGAGAAGATGGAATTACAGCCCATCTGGACTTATGAAGGTGCATGCAAACTGGCCCTCCAGATTGAAAAGCAGCTGAAGAAGAAGGTTCAGTACAAACCTTTCACTAAGATTACTTCCAGCTCCAGTCAACCAGCTACCAGACCCAGTGAAACTGTTCAGAAACCCTTCAGAGGAAAGGAGAAAGAAACTGGAGGATCAAAAGAACCAGTAGGGAAGAAATGTTTCAAGTGCCATGGATTTGGTCATTTCCAGGCCCAGTGTCCCAATCAGCGAGCACTGACTATCAGGGAGATAGAAAGTTTACCAGAAGCTGAAACTGAGGAAGAAGAACCAGTGTACGATGATGATGATAGCACTGAAGAAACATATGTAGGTGCTGATATTGGGGAGATGCTGGTGGTCAGAAGAATGATGCACGCTGATGAAGTCACTGCTGACAAGGCTCAGCGAGAGAATATCTTCCACTCAAGATGTACTATCAAAGGAAAGGTATGCAGTCTTATCATTGATGGCGGCAGCTGTGCTAATGCTGCTTCAACTTACATGGTTGATAAACTGGGGTTACCTACACTGAAGCATCCCCGTCCTTACAAGCTTCAATGGCTCAGCGAGGGAACAGAGGTAAAGGTTACTCAACAAGTTACTATTCCATTCTCTATTGGTCTTATTTATCAGGATGAGATTGTTTGTGATGTTGTCCCTATGGATGCGTGTCATTTGTTGTTGGGAAGGCCATGGTTGTTTGATAAGCATGTATTCCACAATGGCCGTTTAAACTCTTATTCATTATTTGTAAATGGGAAAAAGATCACCCTAACTTCTTTGAAACCCGATGAGCACTCAAAAACCAAGGTGATGGATCAGCGAGACAAGGCTTTGTTCATGACCCAAACCGAAGTTGAGAAAGAACTCGCTGATGGCACCTCAGTAATGATGTTGCTGATGGTTGAACTTGCTGATAAGAAGGGGCTCGCTGACATTTCCAGTTTAGTCAAACCCTTGCTGACAGAATATGCTGACGTATTTCCTGAAGAAATGCCTTCTGGTTTGCCTCCTATCAGGGGTATTGAACACCAGATTGATCTAATTCCAGGATCAATCCTTCCTAACAAAGCTGCTTATAGGTGTTCACCCACTGAAGCTAAAGAATTGCAAAGCAAGTCGATGAACTGATTGCTAAGGGTTATGTGAGAGCAAGTATGAGTCCATGTTCTGTACCAGCTCTCTTAGTTCCAAAGAAAGATGGCTCAATGCGTATGTGTGTTGATAGTAGAGCCATCAATAATATCACTATCAAGTATCGATATCCTATCCCCAGGTTGGATGATATGCTTGATGAATTACATGGTTCCTGTATATTTTCCAAAATCGATCTGAGAAGTGGCTATCACCAGATTCGAATGAAGGATGGAGATGAATGGAAAAATGCATTCAAGATTAAAGGGGGTCTATTTGAATGGCTAGTAATGCCTTTTGGCTTATCGAATGCCCCAAGTACTTTCATGAGGCTGATGAATGAAGTTCTCAGACCACTCATTGGTCATTTTGTGGTAGTTTATTTTGATGATATTCTAGTATATTCGAAGAATGAAGCTGAGCATGTTAATCATCTGAGAGAAGTATTTATGTTGCTGAGGAAACACCAGTTGTAAATGTGATTTCTTGGTGGAAAGTGTGATATTTCTTGGATACGTTGTATCTAAAAATGGAATTTCAATGGATCCTTCGAAGGTTGAAGCAATTAAGTCCTGGCCAGCTCCTACAACGATTACAGAGGCAAGAAGTTTTCACGGTCTGGCATCATTTTATAGAAGATTCATCAGAAATTTCTCAACTGTTGTAGCTCCCATTACTGATTGCCTAAAGAAAGGTGTGTTTGAATGGCCTAAGTCAGCTCAGAGTGCCTTTGAATTGCTGAAAGAAAAGCTCAGCTCAGCACCAGTCCTGTCCTTACCAAATTTTGAGTTATTATTCGAATTGGAGTGTGACGCCAGTGGAGTTGGTATTGGTGCAGTCCTTGTTCAAGAAAAGAGACCAGTCGCATACTTCAGTGAAAAGTTGAATGGTTCGAAGCTAAAGTACAGTACGTATGACAAAGAATTCTATGCTATCATCAGGGCTGTCAATCACTGGTCACACTATCTGAAGCCCAAGCAGTTTGTTTTATATTCTGATCATGAAGCTCTGAAGTACATCAATGGTCAACATAAGTTAAATTCAAGGCATGCAAAATGGGTGGAATTTAGTCTTATTCATTTGTGTCTAAACATAAAGCTGGGGTAGAGAATGTTGTTGCTGATGCACTCTCAAGAAGATATTCATTGCTTTCCATTTTGGAAGCAAGGGTTCTTGGGTTCTCTTTTATCAAAGATTTGTATGCTGCTGATACAGATTTTGTTGGTCACTTCACTGACGGTCCCTCCAAAGGATCATATTTAGTGCAAGATGGGTTTTTATTTAATAATGGAAGGTTGTGTATCCCTAAGGGCTCAATTCGAGACTTGATGATAAGAGAAGCTCATGGCGGAGGACTCGCTGGTCATTTTGGTATTACTAAGACTGCTGAAATCCTCAGCGAACATTTCTATTGGCCATGTCTGCTGAAAGACGTCCAGAATATCATCAGCAGATGCTCAACTTGTCATCAGGCCAAGGCAATTTTTCACAAAGGTTTGTACACTCCTCTTCCAGTTCCAAGTCAACCGTGGGAAGATCTGAGCATGGATTTCATTATTGCTTTACCCAAAACCTAGAGAGGAAAAGATTCTATCATGGTGGTGGTTGACAGATTCTCAAAAATGGCCCATTTCATTCCTTGTAACACCACTAATGATGCCTCAGCAGTAGCAAATTTATTCTTCAAAGAAATTGTCCGTCTTCATGGAATTCCCAAAACCATTGTTTCTGATAGGGATACGAAATTTCTGAGTTATTTCTGGAAAACTTTGTGGAGATTGATGGGAACTAAGCTCCCCTGTTCAGCACTTCTCATCACCCCAAACTGATGGCCAGACTGAAGTTACTAATAGGACCATTGGGATGTTATTAAGGACGCTGGTGAACAAGACGCTGAAAGATTGGGATCTAAAGCTTGCTCATGCTGAATTCGCTTTTAATAGAGCCCCCAACCACTCAACCAGCAAGACTCCATTTGAAGTTTGTTATGGTACCAATCCTTTAACTCCCATTGATTTAATTCCTTTTTCAATTGAGCCAAGAGTAAGTGTTGATGCTGAAGAGAAAGCTAAGGAAATCAAAAAAATACACCAGCAAGTAAAGGCAAAAATTGAGAAAGCAAATGAAGAATACTTGGCCAGAGCTAATAAGCATCGTCAGCAGCCCAGTTTTGCACCTGACGATCTTGTTTGGGTGCATCTCAGAAAAGAAAGATTTCCTTCCAACAGAAAGAACAAACTGATGCCAAGAGCTGAAGGACCATTCAGAATACTGGAAAAGTTCGGTGACAGCGCTTACAAGTTTGAGTTACCAGGAAGCATGTCGGTTTCAAGCACTTTTAATGTTGGAGATTTGATGCCTTACCTTGAAGATGAATATCTTGAGGACAAGTCCTATTTTAGAGGGGGAGAATGATGCGAATATGATCCCACTCGCTGAACTGACTAATTCCAGTCAGCTAGAAGGGGTCGCTGAAGGGGTCGCTGAAATACCTGGCAGCAATCAACTGGCAGCGAGCATTGGACTGAAGATGCCTCCAGAACAAGCCATGCTCATCTTGCCAGCCATAGCCCATTATGGACAAGCCTTCACTGACAAACAAACTCCAATTGTTACTTTACTCCAGTGGCAAGTCCCTCCCTGATCAATGAAAGTCATCAGCGAATAGCATCAGCGAGCAACTCCAGTCAGCATACTTCAGCAGAGTTTTGTTCAGTCAAGAAGTTGTTTTATTCAATAAAAGGCTGCCACGTCACCAGTTCTAGAAGGTCTTGGATAAGGATGTGTGCATGAGAATAAAGTGTCCACTGAAGTCCCATGTTTGTGGGCCCAATAAAGAAGAATGACAGCTGTAAAGGAAGGCGCGTGTGACAATGACATTTCTAACGGTATTGTGGGACCACTTGCAGGGGAATGTTTCTAGAAGCCCACGCTGTCCATTTCCTATTGGCCAAATTCAATTAGTGGCTAACATTTGACAGCTTTTATGTATTATTTTATTATTTTCGTTAATTCCTAGGAAATAGCATGTGGCTATAAATAGGGTGATGCGTAAATCACGCGACACACGACAGCGGAAGACTATTTTTTGGTATTTTCTGATTTTATATGAAATAAACAACTAAACGAGAGAATAAAGTAAAATGATAGATAAAAGAATCCACCACCAAGACTCGTAAAGGCTAAGCCACCGGAATCAAGGATAAAGGAAACACTCCGCCCCACCACTACAACCGATAAAGGTCTAGCCACCACGATTATAGATAAAGGAAACCGAAGATTTAAAAGACCTCACCACAATATTTGATAAAGAACAAGTCACCACAAATATTAATAAAGGGGTCACTCCTAACCACCAAGATCAAAGATCTATAAAGGTAAAAGAAGATTTGTAAGAAATAGAGGCTGCTCTATTAATTTTCATTCAACATCCACTAACTTTACAATGAGAAATAGAACCTCTATTTATAGTCACATGCTCTATCTAGGAATTAACGACATAATAATAAAATAATACATAAAAGCTGTCATGTGCAAGCCACTAAGTAATTTGGACCATTAAAATATGGACACGTAAGCTTCTAGAAACATTCCCCTGCAAGTGGTCCCATAATATTGTTAGAAACGTTCTGTCACACGCGCCTTCTTTAACGGCTGTCATTCTTCTTTATTATTGGGCCCACAAACAACTTCAGTTAAAAACAAACTTTATTATAGACAACTGGAGATTTCACTGGAGTCCTTCAGATGCAACTGGAGCTCGTCAGATGCCTCTGGTGATAATTCCCACTGGAGCAAGGTCACTACTGGAGACTGAGTTGTTTCAGAAAATAGATGGTTAAAATGTGATACAGCTGGCAATATTAACATTGCTTGTTCAGACTGCATGGTTCGCTCAGATTCCTTCTTCAGTTTAGTCAACTACTTTTCTCCAGATTCCTCCAGCTCAGCTTCAGTCAAACTTGGTTCATTGAGTCTGGACATTCCCGCATCATTCTCCCCCTCTAAAAAGAGACTTGTCCTCAAGTCTTCGAGATACTCATCCTCCAGGTAGGGCATCAGATCACCAACATTGAATGTACTAGAGACTGACATTTCTCCAGGAAATTCAACTTTGTAAGCATTTTCTCCATATTTCTCCAGAATCTTGAATAGACCGTCAGCTCTGGGCATCAGTTTGCTTTTTCTCTTGGCTGGAAATCTTTCCTTTCTAAGATGCACCCAAACAAGATCACCTGGCGAAAAACTGGGCTGCTTCCTGTTCTTGTTTGTCTTGGCCTTGTAACTGGCATTTGCTTTCTCAATTCTGGTCTTCACTTGTTCATGAATCTTCTTGATTTCTTTTGCTCTGGTCTCTACTTCAACACTTGCTTTTGGTTCAATCGAAAAAGGAATTAAATCAATAGGAGTCAGTGGATTGACACCATAACAAACTTCGAATGGGGATTTACTGGTTGAATAATTTGGAGCTCTATTGAAGGCAAACTCAGCATGAGCAAGCTTCAGATCCCAATCCTTCAGCGTCTTCTTCACCAGTGTTCTCAATAACATACCAATTGTTCTATTCGTGACTTCAGTCTGTCCATCAGTCTGAGGATGGTGAGACGTACTGAACATCAGTCTGGTGCCCATCAGTCTCCATAGAGTCTTCCAGAAATAGCTTAAAAACTTCACATCTCGATCAGAAACAATGGATTTAGGAATTCCATGTAATCTGACAATCTCCTTAAAGAACAAATTCGCTACAGCTGAAGCATCATTTGTTGTATTACAAGCAACAAAATGAGCCATTTTTGAGAATCTATCAACAACAACCATTATAGAATCTTTTCCCCTCTGGGTTCTGGGCAGTGCAACAATAAAATCCATACTGAGATCTTCCCAAGGTTGGTTTGGGACTGGAAGAGGAGTGTACAAACCTTTGTGAAATGTTGTCTTTGCCTGGTGACAAGTTGGACAGCGACTGATAATACTCTGGACGTCCTTCAGTAGACTTGGCCAGTAGAAGTGTTCAGTCAGAATCTCTCCAGTTTTGTTGATTCCAAAATGTCCAGCTAGACCTCCTCCATGTGCTTCCCTTATTAATAAATCTCTTATTGAACCCCTTGGAATGCACAACTTACCATTCTTGAATAAGAAACCATCTTGAACAGTGAATGGTCCTTTCAGATTAGCTTCAGTAATTCTCTCAGAAAAATCTGGATCAGCAGCATATAACTCCTTTATGAAAGAAAATCCAAGTACTTTTGCTTCCAGAACTGATAATAAAGAATATCTTCGTGATAGTGCATCAGCAACAACATTGCAAACTCCAGCCTTGTGCTTTGAAACAAATGAATAAGACTGCAAGAACTCTACCCACTTTGCATGTCTGGCATTAAGCTTGTGCTGACCATTTATAAACTTTAGTGCTTCATGATCAGAAAACAATACAAACTGTTTCGGCTTCAGATAATGTGACCAGTGAGTGATAGCACGAATAATTGCATAGAATTCTTTGTCATAAGTACTATACTTCAGTTTAGATCCATTCAGTTTCTCACTGAAGTATGCAACTGGACGACCACTTTGCACCAGTACTGCACCAATACCCACACCACTTGCATCACATTCAAGTTCAAATAACATGTCGAAATCTGGCAAAGATAGAACTGGAGCTGAACTGAGCTTCTCCTTCAGTGACTCAAACGCCAGTTGAGCTGAACTTGGCCAGTTGAACACACCTTTCTTCAGACAGTCGGTAATCGGAGCTACAACTGTAGAGAAATTCTTGATAAATCTTCTATAAAATGATGCCAGTCCATGAAAACTTCTAACTTCAGTGATGGTTGTAGGAACTGGCCATGACTTGATAGCATCAACCTTCGAAGGATCCATAGAAATTCCATCCTTGGACACAACATACCCCAGAAATATAACACTGTCCACCATAAAATCACATTTCTCTAGTTTGCCATACAACTGGTGTCTCCTTAGCAGTTCAAATACCTTCTTCAGATGATTAACATGTTCAGCTTCAGATTTTGAATACACCAGAATATCATCAAAGTATACCACAACAAACTGACCAATGAGTGGTCTGAGAACTTCATTCATCAGTCTCATGAACGTACTGGGGGCATTTGATAAGCCGAAAGGCATCACTAACCATTCATATAAGCCTCCTTTGATTTTGAAGGCAGTTTTCCACTCATCTCTATCCTTCATTCTGATCTGGTGATAACCACTTCTGAGATCAATCTTTGAAAACACTCTGGAGCCATGTAACTCATCAAGCATATCATCCAATCTGGGAATAGGATATCTATACTTAATAGTTATATTGTTGATGGCTCTGCTATCAACACACATTCTCATCGTTCCATCTTTCTTTGGGACCAGTAGAGCAGGATCTGAACAAGGACTCATGCTTGCTCTGACATAACCCTTTTCGATCAGTTCATCTACTTGTCTTTGTAATTCTTTAGCTTCATTAGGAGAACAACGATAAGCAGATTTGTTTGGAAGGACTGACCCTGGGATTAAGTCAATCTGGTGCTCAATACCTCTAACTGGAGGTAAACCTTCAGGTAGATCTTCAGGAAAAACATCTCTGAACTCCTTCAGTAATGACTTCAGTAAACTGGGGACTTCAGTGGACTTCTTCTCTTCAGACTTTTCAACGACCAGTAGCATCAGAACTGGAGAGCCTTCAGATAACTCTTCTTCAACTTCAGATTGAGATAAAAACAAAGGCTTACTGGGCTGATCCTTCTTGACTTTCATCAGTTCGTTGGGCTTCAAAGAAGTCAGTGTGACCTTCTTTCCACTTATATTCAGAGAATATGAATTCATACGACCATCATGATGAACATAATTATCAAATAACCATGGTCGACCCAACAAAATGTGACAGGCATCCATGGGAACAACATCACATATAATTTTATCTTGGTAAACTGACCCAATTGAAAAGGGAATAGTAACTTGTCGATTTACCTTTACTTCAGAACCTTCGCTTAACCATTGCAACTTGTAAGGTCTGGGATGCTTTACTGTTGGTAGTTCCAGTTTCTCTACCATGTAAGTTGAAGCAGCATTTGCACAACTGCCACCATCGATGATCAGATCACATACCTTGCCTTTCACTGTGCATCTGGAGTGGAAAATATTCTCTCTCTGAGCAGTATCAGCTGTAACTTCATCAGTATGCATCACTCTCCTGACAACCAACATCTCTCCAATATCTGCACCAACATAAGCTTCTTCTTCTTCTTCTTCATCGTACACTGGCTCACCTTCTTCAGTGTCGACATCTGGTAAACATTCAATTTCTTTAGCAGTCAATGCTCTTTGATTAGGACACTGGGCCTGGAAGTGACCAAAGCCATGACACTTGAAACATTTTCTTCCAACTGGTTCTTTAGAAGCTCCAGTTTCTTTTTCTTTCCCTCTGAAGGATTTCTGAACAGCTTCAGTAAATCTGGCAACTGGTTGACTGGCAACTGGTTGACTTGCACTGGCAGGAACCTTACTGAATGACTTGTACAGAACCTTCTTCTTCAGTTGTCTCTCAATCTGGATAGCCATCTTGCATGCACCTTCATACGTCCAGATAGGCTGCAACTCAATCTTCTCAGTAATGGCAGCGTTCAGACCACCAAGAAATCTGGCTATAGTGTGCTCTTCAGTTTCATTCACACCAGTTCTGGTCTTCAGATGCTCAAACTCTCTAATGTATTCTACAACCTCCTTAGCTCCTTGCCTTAGATTGTTCATCAGTAGATACTGATCTTGCTTGTACGACTGGGGAACAAACCTCTTCAGCATAACCTCCTTCAGTTTGGACCAGGTCTTGATTTTACTTTTGCCCTTGTATTCTCTTTCAGATTTCATGTTATCATACCAAGATGAAGCATATTTCTTCAGTTTAATAATGGCAACTTTGAAGCTTTTCCTATCATCATACCCTTTTATTTCCATAATCCTGTCCATCACCTCGACCCATTCGAAATACTCTTCTGGGTTAGAAGACCCATTAAAATCTGGTGGATCTATCTTAATATCCCTAGTATCATCACCCTTATGCCTCCTACGCCTTTCTCTATGACGTGACTCATCAGAATCACTAGAACCTCTGGCTACACTTTCAGATCTCTCACTACCACCTTGAGATTCAGTATCTCTTTCACTTAGAACAACATTTTCTCGATTAAATCTTAAACCACCATCTTCTAACATATGAACAACTCTACCAAGAGCTTCTTGTAGATCTTCTATCTGTCTATCTCTCCTAGCATTATTAGCTTCGTCTAAAGTCATATTTCTTCTAAACGCCATTTATAACCAACAAATAACTCACAATCAATAGATCTAAGCAAATAACTAATAGATCTAAACAAACAATCAACAGATCTAAACAAACAATAACCCAACGGACAAAAAGATTAAGAAACCTTTTTAAACCTGTCTCTGATACCAAATTTGGTGCGTAAATCACGCGACAAACGACAGCGGAAGATTATTTTTGGTATTTTCTGATTTTATATGAAATAAACAACTAAACGAGAGAATAAAGTAAAATGATAGATAAAAGAATCCACCACCAAGACTCGTAAAGGCTAAGCCACCGGAATCAAGGATAAAGGAAACACTCCGCCCCACCACTACAACCGATAAAGGTCTAGCCACCACGATTATAGATAAAGGAAACCGAAGATTTAAAAGACCTCACCACAATATTAGATAAAGAACAAGTCACCACAAATATTGATAAAGGGGTCACTCCTAACCACCAAGATCAAAGATCTATAAAGGTAAAAGAAGATTTGTAAGAAATAGAGGCTGCTCTATTAATTTTCATTCAACATCCCCTAATTTACAATGAGAAATAGAACCTCTATTTATAGCCACATGCTCTACCTAGGAATTAACGACATAATAATAAAATAATACATAAAAGCTGTTATGTGCAAGCCACTAAGTAATTTGGACCATTAAAATATGGACACGTAAGCTTCTAGAAACATTCCCCTGCAAGTGGTCCCATAATATTGTTAGAAACGTTCTGTCACACGCGCCTTCTTTAACGGCTGTCATTCTTCTTTATTATTGGGCCCACAAACAACTTCAGTTAAAAACAAACTTTATTATAGATAACTGGAGATTTCACTGGAGTCCTTTAGATGCAACTGGAGCTCGTCAGATGCCACTGGTGATAATTCCCACTAGAGCAAGGTCACTACTGGAGACTGAGTTGTTTCAGAAAATAGATGGTTAAAATGTGATACAGCTGGCAATATTAACATTGCTTGTTCAGACTGCATGGTTCGCTCAGATTCCTTCTTCAGTTTAGTCAACTGCTTTTCTCCAGATTCCTCCAGCTCAGCTTCAGTCAAACTTGGTTCATTGAATCTGGACATTCCCGCATCAGTTTCCTTTATCCTTGATTCCGGTGGCTTAGCCTTTACGAATCTTGGTGGTGGATTCTTCATCTATCATTTTTATTTTATTGTCTTGTTTGTTATTTGTTTCATATAAAATTCAGAAAATACCAAAAATAGTCTTCCGCTGTCGTTTGTCGCGTGATTTACGCATCAAATTTGGTATCAGAGCCAGGTTTAAAAAGGTTTCTTAATCTTTTTGTTCGTTGGGGTATTGTTTGTTTAGATCCGCTCTAGATCTGTTTGTTGATTGTTTAGATCTAGTTGTTGCTGATATAGATCTGTTAAGTTGGTTGAATATTAATGGCTTTTAGAAGAAATATGACATTAGAAGAAGCTCATAATGCTAGGAGAGATAGGCAGATTGAAGATCTACAAGAAGCACTTGGTAGAGTTGTTCATATGTTAGAAGATAGTGGTTTAAGGTTTAATCGAGAACATGTTGCTGTAGGTGAAAGAGATAATGAATCTCAAGGTCCTAGTGAGCGATCTGATAGTACACCCAGATCTTCAAGTGATTCTGAAGAGTCCAATCAGTCTAGGAGAAGAAGACGAAGACATAAGGTTGATGATACTAAAGATATTAAGATAGATCCACCAGATTTTGTTGGTTCATCAAACCCAGAAGAATATTTTGAATGGGTTCAGGTGATGGATAGGATTATGGAAATAAAAGGATATGATGATAAAAAAAAGTTTTAAGGTTGCCATTATTAAGCTTAAAAAGTATGCTTCATCTTGGTATGACAATATGAAATCTGAAAGGGAGTACAAGGGTAAGAGTAAAATCAAGACCTGGTCCAAACTGAAGGAAGTTATGCAGAAGAGATTTGTTTCCTAGTCGTACAAGCAACATCAGTATCTACTGATGAATAATCTGAAGCAAGCTGCTAAAGAAGTGGTGGAGTATATTAGGGAGTTTGAGCAACTGAAGACCAGAACCGGTGTTAAAGAAACTGAAGAGCATACTATCGCCAGATTTCTTGGTGGGTTGAATGCTACTATTACTGAGAAGATAGAATTGCAGCCCATCTGGACTTATGAAGGTGCATGCAAACTGGCCCTCCAGATTGAAAAGCAACTGAAGAAGAAGGTCCAGTACAAACCTTTCACTAAGGTTACTTCCAGCTCCAGTCAACCAGTTACCAGTCAGCCAGTTACCTGGCCCAGTGAAGCTGTCCAGAAATCCTTCAGAGTAAAGGAGAAAGAAACTGGAGGATCAAAAGAACCAGTTGGAAGAAAATGTTTTAAGTGTCATGGCTTTGGTCACTTCCAGGCGCAGTGTCCCAACCAGCGAGCACTCACTGCTAAGGAGATTGAAAGCTTACCAGATGTTGATACTGAAGAAGGTGAACCAGTGTATGATGAAGATGAAAATGAAGAAGCTTATGTCGGTGCAGATGTTGGAGAGATGCTAGTGGTAAGAAGAGTGATGCACACTGATGAAGTTGCAACTGATACTGCCCAGCGAGAGAATATTTTTCACTCCAGATGTACTATTAAAGGCAAGGTGTGTGATCTGATCATTGACGGTGGGAGTTGTGCTAATGCTGCTTCAACTTACATGGTAGAGAAACTGGCACTACCTACAGTTAAGCACCCTCGTCCATACAAGTTACAATGGCTCAGTGAAGGATCTGAGGTAAAAGTTAACCGACAAGTTACTATTCCTTTTTCCATTGGATCTATTTATCAAGATAAAATTGTGTGTGATGTTGTTCCTATGGATGCTTGTCATATATTACTGGGTAGACCTTGGTTATTTGATAATAATGTTTTTCATAATGGTCGTATGAATTCTTATTCGTTATTTGTGAGTGGGAAGAAGGTCACTTTGACTTCTCTGAAACCCAATGAGATACTGAAAATTAATAAAGACCAGCCCAGCAAGTCTTTGTTTATGTCTCAAACTGAAATTGAAGAAGAGTTAACTGGAGGCTCTCCAGTTATGATGTTACTGGTGCTTGAGCGTACTGAAGAGAAGGAGTTCACTGGTGTCCCCAGTCTCCTGAAGTCTCTACTGAAGGAATTCACTGATGTTTTCCCAGAAGACCTACCTGAAGGTTTGCCACCAGTAAGAGGAATTGAACACCAGAATGACCTGGTTCCAGGTTCAGTTCTTCCAAATAAAGCTGCTTATAGATGTTCACCTACTGAAGCAAAGGAGTTGCAAAGGCAGGTAGATGAATTAGTTGCCAAAGGTTATGTTAGAGCAAGTATGAGTCCTTGTTCAGTTCCAGCTCTCCTAGTCCCAAAGAAAGATAGTTCGATGAGAATGTGTGTTGATAGCAGAGCCAAAAATAACATAACTATTAAGTATAGATATCCCATTCCCAGATTGGATGATATGCTTGATGAATTACATGGCTCCAGTGTGTTTTCTAAAATTGATCTCAGAAGTGGCTATCACCAGATCAGAATGAAGGATGGAGATGAGTGGAAGACTGCATTCAAAATTAAAGGAGGCCTTTATGAATGGTTAGTAATGCTTTTTGGTTTATCTAATGCTCCTAGTACTTTCATGAGACTGTTGAATGAAGTCCTCAGGCCACTTATTGGTCAGTTTGTTGTTGTTTATTTCGATGATATTCTGGTATATTCAAAATCTGAAGCTGAACATGTTAATCATCTGAAGAGTGTATTTGAACTGTTGAGAAGACACCAGTTATATGGTAAACTGGAAAAATGTGATTTTTTGGTAGAGAGTGTAATATTTCTGGGGTATGTTGTTTCAAAAGAAGGAATTTCTATGGATCCTTCAAAGGTAGAAGCCATCAGATCATGGCCAGTTCCTACTTTAATCATTGAAGTAAAGAAGTTTTCACGGACTGGCATCTTTTTACAGAAGGTTTATCAAGAATTTCTCTACAGTTGTGGCCCCAATCACTGATTGTCTGAAGAAAGGTGTGTTTGACTGGCCTAAGTCAGCCCAGTTGGCTTTTGAGTCACTGAAGGAAAAGCTCAGTTCAGCTCCAGTTCTATCATTGCCAGACTTTGATCAGTTGTTTGAGTTAGAGTGTGACGCCAGTGGAGTAGGTATTGGTGCGGTTCTGGTACAAGCAGGGCGTCCAGTTGCATATTTCACTAAAAAGCTCAATGGCTCTAAACTGAAATATAGTACTTATGATAAAGAATTTTATGCAATTATTCGTGCTATCACTCACTGGTCACATTATCTGAAGCCAAAGCAGTTTGTCTTATTTTCTGACCATGAAGCACTGAAGTTCATTAATGGTCAACACAAGCTTAATGCCAGACATGCAAAATGGGTGGAATTTTTGCAGTCTTATTCTTTTGTTTCTAAACATAAAGTTGGAGTAGCTAATGTTGTTGCTGATGCACTTTCTAGACGATATTCACTGTTATCTATTCTGGAAGCCAGAGTTCTTGGATTTTCTTTCATCAAAGAATTGTATGCTGCTGATCCAAATTTTTCTGGTCGTCTCACTGAAGCTCACCAGAAAGGACCATTCGTTGTTCAAGATGGTTTCTTATTTAAAAATGGAAAGTTGTGCATTCCCAGGGGTTCAATAAGAGATTTACTGATACGAGAAGCTCATGGAGGAGGTCAGGCTGGCCATTTTGGTATTAATAAAACTGGAGAGATTCTCACTGAACACTTCTACTGGCCAAGTCTACTGAAGGATGTCCAGAGTATCATCAGTCGCTGTCCAACTTGTCACCAGGCGAAGACAACTTTTCACAAAGGGTTGTATACTCCTCTTCCAGTTCCAAGCCAACCTTGGGAAGATCTTAGCATGGATTTTATTGTTGCACTGCCAAGAACCCAGAGGGGGAAAGATTCTATCATGGTAGGTGTTGATCGATTTTTGAAGATGGCACATTTTATTGCTTGTAATACAACCAATGATGCTTCAGCAGTGGCAAATTTATTCTTTAAAGAGATTGTCAGATTACATGGAATCCCCAAGACAATTGTGTCGGATCGAGATGTGAAGTTTTTAAGTTATTTCTGGAAGACTCTATGGAGATTGATGGGTAATAGATTGTTGTTCAGTACGTCTCACCATCCTCAGACTGATGGACAGACTGAAGTCACCAACAGAACAATTGGTATGCTATTAAGGACACTGGTGAAGAAGACACTGAAGGATTGGGATCTGAAGCTTGCTCATGCTGAGTTTGCTTTCAACAGAGCTCCTAACTATTCTACCAGTAAATCCCCATTTGAAATCTGCTATGGTGTCATCTGACCCCCATTGATTTAATTCCATTTTTGATTGAACCAAAAGCAAGTATTGAAGCTGAAACCAGAGCAAAAGAAATAAAGAAAATTCATGAAGAAGTGAAGGCCAGAATAGAGAAAGCAAATGCCAGTTACAAGGCCAAGGCAAACAAGAATAGAAAGCAACCCAGTTTTGCACCAGGTGATCTTGTGTGGGTGCATCTGAGAAAAGAAAGGTTTCTAGCAAAAAGGAAGAGCAAACTGATACCCAGAGCTGAAGGTCCGTTCAAGGTTCTGGAGAGATATGGCGATAATGCTTATAAAGTTGAGCTACCTGGAGATATGGCAGTTTCAAGTACTTTTAATATGGGAGATCTGATGCCTTATCTGGAGGATGAGTACCTCGAAGACTTGAGGACAAGTCTCTTTTCAGAGGGGGAGAATGATGCGGAAGTGTCCAGATTCACTGAACTGGAAAGACCCAGCGAACTGAAGAAGCTAACTGATCTGAAGGAAACTGAACTGATAATGCCATCTGAACAAGCCATATTGATTCTGCCAGCAGTGGCCCATTTCAGACAAGTCTTTTCTGAACCAGTCCAGTCACCTGTAGTAACACTTCTCCAGTGGCGAGAAGCTCCAGTGACCAATACTGATAATCCACCAGTAAAGTTCTCCAGTGACCAGCTCCAGATGACTGCTCCAGATGAATGCTCCATTGACAAACACTGAAGGTCCACCAGTGAAGTGCTCCAGATATTTGTCTCCAGTAGAAGTCCAGATTCTGTCTCCAGGAGAATGTTTCTAGAAACCCACGCTGTCCATTTCCTATTGGTCTAAATAAATTAGTGGCTTAGCATTTTACAGCTTTTATGTACTATTTTATTGTTTCGTTAATTCCTAAGAAATAGCATGTGGCTATAAATAGGGGCTTTATTTCTCATTGTAAAGGGAGTTTTTGATGTTGAATGAAATTAATAGAGCAGCCTCTATTTCTTACAAAAATCTTCTTTTACCTTTAGAGATCTTTTGATCTTGGTGGTTAGGAGTGACCCCTTTATAAATATTTGTGGTGACTTGTTCTTTATCAAATATTGTGGTGAGGTCTAAATCTTCGGTTTCCTTTATCTATAATCGTGGTGGCTAGACCTTTATCGATTGTAGTGGTGGGGCAGAGTGTTTCCTTTATCCTTGATTCCGGTGGCTTAGCCTTTACGAATCTTGGTGGTGGATTCTTTATCTATCATTTTTATTTTATTGTCTTGTTTGTTATTTGTTTCATATAAAATCCAGAAAATACCAAAAATAGTCTTCTGCTGTCGTTTGTCGCGTGATTAACGCATCAAACCGGCTGTAGAAAAAGTCGTTGACATTCAGGATTTCAGGTCATACCAACTATTGAGGAAGAAGTTGGAAGTGAACTCCTGGACGTTGCTTCATACTTTAATTTTGATCAGTATGGAAGCATGTTTGAAAATCCGTCAGACTCTTTATCTCAAGACAAGTGTGCATATCTCGATGAAGTACTTGATATCTTAGATCCAAAAGACAAGGGATCAAGTGAGCCATCTCTACAAGAGACTGTTGCCAAGGGTAAAGTCGGGGTAGAAAATCAAACAGGGTCAGGCTCAAATCTTGAGATAAGTACTGCCGCAGTGATTGAAAAGAAGAGCAGGAGTCAAGTGGATGCAACACCTGAAGTTCCCGATGACAGGGTAACGACCGACACTTAGATAAACAGACGTAAGACTTGAAGACCACATCTAAATGCTAGTGTCAAGGGGGAGATTGTTGGTGCATGTTTCTGTGACAAAAGCATTCTAGATGTGTTATGTATTTTGTTATCAAGTCTTGTAATCTATATCGGAAATTACCGTCTGTTAATGAAATTACCTTTACATATTTTGTGATCATATTGGGATCATTATATATGTTTTATATGTTGGTTTATTGTTTTTGTTCTAAAGGTACTTAACATTAATGTAAACAACACATATAAAGGGTAATTAGTTAATATTGGATCAATGTTTCATATATGAAATATTAACTTTAATATTCGTAAATGTTATTTGAGTGTTCTTGCAAACAAGCATTTGTTGCATGTTGTGGGAACACTCGAATGGTTTGAGATTTCTTAGGAACATGCATGTGTTGCGTGTTGTAGGAACACTCAAACCTATATGCGTGTTCTTGGGAACACACATATGGCCGAAAAAAGGCAATGGGCCTTGCGTGTTCCAGCCCAGCTCTATAAATGCGTGGCTTGCGTGTTAAGGGAGAGAGCGTGTGAGAGAAATGAGCAAACTTGAGAGAATTACAACTAGAGCTAGGAAATCGCATATCACGTAAATCGAGTACACGTCTCACGCAAAACCGTAAAACACACACACTCGTGGTGGTTAGGCTTAGGAAGTAGGATACATATCGGGTATTCTTGTCCGGAGAGCCGCCTCACATCGTTAACCAAATACGAGTGTTTATTCATGCATATATACAAAAAGGGTGATATAGAAACCGTGGGTTATCTTGAGGGATTCCGTACCTCAACACATTCTTAGTCAATCTCGTTTTAACGGTCTACAAACGAGGGCGACCTGATTCGAGACTTACAATTTGTCAAAAAAAAACTAAACAACTTGGAACTTAGCTCGAGCTCGATTAATTGAAGCTCGTGGAAAAAAAGCTCATTTAGGCTCGACGAAATTAGTATTTGAAAGTTTGATTAATATAATATGTATGTATATATATATATATAAATAGTTATATTATTATATTATACTAGATTTAGACCCGTGTCAAATACACGGATTGTTTATGACATATTAAAGATAAAATTAAATGTAATTAAAATTGTGAAAGAAAAAACCTATAAATTCAAATATAAATAATGTAATGAAAATCAAATTAACAGAATGTAATATTGGAACATTGACAAAAGCGTTTAACTTGTTTGTCTATAGCTTTTTGTAGTTTTTATTGTGGTATTTGTTTTTCATAGTTGTTATTATCAGTTAGATATATTATAATCATGATAATTTGATAAGTTTTAATTAAAACTAACTCGAATAAGTTATATAGTTGTAATCATTAATAATTTGATAAGTTTTAATTAAAAATTACTTAAATAAGTTATATATTATAGAAAGAAAATTAATTGTAACCAAAGTTGGTTTTTTTATTTATTAAAAAAGATATTTTCTAATTATTTAATTAGTTGGATATATGGAATAAACATGAGTTTTATATTTTATGTATTTTATTTCAATAAAATTATTATTTTAAGAAAAATGTTTAAAAGTGTAAATAGATGATGGAAAAAAAATGTAAATTATATTATGACATGTGTTAATTTAATTAAATTAAATTAATTGAGATTAAGTCAGTTGTCTTTTACAATATCTTCGTTTAGGCTCGCGAGTTTATCGAGTTATGTATTTGAAGTTCGAGCTCGGGCTCGATTATTAAACGAGTCAATAGCTAAGCTGGAATTCGACTCGAACTCGTTTAAGATCGACCCAAAACGAGTTTTGTACGAATCTAATTTGGATTGTTCTCGAACAGGTTTGACACTTCTAATAAAAACTTAACATCTATCCACGAGAAAAAATTTATTCAAAAGTTTAATAATTTCGGATTAACGTTGTTAACATTTATGAGGGTAACTCTAGTAAATATCTATGTGATCGGATAAATTCGGAATTTTATTTAATTGCATTAATTAATTTTGTTAATCTTGTTATACAAAATTTTAAATTTAAGGAGATAATAGCAAATCATATCCCCGTGATAATTAGAAGGTTTAGCCGTTTGAAAAGAAAGGATTTAGGGTTTAGTCCCACCCCTAAAACCCAAGTACTTAAAATCAAAACACATATGAATCTTATGCAAAACTATTAATACATACGTATATGGAAATTATAGATTTAATTCTTAATTACATTTATGTTTATATAAATATTAATTCTTGTGTACATAACTTCTTAATTCACTTCTTAAGGTTTTATCGAGAAAATACTTATTGTGTATTCTTGAATCGCCAAGAAACTTCTCTGATCATCAACATTTATGCAGGTTAGAATTTATTTATTTATTTTTCGGATTTATGATTTTTTTAGGTTGGTTTTTGGTTTTAATTTAAATTTAAATATTAATGTATTTTACTCCTAAATATTTTTGTCCGTATTAAAATTAAATCTTGAATTTGAAAAGTTTTCAGTTATTAACTAATCAAGAATCTTTAATCATCACCATCATTACCAGATTAAATTTTTTTAGGTAATAATTTTATAGTAATTTAAGCCTAAAGTTCTATACATACATGTAATCTTGTGGGTAAAGGAGGGATTACATACATGTAATCTTGTATGTAATCTTGAAGACATACGAAAGGAATTTAAAATTGTGAAATTATGACTCACAAACCTTTGATGATCACTATTTATATAAGGCTAGCTGTTATGCTCTCGAAGGCAAAATTCTTGATAGTTTTTACTTTTTAGATGTAACCTTCATGTAACTAGACCTAAAAAGTTGTTGACTTTAAAACTGTTTAGCTTATTAACGATGTGTATGTATCTTTCTTTTTTGTTGTTTTAATTTACTATTGTTTCTTGTTTTATGTTACCTGTTTATGTTACCCCTGTTTCTTGTCTGATTATTATCTGCATGTTACTATTGTATTCATTCTATACCAAGACTGAATGTACATTTATACAATGTAAGGCTTATTATTATTTTTTTACTCTTTTGAATGTTTCTCTGATCTAATTTTCTGATTTTTTGTTAAGTACAAATTTGAGCTTGATTTGTGCAAAAATGGAGTTAGTGTGTGAAAAGGTGTAGTGTGTGTTTTGGAGGTTGAAGATGAAGATCAGAGAGAATTGAGGTGGAATTATTGTGATTAATTAAGGAAATGGGGGAAAAGCTTACAATTTTGGGTATGGAAAGGAGTATTTATACACTAGACTAACTTTCACTAATACTCCTTCCATTGTTAAAATAATTACATTTTAACACCATTTTTGGATTTCTAACATTCTTCCCCTTGGTGTTGAAATGTAATTCATGTACGACATCATCTATAAATACAAATTTGTTGATGAAGGTCTTCGAAGCTTTCTCATTGTCTTCAAGATCTTCCATCAACCTTGGCTTTACGTCTTTAATCTTCGCACTTACCTTAAAGATGTATCTTTAAGTCTTGAACTTCTCAGAGTATGAGCATTGCGGAAACTTGATCTTGGCTCTTTAGATTTGAACATGAAAGCATCTTCTTGACAATCTTAACTTTGTCACACTTCCCCTTAATTAATGAATCTTTCTCTTGAAGCATTTGGACAAACATCTTTTTCATCACAAACTTCCCCTCGATCAAACAATCATATTTGCGTACCACCAACGCTTATGTATAGGGTGTACCCTCGGCGTACCCACCACGTTGGCGATAACTATCTTCAAAGAATAATTTGGGGATCACTTTAGTCAACAATTTATCTTTCTTCCCCTCAACTGATGAATTCTTCTTTCTCCCCATCAAAATTCAAGAAAGCAAACAAACTTGTTCGACTTCATTATCCTCTTTCTTCCCCTCATGATGAATGTGTGGCTACATGTTCATCATGTCTCTTTGAAGTCGAAACTGGGGAATCAACCATTATGAAGTAGTAGTCCAATAAACAACATCTTTAGCCCGGGTTATACACTGACATGTGTATAAGCCATCTTCATCGAATCACTTATGAACAACCTTTGGGACCCATTTTTGTGTAGGCCCAACGGTTTTTGTCTTGACATTCCAAATGTACGTGTCATCGATTCGACGAATGGAATCTGCAGTCCATGGTGGGTGAAAACTCGAGGTTGTTGAAAAGTTGAGTTTTTGTGGACGCAGTGGAGATGCAAAGACATTCACTTCTTGCACGGTAATTGGTTTTGGTGCAAGTTCATAGAGTTGCCAAAGTGAGTATTTGATTGTCTTTGACTCAGTTGACTTTGGTTTGTAGACAGGTTTCCATTTGATCTTGGTCAACTGAGCTTTTGCTTGAGAGATGAACTGAGA
Organism: Erigeron breviscapus; assembly: GCA_034093135.1. NCBI lineage: Eukaryota > Viridiplantae > Streptophyta > Magnoliopsida > Asterales > Asteraceae > Erigeron > Erigeron breviscapus. Next base: position 99,641,204 of record CM067172.1, on the reverse strand, counting down.
GTTGTCTTCAAATGATAAGAATGGAATGAGTGTCTGTGTTCCATTAATAGTAGGCTTCGAAGAATACTTTCTATCCTTGAATAAGGCATAGTTAGTAAATTGAGAAGCTTTACGTTCAGCAGGTGATGAAACTTTGATCTTTGAGTTCTTTGGGATGGACTCAGTGCAAACTTTCTTTGAAGCATCAAGTTTAGTTGGAAGTATTGGACTTGCATCATGATAAACTGATCCATCATCACTTTGAGTGTCACAAGATGTTGATTGTGTTTGCAATTCCATCTCAAGTTCAGAGATTCTCTTTTGTAGAGATGTTTCATTTGATTGAAATTGCAAACAATTCTCTTCAAGAGTCTTGATTTTCTTGCAAGCATCTTGTCTCTCCTTCTCAACTTTGTTCATCTCATCAATAAACTTTCCCTCCATGGTTAAGAAAATGGATGTCTCATTTTGCAACTGAATTTGAAGACTTGAAATCTTCTCTTGCAAAATAAGTTCTCTTGATTTGCTCTCCAAGATACTATCATTCAGCTTTTTGTTGGAAGTTTCCAATTCTTTTGACATTTTTGAAATCTTGGACTGCAAAAGATCATGTTCTTTTTGAACACTTTCCATGTTGGACAACTTTAGATCATTTGCATGTTTGAGCTCTTTGTTTTCTTCTTTGAGATGTTGAACTTCAAGTTGGAAATTGTGGTGTTGTTCCAAAATATTAAGAAGCTTTTTCAAATTAGCTTGTTTTCGTTCATATTCAGCCACAATACAATTCGTTGAACGATACTTGTCACCACATGAACAAGTTTGAGTACCATGATAATGTATCTCTTTCCAACTTGGTTCTAAGCCCGTTAAATCTTCTGTTAAGGAATGAATAAAATCTTTGGATATTTCAATTGACATTTTGTTAAGCAAAGGGTGAAATGAAATGAAAAGGTAGTTGTGATTGAAATTGAAGTGAAAGAATTAAAATTGAAATTTGGAGATTTTGTACTTCAGGTTCAGGTTTCCCTCCAAATTTTTCCGCCGAAATATGTTCTCACGAAACTTAGAATTTCATGTAAACTTTGGATATCATGATCATAGGAAAAATTTGATAATTTCTAAAAATTTTCGCCAAAACCGCGTCGATAACGGATGAAAATTGGCCTAAAATTTTTTTAACGCTATCAAATTTTAAATCTTCATGAATTATCCCTTTTTAAGATCCTGGGCAAAAGTTATTTTTCCCGCCAAAAGACTCTTTTTTTTTTTTTTTTTTTTAATTGGAATTGGAACGATCTTGATGAAGATCTTGGTGAAACGATCTTGATGAAAGTATTCAAAGGAACTGGGACGATCTTGGTGAAGCTGGAACGATCTTGGTGAGAATCGTTTTAGGTGAGATCGTCCTAAGCAAGATCGTTCTAGGTTTTTGGTGAAATTTGGTTAAGTCTGGAAATTGAAACGATCTTGGAGAAGATCGTTCTAGGCAAGATTGTGAGATCGTCTTGGAATTTTGATGAAATTTTGGTTAAGTATGAGAAATGAAACGGTCTTGAGAAATGAATCGGTCTTGAAATGTGAAACGGTCTTGAAATGAACTGGGACGACCTTAGTCAGGATCGTCCTAGTGTCACAATGTTGAGACGATCTGGTCAGGATCGTCCTATCCTTCAATGGGCTGGGACGATCTTGGTGAGATCGTCCAAGGTTCTGGCTTATAATCTTCAAGAATCAAACACTTTCCAAGTGTTTGAATTGACCAAACCAATCCGTAAGGATTAATTAGCCACAACAAACACTTCACCACACAACACTTGTCAGAACGATCTTGGGGAGATCGTCCTACAAGTCACTAAGTACAAGAAATGAGAAATAAAGAAATAAAGGCTAGGACGATCTTGGCAAGATCGTCCTAGTGTAAGATCGTCTTGTTGTCATCTTCTTCATCATGAACATGAACAGCAGCAGTTTTCTCCATTAACGACATAGAAAAGCTTCAATAACTTCCGAATTACTAGGAGTTAGAACTTGAAATCAATTGCAAACTGCTTGTTTTCACCTCCGCAACAAATCTATGAACAAAATTCAACACCAAACACAACAGATTCAAAACCAAAAAAAATCGCGCCAAAATCAAAAATTCAATCTCGAGATATAGATCGAATTGGAACTTGAAACTTGACAGGATTATGTTTACAACTATCACGAATCTATTGGTGAACAAATAACTGTGATTTTATGTGATTTGAGAGTGTGAATTTTGATGAAATTTGGTTAAGTCTGGAAATTGAAACGATCTTGGAGAAGATCGTTCTAGGCAAGATTGTGAGATCGTCTTGGAATTTTGATGAACAGTGAAAACGATTTTGAAAAAAAATTCGAAAATTGGATGAAAATTGCAACAAATCGAGCTATGGATCGTTCAGATTAACTGATTTTGCTCTGATACCAATTGTTAAGTACAAATTTGAGCTTGATTTGTGCAAAAATGGAGTTAGTGTGTGAAAAGGTGTAGTGTGTGTTTTGGAGGTTGAAGATGAAGATCAGAGAGAATTGAGGTGGAATTATTGTGATTAATTAAGGAAATGGGGGAAAAGCTTACAATTTTGGGTATGGAAAGGAGTATTTATACACTAGACTAACTTTCACTAATACTCCTTCCATTGTTAAAATAATTACATTTTAACACCATTTTTGGATTTCTAACATTTTTCCTTTTTTTTTATCACAGTAGTATCGAATTTAAATGGAAAACTTTTTGTAACTAGTGACCAAAGATATCACAATAATGCAACACACTTTTAATGGTGGCAACAATGGTGGAAGTGAACTCTTCCCTAAACAAAATGCATTTAACTCAAACAAGAGATCAAGAAACCAAGAAGTCAGCATAAACCATCAAAAGTCAGCACCTTTGACCACTGTAAGTCAAAGGTCCAACCTCCCTGTGAATAAAGTAGGAAACGGCAACATATTCTTCAAGACGCGAATGTGTCAAAGGTTTCTTGATGGAATATGTGGTAATGGGGACGGTTGTAGTTTCGCTCATGGCCGTAGTGATTTACGTGAACCACCACCGAATTGGCACGAACTCGTGAAGGATAGTAAAGGTGGAAATGGTTTGCATTATAATGATGAGGATAGATGGATTCAGCAAAGGGGGATTTGTCAAAAGTTTTATTACAGGAATGAATGCCCGTATGGAGATAAGTGTGATTTTAGCCATGAAAGGCCTGCTAAGTTTAGGGCTGATGCAGCCATGGATACTGAAAGAACAAGAGAAACTTCTGTGATCAGCATTCAGACTATGGTTGACCGTGGTCAAAGTCAAATTGATGCTGGTGAACGTGCTGTCAGTGTTGTAAACACTGGTCAAGATGCTTCGCGAGCTTCTCAGAAGACTAATATTTGGAAGCCTGGAACCTGTGGCAAATGGGAAACAACTAGCCAATGCATACATGCAGATAAATGTCACTTTGCTCATGGGCATGCAGGTATTTATCCATTCTTCACGTCTTCTTAGTCGATACATACGTATTCAACTCAAATCATATGATAGTTTATGGCACATATTGGAAAGCTGGACACTTTAAGCAATAGCATGGGTTATAGGGCCATTTTTATGTATAGAAAGGCAGGAACTTTTGTACATCGATTACCTTCACTGTTCACCTATCTCTAAAAATCGTTGTTAACTTAAATTCTAGTTATGCTGCGAAGCATGCCTAGAGATGCAAGAAATAGTTAATATGCTTTTAATGGTAGTGGTATTTACCTACAAAAAGTAAACATGTTGTGATAAGAGAAATGACCCACAAAATTAAGAACGGCTTAAATGGTAATACTGTGTGATTTGTGTTAGAAAGGGCAAACTAAAGTGCATTAAATTGATTGTTTACGGAATTTATAAGGCTCAGTTAATATCATCATTCGATTTCTATATGTGTGTTTTATTCGTTTTTGTCGATGTGAAATTATATTACACGTGCACCATGAATCTCGTAATACGTCATAGCGTTGTAACATGAGCTATCCTTAAATAAGCTTTTTGAAGCTCTAGTAACTTCAGGACTTCTTTTTATCCATTTCTCAGGACCAAATACACCAGTCGGACGTGTGGATGTTGGCAGGTACCCTTGTGCTGGCAGTTCAGTCGCAACGAACACAGTTCACAGTTCCTTTGCCATACCAGTGGCCACTGATGTTCCTGTGCAACAACATTTAGAAAGAGGTTTCTTGAAATTAGCAAATAGGAAGATGAATCGCATATATGGAGACTGGATTGATGATGAAGAAGATGAGTCGATCTAAGCGCATCAACTATGTGCCTGATATCCTTTCAAAAGACAAACGGACTGATCGGATTCTATATAGAACTTGATTTGTTTTGTTGGTAATTTTTTATTTATATTGTTTTTTCTAACAATTTTAAACTTGGAAGCTTTTGCTCATCTCAAAAGTGGGATGAAACTCTCATACATGTCTATTACTGTTATTATTTTTAAAAAAAATTAGAAGTCAATCTCATTTTAGAGAAAGAGATGCTTCAGCATACTTTTTTTGTGGAAAGGATGCTTTCAGCATACTTGATAGCAATTTGAATGAATCTATTCTTGGAATTTGGTTCTTGAATATTTTTTATTTTTCAAGCATAAATATTTTTAGTTGTGTGTTTAACCATGTGACCGTGATAGAACTAATTTCAAGCAATTTAACAAGTTATGTGCTCAATTTACATGTAGTTTTCGCATAGTTATCGACTCGGTATTTTTGACTCGACTCGAAGTCTGTTTTTTTGACTCCTGACTCGAATCGTAAGAATCAGGATATTTGATAATATATAATTTTATAACTATATATTTGTTATTATTGTAGAAATATAGTATTGTACTAGATTATTTTCCCGCATAATACGCGAGATAAACATATTAACTTTTCATAATAACATAATTAGTAGTTATATAAATATTGAAATATGATAATATTATTAATTTTAAATTAATTTTATATCACATATATCTATATCTATATATATATATATATCTGTTATATCTATATTATATATATATATATCTATATATCTATATTAGATATATAGATATATGATGGTGCAAAGTTAGAGATAAGTTGGTATACAATCTAACAATAATAAAAATGAATATATGGTTGTTAGATACTTAAGCTTAGGTATAAAACCCTCACATACTAAATTTTTTAATATTTATTATAATATATAAATGATTGGCCTATATTTTTATGGATAAAAAAATCAAGATGTGAGAGTTTATACCCAAGCTTGGGTATTTAACACTCACACGTATTCCCATTCCTTTATATATATAATTATAATATATAATATATATAATATATATATATGTGTAAGTGTGTATCCTTATATAATGATGGTGCAAAGTTAGAGATAAGTTGGTATACAATCTAACAATGAAAAAAAATGAATATATGGTTGTTAGATACTTAAGCTTAGGTATAAAACCCTCACATACTAATTTTAATATTTATTGTATAATATAAATGATTGGCCATATTTTTATGGATTAAAAAAATCAAGATGTGAGAGTTTATACCCAAGCTTGGGTATTTAACACTCACACGTATTCCCATTCCTTTATATATATAATTATATATATGTTATATATAGTAGTGAGGTGAGTTAGATTGAGAACAATTTTTAAAAATAACAAAAAGAACAATTCTCAGTCACACATTTTTCATCTCTTATTAAAATAATAAAATTTCACCTAATTCAAAATGAAGTAATTCCACCTAATTCATTCAAAACCATAGAATGAGTATAGAATCAAACCGTAAAAATAGGATAGAGATTCTCTAAAGTTGTCACAACTTCATAGGTAAAGTTGGACAATCCATGACCTTTGGATTGAAATCAAAGGTCAATATTCAAAAATCAAATTTGAATTTTGACCTTTGATTTTAATCTAAAGGTTGAAAATCCTCCAACTTTACCTATGAAGTTGTAACAACTTTAGAGGATCTTTGCCCGTAAAAATGTATGATTAGATTAATCTTAATAAAAATATATTAAATGTATCAACTTACATTTTTTTTAAATAAAAAATTATAAGGGTTATTATTATACTATTATTATTATTTATGGTATATGATTATGAAGTTTTAGGTGTACATATTATTAATAATTATAATATAATTTTTAATATAATACTCCCTCCGTCCCATTTTAGTTGTCCACTGTTGACTTTCAAAGTCTTTTTGCTTCAACTTTGACCGTAAATAGTTTTGTTTGTATTATATAATACTTGATGAAAGTTATATCATTGAAAAGTTCGTTTAAAATCAAATTTATTTATATATTTTATATCAAGTGTTATAAAATATAAACAAAAATATTCACGGTCAAAGTTGAAACAAAAAGACTTTGAAAGTCAACAGTGGACAACTAAAATGGGACGGAGGGAGTAGTTATATATTTAAGATTTAAAGGGGTATTTTTTTGTCTAATCATATAAAGTATAAGTATTAGTATCGTCATTTAATAAAGATGAAATAATTAAATTTGATCTAATGGTTATAAATCAAAGATGAAATTCATCTAAGGGTTCCTATTTGTTTAGAATGAATTTAATTTTGTTATATATATATATATTGGTAGATTAATATATTAAGCTAAAAATAAAAGACATGATTAAAATAAAATCAAATTTTTAAAAGCATATAAAGAGTTATATTTAAAAAAAATAACACCAAAATTTTAAACTAAAAATTATTTTGTAACTCATGACTCGACTCAGGAGGGGGCTCATGAAGTGCAAATGAGCCAGGCCCATTACCCTTAAGGGCCCATAATTTCTTAATGAATAAAACCCAGTAATTACCTAGTTACCTTACACAATAGTGTGCGACTTTTTTCAGTATAAGCCGAGAGCTGAAATCACCATCAATTTATTAATGGATATTAGCATTAACGGATTAAGACCCTCTAAAGTTATGATAACTTTATAGGTAAAGTTGAGAGGATCTCAACCTTTGGATTGAAATCAAGGGTTAAGATTCAAAAATCAAATTTGAATCTTGACCTTTGATTTTAATCCAAAGGTTAGGATCATCTCAACTTTACCTATAAAGTTGTCATAACTTTAGAGGATCCTAATCCGGCATTAACAAAGGAAGAAGATTCCCTTTCTTTAACCCCTTATAAAAAGAATTGGATTAAGAGATTAAACATAATTTTTGTTCCCAAAATGCCCCTTTCAGCATATTTAAGGTTCCCAAAATGCCCCTCCACACTACAACACTATTTAGTGTATGTATAAATAATATATTGGTTAGTTTTTTGCTTTATTATATTAGTTAACTATATTTGTTATCAATTTGTAATTGATTCTAATTTAATTAACATTGATCTTTCTATATAGTTTTAAAACAATCGACAGAATCTCATAATCTATATTTTTGACACACTCTGTAACCAATGTATTCATCCAAAAAGATAGTTATAAAATTCCGCTGCAACGCGCGGGTACTATGCTCGTACAAAAACACCGTTTCTAACTTTCCATTTATGTAAATATTTATATAACTATATTTTATTAATTCTTTTAATTAATTTTTAAATACACACATCTATAACTTATCAGTTTGTTAAACTTGGCTTTTTATTTTCGAAAATATTTATCGTCATAATATTATGTTATTAACTAGCTATTTTAGAGGCCCATTTTTTATTCTCGAGCCAGGACTCGAATTTTTTTTACATTTTCAGAGACGGCACTGACTCGACTCGTGGCTCGGAACGTGACTCGGAAGACTCGTACAAGAAAACACGAGTCATGCTACGAATTTGGAGCAAAGTCGAGTCATCCACCGAGTCGCCTCGTTTTCACTTGGTTTTGACTCGACTCGTACGAGTCGACTCGTGATTCGTACGAGTTTGACAACTATGCTTGTAGGCTATCGAAAATTCTTTTTTGACTAAAAGTGAGATGTTTTTGTTATAAATGTTGGTTATATATTTAATCTTTATTATTTAATTAAAAAAATCACCTTCAAAACCACATATGAAGAAAATTGAAAAGTTGATATAAAAACTTAACTATAGCTATGATTAAACATGTTTTAAAAGATACTCGTATTTTTTTTATATATTTCAAAAAATTAGATATATTTTTTGTCGTTGAGAAAAAGAAAATTTTCTTTGTTTTCCGTCCTCAATATTTGACCTTCCAACTACCTGTTTTCATTGGCAAGAAAAGTTTTTATTTTTTTATTTATTTTCTATTTTTAGAAACTTAACATTTTTTAGACGATTAACTAAATACTTTTTAACCCGATCTCCGTCTGAGGTAATTCGATGGCTAATGGCTACCGCTAGCTGGCCGGGCAAAGCCCAGACCAGTTAGTCCCACGATCCAAAGAAAACCCATCAACTCGTCTGTTTATAGGCACGACGACGAATTAATGGTAAAAGGTGATGCTTGTTAAGACTCGATCATGGGTCTCTCCAAGCCAAGTCTTCGTTATAAGACTTTCATGTCAATCATTCTATGATAAAATTGACTAGAAACCAGTCTATGTAATCTCTTTTCTAGTCGAATTTCATGTTTAGATTTGAGTAGGTGTGTGGACGCTTTATACTTTGGTCTTGTATTGCACGATGTGCATGGATGTCTTGTAAGCCAACTAGCATTATGCTATGTTGCCTGCTCTTCATTTGACTAGAAACCTAACTTTGATTGCTTTTTGAAATTGAGTTTTCTCATCAAAACTATTAAAAGCTGTTAAAAATCGAAGATGGGGAAGTAGAATGTTCCCTTAGTAAATAGTCATATGGGTATTATAATAGTAGCATTGAAAGTTTATTTTGATCTGGTTTTGGCTAAACCACGAAGGCACAAATCAACCAATTCTGGTATCGTCATCATGTGACTATATGGGTCTACATATAAACACTACAAGTTACAAGTTCAAACATTGTCAAAGGCGAGTGAAAAAACTATATCTTGTTATCCATGTATGATAATGGTGAGTCATCGGGCATAAGTTTTTTGTTGTGTGCGCTCTGGGTACCAAGACGGTACATGGGACCGGAAGATTCCAACCCATTACTTTTTTTTCTCACAAATTTTATGTTTAAACATATATAAAACTGAACTAGACTATTTGAAGGGGTTCATCGGTCCGGGTGAGACCGTATAAACCAGACTGGATGGTTTTGAGTTCTCAATTTTTCTTTAATTTTAATAATGCGATCTATTTCTATCTTGAAAAATTAAGTGATTAAAAATAAGTTTGGAACTTTTACAATTGAATAAAAATAATTATATTTATAAGCATAATTGTTAAACTCGTACTCGTACGAGTCGAGTCAAAACGAAAACGAAGTAAAAATGAGCCGACTCCGTGGATGACTCGGATTTGCTCCAGACTCGCAACATGACTCGTTTTTTGTGGTGTGAGTCGGTCCGAGTCGTATTCTGAGTCACGAGTCAAGTCACGAGTCACAAAATAATTTATTATTTTTTTAATTTTTATTTTTTTAAATTTATCTTTAACTTAATATATAAATATAACATAATATATTTATATTTTATTATATATATATTATATTTCTAACCATTGGGTAATAGCCCAGTGGCCACCAGCCGCCACTTTCCAGGGGAACCTGGGTTCGAGTCTTGCCAAAGGCAAACTTGAGATAATCAGGGGATTATTAAGTGGTTGAAAATCACCTGGACACTAGCCTGGCTGGAGGATTAGTGGGTACCAAATGGTACATGGGATCAAGGGGTTCCCATCCAATTACCCTTTTTTAATATTATATTTCTACAATAAGTACTAGTATATAATATAAAAAATATATATTATCAAATATCTTGACTCTTACGATTCGAGTCACGTTTCGAGTCACGAGTTAAAAATTAAGATTTCGAGTCGAGTCGACAACTATGCTTATAAGTTACAACAATTCAAAAATTTTAATGTAAATTGCAACAAATAAAAAGTCTGAATCCGTTATTGCTTTGCAAAAGACAACTAAAGAATGCACCATGGATTGCAAGAAAATATTGTTTAAAAATATGAAATATTTAATACGGCCCAACTTGACTTAACACACAATTTATGTGTTCAAGTTCTTGGTTAAGCTGGATAAATTAGGTTTGCAACTTTTAATTATTTCGCCAGAAGTTTATATCTTAACCTGACAATCAATTGTCCTAGTTTTTTAGCATATTATATTATATACTAGTACTAGATTATTGTCTCGCGTAATACGCGAGTCAACATATATAATTAATATAATGTTACGGTATAATTAAGAAAAACATAAATTAACACTTGATATTATAATTATGACAATTTTTTTGTTGATTATGTAAGCCACCATAAAATATATGTTAATATTTTTTTAAAAATAGAGTGAAGGCCCGTGCGTTGCACGGCCGGGCTTCACGGGTTGTTTTGTACGTTTTTAAGATTGCGTGAAAAGGCCCGTGATGTTGAGAAGGATGATTCGAGTAAGATTGTGACTGGGTGGATGATGATAGAGTTTGTGGAGGTGATTGAAGTTTCGTGGTTGAATGGCTCTTCTTCTTTTCATTTTGTTGATGACATATTGTCTTCGCGAGACGTCGATTGGTTAGAATAACTTTTAAATGTTACGCCTGCTAATGGCATGTCAAATTTGGTGGTTAGTAAGTTTAAGGGGGATGTTAGGGATCGAGTGGAGGTGGGAAAAATACGGGTGCATCTAGCTCTCAAGAAAGTCATAAAGAAGGATAACATGCATAGTCGGTTGGAAGTGTTTTGTGTGTTTTCTTTAAAGTAATATGAATTTATGTTTTTAATAAAAGGGTTATGCATGAACTTTGTTTTCATTTTGTGTTTTTTGAAGTAAAAAATAAGTTGGTTTGTTCTATGAAATAACGTGGTTAATATGTGTTAGTTTATCAATCTGATCAGTTAATGATCTTTTAATTAGTTGAGAGTTGTTATGTTTTTTTTTGGTATCTATAGTTTAGTTTACACACACACACACAGAGATATATATTTCGTAATGGGTATTCATGGACGGACCAATGATATATGAGCGTATGGTAACGAACACTTATATAATATTGTGAGAGGATTGATTTTCATAGAACGAATAAATAGTGTTCAGGTTTTTTGGGAGATGGATTTTCTGATATTTATGGAGTTGTTGATTTATTGAGTTCATATGATTTGGATTTTTTTAAAGGCAATTAACACAGGTGAGGTCAAATAATGTGAATGAAAGCGCTATGTTAACGCAGTTGCGTCACGATATTTCGGATAGGGTGGCATTTCTAAGGGTTTCAGAATGATTGTTTTTTGAAGTTATTAAAGTTGGTATGTTTGGAATAATGGGTTTTTGGTTTCGAATCGGTTATATGTGTCAATGTGTTTTGAAAAGGAGCATTTCTTTTTTCTATTTGTTTACTGGAATGTACTTGATAGTTATTTTATGGTATTTTGTTTAATTTTGTTTAGTTATATACTTGATGTGTTTAATTGATTATGTTATATTTTCATTACCCCGACCCTCTGATATAAGCCATGTGGTATGTAGTTCATTTAGGTTCAATTATTTAATAAGCCGCTTATTTGATTAGAAGTGGTCTTGGTTTTTCATAGTTAAGGGTAATAAGTTATTTGCGATGAGTACTTGTCAATTTAAAGACATGAGTTTTCCTTCATTTCCTTTAATCAGTCCACAATCCCGTATGGCAGTTGATTAATTCCTTGAGGTAACTATAAAAATGTTGACATATAAACTATTAATGTATAAGTCATAAGTCCAGAATGGAGAATGCTTCATTTATTTATAGTTAAACAAATCGTAGCCATCTTATATGTAATGGATCATTTTTTATATAATGTCTAAGGATAGCCATCTTATATGTAATGGAGAATGTTTTCTTCTTTTTCAGCATGTCTTCTCCAACAGTACCCCATAGCGTGACGCCAATGTGTCGCCCACTGCAACGAATTGAACAACAATCATACAGAGAGTTAACAACGATGTGATCTAACATGTAAAGGAAGTACACCCTGCGGAATACCTTTCATTAGTAAAGTTGAACTCCAGAGTTTGTGCACCATTAGATTTGCTTTGAGGCTCCTCAACGCTCATCACATAGTCAATCAAATCTGCAGCAGTGTACAGAAACAATGATTACGCTAAACAAAACCCGTTGACAACGACCACTGAAACTGTACATAGTTTTTAATGGAAGCACATCTGTAATTGATCGTTAACTTCTTACAATGCATTTCATGGATAAATATTGCATAACTGTAACACCCCAACATGGCGGAATCATGGGGTATCACTTAGAAAAGCACAGCACGACATGGAAATTATGTAGAATCAAACTATATGAAAACATAGGATTGAAACAATCCTTAAACTTGTACAAACGTATACAATCATCAACATTTATCGAAATACATGTTCAATCAATAATAAAAGGCAATTCAATCAATAGTAGTTGATTCTAAAAGTAACCCATAATAGGGAAGTAAGGATCATGGATCCAGAAAGTCCAAAGCTAGTCCAATCCTAGCAATTAAGCATGTAATCATCCATTTTGTCTCTGATTAACTTGATTACCTGAAAAGTGTACTAAAGAGCGTCAACATAAAGTTGGTGAGTTCGTAGGGACAATTAACAGGAAACAAGTATGTATCGGGATAACAACCGTTAACAATAAGTGAGGATTAGGAGAACTAATCACATCCAAGGAAAACCTATAAGGTTTCACATTAGCACAAATCAATACAATCAACGTTCAACAACAACGATTCCATATAACGTTCAACAACGTTCCATAACAATCAATAACGATGAACAACGATGCGGCTTACATAGTTAATAATTAACAATGCGCTAACGGTGCGACTTACATAACGAGTAACGCGCTAACGATGCGACTTATATAATAAATAATGCGCTAACGGTGCGACTTACATAGTAACCAATGCGCTAACATGTCCACATAAATAATTCAATCATACAATCAATCAAATCAAATCAACAATCAACAATTAAACAAACATGTACACTTTTCAGCCCGAATCTCAATTGAGTAGGGAGGGTTTACGAAACTCACCTGAAACGCCTGTCAAACAGTAGGTGGTATGTAACAGTCTGAAATGTATCCGAATATCCCAAACGTTTTAGCCTTCGATAAAGGAAACTGTATAGAATAATCCATTTTTATAGAATTATCAATTTAGTAAGCAACTGATGGGCGAAGGACTAAAACTGTAAACAGTTTAACGGCTCAGGACTGAAACTGTCAGAAAATCTAACGGTTTAGGACTGAAACTGTCAGAAAATCTAACGGTCTTAACGGTCAGATTACAACTTTGTATTTCTTGTTTCTAATTCAACATAGGAAACTTATAAGTGATAAATAACCTGTTTAAATGATGATTCTGGCTGCTTCGTATCAAGACCCAGTTGACGTTTTATGTTAATAAAACTATGTAAAATGCTTCCACGGGGCATTTCGCGGTGCGAATAACTTATAAACGAAACGAGATTCAACGAATCCGTTTTCTTGTCTAAATTCTCTGTACCCCAGTCTACCCATATAAATATAATAACAACTTGGAAGTCTTGACCATTTTCCTTAAATCTAACCCGAAAACCTTACGATAACTTATAAACTAACAAAATCTTCCAAAAATAAACGATCACCAATTGTAACGAAACTCACCACACAACTAGAGGAATCAATAACGAAACTCCCAGCAACTTTCAGAATTGAAAACTAACGTGTAACTTTTACGTAACATGAATCTAAAGTTTTCCCAAAACCGTTCTTTTCTTTCTTTCCTTCTTGGCTTTCAACTACGGTTCCTGTTGGTGATGATGATGTTAACAGGTTGTTACAGCTCGTGGGTGTAGTTACATGGTGGTGGCTCACGGTGGTTCTCGACAACGCGAAGTAAGTGTATACATATATATGTATATATATATCGCGTATGTATATATACATATATATAACGTATGCATGTATATATATGGTGGGGTGAGAGGTTGATCAAGCAGTAGCAGCAACAAAACAAAACAGCAGCAGGAGTAGTAGCAACATTCTAGTAGTAGCAGCGAGGGTGGTTCGTGAGGTGGTGATGAAGAGTTGCAATAGCACACAGGCCGCAACAGGATGATTTACTGATGGTGGTTGTGGTTTGAAAACGATCAGCAGCAGTTCGGTATGTGGTGGTTGCAATGGTGATGGTTTTGGTGTTGTTCTCGACTATATATATATATATATGTTATATATATATATATATATATTATATATATATATTATATATATATATATATATATATATATATATTATATATATATATTATATATATATATATATTATATATATATATTATATATATATATTATATATATATATATTATATATATATATATATATTATATATATATATATATATATATTATATATATATATTATATATATATATATATTTATGCACATCTATATATATATACTATACACACGCTATATATATCTATATTAACACGCTATATATATATATTACACACACATATATCCATATTTGATAGATTTTGAGTAATAAAACAAAGGTGGTAGTCCACCATATTTTGGCTGCCGATATCAAAGGAAAAGAGAATTGATTTCTTTGTTTCCTGACATCTATATCTATATTATATAATATATAGTAGGTGGAGTGGTGTGAGAATTATTGAATGTGTGTGTGCATTTCTTGAGTTCTTTTTTATTTGTGGGTTCTTAAATAACCCTTCCTCTATATATATATATATATATATATATATATATATGTTGTTTCTGTGTGTGTGAGCCGAGAGTTTAAAGAAAAGAAGGTGGTGAAAGTTTGGAGATGGCATTTTCATATCTATATCTATAAATGCCTGTATATATATATATACACACACATATATCCATATTTGATAGATTTTGAGTAATAAAACAAAGGTGGTAGTCCACCATATTTTGGCTGCCGATATCAAAGGAAAAGAGAATTGATTTCTTTGTTTCCTGACATCTATATCTATATTATATAATATATAGTAGGTGGAGTGGTGTGAGAATTATTGAATGTGTGTGTGCATGCTTTAGACATAATATCACGGATGTTTTGGTTCTTGTGATCAAACAATATTATTATTATATAGGACACGTAAGTGTAGTAATTAGAATATTACATAATTCAATACAGAAACTAACAATATACAGAACCTAATCTAAATGGACCATTTCAAATTTATTTGCAGTTAATGATAAGAATTCAATTTATTATTAATTTGTAATTTTCTTACTTGTCATTTTTATAAGTTTTTAGATATTGAAAACTTAATACTATATATACTTACGGACGTGACAGGGTTTTATGCAATGAAAATTAATTTGTATCCTTTATTATTTATCCACCGACACTGTCTGAAACTGTTCATTATACTAAAGCTTCTTATATACGTTTCCTCCAAATAATGTCTAATCACTGTAGCCCAATCACAGGACATGGAATCCAACCTCATATTTCATTCGGCTCAATAATATGAACAGAATGTGAACAAAATCATATCGGCAATATAAATTCAAAAAGTTTGTTTTCATTATTTCCAACAATTAGTGGGCCAAAAATGACAATTGTTACATTATTCCCCAGTTAAAAGGATTTCGACCTCGAAATCTAGACCGTATCGAGTAATTTAAAAATATCTACTTATACTCATATAGTATAGACCACTTATACTTATAGTATAGCATAGATGATTTGTCTAGACACAGGTAAGTCTTCCATATTCGACCGTTAGAAACGGCTCCTTTTTAGACTATATAATAATACCTTAGCATACTTTTCTCCATGCCATATCAATTTAACATTTTCCTTTCTTCAGAATCTAAGCAAAACCCGAAACCTTGTATCAAAAATGTTGAATCCTTTTCTAATCATGATTTACATTATTATCATAGTATGGTTAATTACTGTGGCTCATCTTCCATTGGATGAGGCTTATCCGTGGTTAGTAGCGTTTGTTCTTGGCGTTGTTCCCTTACTGTTTGTCACCACCTGGGTTTCTTTGTATGGTTTTAAATATGTTGTATCCCTAATTGTTGTATTTCCGTTTAAATAATGTAACAAGTTTCACTTGTATTGTACGAATAATGAAATACAACTTTCTTCGATCTCTTTCCGGGATTGTTGTCGATTAGGGAAATTCCCCAGTTAAAAGAATTTCCCATATTTGTCTTGATAGATTTTTATACCAAGTTCATTTGTCTATTTTAATCGTTGATCGCCCATCATAATTTTAGCCTTTCAAATAATTCTTATTTTCAAATTTGAAGTTCTTTTACCAAGACACTACTGTTATCCAGTTGGAAAAGTCGACATATTTTTGTTGATAACATTTGTCTTATTTTCTTAAATTCAATCATTAAAGGCGATCCACGGGTCAAAGAAACAAATATTACCTGGATCACTCCTGAAACAATAGTTTGGATCAAAAATTCATCTAGGGTTCAAAAAGATGAATTAGCAATTGATATGGTTCTTGAAAAAGAAGCAGTGAAGAAAAAAAAATATAGTGATGTGTGGAAGACGGTCTATTCATTTAGCTATTAATTTAGTTGGGGATTTTCTCAACATAGTATACACTTTTGAGTAAGCTGTTCAGCTCCTTTCAACCTTGATTAAAGGGATGATAAAGTTTAGAAATTTTATCTTTAAAAAAAATAAAATAATAATAATTCGGTAATTACTAATTACCGTAGCAATGATTAAAATTTCTGTAGTTTATGGACACCTGTCCGTTCTTTCAGGTTACATTTCCCTTTTCATCCTCTATATAGAATCGCGTTTTCTTAAGGAAGAATGCACACTAAATCTTCTTTCTCTATCTCTTTTATTTACTTAGTTCTTCATCTGCCAATTTGTTTTTAGCTATTCCGTTCACAGTCAGCTTGTTTTCTAACAGATCTCCGACTTTCTCTTTGGTAAGCTACATTTTTGTGCTCTTTCTTTCTCATCTTGGATAATATACTATCTATTTATATGTTTATATAAAACTTTTATCTTTTAATTCATGTTCGCTTAATTAACAATGTTGTTCCACCGATTTATCATAAGACAATGAAAAATTTTGGTGCCTCTTCGAGCGATCCAAAAGGCAAAAGGCCAATGGCTCAAGAGGATCTTGAAGATCTTGAAACAAATAGGGTCAAAAGGATTAAGCAGGAGGCCGTGATGTTAGGTATTTCCTTTGAAGATTACAAGGCGATGGTAGACGAAGATGTCCACCTGTTTGAGAAACAAACTTGTGAAGATGAAAAGTTAGCAAAACTTTTATCTAAATTTTTAGAAGAGGAGGAATCTATCCTTGTGAAGCGTCAAATAAAAGAAGATGAAAAGTTTGCAAGAGCCCTAGCTCAGCAAGAAGAAGATAATCTTTCTCAAAGAGAGAAGTCCATTTTCGCCATGTCATCTGAAGAAGAAGAAGAAAATCCCAATATTCCACCTCTTAAGAGAAGAAAAAGAAATGCTGCTGGGGGAATCAACATGTCAGGGTCGAGCTCTGACAGAATTCCTAATTCTTGAAATCAAGAGGGATTTTATAGAAATATTTGGAATCTGTTATAAATTTTTATAAATCAAATCTTAAGTTGTCCAGAACGTGTTTTTAAATCAGAATAATATTGTTGATAATGTTTCTTATGTATTTGTTATGTCAATTGTCTGACCAAAACTTATTGTAGATAAGAAGAACTCAATATAATCATGGACGAAAACAACAGTAAAGCATCCCAGACCTTACAAGTTGCAATGGTTAAGCGAAGGTTCTGAAGTAAAGGTAAATCGACAAGTCACTATTCCCTTTTCAATTGGGTCAGTTTACCAAGATAAATTATATGTGATGTTGTTCCCATGGATGCCTGTCACATTTTGTTGGGTCGACCATGGTTATTTGATAATTATGTTCATCATGATGGTCGTATGAATTCATATTCTCTGAATATAAGTGGAAAAAAGGTCACACTGACTTCTTTGAAGCCCAACGAACTGATGAAAGTCAAGAAGGATCAGCCCAGTAAGCCTTTGTTTTTATCTCAATCTGAAGTTGAAGAAGAGTTATCTGAAGGCTCTCCAGTTCTAATGCTACTGGTCGTTGAAAAGTCTGAAGAGAAGAAGTCCACTGAAGTCCCCAGTTTACTGAAATCATTACTGAAGGAGTTCAGAGATGTTTTTCCTGAAGATCTACCTGAAGGTTTACCTCCAGTTAGAGGTATTGAGCACCAGATTGACTTAATCCCAGGGTCAGTCCTTCCAAACAAATCTGCTTATCGTTGTTCTCCTAATGAAGCTAAAGAATTACAAAGACAAGTAGATGAACTGGTCGAAAAGGGTTATGTCAGAGCAAGCATGAGTCCTTGTTCAGTTCTTGCTCTACTGGTCCCAAAGAAAGATGGAACGATGAGAATGTGTGTTGATAGCAGAGCCATCAACAATATAACTATTAAGTATAGATATCCTATTCCCAGATTGGATGATATGCTTGATGAGTTACATGGCTCCAGAGTGTTTTCAAAGATTGATCTCAGAAGTGGTTATCACCAGATCAGAATGAAGGATGGAGATGAGTGGAAAACTGCATTCAAAATCAAAGGAGGCTTATATGAATGGTTAGTGATGCCTTTTCGGCTTATCAAATGCCCCCAGTACGTTCATGAGACTGATGAATGAAGTTCTCAGACCACTCATTGGTCAGTTTGTTGTGGTATACTTTGATGATATTCTGGTGTATTCAAAATCTGAAGCTGAACATGTTAATCATCTGAAGAAGGTATTTGAACTGCTAAGGAAACACCAGTTGTATGGCAAACTAGAGAAATGTGATTTTATGGTGGACAGTGTTATATTTCTGGGGTATGTTGTGTCCAAGGATGGAATTTCTATGGATCCTTCGAAGGTTGATGCTATCAAGTCATGGCCAGTTCCTACAACCATCACTGAAGTTAGAAGTTTTCATGGACTGGCATCATTTTATAGAAGATTTATCAAGAATTTCTCTACAGTTGTAGCTCCGATTACCGACTGTCTGAAGAAAGGTGTGTTCAACTGGCCAAGTTCAGCTCAACTGGCGTTTGAGTCACTGAAGGAGAAGCTCAGTTCAGCTCCAGTTCTATCTTTGCCAGATTTCAACATGTTATTTGAACTTGAATGTGATGCAAGTGGTGTGGGTATTGGTGCAGTACTGGTGCAAAGTGGTCGTCCAGTTGCATACTTCAGTGAGAAACTGAATGGATCTAAACTGAAGTATAGTACTTATGACAAAGAATTCTATGCAATTATTCGTGCTATCACTCACTGGTCACATTATCTGAAGCCGAAACAGTTTGTATTGTTTTCTGATCATGAAGCACTAAAGTTTATAAATGGTCAGCACAAGCTTAATGCCAGACATGCAAAGTGGGTAGAGTTCTTGCAGTCTTATTCATTTGTTTCAAAGCACAAGGCTGGAGTTTGCAATGTTGTTGCTGATGCACTATCACGAAGATATTCTTTATTATCAGTCCTGGAAGCAAGAGTACTTGGATTTTCTTTCATAAAGGAGTTATATGCTGCTGATCCAGATTTTTCTGAGAGAATTACTGAAGCTAATCTGAAAGGACCATTCACTGTTCAAGATGGTTTCTTATTCAAGAATGGTAAGTTGTGCATTCCAAGGGGTTCAATAAGAGATTTATTAATAAGGGAAGCACATGGAGGAGGTCTAGCTGGACATTTTGGAATCAACAAAACTGGAGAGATTCTGACTGAACACTTCTACTGGCCAAGTCTACTGAAGGACGTCCAGAGTATTATCAGTCGCTGTCCAACTTGTCACCAGGCAAAGACAACATTTCACAAAGGTTTGTACACTCCTCTTCCAGTCCCAAACCAACCTTGGGAAGATCTCAGTATGGATTTTATTGTTGCACTGCCCAGAACCCAGAGGGGAAAAGATTCTATAATGGTTGTTGTTGATAGATTCTCAAAAATGGCTCATTTTGTTGCTTGTAATACAACAAATGATGCTTCAGCTGTAGCGAATTTGTTCTTTAAGGAGATTGTCAGATTACATGGAATTCCCAAATCCATTGTTTCTGATCGAGATGTGAAGTTTTTAAGCTATTTCTGGAAGACTCTATGGAGACTGATGGGTACCAGATTGATGTTCAGTACGTCTCACCATCCTCAGACTGATGGACAGACTGAAGTCACGAACAGAACAATTGGTATGTTATTGAGAGAGGAAGATAATGAACCAAGTGGGTTAAACCATCGTGTGAGGGACTTTACAGGAAGCTTATGGAGACTGATGGGTACCAGATTGATGTTCAGTACGTCTCACCATCCTCAGACTGATGGACAGACTGAAGTCACGAACAGAACAATTGGTATGTTATTGAGAACACTGGTGAAGAAGACGCTGAAGGATTGGGATCTAAAGCTTGCTCATGCTGAGTTTGCCTTCAATAGAGCTCCAAATTATTCAACCAGTAAATCCCCATTCGAAGTTTGTTATGGTGTCAATCCACTGACTCCTATTGATTTAATTCCTTTTTCGATTGAACCAAAGGCAAGTGTTGAAGCAGAGACCAGAGCAAAAGAAATCAAGAAGATTCATGAACAAGTGAAGACCAGAATTGAGAAGGCAAATGCCAGTTACAAGGCCAAGGCAAACAAGAACAGGAAGCAGCCCAGTTTTTCACCAGGTGATCTTGTTTGGGTGCATCTCAGAAAGGAAAGATTTCCAGCCAAGAGAAAAAGCAAACTGATGCCCAGAGCTGACGGTCCATTCTAGATTCTGGAGAGATATGGAGAAAATGCTTACAAAGTTGAACTTCCTGGAGATATGTCAGTCTCTAGTACATTCAATGTTGGTGATCTGATGCCCTACCTGGAGGATGAGTATCTCGAAGACTTGAGGACAAGTCTCTTTTTAGAGGGGGAGAATGATGCGGGAATGTCCAGATTCAATGAACCAAGTTTGACTGAAGCTGAGCTGGAGGAATCTGGAGAAAAGCAGTTGACTAAACTGAAGAAGGAATCTGAGCGAACCATGCAGTCTGAACAAGCAATGTTAATATTGCCAGTTGTATCACATTTTAACCATCTATTTTCTGAAACAACTCAGTCTCCAGTAGTGACCTTGCTCCAGTGGGAATTATCACCAGTGGCATCTGACGAGCTCCAGTTGCATCTAAATGACTCCAGTGAAATCTCCAGTTATCTATAATAAAGTTTGTTTTTAACTGAAGTTGTTTGTGGGCCCAATAATAAAGAAGAATGACAGCCGTTAAAGAAGGCGCGTGTGACAGAACGTTTCTAACAATATTATGGGACCACTTGCAGGGGAATGTTTCTAGAAGCTTACGTGTCCATATTTTAATGGTCCAAATTACTTAGTGGCTTGCACATAACAGCTTTTATGTACTATTTTATTATTATGTCGTTAATTCCTAGGTAGAGCATGTGGCTATAAATAGAGGTTCTATTTCTCATTGTAAATTAGAGAATGTTGAATGAAAATTAATAGAGCAGCCTCTATTTCTTACAAATCTTCTTTTACCTTTATAGATCTTTGATCTTGGTGGTTAGGAGTGACCCCTTTATCAATATTTGTGGTGACTTGTTCTTTATCAAATATTGTGGTGAGGTCTTTTAAATCTTCGGTTTCCTTTATCTATAATCGTGGTGGCTAGACCTTTATCGGTTGTAGTGGTGGGGCGGAGTGTTTTCTTTATGCTTGATTCTGGTGGCTTAGCCTTTACGAGTCTTGGTGGTGGATTCTTTTATCTATCATTTTACTTTATTCTCTCGTTTAGTTGTTTATTTCATATAAATCAGAAAATACCAAAAATAATCTTCCGCTGTCGTTTGTCGCGTGATTTACGCATCAGAAACACTCCGCCCCACCACTACAATCGATAAAGGTCTAGCCACCACGATTATAGATAAAGGAAACCGAAGATTTAGACCTCACCACAATATTTGATAAAGAACAAGTCACCACAAATATTGATAAATGGGTCACTCCTAACCACCAAGATCAAAAGATCTCTAAAGGTAAAAGAAGATTTTTGTAAAAATAGAGGCTGCTCTATTAATTTCATTCAACATCAAAAACTCCCTTTACAATGAGAAATAAAGCCCCTATTTATAGCCACATGCTATTTCTTAGGAATTAACGAAACAATAAAATAATACATAAAAGCTGTAAAATGCTAAGCCACTAATTTATTTAGACCAATAGAAAATGGACAGCGTGGGTTTCTAGAAACATTCTCCTGCAAGTGGTCCCACAATACCGTTAGAAATGTCATCGTCACACGCGCCTTCCTTTACAGCTATCATTCTTCTTTATTGGGCACACAAACGACTTTAGTGGGGACTTTATTAAATGGAAACTGGAGACAGAATCTGGACTTCTACTGGAGACAAATATCTGGAGCACTTCACTGGTGGACCTTCAGTGTTGGTCACTGGAGCATTCATCTGGAGCTGGTCACTGGAGAACTTTACTGGTGGATTATCAGTATTGGTCACTGGAGCTTCTCTGGAGCTGGTCACTGGAGAACTTTACTGGTGGATTATCAGTATTGGTCACTGGAGCTTCTCTGGAGCTGGTCACTGGAGAACTTTACTGGTGGATTATCAGTAGTTGGTCACTGGAGCATTCATCTGGAGCTGGTCACTGGAGAACTTTACTGGTGGATTATCAGTTCAGTTTCCTTCAGCTCAGTTAGCTTCTTCAGTTCGCTGGGTCTCTCCAGTTCAGTGAATCTGGACACTTCCGCATCATTCTCCCCTCTGAAAAGAGACTTGTCCTCAAGTCTTCGAGGTACTCATCCTCCAGATAAGGCATCAGATCTCCCATATTAAAAGTACTTGAAACTGCCATATCTCCAGGTAGCTCAACTTTATAAGCATTATCGCCATATCTCTCCAGAACCTTGAACGCCTTCAGCTCTGGGCATCAGTTTGCTCTTCCTTTTTGCTGGAAACCTTTCTTTTCTCAGATGCACCCACACAAGATCACCTGGTGCAAAACTGGGTTGCTTTCTATTCTTGTTTGCCTTGGCCTTGTAACTGGCATTTGCTTTCTCTATTCTGGCCTTCAGTTCTTCAAGAATTTTCTTTATTTCTTTTGCTCTGGTTTCAGCTTCAATACTTGCTTTTGGTTCAATCGAAAATGGAATTAAATCAATGGGGGTCAGAGGATTGACACCATAGCAGATTTCAAATGGGGATTTACTGGTAGAATAGTTAGGAGCTCTGTTGAAAGCAAACTCAGCAAGAGCAAGCTTCAGATCCCAATCCTTCAGTGTCTTCTTCACCAGTGTCCTTAATAGCATACCAATTTTTCTGTTGGTGACTTCAGTCTGTCCATCAGTCTGAGGATGGTGAGACGTACTGAACAACAATCTGGTACCCATCAATCTCCATAGAGTCTTCCAGAAATAACTTAGAAACTTCACATCTCGATCCGACACAATTGTCTTGGGGATTCCATGTAATCTGACAATCTCTTTAAAGAATAAATTTGCCACTGCTGAAGCATCATTGGTTGTATTACAAGCAATAAAATGTGCCATCTTCGAAAATCGATCAACAACTACCATGATAGAATCTTTTCCCCTCTGGGTTCTTGGCAGTGCAACAATAAAATCCATGCTAAGATCTTCCCAAGGTTGGCTTGGAAATGGAAGAGGAGTATACAACCCTTTGTTAAAAGTTGTCTTCGCGTGGTGACAAGTTGGACAGCGACTGATGATACTCTGGACATCCTTCAGTAGACTTGGCCAGTAGAAGTGTTCTGTGAGAATCTCTCCAGTTTTATTAATACCAAAATGGCCAGCCAGAACTCCCTTTACAATGAGAAATAAAGCCCCTATTTATAGCCACATGCTATTTCTTAGGAATTAACGAAACAATAAAATAATACATAAAAGCTGTAAAATGCTAAGCCACTAATTTATTTAGACCAATAGGAAATGGACAGCGTGGGTTTCTAGAAACATTCTCCTGCAAGTGGTCCCACAATACCGTTAGAAATGTCATCGTCACACGCGCCTTCTTTTACAGTTGTCATTCTTCTTTATTGGGCCCACAAACGACTTCAGTGGGGACTTTATTAAATGGAAACTGGAGACGGAATCTGGACTTCTACTGGAGACAAATATTTGGAGCACTTCACTGGTGGACCTTCAGTGTTGGTCACTGGAGCATTCATCTGGAGCAGTCATCTGGAGCTGGTCACTGGAGAACTTTCCTGGTGGATTATCAGTATTGGTCACTAGGGCTTCTCGCCACTGGAGAAGTGTTACTACAGGTGACTGGACTGGTTCAGAAAAGACTTGTCTGAAATGGGCCACTGCTGGCAGAATCAACATGGCTTGTTCAGATGGCATTATCAGTTCAGTTTCCTTCAGATCAGTTAGCTTCTTTAGTTCGTTGGGTCTCTCCAGTTCAGTGAATCTAGACACTTCCGCATCACGGTTGTTTCTCGATACCAACCACTTCTTCTACAGCCGGTTTTTCAGATGAAGGAGCATTTGATGCGCCAGCAGAATCGCCTGATTGGCCATGATGGCCTTGCTCCCCTTGAGCTGCAACATTGACAGTTGAGGTCTGAAATCTCTAAATCTCCTCCTATCTGGAACCACTCAGATCTTGATTTTCCTCATCATCCCTTTGACGATGTCTTAAGACATCATCCTTGCAGCCAGACATCTCCCCCTAAGATTCAAGATTTTTGATCTTCTTGTGCAGCTCAGCAGACTGCTTTCCTAAGCTTTCGAGATGCCTTGCCTGACCTTGTAGCAGTTTATGGTGTAGCCCGAAGGAGTCAACTATCCCATTAACTAAGCGAATCGTTGCTTTTTGGGCATCTTGTATGTCATACTAGCGATTCTCTAGCTCTAGGTGACTCTTTGTTATGAAGTCTGCATCTCTTTTGTGTGACTCTTCTTTCTTCTTTAGCTTGTCACACAAGCCTGCAACTAGAGCTTTCATCTTCTTGATGTTCTCCTCTAACCTGGATGCTCTATCCTTGTTAGTTTTAGATGCTCCTTGTTGTGAAGAAGTCACAGATGATCTTGTTGTAGATGGTGGAGTCGTTGACGTAGACACGATTGATGTTGTTGTAGAGCTGCACGGCCTTGCACTCATAAGATCTGGCCTATCTCCAATCTTAATTCCCAAAAGTCTGATTACCTTTGGACGTGACTGGTCATCTTCTCTGCTCACTAGTGAAATCGCAGATGGCTTGATGACATGCGGACAGACTGAACTTGCAGGAGTTGATGGTGTTGCTGAACTAGAGGAAGATGCACCTATCAATCCTTTACCTCTAGTATGAGGTCCTTCGGTCATTTCTTCGTTTACGCTTGGCACAGACTCTTGAATTCTTGGTTCTGGTTCATCCAATCCTTGTCTAGTCTCTTCCATTTCAGAGGAATATGTCTCGACAATGATTCCAAACACTCATTTACATTAGACACTCCTTCTTCTTGACTTTGTCTCTTTCTTTTGAGACCCAGTCCTGATAAGGAGCAATCTTCTTGTACAACTGGCTGGGAATCAGCGTCAGCCATTGGGTAATCAACAGCTGTAGAGGTACCACTTCCACCTTTTCCTATGTGTATTTTATTAGCTGGATTTTCTCGACCATCATCATCATCTTCTCCTACTCCGTCAACATCTCTTTCAATGTCTTCAGCAACGTCTTCTTGGTTGTCAATGAACATACCCTCAACGTGCTTTGCATCTACCTTGATCTTCAACTATCATGTTGACCTCTTGGTTCGGTGCATCTTCTTTTTCAGCAACAATCACAGGATTTGCCTGAACAACCTCTTCCTAGATTAACAACTCTTGAGGAACCTCAACTACAGCTGGAGGTGGTTGTACTGTTGCTGCTGTTGTTGCGCTGTTGTTATTGTATTGTATCATTGGTGCAACTAGAGGTTGTAGAAAGACTGGCTGTGGAGCAGCAACTTCGTCACCTTCTACATCAGAACCCTCATGCGCAAATCCATTATGTTCTTGAGCAACATAACTTGGATTAACAAGCGCCCCAAAGAGGTTTCCGTCCCTCGGTCTAGCATGTGGAGGTAGATTTCCACGTTATTTATAACTATTGTTAAAGATACGATTAGGCATAACCGTCACTGAATCAGTGGGACCCTCCGGAACAAGATTAGGTAGTCGAGCATTAATGATAAGCATCACGAACCTTGGATACATCAAATACCTCTCATGATCCCTTGCCTTTATCTGCCTATGCATCTCATTAAAAATGTAACGCGAGAAGCTATAAGGCTTGTTCCGCACCAAAGATATCACTTGTGATTCAGTCTCGACATTCAAAGTGTCATAACCAGACTTCTTGTTGCTCAAAGCAACCATAATCACATGTGAAAAGTATTTCCACCTGCCCAGCAAACAATTCTTAGTGAATGTGTTGCGATTTCTAGGACCAACATATCCCATCCTCTTGTATGCTCCATATCTAAGCTCATGGGGATATGTGGTTGGACCATTCACTCCCCCCTCTTGGTCTTCATTTCTCAAGTTCAGAATACCAATCAAGTCTAAGGCAATGAATCGGAAGGTCTGATTATTTACCCTTGCTTCAATACTTAGGACAACACCGGGTAAAAATCTTGCAGATTCTCAGAATTGACTAAGCTGAGTCAAGTATATAACTGGGTCTGCTGTAAGAACATGTCTGACTCTTGATTGCTGCAAAAACTCAAGAATCCAGACAAATCTTCCAGCATTGTCTAAATTCACATCCAGATCAATCAAATAATTATGATACTTGTGGAAGTGTTTCTCGGCCATATCTGCAATAAGATACAAACAACAACAAAACAGATAAAAAATTGGGAACTACAAATAAAGTCGAGTTTTTTTCTGTTAAAAAAAAAACAAATAAAGTCGAGTTTTAAAACGCTTAACATTTTATAAGATTTTAAACTATTTATCTCAAAAACTTTCAAAATGGGAAACACACAAATGTGGAGGGTTTTTGACAAACACGCAAATAATTTTAAAAATGTAATAAATGTGTAATTTGGTCAGATTTTTCTATTTATTCACAACCACAACACGCAAATGCTCGGCCCATTTAGCATAATACGCATATGAGGCCCAGTGTAACACGCAAATTTTATCCCATTTTGCAAAACTCTCATATTACACTTAGCCTATTTTTCGAATCACATAATCTTTGACTTTTGTTTTTTAAAAGTCCAAACTTCATAAACTTGATTAACACTTGAAAATTTTCACAGAATTTTCTCGAACACTTATGATTAACATAAGAATTCATTTGAGAACACGATAAGACGAATACTGAAACCAATCCAGTATTACTATTATCCAGTATTTTTCTCGAGTTCTTGAAAATTGTCACAACTTAAACGAACTTACAATGTACAATCATTAAATCTTGACCAAATTTGTCATTACTTAATGAACATACAAAGTAAAATCGATAAGTATTTGATTAATACAAACATTGTCATAAACAGACGTTTGACTCTGTAAATCTGCTACAAAATTACATAAAATTCAAATATAATGAAAATTAAAGAAATAAATTTGCATAAATAAATAAAACAAACTCTTCATCTTCATCTTCATCTCCGTTTGAATTTTGATGAGTTGTTGGTGTGTAAGTATACTCTACTCGACTTACAAGCTTGAGTGGTCTCCATTCCGGACTGGATAGACTCAATTAGACATATACTTAAAAGATTCATTATCTTCACGCTTGATAGACATCCCTGTTAAGATAATTTAATCTGCACACTCAACAAACTCGTGAGATCTACACAACATAAATTCACATAAAATATGATGAGTTAATCTCAAGGATAGATAATGAATTCGATAACACTTAAACAGATAAATAACATATAACAAACAAAAATTCTCACTTAACAGATTAGGTTCTAAGCAATTATCATGTTAACACATAAATAAAGCATTTTCCTATTTAAATTTTTGTGCTTTCCTAGTGTTTATTGTTGCATGGTTATATTAAGTTTATGAAGAAAGATTGTTCTTTTAATTATAAAGAGGTTGAAGATCAAATTAATAGGTTAAAATCAGGCGGTGGCTCTGATCGGCCACCTGTTGATGTTGAGGCTATGTTAGGAAAGAAGAAAAAAAGAGGGAATAAAAATACAAGCCCTACAAAAACATCCAGTTCTGGTGATGCGGGGAATGCACCTGCTGCAAATGATGTGAAGAAGGACCAACCAGGTGGTGATTCTACACCAAAAACTCCTGGTGATGTGGAGAAAGAACATGCTGCAAGTGACGTAAAGAAGGATCAACTTAAAACTGATCAGAACTCGGTTAATAAGGGAAATATCAATGATCAGGAATATCTTAAATATGGATATCCTTCTGTTTCACCTGCTGCGGGTGGTGATACTACACCAAAATCTCATGATGGAGACACTTCTGAGGCGAAAGCTGAAGCTGGGATGCCAAAACCTGGAATATCGACTGAAAACCCTAATAAGAATGATGATTTTGCTTCAGTTGATGAAAGCTCAAGGGTTGTGGATGAGGAAAATAAGAATATTAAGTTTGCTAAGAACTCTGAATTCTCTTATCTTGATAAAATCAAGCCAACCTCTTATGCTGAGAAACTTCAAGGTTCGCAAGTGATTGATGGCAAAGAAAAGAGAAAGATTAACCTGCGGAAAATTGAAACTGATATTCCTGTTGAGGGAATTGATGTCGTTTTTCCAAGGGAGTCTATAAGAGAAGTATGTGCACGATATGATACTACGTTATATGGATACTTTCTTGGAAAGCGAGCTGCGTTTCCTGTGGTTGATAATTTTGTCAAGAATGCATGGGTCAAGCATGGTCTATCACGTATCATGATGAACTCGAATGGATTTTACTTCTTTAAATTTTGTTCGAAAGCAGGTATGGATCATGTACTTGAGAATGGCCCTTGGATTATTCGTGGTCCCCAATTTTCTTAAACATCTGGAACCCAAACATTAATTTGCAGAAAACAGAACTTACAACTATGCCTGTTTGGGTTAAGCTTCAAGATGTCCCCATGGTAGCTTACACTGATGACGGTTTAAGTATGCTTATTTCTAAAGTAGGTGATCCAAAGAAGCTAGATTCATACACGACGGATATGTGTCTTGAATCATGGGGAAGGAATAGCTATGCTAGGGCTTTGGTTGAACTTAATGCTGAGCAAGACTTTAAAGACAAAGTTGTTGTTGCAATCCCTCAACTTGATGGGAATGAATTTACTAAACAAACGATTAAGATTGAATATGAATGAAAGCCACCAAGATGCCCTGAATGCAAAGTATTCGGGCATAATGAGGCAAGTTGCCCCAAGGCTGTTAAAAGTGTTCCTAAAGATAACAATAAGGTTGATAGTGATGGATTTCAGCAAGTGAAGAGCAAAAATAAGGCGACTCATGGTTTTCCAGCAAAAAAACAAAAGACGAAAGTTATTTATAGGCCGATTACTAAACCCAATGTGGGTTCAGATGGGGTTAGCACCTCAACATCAGTACCAATTGCAAAATCTTTTGAGAACTTAAAGGATGATGCCACAGAAGCTAGTGAACCACCGGTTATGCAGAATTCGTCTGATGTATTGAACGTCCATGGAGAGGGAAGGTTTGACCAGAATTCTTTGGAAGAAAAACTCAAGAGAGCAAAAGAAATGGCAAATCGTTTTGGAGTGGAATCGGATGAAGATGAAGTTGAAGTGGTATGTAAAGAAGCTGCTCAATCCATATCTCATATCCCTAATCCTAATGGTATTTCTGAGGGGGCAAGCACTCCCGGTTCAGGGGTTTCTAATGGGTAGTATCGCCTCATGGAATATAAGGGGGTTAAACTGCCCCCTTAAACAAAAAGAGGTTCGTGTTGTAGTGAATGAACACCATCTTAATGTCTGTGCAATTATGGAATGGCATGTGGATGTATCATGTTTAACTACTGTGTGTAAAAAGGTTTGTAGGACATGGGATTGGACTTCCAATGGTAACTTATGTTCGAAGGGTACTCGCATTATCACTGGCTGGAATAGAGATATGGTCGACTTGATGGTTATTTCCCAGACTGATCAAGTTATGCATGTTCAGATTACATTTAAGGTAGACAATAAATCTCTCTTCTGCTCGTTTGTTTATGCTGATAACTACTATAAGACTAGAAGGATTTTATGGGAAAACTTATGTAAGCACAAATTGTTGGTTAATGGTAAACCCTGGGTTATTATTGGTGATTTCAACTCGTCGCTGAATATTGAAGATAATTTTGTGGGATCCTCTAGTATAAACACCGGTATGCGTGATTTCAAGGAATGCGTTGATGCTATTGAGGTGTTTGACATTAATAGCTCGGGTCTTCATTATACGTGGAATCAGAAGCCTAAGAATGGTAAGGGTATTTTTAAAAAGATAGATAGGGTGATGGGTACTATTGGGTTTACGGATGCTTTTCCAGCTTCGTGTGCTTTATTCCAACCCTATAGGGTTTCTGATCATTCGCCTTGTGTTCTGAAGCTTCCTTCCATTACTCGTGATAGGCCAAAACCCTTTAAATTTGCTAATTTTTTAGTTAAAAAAGTGGGCTTTAAGGAGAGTGTGGAAGATGTTTGGTCGAACTATGTTCGTGAGGGACATCCAATGTTCCAAGTTGTTAAAGAACTTCGAGCTTTGAAATCTCCTTTGCGCAGGTTGCTCAAAAAGCAAGGGAATTTACATGCAAAGGTTGATTCGTTTAGGAAACAGCTTGATGATGTTCAAAAGGTGCTTGATGTTGACCCGTCTAACAGTGAACTTCGCGCACGGGAAACTAAATTGCTACAAGATTTTCGAAGTGCTTCACTAGATGAGGAAGAATTTCTTAAACAAAAGTCTAAAGTACATTGGCTGAGTGTTGGTTATAAGAATACTACATTTTTTCACAATTCAGTCAAAAGTAAAAATCATAGAAGCCGGATTGAAGTTATAAAGGATATGACAGGAGTTACTCATGAGGGTGGTGATGCGCCGCTTGCTCTTGTTCATCATTATCAACATTTTTTGGGTATTGCTGGTACCACCACAACTATACCTTCTCCTGATTTGTTCATCAGGAAATTGGCCACCTCTAAAGCTGATGTTATGATTCGGAAGAGTCACTGATGAAGAAATAAAGCTTGCAATGTTTTCTATTGATGATAATAAAGCTCCGGGTCCGGACGGGTTTTCTTCAAGTTTCTTCAAGAATGCTTGGAATATTATTGGCAAGGATGTGTGCTCTGCAGTTCATGACTTCTTCTGTACTGCGCAGTTACTTCAGGAGGTGAATCATACTTTCCTTGCTATGGTTCCTAAGGTCCCTACGCTCTCTGCTATTAATGATTTTCGGCCTATATCCTGTTGTAATACGAACTATAAGTGCATTAGTAAAATTATTATGAACAGGATTAAAGAGGGGCTTCATGATATTATTAGCCTTAATCAGTCAGCCTTTGTTCCGGGTAGAAGGATATCTGATAATATCCTCCTTACTCAAGAGTTAATGCATAATTATCACAGGAACTCTGGCCCACCTAGATGTGCGTTCAAAATTGACATCCAAAAGGCTTATGATACGGTTGATTGGCAGTTTCTAAGGTCGACACTTTGTGGTTTTGGCTTCCACCCGATTATGATTAATTGGGTGATGAAATGTGTCTCCTCTACCTCGTTTTCCTTATGTATTAATGGTTACCCTTACGGGTATTTCAAAGGTAAGCGTGGCCTTAGACAGGGGGACCCGATGTCACCTTATTTATTTACTATGGTTATGGAGGTTCTAACTCTTATTTTGCATAAAGCTGTGGCGAGTCCTTCTAGGTTTCGATTTCACAGCAAGTGCAATGAAGAAAGAGTTGTTAACCTGTGTTTTGTTGACGACTTGTTTCTCTTTGCTCGAGGTGTTACTACTTCAGTCAAGGTTATTATGCAGGCATTAAATGAGTTTAAGGACATGTCTGGTTTGGTTCCAAGCCTGCCGAAGAGTACTGTTTTCTTTTGTAATATTTCTGAGCAGGTTAAGCAAGGTATTCTTAATATCTTGCCCTTTGAGGAAGGTACCCTCCCTATCAGATATTTGGGTGTTCCCCTAGTGTCTTCAAGGCTCCTATATAGAGATTGTAAAATTCTTGTTGAGAAAATGGAGAAAAGAATTACAGATTGGAGGAACAAGACGTTGTCTTTTGCTGGTAGGCTTGAATTGGTTAAATCTGTCCTTGCTTCCTTACATCTTTACTGGGCATCGGTTTTTAGCCTTCCAGCTAAAATCATAAAGGAATTAGAGCAAAAAATGCGGGAATTTCTATGGTGTCAGGGCCCTATGAAGTGAGGTAAAGCTAAGGTTTCTTGGAATACAGTTTGCCTTCCTAAGGAGGAAGGTGGCTTGGGAATAAAGAGATTATCTATGCAAAATAAAGCTCTTTTAACCAGCCATCTATTTGACGCATAGGGAGTCACTTTGGGTACGGTGGGTTCACTCTTATAGGTTGAAGAATAGAAGCCTTTGGGAGGTGCGGATCCCTTCAGATTGTTCTTGGGGTTGGAGGAAATTGTTACGGTTAAGAGACTTGGTTCGCCCTTTCATTTGGTCGCAAGCAGGTAATGGGCATTCAATATCAGCATGGTTCGACAAATGGGCTGACCAATGTCCACTTATTGCATTTATACGGCCACGAGATATACGAAATGCAGGTCTGTCTCTTTCTTCACGTCTTAGTGATATATGGAATGAGAGTAATTGGCTCTGGCCGGTTGCATGGTTTGATTTATATCCAGTTTTGATTGACCTTCCTGATTTGATCTTTAATAACTCATGTGATAAATTGGTTTGGAAGGATCATAATTCGTGCATTATACCATTCTCGACTTGGGGAGTATAGAATACTATTAGAAAGCGTGAACAGGTTATTCCTTGGCATAGTATTGTTTGGTTCTCTCAATGCATACCTCGCCACTCGTTCCTTATGTGGCTTATTCTTCGGAAAAAGTTAATGACCCAAGACCAAATGATGCGCTGGGGTGTTGGTGGCAACATGAACCTTGGACTCCTTTGCTGCTCGCTTTGCCAGAAAGGTCCTGATTCACATAACCACCTATTTTTTGAATGTGATTTTTCTCTACAGGTTTGGAGTGGAGTGAAAGGCCTAGCTGGAATGTCTGATTTGTCGGAAAAACTTGAAGACATTATTGATTGGCTTATGGTTCGAGCCAAGTCAAGATCGGTTAGAAGTATTATGGGTAGACTGGTGGTGGCAGCCACGGCTTATTATGTGTGGCAGGAAAGGAATGCTCGTCTTTTTTCTGACACAAAGAGACCGGTGGTGGCTATTCTCAAAATTATTAAATCAACTGTAAGATGGAGACTTGCTTCGCTTAAGTACAAGAATACTCCTAATGTTACAAGACTTCTGGAAGCGTGGGATCTCCCTAGTAATGCCCTCCTCCTGTCGGATGCAAGTTAATTTTGGCTGAGTTACTCGTAGTTACTTTGTGATATTGTAACTCTAGTTGTATTTGTTTGCTTTTTGCTTGTTTAACACTTGTATGGCATGTCATACAAGTGAACGGATTTGGTACTCTGCCAAATCACTTGTACTTTATTGTTTGGGTTTTGGAATATAATATACTCACCGGGATATTAAAAAATCCCATTACCTAAAAAAATATCAAAACTTGAAGGGGGGTTTATGGTTGGTTCAATTTTAATTAATTATTAAATATTAAAATTAGTTTTCTTTATTTATTTTTAATTAAAATTGTCGCGTGATTTACGCATCAAATTTGATATCAAAACCAAGTTTTCAAAAAGGTTTCTTAATCTTTTTATCCGTGGGTTTTGTTGTTTGGTTGATTAGATCTGTTGGAGTTTTGTTTAGATCTGTTGATTGATTGTTTAGACCTATTGGTTATTTGTTTGGATCTATTGATTGTGAGTTGTTTGTTGGTTATAAATGGCATATAGACGAGATATGACTTTAGAAGAAGCTCATAATATTAGAAGAGATAGGCAAATAGAAGATCTACAAGAAGCTCTTGGTAAAATAGTCCATATGTTAGAAGATGGTAGTTTACGATTTAATTGAGAAAATATTGTTACTAGTGAAAGAGATTCTGAATCTCAAGGTCCTAGTGAAAGATCTGGTAGTACCCCTAGGAACTCTAGTGATTCTGATGAACCCCATCCTAGAGAAAGGCGTAGGAGGCATAAGGGAAATGATACTAGGGATATTAAGATAGATCCACCAGATTTTAATGGGTCTTCTAACCCAGAAGAGTATTTTGAATGGGTCCAGGTGATGGACAGAATAATGGAAATAAAGGGATATGATGATAGAAAAAGTTTCAAAGTTGCCATTATTAAACTTAAGAAATATGCTTCATCTTGGTATGATAACATGAAATCTGAAAGAGAGTACAAGGGCAAAAGTAAAATCAAGACCTGGTCCAAACTGAAGGAGGTCATGCAGAAGAGGTTTGTTCCCCAGTCGTACAAGCAAGATTAGTATCTACTGATGAACAATCTGAAGCAAGGAGCCAAGGAAGTTGTGGAGTATATTAGAGAGTTTAAGCATCTGAAGACCAGAACTGGTGTGAATGAGATTGAAGAGCACACTATTGCCAGATTTCTTGGTGGTCTGAACGCTGCCATTACTGAGAAGATTGAGTTGCAGCCTATCTGGACATATGAAGGTGCATGCAAGATGGCTATCTAGATTGAAAGACAACTGAAGAAGAAGGTTTTGTACAAATCATTTAGTAAGGTTCCTGCCAGTGCAAGTCAACCAGTTACCAGTCAACCAGTTCCCAGATTTACTGAAGCTGTTCAGAAATCCTTCAGAGGCAAAGAAAAGGAAACTGGAGGATCAAAAGAACCAGTTGGAAAGAAATGTTTTAAGTGTCATGGCTTTGGTCACTTCCAGGCCAATGTCCTAATCAAAGAGCCTTCTGTGCCAAAGAAATTGAATGTTTGCCATATGTCGACACTGAAGAAGGTGAGCCAGTGTATGACGAAGATGAAGGAGAAGATGAAGAGTCTTATTTTGGTGCAGATGTTGGAGAAATGTTGGTTGTCAGAAGAGTGATGCATGCTGATGAAGTTACCACTGATACTGCCAGAGGGAGAACATTTTTCACTCCAGATGCACTGTCAAAGGGAAAGTGTGTGATCTGATCATTGACGGTGGGAGTTGTGCTAATGCTGCTTCAACTTACATGGTAGAGAAACTGGAACTACCTACAGTTAAGCACCCTCGTCCTTACAAGTTGCAATGGCTCAGTGAAGGATCTGAGGTAAAAGTTAACAGACAAGTTACTATTCCTTTTTCCATTGGATCTATTTATCAAGATAAAATTGTGTGTGATGTTGTTCCTATGGATGCTTGTCATATATTACTGGGTAGACCATGGTTATTTGATAATAATGTTTTCCATAATGGTCGTATGAATTCATATTGAGTATTTATAAGTGGGAAGAAGGTCACTCTGACTTCTTTAAAACCCAGTGAAATATTGAAAATTAATAAGAAAGACCAGCCCAGTAAGTCTTTGTACATGTCTCAAACTGAAGTTGAAGAAGAGTTAACTGGAGGCTCTCCAGTTATGATGTTACTGGTGCTTGAGCATACTGAAGAGAAGGAGTTCACTGGTGTCCCCAGTCTCCTGAAGTCTCTACTGAAGGAATTCACTGATGTTTTCCCAGAAGACCTACCTAAAGGATTGCCACCAGTAAGAGGGATTGAACACCAGATTGACCTGGTTCCAGGATCAGTTCTTCCAAACAAAGCTGCTTACAGATGTTCGCCTACTGAAGCAAAGGAGTTGCAGAGGCAAGTCGATGAGTTGGTTGAAAAGGGTTATGTGAGAGCAAGTATGAGTCCTTGTTCAGTGCCAACTCTCCTGATCCCAAAGAAAGATGGTTCGATGAGAATGTGTGTTGATAGCAGAGCCATCAATAATATAACTATTAAGTATAGATATCCATTCCCAGATTGGATGATATGCTTGATGAGTTACATGGCTCCAGTGTGTTTTCTAAGATTGATCTCAGAAGTGGCTATCACCAGATCAGAATGAAGGATGGAGATGAGTGGAAGACTGCATTCAAAATTAAAGGAGGCCTTTATGAATGGTTAGTAATGCCTTTTGGATTATCTAATGCTCCTAGTACTTTCATGAGACTGCTGAATGAAGTTCTCAGGCCACTTATTGGTCAGTTTGTTGTTGTCTATTTTGATGATATTCTGGTATATTCAAAATCTGAAGCTGAACATGTTAATCATTTAAAAGATGTATTTGATTTACTGAGGAGACACCAGTTATATGGTAAACTGGAGAAATGTGATTTTATGGTAGAGAGTGTGATATTTCTGGGGTATGTTGTTTCAAAAGAAGGAATTTCTATGGACCCCTCAAAAGTAGAAGCCATCAGATCGTGGCCAGTTCCTACTACAATCACTGAAGTTAGGAGTTTTTATGGACTGGCATCTTTTTATAGAAGGTTTATCCAGAATTTCTCTACAGTTGTGGCTCCAATCACTGACTGTCTGAAGAAGGGTGTGTTTGACTGGCCTAAGTCAGCCCAGCTGGCTTTTGAGTCACTGAAGGAAAAGCTCAGTTCAGCTCCAGTTCTATCTTTGCCAAATTTTGATCAGTTGTTTGAATTAGAGTGTGACGCCAGTGGAGTAGGTATTGGTGCAGTTCTGGTACAAACAGGGCGTCCAGTTGCATATTTCAGTGAAAAGCTCAACGGTTCTAAACTGAAGTATAGCACTTACGACAAGGAGTTTTATGCAATTATTCGTGCTATCACTCACTGGTCACATTATCTGAAGCCGAAGCAGTTTGTCTTATTTTCTGACCATGAAGCACTGAAGTTCATTAATGGTCAACACAAGCTTAATGCCAGACATGCCAAATGGGTAGAATTCTTACAGTCTTATTCATTTGTTTCAAAGCATAAAGCTGGAGTTTGTAATGTTGTTGCTGATGCATTGTCACGAAGATACTCATTGTTATCAATTCTGGAAGCAAGAGTTCTTGGATTTTCTTTCATTAAAGAGTTGTATGCTACTGATCCAGACTTTGCTGATCACCTCACTGAAGCTAACCAGAAAGGACCATTTATTGTTCAAAATGGTTTCTTATTTAAAAATGGAAAGTTGTGCATTCCCAGAGGTTCGATTAGAGATTTACTGATAAGAGAAGCACATGGAGGAGGTCTAGCTGGTCATTTTGGAATCAACAAGACTGGAGAGATTTTGACTGAACATTTCTACTGGCCAAGTCTACTGAAGGACGTCCAGAATATTATCAGTCGCTGCCCAACTTGTCACCAGGCCAAGACGACTTTTCACAAGGGTTTGTATACTACTCTTCCAGTTCCAAGCCAACCATGGGAAGATCTCAGTATGGATTTTATTGTTGCACTACCCAGAACCCAGAGGGGAAAAGATTTAATAATGGTGGTTGTTGATCGATTTTCGAAGATGGCACATTTTATTGCTTGTAACACAACCAATGATGCTTCAGCAGTAGCGAATTTATTCTTTAAAGAGATTGTCAGATTGCATGGAATTCCAAAGACAATTGTGTCAGATCGAGATGTGAAGTTTCTGAGTTACATCTGGAAGACTCTATGGAGGTTAATGGGTACCAGATTGTTGTTCAGTACGTCTCACCATCCTCAGACTGATGAACAGACTGAAGTCACGAACCGAACAATTGGTATGTTATTAAGAACACTGGTGAAGAAGACACTGAAAGATTGGTATCTGAAGCTTGCTCATGCTGAGTTTGCTTTCAACAGAGCTCCTAACTATTCTACCAGTAAATCCCTGTTTGAAATCTGCTATGGTGTCAATCCACTGACTCCCATTGATTTAATTCCATTTTTGATTGAACCAAAAGCAAGCATTGAAGCTGAAACCAGAGCAAAAGAGATAAAGAAAATTCATGGAGAAGTGAAGGCCAGAATAGAGAAGGCAAATGCCAGTTACAAGGCCATAGCAAACAAGAATAGAAAGCAACCCAGTTTTGCACCAGGTGATCTTGTGTGGGTGCATCTGAGAAAAGAAAGGTTTCCAGCGAAGAGAAAGAGTAAACTGATGCCCAGAGCTGAAGGTCCGTTCAAGATTCTGGAGAGATATGGCGATAATGCTTACAAGGTTGAGTTACCTGGAGATATGGCAGTTTCAAGTACTTTTAATGTGGGAGATCTGATGCCTTATCTGGAGGATGAGTACCTCGAAGACTTGAGGACAAGTCTCTTTTCAGAGTGGGAGAATGATGCGGAAATGTCCAGATTCACTGAACTGGAGAAACCCAGCGAACTGAAGAATCTAACTGAGCTGAAAGAAACTGAACTGATAATGCCATCTGAACAAGCCATGTTGATTCTGCCAGCAGTGGCCCATTTCAGACAAGTCTTTTCTGAACCAGTCCAGTCACCAGTAGTAACACTACTCCAGTGGCAAGATTCTCCAGTGACCAACACTGATAATCCACCAGTGAAGTTCTTCAGTAACCAGCTCCAGATCATTGTTCCAGATAAATGCTCCAGTGACCACTACTGAAGGTCCACCAGTGAAGTGCTCCAGATTGTGTCTCCAGTAGAAGTCCAGATATTTATCTCCAGTTTCCAGATAATAAAGTCCCCACTGAAGTCCCATGATTGTGGGCCCAACAAAGAAGAATGACAGCTGTTGAAAGGAAGGCGCATGGGACAATGACGTTTCTAACGGTATTGTGGGACCACGTGCAGGGAATATTTCTAGAAGCCATTCTGTCCATTTCTTATTGGTTAATAAATTAGTGGTTGTCCTTAGCGCATGTCAGCTTTTTGATTATTTTATTGTATTTCGTTATTTTCTAGGTAATAGCGTGTGGCTATAAATAGGGGCTTATTTTCTCTTTGTAAAGCAGTTTTGATGTTGAATGAAATTAATAGAGCAACCTCTATTTCTTACAAAAATCTTCTTTTACCTTTAGAGATCTTTGATCTTGGTGGTTAGGAGTGACCCCTTTATCAATATTTGTGGTGACTTGTTCTTTATCAAATATTGTGGTGAGGTCTTTTAAATCTTCGGTTTCCTTTATCTGTAATCGTGGTGGCTAGACCTTTATCGATTATAGTGGTGGGGCGGAGTGTTTCCTTTATCCTTGATTCCGGTGGCCTGGCCTTTACGAGTCTTGGTGGTGGATTCTTTATCTATCTTTTATTTTTGTGTTGTTTGTTTCATTAAAATTCAGAAAATATCAAAAATAGTCTTCCGCTGTTGTTTGTCGCGTGATTTACGCATCAATGTGGTCCTCTTCTTTGAAGGGGGAGCCGACTTAGACATATACATGAACCATAGTGACCATGTTTAGGTGGCCCACCTTAACTCGTTGCATGATTAATTAGTTAATAGTTAGTAAGTTTATTATTTTGCGTATTTATTGAGGTATAAAGGTGATGCAAAATTGTTTCTTGGAAAAAATAAACTTGACTAAGAATTATCGAAATAGAGATTTTTTAATAAAATTGGAGTCTTACAACCTTGAGATACACCGACTCACCCATTTGAACAAACTCTAAGAGAGGTATAAGTCAGAGTGCGCTAGCCTTCTAAAAGGACGGGTTTTTAATTGCGTCTATCGCAAACCTTTGCCCTTGCGCTTCTTTGTGCGTTCAAATGGAGCTACCGAGCTCTCTTGTGTTGTTAAGACTATACAAATAATTTTATTAAATATTATGTTATGAAGATTTGCATGAGTCTTCATACATAAACTTTTGATTCACATCAAATGCATTACCCATTCAAAGTTAAGTCATTGCCACCCACTATGCTAAGAACACTTGCAAGTGCTTTTCGCTCCTACGTGAGACCGTAGGCGAATTGTATCTTTCATGATAGATTACTACTCCGCCGTGAGACCGGTGGTAGACTATTTACATGTTCTTAAAATTGGGCGACTTAAAGCGAGTTAAGAGGTGAGATCCTTGACCCGTGGCATAAGATGGGACAAAACATGTTTACAAAACACTTAACACCCCTTTAAATTGTTGTTGTAAGTCCCATAACTCTAGGAATTGCACGTGTAATGCAATTATTGCTCGTCGATTACCCTTTGAGTACGTCATTTCAAGTAGATCAACTGATGAAATGATGGTATGTCAATTGGATCCCAGCCTTAATGAAATTAATTGTTAAATGAATTTAACATGGGTAAATTATATTTCTTAAGGATTATTATCGAAAATACCGATAATTGAACTTTTTTCTGTTTTGTAGATGGCAACAACAAATCCTTCTCAAAACATACATCAATCGGCTTTCATGTCGATGCTGGAAAGAGAAAGACTTTCTGGACCTAACTTCAATGACTGGTTTTGTCAGCTGAGAATAGTTCTAAGAGCCGAGAAGAAATATGAAGTCCTTGAAGAACAGACACCAGTTGTTCCGGGAGCTAATGCTACAACTGAAGAGTTGGCTGCATACACTGCTCAGTACGATAGACATAATGAGGTTGCTTGTTTGATGCTAGGGAGTATGGTTCCTGAACTTCAAAAGCAATTTGAAAATTATTTTCCATTTGATATGATCAAAGAGCTCAAGTCTTTGTACGAAAAGCAAGCTGTAGTGGAATTGTTTGAACTAGTTGATTCACTTCATGACTTGAGTCACGAGCAAGGAACACCGGTTAGCCCTCAAGTACTTAAGATGGAAAGGTACTTTGAGCAATTGGAAAGGTTGAATTATGCTTATCCTCCAGCTATTGCTATTGGCATGATTCTCAAGTCTTTATCAAAGGATTTTGAGGAGTTTGTGCGCAATTACAATATGCATAGCATGAATAAAACCATTGTTGAACTTCATGTCATGGTGAATGAGTATGAGAAAAAGCTTCCAAAGAAGTCTGCTACACCCCAAGTTCTCACGATCAAGGGGGGAAGGATCCAGAAAGGGAAACAACCGAAAGCT
Organism: Erigeron breviscapus; assembly: GCA_034093135.1. Lineage (NCBI taxonomy): Eukaryota > Viridiplantae > Streptophyta > Magnoliopsida > Asterales > Asteraceae > Erigeron > Erigeron breviscapus. Next base: position 99,600,120 of record CM067172.1, on the reverse strand, counting down.
AAGGGCAAGAACGATGGTAAAGGAAAGCAAGTTGCTACTGTTCCTAAACCAAAGAAGACCCCTCCAGCGAAAAAGGAACATCTGGCTAAAGACCAGGCTTGTTATCACTGCAATGAAGTGGGACACTGGAAGAGGAATTGTCCTAAATATCTAGCTGAGTTGAATGCGAAGAAGAAGCAAACTGGTTCGGCCACTACTTCAGGTATCTTCACAATTGAATTATATTCCTTTTATAAGCGTAATTCGTGAGTTTATGACACCGGGTGTGGAACTCATATCTGTAATTCTTTACAGGGGCTTAGAAGAAACAACCGAAAGCTAAGGGCAAGAACGATGGTAAAGGAAAGCAAGTTGCTACTGTTCCTAAACCAAAGAAGACCCCTCCAGCGAAAAAGGAACATCTGGCTAAAGACCAGGCTTGTTATCACTGCAATGAAGTGGGACACTGGAAGAGGAATTGTCCTAAATATCTAGCTGAGTTGAATGCGAAGAAGAAGCAAACTGGTTCGGCCACTACTTCAGGTATCTTCACAATTGAATTATATTCCTTTTATAAGCGTAATTCGTGAGTTTATGACACCGGGTGTGGAACTCATATCTGTAATTCTTTACAGGGGCTTAGAAGGAGAAAGAAACTAAAGCCAGGATCTTTAGAACTATTTGTGGGCAATGGTCTACCGACGGCTGTAGAAGAAATAGGCGACTATCATTTAGTTTTACCTACTGGTTTAGTTATTGTTTTAGACAATTGTCATTATGCACCATCTATTACTAGAGGTGTCATTTCAGTTTCTTTGTTGAAAAACAACAGATTCATTAATGTTTTTAATAATTATGGTATTTCAGTTTCTCAAAATAATGTTCATTAAATGCTATTGCTTGTGATGGTATTTATGAAATTGATATGCATCGTTGTGATTCAAATGATAATTCAATGTATAATGTTAGAAAACGAGTCAAGCCCAATTTGGACTCGACTTATCTTTGCCATTGTCGTCTTGCTCATGTTGGCAAGAAACGCATTGAAAGGCTTCAAAGAGAAGGGATCTTACAAACAAATGATGAATCATTTGACAAATGCGTATCTTGTGTTTCCGGCAAGATGACAAGAAAACCTTTTCCGCATAAACCGGAGAGGGCTAAGGAACTACTTGGACTAATGCATTCCGATGTATGTGGCCCATTTAGACATGTGTCAAGGAAAGGTGCTAGCTACTTCATCACTTTTACGGATGATTTCTGTCGTTATGGTTATGTTTACTTGCTTAAACATAAACATGAAGTCTTTGAAACATTCAAGGAATTTAAAAGTGAAGTAGAGAACCAACTCGGTAAAAACATCAAGATTCTTTGTTCGGATCGAGGTGGTGAATACTTAAGCCAAGAGTTTAAAGATTATCTAAAAGCTTGTGGAATAGTTGACCAAATTACGAGTTTGACTAAGATGACCAAATCGACTAAAGTTGACCAAAGTTGACTAAACATACCAAAATTGACCAAAGTTGACTAAACCCACCAAAGTTGACCAAAGTTTTTTTGGGTAAAAGGGTGAGTACCCCGTTGACTTAGCATTAATACCCAAAAACATTACAGTACAAGTAGTGTGACAGAATGTCCCACTAGTTTCATATACAGGACATGCCCTGTATATGTCTAACAAGTTACATCAAGAAACAAAAACATAGCCAATGTAAGCTAGTCTACCTATACGCTAATAACCGCATACAAGCTAGACAAACAAAAATAAAGAACAATCAGTCGCCATTCTTGTAAACTTGATCACCAACAATCCCCCATGCTGTAAGTGCTTGTGTCACTCAAGCATTCCTCTTGAACTTTAACAAAGAGAGCCTAGAACGAACAGTGGAAATGATAAGATCCGACACCACTTCTGGAGGCCTTGCATGATTCATGAACATCCTGTAGTTACAGAAGACGGACCAGCAAAATAATTTTATATATTATGGTTAGACCTCGATTTCGAGGAGAGACAAAACTCGAAGATGCACTTGAGTGGCTTTTACCAAGAGGTAACTCGAGATCGGCGAGAAGTGTTATTGGCAGAATTACCATTGCAGCTACAGCTTATTTCATATGGCAAGAACGTAATAACAGGTTATTCTCAAAAAAGTCGATATCGGCTGAAGTTGTTTGAAGAATGGTGTATTCAACTGGCAAAATTAACCTATTCTCTCTCTCTAATATGGGCGATCTTTCCCTCCTTTTTTAACCTAATCTGATCGATCTTTTATGTCTTTTTTCTCCATGATTTTGTTATGGATTCATCCATACATGATTATGATTGAAGAATTCTGTTCAAGGTTGATTGCTTATGTTCTTTTCTTTGTGTTCGTCCACATTAGATTAGGGTTTCGTTTTCTTTGTTCTTCTCATAGTTGCTTGTTTCGCTAGTTCTTGCTGCTGTTCGTTTTGACATTGTTGCTGTTCGCTTGTCTTATTGCTTTGATGATCGATATAGAGAGAGGTGTATGAATAATTCTTCTGATTTGTCCGATATACATAGTTTTCGTGCTAAGTTGGATGTTCTGAAATCTTCTTTTGAGAAATCTGGTGATATGGGAAAGAATAAAAAGAAAAATAATGGTTCTCCATCGCCAAACAAAACTCCAGTTTCTTCTTCTAGTGGTGATGGGAACCAAAAGATAAGTAGTACGTCTCCTTTGCCAAATTTGCATGGTGATGATGGGTACCAAAAGGGAAGCATGCCGTCAAAGGTTAATGATGATGGGATAAAAAACCCTTCGGTAGATGCGAACCCCAAGGCTGATGGAGATGGATTGGCAACTAAAAACCCTAATTCTGAATCTCATGATGAACAAAATAAGAATCTTAAATTTGCTAAGAGTTCAAGATTTTTGTTTACTTCCAACCAACCTGATCCACTTGTCCATGATATTAATAAAGCTTCTGATTCTTCCGATAAAGGTGGCAAGGAAAAGAATATCTCATGCATGGATATCCCTTTGTAACACCAGGACTCGATAAACAAGCTGAACACGTAAAGGTTGCTGAACCTGTGCCAAATTCGGTTGAGACCAATGAGAAAAATAAGGGAGTCATGGAGGGTAAAGCACCTGCTGGCAGTGAACCTGCTTCGGGAAATAATCCATTGCCTACAAAACGTGTGTCTTTTGCAGATATTGTGAATGAACAAGGTTCGCATGTAAATGATGGCAAAGAAAAAAGAAAGATTAATTTGCGGGAAATTAAAACTAGTATTCCTGTGGAGGGAATTGATGTTGTTTTACCAAGGGAGTCTGTAAGAGAAGTAAGTGCCCGATATGATAACACATTATATGGATATTTTCTTGGAAAACGAGCTTCTTTCCCTGTCGTTGATAATTTTGTCAAGAATGCATGGGTCAAGCATGGTCTTTCACGTATCATGATGAATTCGAATGGATTTTATTTCTTCAAATTCAGTTCGAAAGCAGGTATGGATCATGTACTTGAGAATGGCCCTTGGATTTTCGTGGCTCCCCAATATTTTTAAATATTTGGAATCCAAATATTAATTTGCAGAAAACAGAACTTACAACTGTTCCTGTTTGGGTCAAACTTCATGATGTCCCTATGGTAGCTTACACTGATGATGGTTTAAGTATGCTTCTATCTAAAGTAGGTGACTTGAATCATGGGGAAGAAATAGTTATGCTCGGGCTTTGGTTGAACTTAATGCTGAGCAAGATTTTAAAGATAAAGTGGTTGTTGCAATTCCTCAACTTGAAGGCAATGAATTTACTAAACAGACAATTAAGATTGAATACGAATGGAAGCCACCAAGATGCCCTGAATGCAAAGTTTTCGGGCATAATGAAGCAACATGTCCTAAGGCTGTCAAAAGTGCTCCTAAAGACAATATTAAGGTTGATAGCGAAGGATTTCAGCAAGTGAAGAGTAAAAATAAGGCGACACAGGGATTTCCAGCAAAAAAACAAAAGACAAAAGTCATTTATAGGCCGATTACTAAACCCAAAGAGGGTTCAGCTGGAGCTAGCACTTCAACATCAGTACCTATTGCTAACTCATTTGAGTACTTAAAGGATGATGCCACAGAAGCTAGTGAACCACCGGTTTTCCAGAACTCAACGGATGCATTGAATGATCATGGGGAGGTAGGTTTTGACCAGAATTCCTTGGAAGCTAAACTTAAGAGAGCTTAAGAAATGGCAGATCGATTTGGTGTGGAATCGGATGATGATGAGGTTGAAATTGTAATTGAAGAAGCTGCTTGATCTGTATCTCATATTCCTAATCCTAATACTAATTCTGAGGGGGCAAGCACTCCCAGTTCAGGGGTTTCAAATGGGTAGTATCGCCTCTTGGAATATAAGGGGGTTGAACCGCCCCCTGAAACAAAAAGAGGTTCGATTTGTAGTTACTGAACACCATCTTAATGTCTGTGCAATTATGGAATCGCATGTAGATGTTTCATGTTTAACTACTATGTGTAAGAAGGTTTGTAGGACATGGGATTGGACATCCAATGGTAATCTATGTTCGAAGGGTACTCGCATTATTACTGGCTGGAATAGAGATATGGTCGACTTGATGGTTATCTCTCATACTGATCAAGTTATGCATGTTCAGATTACTTTTAAGATAGACAATAAATCTCTATTTTGCTCGTTTGTTTATGCTGATAACTACTATAAGACTAGAAGGATATTATGGGAAGACTTATGTAAGCACAAATTGTTTGTTAATGATAAACCTTGGGTTATTATGGGTGATTTCAACTCGTCGCTGAATATTGAAGATATTTTTGTGGGATCCTCTAGTATAAACACCGGTATGCGTGATTTCAAGGAATGTGTAGATGCTATTGAGGTGTTTGACATTAATAGCTCGGGTCTTCATTATACATGGAATCAGAAGCCTAAGAAAGGAAATGGTATTTTTAAGAAGATTGATAGGGTGATGGGTAATATTGGTTTTACAGATGCTTTTCCTGCTTCGTGTGCTTTATTCCAACCTTACAGGGTTTCTGATCACTCGCCTTGTGTCTTGAAACTTCCCTCCATTACTCGTGATAGGCCAAAACACTTTAAATTTGCAAATTTTTTAGTTAAAAAACAGGGCTTTAAGGAGAGTGTGGAAGCTGTTTGGTCGAACTATGTTGTAGTGGGACATCCTATGTTCCAAGTTGTTAAAAGATTTCGAGCTTTGAAATCCCCTATGCGCAGATTGTTACAAAAGCAAGGGAATTTACATGCTAAGGTGGATTCGCTTAGGAAGCAGCTTGATGATGTTCAAAAGGTACTTGATGGTGACCCGACTAATAGTGAACTTCGAGTACAAGAAACTAAATTGTTACAAGATTTTCGAAGTGCTTCACTGGATGAGGAAGAATTTCTTAAACAAAAGTCAAAAGTACATTGGCTGAGTGTTGGTGATAAGAATTCTACATTCTTTCACAATTCAGTAAAAAGTAAAAATCATAGAAGCCGTATTGAAGTTATAAAAGACATGGCAGGTGTTACTCATGAAGGTGGTGATGCGCCGCTTGCTATTGTTCATCATTATCAGAATTTTTTGGGTATTGCAGGTACCACCACGGCTAGTCCATCTCCTGATTTGTTCATCAGGAAATTGGACACTTCCAAAGCTGAAGCTATGATTCAAAGAGTCACTGACGAAGAAATAAAGCTTGCAATGTTTTCTATTGATGATAACAAAGCTCCGGGTCCTGACGGGTTTTCTTCATGTTTCTTCAAGAATGCTTGGAATATTGTTGGCAGGGATGTTTGCTCAGCAGTTCATGACTTCTTCTGTACTGCTCAGTTACTGCAGGAGGTGAATCATACTTTTCTGGCTATGGTTCCTAAGGTTTCTACGCCTTTTGCTATTAATGATTTTCGACCTATATCCTGTTGTAATACGATCTATAAGTGCATTAGTAAAATTATTACGAACAGGATAAAAGAGGGGCTTCATGATATTATTAGCCTTAATCAGTCGGCCTTTGTTCTGGGTAGACGAATATCGGACAATATCCTTCTTACTCAAAAGTTAATGCATAATTATCATAGGAACTCTGGCCCTCTAAGATGTGCGTTCAAGATTGACATCCAAAAGGCGTATGATACGGTTGATTGGCAGTTCCTAAGATCCACACTAAGTGGATTTGGCTTCCACCCGATTATGATTAATTGGGTTATGAAGTGCGTCTCCTCTACCTCATTTTCCTTGTGCATTAATGGTTACCCATACGGGTATTTCAAAGGTAAGCGTGGCCTTAGACAGGGTGACCCGATGTCACCTTATCTATTTACTATGGTAATAGAGCTACTAACTCTTATTTTGCATAAAGCTGTGGCGAGTCCCTCCAGGTTTTGATATCACAACAAGTGAAATAAAGAAAGAGTTGTTAACCTGTGTTTTGCTGATGACTTGTTTCTCTTTGCGCGAGGTGATACCACCTCAGTCAAGGTTATTATGCAGGCTTTAAATGATTTTAAGGACATGTCTGGTTTGGTTCCTAGCCTGCCGAAGAGTACTGTTTTCTTTTGCAATATTTCGGAGCAGGTAAAGCAATGTATTCTTAATATCTTGCCTTTTGAGGAGGGTACCCTTCCTATCAGATATTTGGGTGTTCCTCTAGTTTCTTCAAGGCTCCTATATAGAGATTGTAAAATTCTTGTTGAGAAAATGGAGAAAAGAATTACAGATTGGAGGAACAAGACGTTGTCTTTTGCTGGGAGGCTTGAACTGGTGAAATCGGTTCTTGCTTCCTTACATCTTTACTGGGCATCGGTGTTTAGTCTTCCAATTAGAATCATTAAGGAACTTGAGCAAAATTTCTATGGTGTCAAGGCCCTATGAAGAGAGGAAAAGCTAAGGTTTCTTGGAACACAGTTTACCTTCCCAAAGAGGAAGGCGGATTGGGAATAAAGCGATTATCAACTCAAAATAAAGCTCTTTTAACCAGCCATCTGTGGAGTATTTTGACGCATAGGGAGTCCCTCTGGGTAAGGTGGGTTCACTCTTATAGGTTGAAGAATAGAAGTCTTTGGGAGGTTCGGATCCCTTCAGACTGTTTTTGGGGTTGGAGGAAATTGCTACGGTTAAGAGATTTGGTTCGCCCGTTCATTTGGTCGCTAGTAGGTAATGGGCAATCAACATCAGCATGGTACGACAAATGGGTTGATCAATGTCCCCTTATTACATTTATAAGGCCGAGAGATATACGAAATGCAGGTTTGTCTCTTTCTGCACGACTTGGTGACATATGGAATGAAAGTATTTGGCTTTGGCTGGTTGCATGGTTTGATTTATATCCAGTTTTGATTGACCTTCCTGATCTGATCTTCAATAACTCATGTGATAAACTGATTTGGAAGGACCATAATGCTTGCACTATACCATTCTCGACTTGGGGAGTATGGAATACTATAAGAAATCGTGAACAGGTTGTTCCTTGGCACAGTATTGTTTGGTTCTCTCAATGCATACCTCGCCACGCGTTCCTTATGTGGCTTATTCTTGGGAAAAAGTTAAAAACTCAAGATCTACTGATGCGCTGGGGTGTTGGTGGCAACATAAACCTTGGACTTCTTTGCTGCTCGCTTTGCCAGAGAGGCCCTGATTCACATAACCACCTATTTTTTGAATGTGATTTTTCTTTACAGGTTTGGAGTGGTAGTAGTCAAATAAACACCGTGCGATTAAGATAATTGGAAAACCCTTTTTCTCTCTACCCTAAGGCGATCATCCCTCCTTTTCCCATGACAATCTTTACGATCTGCCCTGTTTGATCTTGTTAATGTGCCCCTCTCCTTGATTCTCGAATTAAGTGATGTGCATGTTAGAGATTCATCTAGGGTTTTTTGTTTTATTGTCATTCGTTTCTTTTTTATTGCCGAAACCCTAGATTGTTTTATTTGTTTTTCCTGATCAGTTACCTTGCTTGGATCGCGGCTGCCCTCGTGTAGTTTAGCTAGATCATTGAGCTTGTTAACAGGTTAAGGGGACAGGTTTACGATTTAGGGTTTTTTAGGGTTTTAGGGTTTTCTTTTTCTGATTGCTTTTCGTTTGTTCGTGGTTATTTGATTTTTTGCTGCATGGTATTTATTATGTATGAAGAGAGATAGTCCATTTGATTTGAAAGCTTTAGACGAAAGGTTTAATAGAATTCGTGCTGGTGAGATTCGTGTTGATGAGATGTCGGGAAAGAAGAAGAAGAAAGGTGGAAGCCCTAATAAGCGTAATGTCTCTAAACAAGATGGAACTTCACAAACCTCTCCTCCTTCTGTCGAGCCTGATATTGTAAGTATTGATATTCCTACGGGGAAAACTAATAATGGTGCTGATGTATCGAATGCAAACACCCCTGATAGTGGAGATGTATTGAATGCAAACACATCTGTTGGTGGTGAAGCGTCAAAAGCAAACCCTAATTCTGGTGGGTTTTTCTACGGGTGAAAATAATGATTTTGGTGGTGATAAGATGAATAGCCCATCCCTCCTTTCTCCATCTACATCAAAGGCTTTTGCTGTTGCTTTTGAATGCAATTCTGATGGTGAAAAGAGTCTGAATGATCAGGTGCATGGATCGAGTGAAAATATACCTGAAAATAAGGAATATGAAAAACATGGTTACCCTTCGTTCATGCCATCTGCTAACACTCCTGTGGAGGATGCTCATGTCGATCCAATACCTTCTAATGATGCAATTAATAACATTGATAAGGGAAAGGTGCAAGCTGAAGGGGATAAACCAAATTCGGGAATGTATGCTGCGAAATTGAAAGAGAATATAGGCCAACGAAAAGTGAATTTCAGATTACTTGAAACAACTGAGGTGGTGGAAAATGCGGACCTGGTTATCCCATTGGAAATTGTGAGACAAGTGCAACAACGATTTAATAATGTACTTTATGGGTATTTTTTGGGTGAAAGATTAGCCTTTCCAGTGGTTGAATATCATGTGAAAAGGCTGTGGGCTAATTATGGAATCTCGAAAGTTATGATGAATGCTAACGGATTTTTCTTCTTTAAGTTTAACTCAAAGGAGGATATGGATAAAGTTTTGAAGGATGGACCATGGTTAATCCGAAACACTATCTTCTTGAAGGTATGGACTCCAACAGAAGTTCTCAAAAAAGATGAAATTAAAATGGTGCCAGCATGGATAAAGATGCACAATGTGCCTCTAGCTGTTTACACGGATGATGGTCTAAGTCTTTTGGCATCAAAAATAGGTACCCCTAAACTCTTAGATAACTATACAGCCGCAATGTGTGTTGAATCGTGGGGGCGTAGTAGCTATGCTCGAGCTATGATTGAATTAAATGCGGATAAGGACTTAAAAGAGAGTATAGTGGTTGCAATTCCAAATCTGAATGGAGAGGGGCACATCAGGGAAACGATTAAAATAGAGTACGGATGGAAGCCTCCCAGGTGTCCTGTGTGTTGCATCTTTGGTCATGACCAGTCTAACTGCCCAAAGAAAGTGATTATAAAGGAGAAACCAGCAATTGAAATAGATGATCAAGGATTCCAAGTGGTTAGAAAGAAGAAAGCAAAACAGACCTTTCCTCTAAAGAAAGCAAAACCGCTTATTGAATATAGACCAAAAAAGGGTTCCTCGGATGCGAGTACCTCAGGTACAAAGCCTACAACAGTTCCGGCTAAAACAAGTAACTCCTTTGGTGCGCTTGATGAGGATGGTGGCATTAATAAGACGGATCAAACGAGTGGAGGTGGAAATGAGCAGAAAAATAAATCTCATGTTGAAGTAGATTCTGATGGGGATGAAGTTATTAATATCATAGAAACTGAAACATCGAAATTTATGGGGATGGGTACATATTCTGAGGGGGCAAGCACTCCCGGTCTAAATGGTTTTAATGGGTAGTATCGCCTCATGGAATATTAGGGGATTGAACCGTCCCCTGAAACAAAGAGAGGTTCGTCAAGTTGTTGCTGAGAACAATTTGAATGTATGTGCTATAATGGAATCTCACGTTGATGTTTCTAACATTTTTAATGTATGTAAAAAAGTTTTTAGAAATTGGGCTTGGACATCGAATGGCTCACTTTGTGATAAGGGCACTCGCATTATCTTGGGTTGGAATTTAGAACTTGTGGATGTTATGGTGTTACAACAATCGACTCAGGTGATGCATGTGCAGGTTAATTTCAAAGTTGATAAGAAAGTATTGTTTTGCTCTTTTGTGTATGCAAAAAATCATTATCAAGAACGTAGAGAACTTTGGACAGATTTGTTTGCACATAAAGTATTTATAAAGGATTCACCATGGATTGTTATGGTGTTACAACAATCGACTCAGGTGATGCATGTGCAGGTTAATTTCAAAGTTGATAAGAAAGTATTGTTTTGCTCTTTTGTGTATGCAAAAAATCATTATCAAGAACGTAGAGAACTTTGGACAGATTTGTTTGCACATAAAGTATTTATAAAGGATTCACCATGGATTGTTATGGGGGACTTTAACTCATCTTTAAATCTAGAGGATAACTTTGCTGGATCGTCTAAGGTATCTATTGGGATGAGAGAGTTTCGAGATTGTGTTCGCCATATTGAAGTTATGGATATTAACAGTTTTGGGTTCCATTTCACATGGAATCAAAAACCGAGAACTGGGGTTGGAATTATGAAGAAAATTGATACAATTATGGGGAACATAAATTTCATTGATGCATTTCCTTCTTCGGTAGCAGTTTTTCAGCCATATAGGATCTCTGATCACACACCTTGCATCTTAAAGCTGCCTGTTGTTGCTAGGTATAGACCACAACCCTTCAAATTTGCTAATTTTTTAGTTTCTAAGCCGGGCTTAAGGAGGCTGTTGAAAGGGCGTGGGAACAGGAGATAAAGGGTTATAGTATGTTCAGACTTGTTAAGAAGTTGCGATCTCTTAAAAGCCCAATGCGTAAACTTCTGTTCGAGCAAGGTAACCTGCATGCTAAGGTGATGGCAAAGAGAAAAGAGCTTGATGAAGTGCAATTACTAATTGACTCCAAGCCCGATGACTCTTTTTTGCGTGAAAGAGAGGCAACCTGTTTGAAAAAATTTGAACAAGCTGCATATGATGAAGAATGCTTTTTAAAACAAAAGGCGAAGATCGAGTGGCTGAACGCAGGTGATGCGAATACGGCTTATTTCCATAATTCCGTTAAAAGTAGAAATCAGAGAAAGAGAATTGGAATAATTAAAGACAATAATGGTAATGAAGTGGAAGGTGGAGCGGTTGCTGAAGTACTTGTCGATCACTTTAAAAATTTCTTGGGATGCGAATGCCAAGTAGAGGTGTTAAGTATGGAGAACTTGTTTACTAATGTATTGACTCCACAGATTGCTAATGATATGGTAAAGGAAGTAATAACAGAGGAAGTCAAAACAGCTATGTTTGCAATAGGAGATAATAAAGCACCGGGTCCGGATGGGTTCACGTCTGCTTTTTTTAAGCATTCATGGGATATAATCGGAAGTGAAGTTTGTACAGCAGTTTAAGATTTTTTTACACATGGAAGACTTCTCCAGGAGATTAATCACACCATCATTGCTTTAGTTCCAAAAGTAAGCACACCTGTCTCAGTTTCTGATTTTCGTCATATCTCGTGTTGTAATGTGATATACAAGTGTGTTAGTAAAATAATTACGGATAGGATTAAGGCTGCTTTGGATGAAATAATTGGTATAAATCAGTCCGCCTTTGTACCTGGAAGGAAGATCTCAGACAACATCCTGTTAACACAAGAACTCATGCATAATTATCATCCGAATAAAGGGCCACCTAGACGTGCATTTAAGGTAGATATACAGAAGGCTTATGATACAGTGAATTGGAGTTTCTTACAGGATATTTTGGTGGGTTTTGGTTTCCATCCAACTATGATTGGTTGGATTATGGCATGTGTGACCAGTGTCTCGTACTCGATCTCGTTTAATGGGAATTCACATGGATATTTTAAGGGAAAACGAGGCTTAAGACAGGGTGATCCTTTATCACCGTACCTTTTTACAATGGTCATGGAGGTACTCTCATTGCTTCTAAAAAAAGCGCCGATGGACCAATCTGAATATAGGTTTCATGCGCAATGTCAAAAGCAAAAGATTGTTAACGTGTGTTTTGCTAATGATCTTTTCCTTTTTGCTAGAGGAGATGTTAATTCTACAAAAGTTATTATGGAGAATCTTGAGCGGTTTAAAAGGGTTTCTGGTCTTGCACCTAGCCTTTCAAAGAGTACCGTATTTTTTTGCAATGTTAATGACCATACTAAGCAAGCAATCTTGTCAATTATGCCATTTGAGGAAGATAAACTCCCGGTTCTCTACCTTGGGGTTCCCCTAATATCTACTAGACTTATCTACCAGGATTGCAAAGTGTTGGTTGACAGGATGGAAAACAGGATTGATGATTGGAAATCTAAATCGCTTTCATTCGCGGGTAGGCTGCAGCTCATCAACTCAGTTTTGTCCTCGTTATATGTCTATTGGGCATCAGTTTTCATCTTACCATCTCGAATTATTAAGGAGTTGGAGCAAAAAATGAGAAACTTCCTATGGAAAAGGAAGTAGTTTGAAAGCTAAAGCGAAGGTAGCATGGAAAACAGTTTGTTTACCAAAGTGTGAAGGAGGCCTGGGAATAAGGCGTATCTCAGACTTTAATAGTGCACTCATGGCTGCCCACGTCTGGAGTATTGTCACAAATCGTAAATCACTTTGGGTTCAATGGATTTATGATCACAAACTGAAGGGAAAAATTTTATGGGAGGTACCATGTAGGGGTAATATGACCTGGGGGTGGAGGAAAATCCTCCAACTAAGATCTACAATTTGACCCCATATATGGAAGAGTATTGGAAATGGTGCTAGCACGAATGCATGGAGTGACAATTGGTGTGATCAGAGTCCATTACGGGTGTTTATTTCACCTAGGGAGATTATGAGAGCAGGTTTATCGTTACAATCTACACTTGCTGAGTTGTTTGCTGGAGGAATGGTGTGGCCCCAAGCATGGTATGACTTATTCCCAGTCTTAATTAGCATTCAAACTCCGCAATTTATTGATAGAACGGATCGTGTTGTTTGGAAAGACGTCAATGGTGCTGAGCAAGATTACAGTGCAAGTACGGTATGGAATACCCTACGTCTTAAACAGGAAATGGTCCCTTGGGCTGATGTTGTTTGGTATCCCCAATGTATCCCCCGTCATGCCTTTCATCTTTGGCTGGTCTTCAAGAAAAAGCTAAAAACACAGGATCGCATGAAAGCTTGGGATGTTGGAAGCGAGACCAACTTAAGACTTATGTGCTGCCCTTTGTGTAAACATGGCATTGATACACATCCACATCTTTTTTTTGAGTGTTCATTTGCGTTACAGGTTTGGCATCTTGTTAGACCTATGGCTAACATGCATAATGTTGCTGAAAAGTTGGAAGATATTGCCAATTGGCTCACTATAGCATCAAAGAGGAATTCTGCAGAAAGTGTTATTGGAAGGCTAACAGTAGCGGCTGCAACATACTTCATATGGCAAGAGAGGAATGCGCGTTTGTTCTCTTCAAACATAAGAAGTACGAATCAGCCATACTACTTGTTTTGTAATGTTTTGGTTATGGTATAAAATTCACAGGGATAATCCCATTAACCAAAAAAAAAGAAATACGAATCAGTTGAAAGAGGTGATAATTAGTACTGTTCGTTTAAGGTTATTGTCGCTCAAATTTAAACCAGGTGCACATAATAGAAATGATGCAGGAATGGCCCCGGGCCATTTCCGCATACATATTTGGCTCGTGTTTTTATTAAATGAAGTTCAGCAAGCAACAAATAACTCTTGGATATCCTTTATTGGATTTAAACTACTGGTGTATACTGATCTTAAGTCAAGTACTGAAGTGATAAGACAAGCCTTACTGATCTTGCTGCCCGCCAGTGACAAAATAAGTCTTGATCAGAAACAACTCTCGCTGAAGCAACTTCAACTGATCGCGACCAGTGAACTGGTCAGCACCAGATGCAACCAGCGAGTGTCCAGAACAATGATCACTGAACGGGGCAACACCAGATGTGATCAGCTAGTGTTCAGAACGACTAGTAACACTTCAGTGAGAAGGTTACATCAGCAGGTCGTTCCTCAGCAAGTATTTATCAGTGACACTAGTCAGAAGTGGGTGACCAGTGCTCTATTTAAGTTATACTTCAGCGAGCATCCACCAGTGAACTTAACAGCTATGTTTCAGTTGCACACCAGTGAAGACTCGTCAGTCAAAGCTCAAGTAATTTGCTCCAGTCACGAGGCTTCAGAAATGGGTTCCAGTTTTACTTCAGTGAATAACTCCAGTAAGTTGCTTCAGTCGAAATGCTCCAGATGGAATACTCCAGTGAAGGTTCTCCAGGTCAAGACTATAGTGAAGCAATTCCAGATCCATGCTCCAGTTGAAAAGCCTCCAGATTACTTCTCCAGTAAAGATCCTCCATATGCATTCTCCAGTGAAGATCCTCCAGATGCATTCTCCAGTGAAGATCCTCCAGATGCATTCTCCAGTGAAGATCCTCCAGATGCATTCTCCAGTGAAGATCCTCCAGATGCATTCTCCAGTGAAGATCCTCCAGATCCAGGCTCCAGTCCCCCAGTCCCTAGTCTCCAGACTCCAGGCTCCAGTTTCCAGGTTCCAGTTACGATCCTCCAGATCCAGGTTCCAGTCAAGACCCTTCAGTAAGCTTTCCAGAAGTCCACCAGTGAAGTTCTCCACTGAAGCACTCAAGTGACCAGCTCCAGTCCAGTCTACTGAAGAACGCTCCAGATGAAGTCACCAGTTGAGGTCCAGATTTTAGTTTCCAGTACTACCAATAAAGTCTGATCACGTGTGGGGACCCAATAAAGAAGGAATGACAGCTGTCGAAAGAAGAAAAGGAAGGAGCGCGTGACAACGTTATTCATAACTGTTTGTGGACCCACTTGCAGGAGGAATCCTTCTAGAAGATTGCTTGTCCCTTTCTTATTGGTTAATAAATTAGTGGTTGTCTTTTGTTCAAGACAGCTTTTTATTATTTTATTATTTTATTATTACTTTTCGTTAATTCCTAGGAGATAGTTTTGGTTATAAATAGGGGTTGTATTTCTCATTGTAAAAAAAGTTAATGTTGAATGAAATTAATAGAGCAGCCTCTATTTCTTACCAAAAATCTTCTTTTACCTTTATAGATCTTTTGATCTTGGTGGTTGGGAGTGGCCCCTTTATCAATATTTGTGGTGACTTGTTCTTTATCAAATATTGTGGTGAGGTCTTTTAAATCTTCGGTTTCCTTAATCTATAATCGTGGTGGCTAGACCTTTATCGATTGTAGTGGTGGGGCGGAGTGTTTCCTTTATCCTTGATTCCGGTGGCTTGGCCTTTACGAGTCTTGGTGGTGGATTCTTTTTATCTATCATTTTACTTTATTGTCTCGTTTAGTTGTGTGTTTCATATAAAATCCAGAAAATACCAAAAATAGTCTTCCGCTGTGTTTTGTTTCGTTGTTACATTTCCGCTGTGCTTGGTTTTGCGTGATTTACGCATCAAGAAAACTCTTGGAAGAGTGGAAGCTTACGGACCAGAACTTCATCAAGAAATAAGCCACGAACTTGGTTATTATCGAGCAGTTTTGTTGGAAAATGTATTTCTTAATGCAATTAGGATACTTAACTAGTTGTATGTAGTTTATAGTGATTGCTTTCTTGCGAGTTTTTATGTGTAATATGTATGGAATGCCATACATTATTGAATGTGGTATTCAGCCACATTATTTGTACTAAACAGTTTGATTCAATATATCATCAGGGGTGACGGCCTTTAACGAAAAATGGAGTGGTGTGAAAGGCCTAGCTGGAATGTTTGATGTATCTGAAAAACTAGAAGATATTATTGAATGGCTAATGGTTCGCGCTAAGTCAAGATCGGCTAGAAGTGTAATGGGTAGACTGGTGGTGGCAGCCACGACTTATTATGTTTGGCAGGAAAGGAATGCTCGTCTTTTCTCCAACACAAAGCGTTCGGTGGTGGCTATTCTCAAAATTATCAAATCGACTGTAAGATGGAGACTTGCATCGCATAAGTACAAGAATAATCCTAATGTTACACGACTTTTGGAAGCGTGGAATCTCCCTAGAAATGCCCTTCTCCTGTCGGATGCAAGTTAATTTTTTGGCTGAGTTACTCGTAGTTCTTATGTGATACTGTAACTCTAGTTGTATTTGTTTGCTTTTTGCTTGTTTAACACTTGTATGGCATGTCATACTTGTGAACGGATTTGGTACTCTGCCAAATCACTTGTACTTATTGTTTGGGTTTTGTGATATAATATACTCACCGGGATATTAAAATTCCCATTACCCAAAAAATAAATGTGTCCCTCTCACTGTTTTTGAACTGGATGATGTGCATGTTTGAGGCTGTTTGGCTCGTCTAGGTGCCTTGTAAATGTGTCCCTCTCACTGTTTTTGAACTGGATGATGTGCATGTTTGAGGCTGTTTGGCTCGTCTAGGTGCCTTGTAAATGTGTCCCTCTCTCTGGCCTGAATTGTTGATGTGCATGTTTGAGGCTGTTTGGCTCGTCTAGGTGCCTTGTAAATGTGTCCCTCTCACTGTTTTTGAACTGGATGATGTGCATGTTTGAGGCTGTTTGGCTCGTCTAGGTGCCTTGTAAATGTGTCCCTCTCACTGTTTTTGAACTGGATGATGTGCATGTTTGAGGCTGTTTGGCTCGTCTAGGTGCCTTGTAAATGTGTCCCTCTCACTGTTTTTGAACTGGATGATGTGCATGTTTGAGGCTGTTTGGCTCGTCTAGGTGCCTTGTAAATGTGTCCCTCTCTCTGTTTTTGAACTGGATGATGTGCATGTTTGAGGCTGTTTGGCTCGTCTAGGTGCCTTGTAAATGTGTCCCTCTCTCTGGCCTGAATTGTTGATGTGCATGTTTGAGGCTGTTTGGCTCGTCTAGGTGCCTTGTAAATGTGTCCCTCTCACTGTTTTTGAACTGGATGATGTGCATGTTTGAGGCTGTTTGGCTCGTCTAGGTGCCTTGTAAATGTGTCCCTCTCACTGTTTTTGAACTGGATGATGTGCATGTTTGAGGCTGTTTGGCTCGTCTAGGTGCCTTGTAAATGTGTCCCTCTCACTGTTTTTGAACTGGATGATGTGCATGTTTGAGGCTGTTTGGCTCGTCTAGGTGCCTTGTAAATGTGTCCCTCTCTCTGGCCTGAATGGTTGATGTGCATGTTTGAGGATTCGGATTCACTTCTTTTAGGGGCAACTTGGTCCTTCCACTGATCTTGCTGTTTAGTTCTAGTTTACTATTTGTAGATCATTGGTTGTTTCTTTTTAGTGCTTTTTAGCTTGTTCTACACATATTTGGCATGTCAAATATGTGAACTGATTTGGTACTTTGCCATCTCACTTGTACTTAATTGTTGATATGATATAATATCCTCATCGGGGTAACCCTTTACCCAAAACAAAACATGAAGCAAGGGTTTTGGCGAAAGAAAAAACGAAACAAAACCCCTAACAGGAAACGAAAATAAAACAAAACTCAAACGTGCACTTCAATCAATCCAAGGATTGATGAGAGGGACACATTTACAAGTTAGTTTAGATCGAACCAGGTAAGGATACAAGGAAAAGGAGACAGATCGCCATGGACGGTGAGAGAACAGGGTTTTTCTTCTACCAAGCACAGGCAGTTATGAAAACTCACCAGGCTGACCAAGAAAATTAATGTAGTGAGATTCAAAATCTTGGGCCACATCCTCGCCATCAATAAAATTTCCATCAGTGATCACATCAATTCTGCTCCGAGTAACACGAGATTTAACTACTTTATGAAAATATGTAGAGTTCAAGTCACCTATTTAAAAAACCCTACTCTCTCACCCTCATGGCGATCTGTTTCTCCACTCTTATCCCTACCTGATTTCGATCTAAACTAGCTTGTAAATGTGTCCCTCTCATCAATCTATGGATTCGTTGACGTGCATGTTTGAGTTTGTTTACTTTGTTTTCGGTTAGGGTTTTTATTTTCTTTCGTCTTAACCCTAGTTTCCTGTTTGATTTTCTGATTAATTACCAAGGTTGTTTTCGCGACTAACCCTGTTTAGTTTACCTAGATACTACGACCTTGTTAATTGATTAAGGGAATCCGATTTGTAGGCTAGGGTTTTTAGGGTTAGGGTTTTGCTGTTTCGTTCTTCTTGTGCTCGTTGTCTTCGTGGTGCGTTTAGGGTTTGTTTCTGCATGGTTCTTTTCTTGTTATCATTTGTGTAATGGAGAGAGGAGGTACTCATAAAGGTAACCAAGCTCCACCTGGTTTGGCGTCAAAAGTAAAAAACATAGATGGAAAGACCAAACTCCCGGTTCGTTCAATACTCAAGAACCCTAATAAGAGTTCAGCAGCAAATAAAGTGGGAACTGGTACGGGTGAAAATAATCCAGCAGGTGGTGGTTCATCCATTGTCGAAACTCCTGCTGGTCAAGTTGAGAAGGAAACCTCATCTTCTTCTCATGTGGATTGTGAAGAAACTAATAATGCGTCTGTGGATGGAGGTCGTACACCAGAACCTGAAAATGAAATTTCAGGTCATAATAGTAAGACTATGGATGAAGCTGCTCATGATAATTCTACAAATAGGGATAATGATGGAAGCAATGCTGATTTGGATGTGAATGCAATTGTTAATGATGTGCTAAACGCTAATGATAAACAGGACCAGCCTACTTGTGATCCTTTCCCACCTAAGACCACGGATAATGGTAAACAACCTATGGCCCAGGAAGGGAAACAATCATATGCTGCAAAGTTAAAGGAGGGATCTGTTAAAAAATTAGTGAATTTCAGATAGATTGATAATGTTATGGGACGACACGATGTTGATGTTGTACTACCTAAGAAGTCGGTCAGAATTGTGCAAGATAAACTTGCTAACACTCTATTTGGATACTTTATAGGCAACCGACTTGCTTATCCGGTGGTTGAATACTTTGTTAAGTCTAATTGGACAAAATTTGGTCTACAAAAAGTAATGATGAATGCGAATGGGTTCTTTTTCTTTAAGTTCTCGGAAAAGAAGGGTATGATGAGTGTGTTGGAAGGTGGTCCGTGGATAATTCGTAATATGCCAATCTTTTTAAGTATATGGTCACCAAATGTACAATTAAAGAAAAGAGAGCCAAAGGAATTGTCGGTATGGATTAAACTTCATAATGTCCCAATAGCAGCATATTAGAAAGATGGCCTTAGTATGCTTGCGTCTAAACTTGGTAATCCCAAACTCCTTGATGCTTATACGACCACTATGTGCTCGGACTCGTGGGGGCGCAGTAGCTATGCGCGTGCTCTTATTGAGATTTCAGCCATGGCGGATTATAAAAAGGAACTTTCTATTGCAATTCCAGAGTTGGATGGAGATGGATATACCAAGGAAGTAATGCAAGTTGAATATGAATGGCGACCTCCTAGATGTGCCCATTGCTGTATGTTTGGGCACCACTCTGAAATGTGTCCGAATCAGATTCGCCCTACAAAACAGAAAGAAACAGTAGATGCTGATAGGTTTACTCAAGTTAAAGGTCGAAAGGAAAGCCAAAATAAGAGTGGTTTTAATATGAATAAACAAAAACAGAAAGTAGAGTACCGACCGGTGGCAAATAAAGGTAATCGAACGTCAACTTCTAAGAAAGAATCTACGGATGGTGCTACTACATCTTCCACCCCAGTTCAGCCTATGGTGAAGACTAGTAGTACGTTTGGAGTCCTGAATGCTGATCTTGTAACAACCCTCAAAATCCGACTAGGACAATCTACTTGGACCTATCTAGACATCTATCCCTAGAGGTTTATTAAGAGAATTGATCTTCTAGCCATTTAAGGCATAGTGATAATTGCCCTCTAGTTCAATGAGATACCATAGATGACTAGTTATCTTAGATTTGCCATAAACAATAACTATAATCGATCAACACAATCTCAAGCTATAAACTAGTTCTAATTGAACTTGACGAAATGTCAATGAACCAAAAACTTCATTTCAAGAAGTCAGGTTATATAAATAATAATGTAAGACTCACAACTTGTGACAAAGCCAATAAATCTTACAAAATGTCCAACAATTTAATTAATCATACCAATTAAAGTAAATATGGTCATGAAAATAAAATGACTATCTCAACTCTTTATTTATAAACCTTATGCATACAAAAGTGTTTGAATAATAATAATATTGAAGTTGTAACTAAAAATAAATACAAGGTTGTAAACAATGAACCAAGTGACAAAATTAAAATACAAAATGTACTTGTATGCATACATATATATACGGTTACATATAGACATAGATACACATGATTTATTTTGCCTTGAAAACACTAACTAATTGATAGCAAAACCTTTATACATGAACCTATACATACAATGTTTACATATACACAAATCAACTAGAAAACTAAATATCCCTTATGAATTTTGAAGGTAATTTTCGGCCAAACCCACCCAACACACTTACCACACTAACCAATCACACAACAACTAACTAATTCATATTACAACTTACCATATACTTCAAACCTCTTCACACTCTTCCTCATTTCCTATGCACACTTCTCTCTCTAACTTCTTTCACACACACACACACAAGTATTTTCTCTCATTTTTCCTCTCAAAAATCTGCACATTCTCTTCTCCCTCTCTTCATCATTTTCGATCTCATGCATCACCAAAAAGGGGGTTAAATCTTAAGTAAATCAACTATAATAATAAAGGTTTGTTAAGGATTAAGCAAGGGTTAATTCAAGATACATTTAAGGGTTATTTTAAGCTTGAAATAAGGGTTGTTTGGAGCCATAAAGGTCACGAAAATTCTGCACAAAAACCACCCACAAAACCGAGTTCATCAAGGGTATAACACTTCATCTCTTTGTTAGATTAATCTTATTTATGTTTATATTCAAAGATCTTATCAAAAGTTTATGTTTTCTTCTTGTTTCTTTGAAAAAACACACTTGATGAGGGCAAAGTTGATAGAATCTTCTTCCTCATGCTCATGCATGTCAAGATCTAGAAGAATGATTCAAGGATTCAACAAGTTTAAGACCCAAAAGTGTGGTTTTATGTTAATGACTAGTAAAAGTGACTTTTGCTTGAAAAATGAAGATATATTTGCATATATTCATTAATATATTTCTGTCCATTTTCATGAATAAACTCATTTTGATGTTGCAAGAAAGATTTAATAAAGGTTTTGTTGTTAAAATGGTTAGATGGTCACATGCATTCACTTTTTAGATGATTTTTGTAAGAACTATAGTTTGTTGATTAAGTTTTGTATTAATTCAGTTTAAAATGATGAAGAATGATCTTGAATGTGTTTGAAATCAGTGAATATTGATGTTAAGGTAATACAAAAAGAGTGTTAATCTTGTAAGTGATAAATTAAGGTGTTAATCAAGCAAGAAAGGCCATTGGTTGGTTGTTTTAATCAATATACATTCTGACAGAATCAGTTTTCTGTCTTGGGACGGATAAAAGGAGCATGTGAGGGCAGATTCAAGAAAAACTTTCAAAATAAAAGTTGTAGATGAACGAGTTAAGTTTAACCACCAACTAGAATCACCCAAAAATACTGAACAAAACAAAAGATATGATTTTTCTACTAAAACTGGTCAAACCTGCATTTTGTCTGAATAATTTTATCAACTTTAACAATTTTTATCTTCTAAAACATAAGGTTCCAGGAAGTCATACTTGGTGGAGAGTAATTACAATGTGTCCTAAACCTAATATAAAATCATGGAATTTTTATTAAGGGTAAAACCCAAAGAACTTTTATAAAACATATTCATACACAAAACAGTGGCTGTTTTGACCACTTTCACTTATAAAAATATTTAGAGGTAGCAAACATTCTTTATAAATTAAGCCAAAAATTACAAAATAAGTGGACACATATAGGTTATTGTATAAAAATCAGGAAGGTCCAAATAATTGGTTTCAATCACTAAACATTAGCCAAAATTTTATAAAAATAAAGTATAAAACAGAAAATTTGTAAGTAACCTTATGAATTGTATAATGGGCTATGTGATGCACTAAGAACCATAATGGGCTAGCCCGGTCCAATTAGTGAACGCACAAGGAACATAAATCAGTAGGCCCACTTGGCCCAACAAACCATATAGCCCAATAACCAATATAACTCATTAAGCACATAACCCAAATAAGGTTAAGCCCAATAACTATATGGAGCCCATGACACTTAGGCCCAATGGGTGATGCCCCATAACACTTAAACGGATTTCATAAACCCGAATAATCATAAGACATATTGAGGAATATGTGAATAAAAGATAAGCGTAATCAAAGTAACACAAAAGATGACTAAGCGGAATGGACATAAGTAATTACGTTAACCAAACTATAAATTGATATCACAAATGCAAATTCGTACTAAAATCGGTTACACATCAAATGATGAATAAGGATAATATAACTTAATATGGCATTACCATATGATAACCTAAGATGCCAAACGAAACCACAAATGAAGGCAAGTTACCGTAATTCTAACAACTTATAACTACATGTATATTGAAAGTGACCTCTTACACAATCAATCTCTACAACCAACAAGATGAGAATATTAGCAATACACTTG
Source organism: Erigeron breviscapus (assembly GCA_034093135.1). Classification (NCBI taxonomy): domain Eukaryota; kingdom Viridiplantae; phylum Streptophyta; class Magnoliopsida; order Asterales; family Asteraceae; genus Erigeron; species Erigeron breviscapus. The sequence continues at coordinate 99,577,444 of CM067172.1, read as the reverse complement.
GATCCCATAATTGATGACAACATAATGAAAGTGGCATTTCTAAGTGATGGCTTAAGATAGGAACTTACGTATAATAGTCCTATCGTAGGGATAGTCTTGGCATTGAAAAGTGATTGAGGACCATAAGGAATACATGATCAAGGAAGCGATAGATGGGAAGTACCCATTTTGGATAAGTGAATATGATATGCGGCATATCAAGGTGAGTCATAGCCCCCTTTCAAACTCTTTTATGTGTTTTACTTTCGGGGTGAAAAGCATGATAAATAAAATTGCTTTCTTTTATGAAATGATACTTTGAAAGAATGTTTATGATTATATGGGAATTATATTGTATGTTCAACGTGTTATATACTATATGATGAGCTTGAGTACTGTCAAACTGTTTCACCTCGGTACACTACTATTAACTCTTCGAGAGGCCTGTAGTTTGAGAGTTGCGCAACTAGGATTTGTCCCCTCACCCACTAAAATAGGTAGCGGTGGGATGTTTGGTTTGCCTTTGTGGCGACCTTCATTTCCAGTCCGTCCTCGCGGTGCTCTAACTACTATTATTCTATTGGTCGTCTCCATGGCACGACCCCTCTATTACAATTATGCACGTGGTTGACAACATGTGCTTATCATTAAAATCTCTTTGGGATTGTCTATATTATATTTATTAGGACAATAACCGGTCTTAGTAGTGGCTCAAGCACAAACTCATCAAATTATGCATTTGGCTAAATATTATTGATATTATTTATGGTTGGATATTATGGATTGAACATACGGTTTGGGTATTGGACCTTATATGGAATCTTGAAAGATGTTGAAATTGGCGATATTGAAATATTGATGACCGAATGGTTTTGGTATGATGTATAATTAATCGATTTATATACTTTTTCTCCCACGATAAATTTGACAAATGAGAACTTTATAATTTACCATGGTGTTATGGTATTTTGAAAACTTGATGGTTTGATATGGGAATTTTTGCCGATCATGTGGTTTGGGTACGTTGATATCTAATAACATGTTTTCTAAGTGTTTAAAATGGTTATGTAACGAGATTTATTTTAAAACCTATGCACTCACCAACTACGTTTTCGTAGTTGACACTTTTTCTTCATGCTTTTCAGGAATTAGCGTAAGCTTTGAGGAATTATATGCATCATGATTATTTGCATTGCACTTTGGAGTCAAAGATCAAACCTTGTGATGGGCAATGGAATCCGCTTTGATCATTGTAGTAAATCGTTTCATGTATTTGTTAATTGTCTCGTGGACTTAATATCCAAGTACGGTGGACGCATTGTACTTGGGGATTGGTTCACATGCTTGTGCATTTGTAAAATTCTTTTATCAAATAAAGCTATGGTGAATGTTATTTATAATCCTTTGTTTTGAATACTCGACTTTCTGTACACCTCATTGTTCCGCCTTAGTTGGGGTGTTACAGAAAATGGTATCAGAGCCTAAGGTTATAGAGAACATTGGGGTTCCTTCGGGAATTCAAAACTATAGCCACTTTTCAAAACGAATTTTTATAGTCGAGTCGAGCATAAGGTTAAGCGGGTTAGTTTGAGCTTTACATGGTAGGACCCTAATTAAACGTAGGTCATGAACTACGTTTAATTATGAGAGGACCATGTAAAAATCAAATGGCCACTTGGACTTATGTTCAAAAGGATTCCTTTTCAAAAAAAAAAAGAAGAAGATCTTCAATAATCCATTTTTATGTGAGTACTTGTTGCATTTAGACATTCACCTAAGCATATATAATTATCCGAGATTTGCTTTACTTGTGGATTATGCTAGTTTAGTAGGATTTCCCTTATGCACATTAGAAGTGAAATGAATCTAAAAATGAAAGATATTCGTTGATACATACTATTCCATGCAATGATATGTGAATTTCGGCATGATTCGATTGCAATGTAAAAGCTTGTAGTATCAATGTGAAAGTTTGGAATGTGCAATGTGGAAATTATGAGATAAATGCACGCGTAAAAGCTTTGTGATTTATGATGTTGAACTTTAAGTAGCATATGCACTTTAAAATAATATGATTACTATGAGGCATGAAATCATCTTGGGATATGACTTGTTTAAATTATTGGGTAATGAGGTTGATTATTTATGATTGATTTGAAAGAGAATATGAGCATGACGAGTTGATATGAAATTCCATGGATGATATGGATATAAGAGCCTTTACTCTCTAAGTTTGAGCTACTTCAAACTAGTGCGTGAATATTGTGATGATTACGTAGTCATGCCTTTCTATTGAGAGAATTATTGCGCCCTAAGGTTGAGCTATTTGAGGACTAGTGCATGGACGATTTAATGATTATATAGTCTTGCCTTAGTATCGATATAGTTATTGTGCTCTAAGATTTAACTTTTGAAAACTAGTATTTGCTAGATATTATGATAAGGTGGTTAGTCCTTACTACTGAGATAGATATTGCGTATTGAGATTTGACCGCTTGAGAACTAGTGATTGTCCCTGAGAAATTCATTACAAAATTAGATATTTTCTAAGTATGAAAGTTGTTAAAAAAAAAACCAAAAGACTTTATATAAGATTCATTAAGTAGTTACACAATTAACATAAAATATAGTGGATGAACATTTATTTTCAAAGCTATAATTCTTTTATACACGTTAAGTGCGCATCTTTAAGAGTGCATTTCGGTTTTTTTTTTTAAATTAGAAACTAATAATCTAAACATGTTTAAAAAACTTTAAAATAAACATACGAGTTAATTATTAATGAACTTGAAAGAAACTTTAAAAGAAACAGTTTGGCAATGATTATATAATCAATGACATAAACATTACTAGTAAGAAAGTAGCTAAATAACACCTAATGTCGTTATTTTTGAGTTTTGCGTCATTATATCGTCTTTAACGGTATATGCGGTATATGGAGAAGTTGACAAGTATAATTGACATGAGTATCGAACTTTTAACTTGTGGTTTTAATACTTAATTTAACCTAGGTATTGTAATGACATAACCAGTTTATTATTTTATTTATATTTATATTTATATATTTTTAACGAAAAAAGAAACATGAATTTTACTCGGTTATTATTTGACTTTAATAACTTTGCTAAATCAATTTTGGTATATTTAGGGGATCCCATTAACATAAGGTGATTTTAACCAAAACGTTGACTAATCAATAATTAATTTGACAGTCCACGAATGCACACTTATATTTGTTTATACTAGGCAAGAAAGTAAAGAACAGAAAGTAAATGACAAGAACAAGAACAAGTTCAAATGCAAGAATCTAAGCAAGTCTAATCATATGTATCATTGACTAAACGATGAATACATGGTCGATATTACAACTTGACTTACAAGAATACAAATGAACTATATAATTGCTAAGTCTAGACCGAGAAAGAAACTTAAGCAATTACAAAGAAATAAGTGACACACACTTGTGGTGACAAACACAAGTGTAAATGGTGCGGCTGTGTTGCTTTATATAGAGGGGGAATTAGGGCAACACAGCCTTACAATGATAGTGATATAATGGTGGTTGTCGACGTCCCATTGGCTCGAAGTACTTTCATGCAGGAGCCTTTGTCTTCTTTACCAAAACGGGTATGAGAGAGAAACCCTTGTGTTTTGGTCCACCTGCATCTTTACCTTACAAGGTAAAATACAGTTGGATGAGCCACCATGTGACTCTTGTCTTCTTGTAGTTTGAAATCTTCCCGCCTTGACACACAAATTGGAAGTTAAACCACCCGCTGAAGAAAGTCACTGGACTCGCTGAAGGCTCGCTGACGACCAACGTTAGCGACCAAGTCTGATCAGCGAATCCAAGACTCAACATAATTATTCAACCATTTTAAAAACACTTTCGATATGTTTCCATAGGTTAATGATGCCACCAAAAGCAAAACGGCATAACGATGAATGATTAAAATGGTTTTTACTGTAAGCTTTAAAAGGCATAGATAATCCATATTCCCAAAAGCAGCCTAGCTAACTGGACAGGTGCACAATTTATAAAAAAGGAAAAACAAATTCCATGCATAGATAATCCCTATTCATATTTCGTTAAAAAACCATTTATCTCAAAAATCGTATATCGATAAATTATAAAAATTGCATGGGTGTTTTTAAAATTTCATGTTCTTTCATTAGAGATGTCATTCGATATACTTTCGACGAATTTTTAAATCCGAGGACGAAGCCCGTACGGGTAAAGCATTTGCTATCACACTCTATGACTTATCACCTCTTATGACCTATCACACCCACCATCTCACCGCCACAACGCGCGAACACTTTCTCTCGTACATTATAAAGAAGGAGCACATTTTTTCAAATTCTCAAAAAAGGATTTGAAATACCTTATATATCATTCTTTATTCACTAATTTAAACATTTCTACATAATAAACCTATAATAACCTTAAATCTCAACCACTCATTTTTCTCTCTCCTCCATAAATCATTTTATTCCTCTAATTCATTCAAAAAAATTTATCTCAAAAACCGTATATCGATAAATTATAAAAATTATATGGGTGTTTTTAAAATTTCATGTTCTTTCATTAGAGATGTCATTCGATATACTTTCGACGAATTTTTAAATCCGAGGACGAAGCCCGTACGGGTAAAGCATTTGCTATCACACTCTATGACTTATCACCTCCTATGACCTATCACCCCCACCCCCACTATCTCACCGACAACGCGCGGGTACTTTCTCTCGTACATTATAAAGAAGGAGCACATTTTTTCAAATTCTCAAAAAAGGATTTGAAATACCTAATATCTTCTTCTTTATTCACTAATTTAAACATTTCTACATAATAAACCTATAATACCCTTAAATCTCAACCACTCATTTTTTCTCTCTCCTCCATAAATCATTTTATTCCTCTAATTCATTCAAAATCTTTTATCTCAAAAATCGTATATCGATAATTATAAAAATTGCATGGGTGTTTTTAAAATTTCATGTTCTTTCATTAGAGATGTCATTCGATATATTTCGACGAATTTTTAAATCCGAGGGCGGAGCCTGTACGGCTAAAGCATTTGGCTATCACACTCTATGACTTATCACCTCCTATGACTTATCACCTCCTATGACCTATCACCTCCAACCATCTCACCTCCTATGACTTATCACCTCCATGACCTATCACACTCTATGACTTATCACCTCCATGCTATCACCCCTATGACTTATCACCTCCTATGACTATCACCTCCTATGACATTATCACCTCTATGACTTATCACCTCCTATGACTTATCACCTCCACCATCTCACCGTCTTAACGCGCGGGTACTTTCTCTCGTATATCTTTACAGGGCAGGTACTTACCAAGATATTTTACAGAATGGAAAATACGGGGTGAAGATATCTGGTTTAAGCGAGCTAGTCGAAGAACATAACTGGACGGTTAGGGATGTAAGTTTCAGAAAAAAAAACCCAACCATTTATTTTATATAAAAAAAATATTAATAATCTATTATGTTATGTTACAGGTTTATTTGATGTTGGAGAAGGTATTAGGTGACCAATACTGCGTGGATATGACAGTGTACCATGAGGACGAGTGCAACCCGACTACACCAACAGGGTATATATATCTTTGGTTCAAACCTCTAAGTCATTTCCTAAATTAACCAACTAACCTAATGAAATGTTGCAGAACCGTGCTGATGACCTTTGCCACTATAGCGGACAGGGAGAATGCGATTATAAACTGTAAGAGGGATTATAAGCTAGGTGGAGCGAGTTATCAAAGATTTGAACGCTAGGAAGAGTAAAAACCTTGGGAAAGATCTATGAAGAATTATGTTAATTGCGCATGAATTTTAAACCAAGCTTTAGGACCGAAACTTATGATCTAATAATTTATGTTAAAACCATTGACATTATCTGCTATTTATATGGTGGAGGTTTGGTAGTGGTATATGTTAACCAGTGACGTTATCTATTATTTACGGATCCAATAGTTTTAGTTGCTCATATCACATCCGGTTAGGAAGTAATGATTAAATAAACGGGTTGCCGTTTCGGCATGGTTTTTGGCTATGTACTTTCTTGGTGCTCTTGGTATGTTCACACGTGCAGAACTTTCGGCTTCTCTTTCTTCATCTTCCAAAAAAGTAACAAATGTGTTCAAAATTTCTGGCTCAATTGTGTACCTATGGATGTATGATGTTGAATCTTCGTCGGAACTTACATTTTTGTTTTATGAAATATGGGGCGGATGATAGAATAATAGAAGAGTATATGTGTGTGTTGTTTGAAAGAGTAATGTGTGTGTGTGTTTGATGTGTTGTTTAAATAAAAGGTGGAAAAGAAAAAAAAAAGAAAAAACAAAGTTACCGTTAATTTTGAAAAAAAAATTGTTTTTTGTTTGTTTACGTTAGCCGGGTCCACCACCACCTCTTCCTCACCCGGCGATGGGGGGAAGAGGGAAACAAGGAAGAGCCAAGAAGAGGCTCGGTGCTAACGCGGGAAGAGTGGACGAGCAATTCAAGACGAGGTGCACGCCGGGGTTGGCACCGGCCTTACTAAAACTTAAGAACATAATGTCCTAGATAAAACTAACTAAAAGAGAAAAAATGATAGGCCTAGTTGATTTTCTAGTTAGACTAGATCTTTAACAAAACAGTGGTGTATAGAATTACCATTTTTAACCGTACACCACAAAAAATGTTTCACATTATTATACAATACAACACCTTAGTGCGTGTTTTGATGGTATCCGGTTAAAAGTTGGTAGTGTACAAATCACCACCTAAGGACTATGTCATCGCAAAAACAATTTTTAGCTTTTCATCTAATTTTACTTGGTCAAAATCTCACAAATAAAAAGTAATTAAAGGTCTCTAGCAAGGATAGTCTAACGGTTTGAACAAAGACAACTCTAATTAAAATAAAATAAAACAATTACTTATAGCAAGGACTTTGTCCTCATTATATTTTTTGGTATAACGTATATATTTGTATAGGTATAAATGTAATAAATATTTGTTAAATTCTCACAAGTTAGCGAGAGACCCATATTATACACGTAATATTGATGTGGAGATGCGGGTTGTGGAACGTAAAATTACGGGGTTGATGGTTGAGATCATTGGTTCGGATATGGTTGAGTATTGATTGTGCACCAAACCGCGTAGTTGATGATGACTCCGGCAAGGGGCTTCGTTCATGGAGAGATGGTTGAGGTTTAAGAGTTTGTTGGCGATTCCCCGAAGGTAGGAACCGTGTTTCTTTACGCCAACTATGGTTGTTTGGGATTTATTATGATAAGAGATGAACCCTAAAGGGTTTTAGGTCTTGTTGGCGATTCCCCGAAGGTAGGAGCGGTGCTCCTGTACGCCAACTATGGTTGTTATGTGAATGTCGATGCTTGATCGACTTTAGTTAGGGTTTTGGTTCGATCGATGACCGTATGTATGTGTGTGCGGCTGATTATGATCATGCCGAATGGATGGGATTTCCCCTCCTTATATAGGAGAGGGTAATCTTTAGGAGGAAGCTAGGGTTTTAGCCTCCTTTAGGGTTTCGGATACTATTTCCATGTATATCCGATTTAGTTGCCATCATTATCCTCTTTATGATTGGGATATGATTTACTATATTTTAGGAAAGGATTTAGGCTTATCCCTAACCATTTATTTATTATTATTATCTTCGAGCTTCGTGCTAGGTAGTCTTCGTATCATATATCGGAGGGGTACATCGTCAAGCCCCCAGTCTAATATCAGAGGCTGCCAAGGCTGTGATTTTAGACTCTACTTCTTCGTCTTCTAACGCTCCGATCTCCGTACAGTTTAGTCCGAATAAGCTTTGCTAAAAGTTTTGCTCGGAGGACTAGAGATGCTCAATTTTGATAGCTCTTTAGGCTCATCCATTGTTGACTTTTTCTACATATTTTCATTCGAGTGACAAGTGGTAATAGTTGATCAAACAGTTGGGATGAGGCTTCGTTGTCCGCGCTATTATACCTTTGAATTTTTTTTGCCATTATTGATCGCTACTTGCTCAGGTAACTTTTCTTTCTTTGTGCAAAAGTGATTTGCGAATGGTGACTTTTGTCAAATGAGATAAGGTAGTGAGCGATCTTTGTAAGGTGCTTTCACGAAGGCTCTTGATGTGGTCTTTGCTAGATATCGTTTGTTTCGTTTATGGACCTTTGATCTTCGAATCTCACTTTTTGCTATGAAGTTTTGAGCAGTTGTTGATTTACGGGGATCATTGAGTCTTGTGATAAAGGAAATTGTGAACATTCTTAATCATGAAGTGCTATGCTTCTGTTTCGGTGGTGGCATGGTGTACTATGAGAGAGTTTCTTCTTATCGGTCTTCTTCAAAAAACTTGAATGTATCTTCACATCTTTTTGTTATGCATAATGTAAACAACCGGTGTTGTATCCTTCAAATTAGAGGTCATATTTTTGTTATGCCGGGTTGTTCCACCTTTGTCGCTTTGTCATATTGATGAACTTGATGTGCCATTACTCTTCATGTGGTTGTGTTCTTGTTCCGTAGACCACATGGTTATCTTCTTATGATTCTTTCCTTTAATGTAGAGCAAATGTTTCAAACTTAGGGAATTTTGCTCTTCGTCATGTGGAAAAGGCATCCCTGATGTCTCAGGATTATATTTGGGCAGGATATGTTCTTCATATATGATTGATTCTGGTGTCTTTGAATGACTATTCGCTTCTTGTAATTATCTTACGAAGGTACTAGAGGTATCCTTCTTGTTGTTATGGGCGGTTTCTTCAAAGTTCCCGAGGAATCTTCGGCTTCTATTTTCTGACTTTGGGAGTGGTTTATGTAGGCTACCATCCTTGTTAACTCTTACAAGCTTTTTTATGGGCTTCGGGTGATGAACTATTCTTCATATATTCGGAAGTTCTTTCTTTAAGCTTCGAGGATATATTACGAAGGGATCATCATGCCGAGCTACCTTTTTATTGCTTTGTGAGTAATTCTTGAACCTATTGGGGGCACATATATGGCCTTCGTAGGGTAGTGCGGAAGTTTGCTGGAAATTTGAAGGTCCGTCCAGCGTATATGCACGATTTCGAAGGTACCACCATTCGATTATTCCGTGTCTCACATTTAATTATAGTCTGCATGGTATCGAAGGTGATCACCTTCGTATTTTACATGTCTTTTTGTTGGTGCATGCTTCGTTATAGAAGTTTTTGTTCTTCCAATTACGATTTGACTATATGTGATGTAGGCGTCCCTATCATACATTGAGCCTTAGTAGCATGTCTTTTATTGGTAAATGGATACGTACATGGTAAAATAGGTAAGACGATAGGGAGCGACCCTTCGTAATGGTTAAATATGAGGGTGTGTTCACCGCTTTTTGACCTTATAGGTTTTACGACGTTGGACATATAAGTCTCTTTGTCGTGTTCAAACCTTTGTTAGGTCGTATATTCATGATTTTGGTCCCTTCGAGGGTGGAACCTTTATATCATGCCTTCTTTCAATCTCAGTACTCACATATGAACGACTTCATAAATTAGCCATTACGAAGCTTTGTTTAAACTTTGTAGTTAAGCCATTACGTCATTTAAACAACTGTCAAGTGTGAGCTGAAATCAAAGAGTTAGCATAATATCTAATAAGTACTTATACGGTTGCTAGGTTGCACCGTTTATTCAATTTATGAATAATATAAAACGTTGTGGTCTTAATAGGACCAATGTTTGGCCAATTTCGGAGGGCATTGCCTTCCACTTTTTCGTTGGCCCATTTAATATTATTATTATGAGGTATTCTCCGTATTTAGTGAAGGGTATCTGCTTTGTTTTATGACTCTGAAGGGTGTTCTACGTTCCTATAGGTTTTAGGAATATTAGTGCATGGTTCCGAAGGCAACCATCCACGGGGTCCCATGTCTCACATTTTTGTTGCATGGTTTCAAAGGCAACCACCTTCGATGTTCCATGTCTAAGTGATATAACCTCAGGATTATATCCTTGTGGCTCTAATTATATGCTATACGAGTGTTCTTGAATTTCTATAAGTTTTTTGGGATGACATCGTATTTTTGGGAATGGAGTTTGGAGGCTAGGGCCTAGGTAACAATTTGGGTAATCCCTTCCAGTCAAAGGTATTGGAGGATTTTGTCTCGGTCCTTAGGTGTGTCAATGAGAATAAGAGGAGGACTTCTTCGACTTATACATTGTTGAAGGTGTTGTGGGTGAATCCTTGGGTATTCGGATGTTGTAAAGAAATTATTGTTGTAGTCTATGTGTGACCTTCCGGATCTATGGGGAGGTATATCATCAAGCCTCTTAGGTTTAAGGGTAGTGACAAAGTGTGTATATGTTGACCTCCGTGCTTGCGGATGGTCGTTAAAAAAGGTTTGTGAACTAGAGGTAGAAGTGTACCTTCTTGAGCTTAGATAAGACTTTGTATACAAGATCGTAGGCCCGTGGCCTCTGATATATTTTGGGTTTGGGTTTTCCCTAGGGTAAATGAGTTTATGCGCTTGGCATTTATCTCGGTCGGATGTGTATATGCTCCTCTAGGGCACATTGATTTTTGGGTAATAGACCTTGTAAGGGATAACTTAATTTCAGAGTTTTACTTAATGGAAGGGTTACGAAGGAGAAGTATTATACCCGATGATTTTGCTCTACGGTGGTTATTAGACCTACGAAGAGTAGGAAACCATGTCCGTGGCTTTATCTTGACGGGAATATTTCAGTATGCCAATCCTTTTAAGGGTTGGTAAATTATGAGGCTTATGCCTTATGAATTAAGCCGTAGGTAAGTTGTGGTATATGGTTAGACTATCGTCTAGGTGACCATTATACGAGCTATATATACCTTTAGGCAAAATATAAAAGATTATGGCTTTAGCGCATACCTTGGGTTTTTAACGCCCATAGGGTTTGGTTGGAGAGTTTTTACCTCATGTCTTGAGCTTTGTGGAAATAGATTGCAGATGTGATCCTTTCTAGTGTAGCTCCGTGGCTAGGGAAAGTGTCAAAGAGATTTGTGAACCTGGTCGCGCGAAGTTACCGAAGGTTATTATACCATCAAGCCCCCCAGTCTAACATTATTGATGCGTAAATCACGCGACAAACTACAGCGGAAGACTATTTTTGATATTTTCTGGATTATATATGAATTAAATAACAAACGAGACAATAAAAGTAAAAATGATCGATAAAGAATCCACCACCAAGACTCGTAAAGGCTAAGCCACCGGAATCAAGGATAAAGGAAACACTCCGCCCCACCACTACAATCGATAAAGGTCTAGCCACCACGACTATAGATAAATGAAACCGAAGATTTAAAAGACCTCACCACAATATTTGATAAAGAACGAGTCACCACAAATATTGATAAAGGGGTCACTCCTAACCACCAAGATCAAAGATCTATAAAGGTAAAAGAAGATTTGTAAGAAATAGAGACTGCTCTATTAATTTTTCATTCAACATCAACTAACTTATTACAATGAGAAATACAACCCCTATTTATAACCAAAACTATCTCCTAGGAATTAACGAAAAGTAATAATAAAATAATAAAAAGCTGTCTTGAACAAAAGACAACCACTAATTTATTAACCAATAAGAAAGGGACAAGCAATCTTCTAGAAGGATTCCTCCTGCAAGTGGGTCCACAAACCGTTATGAATAACGTTGTCACGCGCTCCTTCCTTATCTTCTTTCGACAGCTGTCATTCCTTCTTTATTGGGTCCCCACACGTGATCAGACTTTATTGGTAGGACTGGAAACTAAAATCTGGACCTCAACTGGTGACTTCATCTGGAGCGTTCATCAGTAGACTGGACTGGAGCTGGTCACTTGAGTGCTTCAGTGGAGAACTTCACTGGTGGACTTCTGGAAAGCTTACTGAAGGGTCTTGACTGGAGCCTGGATCTGGAGGATCGTCACTGGAGCCTGGATCTGGAGGATCTTCACTGGAGAATGCATCTGGAGGATCTTCACTGGAGAATGCATATGGAGGATCTTCACTGGAGAATGCATATGGAGGATCTTTACTCGAGAATGCATCTGGAGGATCTTCACTGGAGAAGTAATCTGGAGGCTTTTCAACTGGAGCATGGATCTGGGATTGCTTCACTGTAGTCTTGTCCTGGAGAACCTTCACTGGAGTATTCCATCTGGAGCATTTCGACTGAAGCAACTTACTGGAGTTATTCACTGAAGTAAAACTGGAACCCATTTCTGAAGCCTCGTGACTGGAGCAAATTACTGGAGCTTTGACTGACGAGTCTTCACTGGTGTGCAACTGAAACATAGCTGTTAAGTTCACTGGTGGATGCTCGCTGAAGTATAACTTAAATAGAGCACTGGTCACCCACTTCTGACTAGTGTCACTGATAAATACTTGCTGAGGAACGACCTGCTGATGTAACCTTCTCACTGAAGTGTTACTAGTCGTTCTGAACACTAGCTGATCACATCTGGTGTTGCCCCGTTCAGTGATCGTTGTTCTGGACACTCGCTGGTTGCATCTGGTGCTGACCAGTTCACTGGTCGCGATCAGTTGAAGTTGCTTCAGCGAGAGTTGTTTCTGATCAAGACTTATTTTGTCACTGGTGGGCAGCAAGATCAGTAAGGCTTGTCTTATCACTTCAGTACTTGACTTAAGATCAGCATACACCAGTAGTTTAAATCCAATAAAGGATATCCAAGTGTTATTTTTTGCTTGCTGAACTTCATTTAATAAAAACACGAGCCGAATATTTATGCGGAAATGGCTCGGGGTCATTCCTGCATCAATTATGGGCTGCTAGGGTCATGATTTTAGACTTTACTTCTTATCGCGAGTTTCTCAAATTATTGTATCCAATTTACTTCGGCTTCTGAATGTTGATGAAGGTTTCCGGAGGTCATTTGAAGGCTATCGAAGGTTTCTGGAGCTTGGCTGAAAGTATCCTGGAGACTTCTAGAGCTCGTTAAAAGGCTTCTGGAGGTTTCAGTAAGTTTCTGAAATCTTTAGAAGGTCTTCGAAGCACGTTGGAGGCTGCTAAAGGTGTCTGAAGGTGTCCGAAGCTCATCGAAGGCTTTCGGAGGTTTCCGAAGCTTGCTGAAGACTGATGGAGGTGTCCGAAGCTCGTCGAAGGCTGTCGGAGGTTTCCGAAGCTTGCTGAAGACTGATGGAGGTGTCCGAAGCTCGTCGAAGGCTGTCGGAGGTTTCCGAAGCTTGCTGAAGACTGATGGAGGTGTCCGAAGCTCGTCGAAGGCTGTCGGAGGTTTCCGAAGCTTGCTGAAGACTGATGGAGGTGTCCGAAGCTCGTCGAAGGCTGTCGGAGGTTTCCGAAGCTTGCTGAAGACTGATGGAGGTGTCCGAAGCTCGTCGAAGGCTGTCGGAGGTTTCCGAAGCTTGCTGAAGACTGATGGAGGTGTCCGAAGCTCGTCGAAGGCTGTCGGAGGTTTCCGAAGCTTGCTGAAGACTGATGGAGGTGTCCGAAGCTCGTCGAAGGCTGTCGGAGGTTTCCGAAGCTTGCTGAAGACTGATGGAGGTGTCCGAAGCTCGTCGAAGGCTGTCGGAGGTTTCCGAAGCTTGCTGAAGACTGATGGAGGTGTCCGAAGCTCGTCGAAGGCTGTCGGAGGTTTCCGAAGCTTGCTGAAGACTGATGGAGGTGTCCGAAGCTCGTCGAAGGCTGTCGGAGGTTTCCGAAGCTTGCTGAAGACTGATGGAGGTGTCCGAAGCTCGTCGAAGGCTGTCGGAGGTTTCCGAAGCTTGCTGAAGACTGATGGAGGTGTCCGAAGCTCGTCGAAGGCTGTCGGAGGTTTCCGAAGCTTGCTGAAGACTGATGGAGGTGTCCGAAGCTCGTCGAAGGCTGTCGGAGGTTTCCGAAGCTTGCTGAAGACTGATGGAGGTGTCCGAAGCTCGTCGAAGGCTGTCGGAGGTTTCCGAAGCTTGCTGAAGACTGATGGAGGTGTCCGAAGCTCGTCGAAGGCTGTCGGAGGTTTCCGAAGCTTGCTGAAGACTGATGGAGGTGTCCGAAGCTCGTCGAAGGCTGTCGGAGGTTTCCGAAGCTTGCTGAAGACTGATGGAGGTGTCCGAAGCTCGTCGAAGGCTGTCGGAGGTTTCCGAAGCTTGCTGAAGACTGATGGAGGTGTCCGAAGCTCGTCGAAGGCTGTCGGAGGTTTCCGAAGCTTGCTGAAGACTGATGGAGGTGTCCGAAGCTCGTCGAAGGCTGTCGGAGGTTTCCGAAGCTTGCTGAAGACTGATGGAGGTGTCCGAAGCTCGTCGAAGGCTGTCGGAGGTTTCCGAAGCTTGCTGAAGACTGATGGAGGTGTCCGAAGCTCGTCGAAGGCTGTCGGAGGTTTCCGAAGCTTGCTGAAGACTGATGGAGGTGTCCGAAGCTCGTCGAAGGCTGTCGGAGGTTTCCGAAGCTTGCTGAAGACTGATGGAGGTGTCCGAAGCTCGTCGAAGGCTGTCGGAGGTTTCCGAAGCTTGCTGAAGACTGATGGAGGTGTCCGAAGCTCGTCGAAGGCTGTCGGAGGTTTCCGAAGCTTGCTGAAGACTGATGGAGGTGTCCGAAGCTCGTCGAAGGCTGTCGGAGGTTTCCGAAGCTTGCTGAAGACTGATGGAGGTGTCCGAAGCTCGTCGAAGGCTGTCGGAGGTTTCCGAAGCTTGCTGAAGACTGATGGAGGTGTCCGAAGCTCGTCGAAGGCTGTCGGAGGTTTCCGAAGCTTGCTGAAGACTGATGGAGGTGTCCGAAGCTCGTCGAAGGCTGTCGGAGGTTTCCGAAGCTTGCTGAAGACTGATGGAGGTGTCCGAAGCTCGTCGAAGGCTGTCGGAGGTTTCCGAAGCTTGCTGAAGACTGATGGAGGTGTCCGAAGCTCGTCGAAGGCTGTCGGAGGTTTCCGAAGCTTGCTGAAGACTGATGGAGGTGTCCGAAGCTCGTCGAAGGCTGTCGGAGGTTTCCGAAGCTTGCTGAAGACTGATGGAGGTGTCCGAAGCTCGTCGAAGGCTGTCGGAGGTTTCCGAAGCTTGCTGAAGACTGATGGAGGTGTCCGAAGCTCGTCGAAGGCTGTCGGAGGTTTCCGAAGCTTGCTGAAGACTGATGGAGGTGTCCGAAGCTCGTCGAAGGCTGTCGGAGGTTTCCGAAGCTTGCTGAAGACTGATGGAGGTGTCCGAAGCTCGTCGAAGGCTGTCGGAGGTTTCCGAAGCTTGCTGAAGACTGATGGAGGTGTCCGAAGCTCGTCGAAGGCTGTCGGAGGTTTCCGAAGCTTGCTGAAGACTGATGGAGGTGTCCGAAGCTCGTCGAAGGCTGTCGGAGGTTTCCGAAGCTTGCTGAAGACTGATGGAGGTGTCCGAAGCTCGTCGAAGGCTGTCGGAGGTTTCCGAAGCTTGCTGAAGACTGATGGAGGTGTCCGAAGCTCGTCGAAGGCTGTCGGAGGTTTCCGAAGCTTGCTGAAGACTGATGGAGGTGTCCGAAGCTCGTCGAAGGCTGTCGGAGGTTTCCGAAGCTTGCTGAAGACTGATGGAGGTGTCCGAAGCTCGTCGAAGGCTGTCGGAGGTTTCCGAAGCTTGCTGAAGACTGATGGAGGTGTCCGAAGCTCGTCGAAGGCTGTCGGAGGTTTCCGAAGCTTGCTGAAGACTGATGGAGGTGTCCGAAGCTCGTCGAAGGCTGTCGGAGGTTTCCGAAGCTTGCTGAAGACTGATGGAGGTGTCCGAAGCTCGTCGAAGGCTGTCGGAGGTTTCCGAAGCTTGCTGAAGACTGATGGAGGTGTCCGAAGCTCGTCGAAGGCTGTCGGAGGTTTCCGAAGCTTGCTGAAGACTGATGGAGGTGTCCGAAGCTCGTCGAAGGCTGTCGGAGGTTTCCGAAGCTTGCTGAAGACTGATGGAGGTGTCCGAAGCTCGTCGAAGGCTGTCGGAGGTTTCCGAAGCTTGCTGAAGACTGATGGAGGTGTCCGAAGCTCGTCGAAGGCTGTCGGAGGTTTCCGAAGCTTGCTGAAGACTGATGGAGGTGTCCGAAGCTCGTCGAAGGCTGTCGGAGGTTTCCGAAGCTTGCTGAAGACTGATGGAGGTGTCCGAAGCTCGTCGAAGGCTGTCGGAGGTTTCCGAAGCTTGCTGAAGACTGATGGAGGTGTCCGAAGCTCGTCGAAGGCTGTCGGAGGTTTCCGAAGCTTGCTGAAGACTGATGGAGGTGTCCGAAGCTCGTCGAAGGCTGTCGGAGGTTTCCGAAGCTTGCTGAAGACTGATGGAGGTGTCCGAAGCTCGTCGAAGGCTGTCGGAGGTTTCCGAAGCTTGCTGAAGACTGATGGAGGTGTCCGAAGCTCGTCGAAGGCTGTCGGAGGTTTCCGAAGCTTGCTGAAGACTGATGGAGGTGTCCGAAGCTCGTCGAAGGCTGTCGGAGGTTTCCGAAGCTTGCTGAAGACTGATGGAGGTGTCCGAAGCTCGTCGAAGGCTATCCTTAATTCATCCAATCGTCTTGACTTCTTAAAACGAAATGTAAACAGCTTCAGCCGGACAGTATGAATGATAGAAGCAGCCAAGTCATCCGGTGTTCTTTTCTTTTGTGCAAAGAGTCTTGAATTTCTTTCCCGCCAAATATAGTACACCGAAGCAGCAAGAATAAGTTTAGTGACCACACTCCTGATGGAGTTCTTGTGCGCAAATGTTAGGACGTCAGAAACAATGTCGTCCCAACAGATCGAAGAATTCAGGAAATTAGCTTTAAAACGAACTAAATTCCAAACTTTTGAAGAGTAAATACACTCAAAAAACAAATGAGAATGCGAATCTGGAACAGCTTCACACAAAGGGCAACGAAGATCATCTAGTAATGTGCCATCAGCCACATCCCACAACCTTAGCATGTCTTGAGTTTTCAGCTTTCGAAGAACAACCAACCATAAAACAAAGGAGTGTTTCGGTATACATTGATTAAACCAAACCAAATGATACCAAACAACCTTATCGGATCTAGTACGCAAATCCTCCCAAGCAGAAGCAACCGAAAATTCCAGAATTCTACCAGTTCTATCTTTCCATTTTACAACATCATGTTTTTCAAGATCAAGGCTTGGAGGCGGCCCAACAGAAAATCGAGAATCCCAAGTAACCGGCCAACCCCAAGACCCATTAACCACTATATCAGAAACTTTAGAATTCAAACGGAAACCAGCATTTGAGATCATTCTAGGAGTTAAATTATCAATCAATGGACCACTATCACACCATAAATCAAACCAAGCCGAAGTAATCTTACCATTGCCAATTTCGTGCCAAAAATGATTTTTAAGAACATGACAAATTTCCTTTCGCAGTCGTGATATATGAGTAATATATTTACTCATCACGTAATTCACGTGGCCGCCCCTTCTTAATCAGCAGATCTTGCGTGTTGTATTGATACGTCGATATAGAGGGAATTTGTCGTTCGTCGGAGTTTTTCCTTTACGGTGATCTATCATCTTTTTAGCTTGGCACGACGGATCATAGTGTGGTATGATGGTGGGTTTTTTGATATAAATCAGTGTGGTCCCACGGATGGCGCCAAATGATTGTGCACCAAACCGCGTAGTTGATGATGACTCCGGCAAGGGGCTTCGTCCATGGAGAGATGGTTGAGGTTTAAGAGTTTATTGGCGATTCCCCGAAGGTAGGAACCGTGTTTCTTTACGCCAACTATGGTTGTTTGGGATTTATTATGATAAGAGATGAACCCTAAAGGGTTTTAGGTCTTGTTGGCGATTCCCCGAAGGTAGGACGCTCCTTTACGCCAACTATGGTTGTTATGTGAATGTCGATACTTGATCGACTTTAGTTAGGGTTTTGGTTCGGTCGATGACCGTATGTATGTGTGTGCGGCTGATTATGATCATGCCGAATGGATGGGATTTCCCCTCCTTATATAGGAGAGGGTAATCTTGAAGAGGAAGCTAGGGTTTTAGCCTCCTTTAGGGTTTCGGATACTATTTCCATGTATATCCGATTTAGTTGCCATCATTATCCTCTTTATGATTGGGATATGATTTACTATATTTTAGGAAAGGATTTAGGCTTATCCCTAACCATTTATTTATTATTATTATCTTCGAGCTTCGTGCTAGGTAGTCTTCGTATCATATATCGGAGGGGTACATCGTCAAGTATAGCATTGGTTTGAAAAGGGAGTTTGTTGTGGATAAACTGGGCAAACAGGTTGAGATTGAGTACGTTTGGAGGTGTTGTTTCTATTACTTTTTGGATCAATGGTTTGAAAAAGTGAAAGATAGGAGGGGTGTGGTTTTTAAACGCGAAGGTTTATGTATTTATAAGTGTAAAAGGTATAAAAAGAAGAAAAAACTTTATACTTTTGAAAATGCCCAAACGGTCACAAAAATAGTTGTCAGTGGACCCAATCTTCCGGTCCCCCTTTTCTCTCCCCTCGGCATTGTTCACCGATTCTCTATCACCGAAGGCATCTACCACAGGGTCGCAACAATGTTACCGACTTGGTGTAATCAGTGTTGGCCCTCACCGAATCCCAATCTCTCCCTTCTGATATAGATTGGAGCTATGAGACATTCAAAACAATAGTCTTTGTGTTTTGTAACACGGTAGTCAAGAATCATAAGTGTAATTATGTACATAAGGTTTTCAGTTATGCTACTGGCAAAGCTAATATAGATGAATTTATACTTAAAATTGGCTAATTGCACTATTAATTAAAAGGAAACTGTTAAATACAGTCCTTACGGTTGTATTTAACGTGTATAAAAGATTTATACTTTCTATATCAAAAACTGACCCCTTAAATTTTATTATTAGTGTACAACTATATTATACATCTTAATTACAGTCATATACGTTGATTTTGGCAAAACTCAAACTAAGATGGTTTTAATAATATAATAGACTAGAAACAACAAGGTACATAATGATTCGGACGAGCGTGCCTGGTCTATTTTTAACTCGATTATCTCCCAATCGTTTCAGTGGATTCATTTTCGAGATAGAAAGAATCGCTTATCGTGGGACGAATGGGTTGTGAATCCTTTGGCAGATTGAGATCGGGTCTAGAGGTTTATTTTTTCAGTGTGTCTCTTGTGATTTCCTTAGAACTTGTACGAGGATGCAACAAAAACATCACAAAGTAAAAACCGGTGGCTCGGCCTTTGTTGATGGGTTTTTTTCTCATGTCTCGATTTAGCTATAATTGGCATAAGTTTTTTCAACCCTTTTGCAACCTTCGCAGTTAGGGTTCTAAGATGGGTCTAGATTGTGTAAAGTTTTGTATATCTAGATTTTGTATTTTGTATATTGATTACTAGTATGGGCTATGTGATCTCATTAATATAATTCAATTCATTGTCGTAAAAAAGAAAAAATAAATATTATAATAATGGGTTAGAGAAAGTGGAATAAATCTATATGGAGTATTGTGCAAAGACTATCAATAGCTGCTTTGTAATTTCAATTAGCAAGAAAAAATAGTTAAGAAAATTTTAAAACAAGAAAGCTTTTTATTATTTAACATAATAAAAATTTAGAAAGTTAATGTAAAAGTATTGTGCCTGAAAGTTATTGATGCCTTTAGAAACATGTTGACTAGACTTCGAATTAATTGGTGTACATAGTGTGCAGGATGACCTTAACCAAAGTGCAAGATAATCTGGGTCATGCAAACTTCCGGTACTTTGATTAAAAGGAATTGATTAGAGAAATTAAATAATGTAGACTTAACTTTGGGAATAACCAATATGCTCCCGGAAACACCTAACTTAAGTGCTTTCAAAGCATTTTATAAAACAAATTTATACTTCCGGTCCTCTAGCTTTTACAAAAACATAAAGAGTTAATTGCATAAAACGTCCATATGGTTTATACACTAAGTTACATAAAACGTCCATGTGGTTTGCACACTAAGTTGCATAAAACGTCCCTGTGGTTTGCACACTAAGTTGCATAAAACGTCCACGTGGTTTGCACACTAAGTTGCATAAAACGTCCACGTGGTTTGCACACTAAGTTGCATAAAACGTCCAGTGGTTTGCACACTAAGTTGCATAAAACGTCCACGTGGTTTGCACACTAAGTTGCATAAAACGTCCCGTGGTTTGCACACTAAGTTGCATAAAACGTCCATGTGGTTTGCACACTTAGTTGCATAAAACGTCCATGTGGTTTGCACACTGAGTTGCATAAAACGTCCCTGTGGTTTGCACACTAAGTTGCATAAAACGTCCACGTGGTTTGCACACTAAGTTGCATAAAACGTCCAGTGGTTTGCACACTAAGTTGCATAAAACGTCCACGTGGTTTGCACACTAAGTTGCATAAAACGTCCACGTGGTTTGCACACTAAGTTGCATAAAACGTCCAGTGGTTTGCACACTAAGTTGCATAAAACGTCCACGTGGTTTGCACACTAAGTTGCATAAAACGTCCCGTGGTTTGCACACTAAGTTGCATAAAACGTCCTGTGGTTTGCACACTAAGTTGCATAAAACGTC
The DNA here is from genome assembly GCA_034093135.1 of Erigeron breviscapus. Classification (NCBI taxonomy): domain Eukaryota; kingdom Viridiplantae; phylum Streptophyta; class Magnoliopsida; order Asterales; family Asteraceae; genus Erigeron; species Erigeron breviscapus. The sequence goes on along the minus strand of CM067172.1, from coordinate 99,556,985 downwards.
CAGTGGTTTGCACACTAAGTTGCATAAAACGTCCCGTGGTTTGCACACTAAGTTGCATAAAACGTCCCGTGGTTTGCACACTAAGTTGCATAAAACGTCCAGTGGTTTGCACACTAAGTTGCATAAAACGTCCACGTGGTTTGCACACTAAGTTGCATAAAACGTCCACGTGGTTTGCACACTAAGTTGCATAAAACGTCCAGTGGTTTGCACACTAAGTTGCATAAAACGTCCACGTGGTTTGCACACTAAGTTGCATAAAACGTCCCGTGGTTTGCACACTAAGTTGCATAAAACGTCCTGTGGTTTGCACACTAAGTTGCATAAAACGTCCAGTGGTTTGCACACTAAGTTGCATAAAACGTCCCGTGGTTTGCACACTAAGTTGCATAAAACGTCCCTGTGGTTTGCACACTAAGTTGCATAAAACGTCCAGTGGTTTGCACACTAAGTTGCATAAAACGTCCTGTGGTTTGCACACTAAGTTGCATAAAACGTCCACGTGGTTTGCACACTAAGTTGCATAAAACGTCCAGTGGTTTGCACACTAAGTTGCATAAAACGTCCACGTGGTTTGCACACTAAGTTGCATAAAACGTCCCGTGGTTTGCACACTAAGTTGCATAAAACGTCCATGTGGTTTGCACACTTAGTTGCATAAAACGTCCATGTGGTTTGCACACTGAGTTGCATAAAACGTCCCTGTGGTTTGCACACTAAGTTGCATAAAACGTCCCGTGGTTTGCACACTAAGTTGCATAAAACGTCCAGTGGTTTGCACACTAAGTTGCATAAAACGTCCACGTGGTTTGCACACTAAGTTGCATAAAACGTCCACGTGGTTTGCACACTAAGTTGCATAAAACGTCCAGTGGTTTGCACACTAAGTTGCATAAAACGTCCATGTGGTTTGCACACTTAGTTGCATAAAACGTCCATGTGGTTTGCACACTGAGTTGCATAAAACGTCCCTGTGGTTTGCACACTAAGTTGCATAAAACGTCCACGTGGTTTGCACACTAAGTTGCATAAAACGTCCTTATGAGCAAGAAAAAGACGAAAAAGCCCTCACATGTATGGCACGTGATGCCATTTAACGGAGAGAATTTGACGTCGTTCCACAAAAGGATGTAACTTGCTAATAAAACTTGAATTAGGGACGAAAACCACTAAAAAAATCTTAGAGGGATGTAAACCACGAATTTGTGTAAACCACAGGGACGTTTTATGCAATTAACTCAAACATAAATGTAACTCTGATTTATCTTTGAAAGAACCTTAATCAATACTTCCAAAAATATATTGGTTATTTTTTTTTAATTTTTGAATGAAGACTTAAATAAAAAAGTGTGGCATCTCCATATATTAATGTAAAAAAATATGAACATTATCTATATCTATAGATAATATCTAATTAAAAAAAGTAGTTATTCTAGCTTTTAAGCCATCCTCCTCAATTCAAAGTTATGCTTAAATATTGCCACATAGGATTTATCCTATGTGGCATCTCCATGTTTTTTTTTTACAATATATATGCACAAACAATAAAAATAAAATTTCTCCCGTATTTAGATTTATTTGTGAAAGATTATTATTATTATTTTAATAAATATATACCATATATATATTTAATATAATATAATATAGAATATACTATATAATACCATAGTATTTGTTTGTTTCAAACTCATGTTTTAGAAAACCCATCGTATACAGTTTACAATTAGGATTAGATTCTATGTAAGTTTTTTAACTCAATATATTATCATACTAGATTTTAGGCCTGTGTCTAATATACGGGCTTACAAAGTTATCAATATTTTATTATATTAAAATTTAATTTTAACTTTTAGTAATAAAAATTGATCATATATAAAACTTTGAGTTTTATATTGAAATATTTCTTAAAAGTATGTTCATCGAAGTTGTTTACTATGACATGCTTAGCAATATTTGAACATTACAAAATCATAATATGTCCATTAAAGTTGTAAATTGTGACATACTTAGCGATATTTGAATATTAAAAAATCATAATATGTCACTATCATTTTATTTACTTTATTGTTACACATTATGTATAACATTCTTATTTTACACTATTAGAAATAATATCTTATTTTAGATGAAAGATTTAAATATTTCAATTATAATATGACAATGTTATATGTGTTTCCTATAAAGATTATATATTTACATGTTTTATTTTTCTTATATGTGTTATGACAATTAATAAAAAAAACTTCAAAAAAAAGATAATAGTGCAATTACTTTTAAAAATCTTAATATATTTACACTAAATTTTATTTATTTTTAATAATTATTTATATTTATATGAAGAACGTTACTATTAAGATATATATTAGCTATTATTTTATTGAATATAAATTTAAGCATTCTTTAATTTAAAGCTTCCTTAAACATTGTCATATGGCATCTTTATATTTTTTTTACAATATATATACCCATAAAATAAAAATAAAAATTCCTCCCATATTTATCAAATCAAATCTTAAATATACGTATTTTATTCTTTGGGTATGGATTCACTAAACAATTTTAGGTAAGTTTCTCATCAGTAAGTTTTCTTCACAAACGTCATTCATTTATGGTATTTAACTATTTGACTTTTATCTTACTAATTTTCAAGCTTTATGCTTTTTAAGTATATGGTAATTAATTACATAGGATTATTAAATCCTATGTAGCATCTTCATAATTTTTTTTTTGCCAATTGTTTTGTTATCTTAAAAATATAAGATGTTAATAAATGTCGGATATTCTTTCTTTTGGCAAATATATTTTCCCCTTAAGTAGATTTTATACAATTTTTAATTCAAATATATAGTATCCATGGGATGGAGAACCTAATTACAATAGATAGCGTAAGTAATTTTCTATGCACAATGTTTGTCTCCTTCACTTATTTTATATTTTGTTTTTTCTATTTTATCTATTACGGATTTTACGGTAACAATTGTTTTCGATCACTATAAATGTTTATAGATTATATCTTATCTTAATATATATATACTATAAGACAGTTGAACTAATGACATATTAACCAATCAAATCGCTCAATTTTATCAAATTGACTCTCGCTTATGTCATCATTTAGATTAACTATAAATTAAAAATCTTAATAATCATTATCCAAATATATTATTATATTAGTATTTATATTAATTTGTAGAAAAAGTCTCATTAATTTACACTTTTTTGTTTTCCATCAATAATTTATACTTTTTAACCCTGAATACTTAATTTATATTTATTTTTAGCCATCACTTGAGAAATTTTTTTTATTACAATCATTTAATGAACTAAAAAAATTTCAACAAATGAAATATTGTCTACAAAGAATGATTTCAAAACCTAATGACTTATTCACAAATATTAGATTAGATTTTTATAAACTATAAATATTAATATTTAGTTTAATATTTAATATAAACACAATTTGAAACTCTAGATATATATCCTAAACATAATAACAGATGACGATATACAACATCCTTGTCCTAAACACAATAGGAATCACATAACATGGGACGATCACATAACTTACAATAGATGGTGTTAGGTCGGAAATCGACCAAGTATAATTTGTTCAGAAATAGCTTGAAGTTTAGTGAAGACGTTTGTACAGAATTCTGAGATGTCTCAGAATTCCTTCACTGAAGCTTCACTTCAGTTCAGATCGAGACAAACCTGAAGCATTCATTCTGAAGTCAAAGACTGAAGTATGAAGAAGAGAATCATCTCAGAAGCGAGCAAAGAGTGATTCTACCAGATCAAGACTGAAGCATCTCAGTGTAAAGTATTTACAACACTTTACACTGATTACGAGGAAGACTTTTACTTTACACCTTTATCCGGTTAATAGATTTATCTATTAACAAAAGGTACAAAGTATAGGCTTGGAACCTAGTACTATAAGTCACATCAAGTGACTTATATACTCTTCCAAGTGCAGCATGTAAGGAATTATGGTTTAATTCCTTAAATGCTCACAACCACATTTGTACGATCTTGTCCACATCATCATGGACTTGGTCTATAAATACAAAGTCTTCTCACAACTTGCAAAGTGCTTAGAAACTTTAGCATTGCAACTTGTGAGATATACTCTAAGAAAACTTACGAGTATTTCCAAGTTTATTAGATCACTTGTATTTCGGGATTGTTTAGATACTTACACTTGGGTGTTTATCTTTGTTCCGCAACAATCCTTGTATTTGTTTATATATCAATAAATCAAATACATTGAAAAGAAAACAACGTGTCTCAATGCTACATACTTGATTATATTTATATATATCTTTATATAGTTTTTGCCAACTTGTTCTTACATTTTATATCTAGTCAATTGTTTCTTGTTATCCATATCTGGATCGTAAACTGAACTTGTCCATCAAGATCAGTTGTACTTGCCAGTCGGGTTTAATTAACCATCTATATTTGGGACTCACAATTGGTATCAGAGCCACAAGGTTGAATTATATCAATTCATTAACCTTTGATCTGCATAGATGGCTGACTTTGAACAAGAACGACCTGACCCTAATAATGCTACCCCACCCCTCTCATCAACAACAATATACCATCACACAATGTACACGTACACTTTCCAAATAATCCTGTTCCCAAGTTTGATGGGAACAGTGAAAACTTTCAAACATGGAAAGTGTGCATGCTTAAGTATATTGCTGGTGTTGAGAGACATTTACCAGATATCTTAAAAGAAGGACCCTTTGTCCCTATGAATGCCTCCACTGTTGTCAGAAATGCCGATGGGACTCCTAGGCAGTCACCTAAGGAGAAGGATCATTGGTCTGAGGAAGATCATAGACTTGTAGACCTGGACACCAAGTTACAAAATATGATTTTATACGCAGTTCCAGAAACCCTAATGCCTACTCTTGTTTTACTTGAAAATTCCAAATTAATGTGGGAGGAACTGATGACACAGTTTGAAGGCACGAATGAGACAATTGTCACAAGAAAAGTTGCTTTAAACAAAAGATATGAGTCTTTCTTTGCTATCCCTGGGGAGTCTTTAACTCAAACCTACATTAGATTTACAAATCTGGTAAACCAACTGAAAGCCCTGGGTGTAACCAAAGACAAAGAAATTTTGTTGGAAAAATTCTGTGACATTTTACCTTCTAAATGGGAAAATTTAATCTTGGTCTTGAGACAAGGCAAAACCTTGCACAGTCATACTCTTGCTTCCCTTTATGGAGCCTTCAGATATACTGAAGAGAACAAAGCTGAAAGAGCCTTGGCTGAGCAGGATGCCAAGAATCATGTTTCTACCAGTTCTGGTACGGTTCAGTATTCTGAACCACATAGTACTGCTCTACTATCTTCTGAGAGTGATGTTTTTGACTCGATGAAGAAGATGGTGTCTGAAATGTTAAAAACTGGTGTCTCTGCTAATGTCACTCATGATTGTGATGAGAATGACAATGACGATCTGGTTGCCATGCTGGCTAAAACGTTCAATCGTTTTAAGGCCAAATCAAATCGATCTGGCAAACCTTTTGCTTCCAGTGCTTCTATTGACAAGTCTAATCTTGAATGCTTTAAATGCGGCAAGAAAGGACATTTCATGAAGGAATGCAGATCTAGTCAACCTTCATCATCACAATCTGCTCCTAACCATTCTATTTTTCAGAAGTCTGATGACAGCTATAAGGCCAAATACAAGAAGTTGAAGGCACATATGGCTCTTTTGGCACAAGACAACTCAAGCAACAGTTGTATGATTGCCAAAACTGAAAAGTGGGAAGACTCTGATGAATCATCTGATGATGAGGAAGAAGTTAGGGACATGTGTTTCATGGCACAAGAAGATCAAGGTCATTTGGTCAAATCCGATGTTGAATCTGGTCGCTGGGTGGATATAGTGATGAAAAAGGTCAGTAATTTTGGCTATGAAGAAAATGAGGAACACAAACTGGACCTTTTGGTTCTTTTAGAGGCTGACATCTCCTTTGTTGAGACAGTGCGTTCAGAAAGCCTAAAAATGTTTGAAAACAATGCCTCTGAACTGAACGCTAGTCATGCCAGATTAAAAGAACTGAAAGATGTTCATTTGGCTCTAAAAAGTTATCAGTCTATGGTTGCCACTTTAGAGTTGGAAAAAGAAGAGTTAAAAACCATCCTTGAAAAAGAGCAGAAAATAATTAAGTCTTGGATGAGTGCACCAAAACCAGATGCTGCAATAAAAAATACTTTTGCAAATCAAAAAACAGCATATGAATCTGGTAATCTTCACATGGCATCTATAATCACTGATTTAGATGCACTTCCAAAGGAAATGAAACCTGAAATCATTTTTCCTAAAGTTGGCAAACAGAAAACTGTGACTGATAGAGTCCAGGAACAATCTGAGGGTAAATCTGAAACAGCTCAGACAACTGGTTCAGAAAGAATGGCTAAAACCAAAAAGCCATCCCCTCAAACTTCATCTAAGGTCTCTAAAGGCCAAAAGAAGAAGAAAAATATCTCCCCCACTGAGCCTTCTACCTCAGATTCTGGTAAGGCTCAGGTGTCTAATGAAGAATCTATTTTGTTAAGGTTAGAAAGTCAATTTCAACTATTGGCTAGACAAGTGCAGAGCTGTAATGCACGTTTAAAAAATGTTGAAACCACTCCTCTTCAACCTAAACAAAACACAAAACCTTTTTCTAAGCAAACCAAGAAGAAATCTGAAAAGAAAAAGGTTGAAAACCCCATCAAACCAACTATTTTTCTGTCATCTGAAATAATGACTGAAATCCCCTTTGATCCTTCTGTTCCTTATGAACCAAAGAAATCTGAGACTGCTAAGGGAGAGTCTAGTGAACCCATCCAAAGATGGGTTCCCAAAAAGAACTAATCTTTGATTGTGTGCAGGGAGACCGAAAGAAGAACATATGGTTTCTGGACAGTGCTGCTGGCCGAACCATGACTGGTTATCAGACCCTGCTAGAGGAATATAGGGTGCAAGAGGGGCCCTCAATAGTGTTTGGAAATGATGGAAATGGGATAACTGAGGGATATGGTGTGGTGAATAATGGTCAAGTCAAATTCACACGTGTTGCATATGTGAACGGTTTGAAATATAACCTAATCAGTGTCAGTCAACTGTGTGATGATGGCTTCAAGGTTTTATTTGATATTTCATAAGGCACCATATTCAACAGAGATGGAAAGGTGGTACTGATTGCACCAAGAAAGGGAAACATTTATGTCATTGATATGAATCCTTCTACCTCTGAACAATGTTTCTACTCAAAGGCAGATGAAGACACAAATTGGTTGTGGCACAAGAGACTATCCCATCTGAACTTCAAGAACATTAATAAGTTGTCAAGAAAACAACTTGTTGATGGGATACCCTCTATGTCTTTCAACAAAGACAAGCCATGTCCAGGTTGTGAAATGGGTAAGCAGAAAAGAGCTTCATTCAAGACAAAGCAAAGCTTTAGTATAACTGAACCTCTTCACATGCTTCACATGGACCTTTTTGGACCAGTGAATGTTCAGACCAGAGCAGGAAAGAAATACACCCTTGTTATAGTTGATGAATATTCAAGATACTGCTGGGTGATTTTCCTCAGGTCCAAAAGTGAATCTGCTGCTGAAATCATTGCTCTCATCAAACAAATTGAGCTCAAATACAAGCGAAAAGTTTGTCAGCTCAGAAGTGACAATGGCACTGAATTCAGAAATGCCACTCTGGAGTCCTTCTGCACTGAAACTGGCATATCTCAGAACTTCTCCTCAGCCTACACACCAGAGCAGAATGGTGTTGTAGAAAGAAAGAATCGTACGCTGATTGAAGCTGCTAGAAGTATGTTGAATGAATCTGGTCTTCCCAAGAATTTCTGGGCTGAAGCTGTTGCAACTGAATGCTGACTCAGAACAGATCTATCTACGTCAAAAGACACAAGAAGACCTCCTACGAAGTACTCAGAAATAGAAAGCCTAATATTGGATACTTCCATGTATTTGGGTGTCCAGTATACATTCTGAATGATTCAAGTCAGCTTGGAAAATTTGATGCAAAAGCTGATGAAGGATACTTCTTAGGATATTCATCAAATCGCAAAGCCTTTAGAGTCTTTAACAAAAGACTTGAAAAGGTTGATGAGTCAATTCATGTTACCTTTGATGAATCCAATTCTGCAATCTTTAAAAATTCCATCCCTGTACCACCCTCAGAAAGTCCAATAAGTTTTGGTGATTCTGATCCTGTTTCTGAAACTGATCAGTCACCTGAACATGCTTCTGAACATCTTCGTTCAGAACCAATAATAAACAAGCCTAGCAACATTCCATTTTATCCTCCAGTCAGTTTCAAATTACCTTCTGAACTGACTATTGGATCAGATGTTTATGCTGCTTCTCCTATGATATCAGGCTCCACTGAGCAACCTCAATCTGAAGAATTTCATGATGCAAGTCATGATCTGCAGGAAGAAGAAGAAGCTGCAGATGTATTTTCTGAAGCTCCTCCTGAAGTTACTCAGAGAAGTTCTTGCACTGATATCATTATTCATCCTGGTCAATACACTAAGTGGACTAAAGCACATCCTATCGAGCAAATCATTGGGAATTCCACTAGTGGGGTTCAGACCAGAAGAGCCACAAGCGATCAATGCTTAAACGTCAGTTTCTTATCTCTAATTGAACCCAAGAAGATTGACGAGGCTATGAAAGACCCAAGCTGGGTTGAAGCCATGCAAGATGAGCTCAACCAGTTTAAAAGAAACGATGTATGGGAACTCGTTCCTTGTCCCAGTGACCTGAAGAAGGAACCAATTGGGACAAGATGGGTCTTCAGAAACAAGATGGATGAAGATGGTCATATCATCAGAAACAAAGCAAGACTTGTTGCAAAGGGATATGCACAAGAAGAGGGAATAGATTTTGATGAAACTTTTGCACCAGTTGCTAGACTTGAAGCTATCAGAATTTTCTTAGCTTTTGCAGCTCATCATCAATTTAAAGTCTATCAAATGGATGTCAAAAGTGCATTCCTGAATGGAAAACTAGAAGAAGTCGTTTATGTGTATCAACCACCAGGGTTCATCAATGAAGAAAAACCACATTGGGTGTACAGACTGAACAAAGCCTTATATGGTCTGAGACAAGCACCCAGAGCCTGGTATGATACTCTTACTAAACATCTTCTTAAAAATGGTTTTAAACGTGGTGCAATCGATAAAACTTTGTTCATATTGCATGATAAAAGTGATATCCTTTTAGTACAAATTTATGTTGATGATATTGTGTTTGGTTCTACAAATGAGAAGATGTGTGAAAAATTTTCTAAAATCATGTCTTCTGAGTATGAAATGAGTATGATGGGTGAACTGACATATTTTCTGGGACTTCAAGTAAAACAAACTGAAGATGGTATTTTCATAAACCAAGAAAAATATGTCAGAGATTTACTAAAGAAATATCAATTTGATTCAGTCTCATCAAAAGATACTCCTATTTCTGCTCCATTAACTTTGGATTCTGATCCACATGGAAAACCAGTGGACCATACAAAATATCGTGGTATGGTTGGTTCACTGATGTATTTAACTGCAAGTAGACCAGACATAATGTTTGCAACATGCCTTTGTGCTAGATTTCAGTCTGATCCCAGAGAAGCACATGCAAATGCTGTTAAAAGGATCTTCAGATACCTTAAAGGTGTCCCCAGACTGGGTCTTTGGTATCCCAAAGGCTCTAGTCTAGATCTAATGGGTTATTCAGATTCTGATCATGCAGGTTGCAAGATAGACAGGAAAAGTACCACTGGTAGGTGTCATTTCCTTGGTGGCAAATTAGTAAGCTGGACTAGTAAGAAACAGACTGCAGTATCACTATCCACTGCAGAAGCTGAGTACATTTCTGCAGCAAGTTGTTGTGCTCAGATTCTATGGATGAAAAACTAGCTGACTGATTATGGTGTTACTTACACAAAGACTCCAATCTTTTGTGATAACACTAGTGCCATTGCCATATCTCATAATCCTGTGATGCACTCGAAAACCAAGCACATCGACCTCAGGTATCATTTCATTCGTGATCATATTCTGAAAGGAGATATTGAATTGCACTTTATTCCCACTGATAAGCAACTCGCTGATGTTTTCACAAAACCGTTAGATGTCAAAACCTTTAAACATCTAGTCAGTGAGTTGGGTATGCTAAATCCTTAGACTGGTAATCTTGTTATGAACGCCTCAGTGACACTGATCTGGTTCACCAGTCTGAGCGATCCATGTAATTTTTGCTCGCCTAGCTATCGAACGCCTTTGTGATACTATCTTGGCACTTATTAATTCATGGATCATCACTTCAGGGGGAATGTTAAATACTTTTCAAACTTTAAAATAAACCTTCATTTTTAAGGAGGAACTTTTTGCTCAGAAAAATGTATTTAACTGAAGCACTTCAGAAAATCAAAAATATTTCAGTTGAATTTATTGACTGAGATGGTTCAGATCTCTTTGGAACTGACCATTCTCAGAAATTGTTTAGTCATCACTGAAATACAACAACCTTTCAAGATATTTTCTTTTTGATACTTGGTCAATTGTGTGTACACGTGACCTACTGCATACTATGTTTTAACTTACGTTGGTCATGCTTATGTGTCACACAAGTTGCGCCGTAAAAGGAAAAGAAATGAGTACTTTTTCTGAAAAAGTGTTGCAAGGTGGGGTCACTCAAACGGCTTTGCATTTAATGCTGATTTGACCCCAGAAATCATTTTAGGATCTCAAACCCAATCAAAATCATTTTCGAATATAAAATATTTTATGAGTCTTGGGTTTCGAAATTCAAAAAATTATTTTTAATTGTTTTTAGTTGGAAAATCACTTTGTATTCCATCTTAAATTCACAATTCCTTCTCATTCTTTCATTTACTTCGTTTTTCATTTACTTCCCAATCATCAATCTCTCTCATATTTACTCTCAAAATTCCTTAACTCTTCATATTCCTTTCACTTTCATTTTTCAATTCTTAAAATGTCTAAATCATCATCTTCTTCTTCACACAAATCACTCATAAATTTTGAATATACTCCATCGAGTGATGTGAAAACATCTGCCACATGGCCAAAGAACTTCACACCTTCTCAAATCCGATTCAACATGAGCAACTTTTTGGCTCAATTGAATGTGAAGTCTGAAACCTTAATGGGAAGAATCAACAAGTTTTGGGAGCAGTCCCCTTTCCATTATGCGTTGACCGCAAATCCTCAAGCATTGTATCATCGATACTTGCTTGAATTCTGGTACACTGCTGTGGTGAGTAAAGATGAGCAATCCATCTCCTTCACTCTCAATGAGGGCACCAAGAAGTGTGTCATCACTCTTGAGGGGTTCAGAAATTCCCTTCATCTGAACTACCTCGAACCTTCCCAGGTGTTTGTTAAAAGACTCAAAGGAGTCAATTTCAGGGAGGTTCTAGTCGCCACTGGTCATGGTGATATGGAGGATGCTGATGGTAATTTGAAGACCTCTGGACACATTTTCATGTCTGGTTTTGGCAATTGCTGGAGGTTCTTCTGGACCCAGATTGTGGAGAGTCTTGGTGGCAACCATGGAGGGTTGGACCAACTTTCATTACCCCAAGTTGAGATGGGGTATTACATTTGGAATGGGATGCAAGCAGATTTTGCTGAGATTCTCTTTGCTCAGTTGATTACAAAGTTAAAAGGAAAGAGAAGTCTGCATATTGCTTTCCCAAGATTATTAAGCTTGTGTTTTATGGATATCCTTGGAGAAGCTTATAATCAAGCTGGACCTGAAGCTTCTGTACCTGAATATGGCAGAGATTTCTCAAAGGCAACTATTACTGAAGATGAGCCTGAACTCTCCTCTGCTATGCTTCAGGTATTTACTAAAACTGTTCAGCCACACTAGCTGGTTCAGAAGCCAAGTGTCAATGAGAAAGAGCTTGGGACTTCTATTAGTGCTAGTATTGTGAAAGATCTAAAGTCTGAGCTATCTCAGAATCTAGCTGCTCAGATTTCAGATTCTGTATGTCAGAAAGTTGGTGAAGAGGTTAGAATGATGATTGCTGAACTGACCAAAGACACAAATGACAAGGTGGAAAAGGCTGTCAATGAAGTAAAAGATTCAGTTTCCAGGCTTGAAGGTTCAGTTCAGAATCAGTCAAAGCAGTTAGATGAAATTCTAACACTTCTGAAGAAAGATAATGTTGTTACTCCTCCTCCCCCTGCTTCCTTCACTGAAGAAGATAGGAAGATGTTGAAGAACTTAAAAGATCAAGAAGCACTGAACCTTAATTCTTCATTCAGATTAAGGGCTCAGTTTGCTACAATGGCAAAGGGTATGTGTGATTGCCTTGAACAACAAAGTTGGGAACCACTAAAGGCAATTAAATCTGCTGTTGAGCTTTATGCTAAAATGCCTTTAGAGATTCCCAAAGGGGGAAGTAGTGTGCCTATTGGTTTGCTGGCCAGTACTCAAGAAATAATCGAAGCAACCAAGAAGCAAACTGAGGTACCTTCTGGTAGTGCCTCAGTTCAGGGGGAACAACTTTAGAAAAAGGATAAGGGAAAAGGCAAGGTTCAAGTAGAAGAACCAAAGAAAAGTGCTAAGGGTTCTGGAATCGTTGTTGGTGAAAATGTAGACGAGCAAGGTTATCCCTTACATAATCTTGAGGCTGATAGTAAGAAGTTGGAAACATTGCAAAAGCAGGTTTCTAACCAATTCATTATGTGGAGGGAGAACAAAGAAAAGTGCTAAGGGTTCTGGAATCGTTGTTGGTGAAAATGTAGACGAGCAAGGTTATCCCTTACATAATCTTGAGGCTGATAGTAAGAAGTTGGAAACATTGCAAAAGCAGGTTTCTAACCAATTCATTATGTGGAGGGAGAACCAAAGAAAAGTGCTAAGGGTTCTGGAATCGTTGTTGGTGAAAATGTAGACGAGCAAGGTTATCCCTTACATAATCTTGAGGCTGATAGTAAGAAGTTGGAAACATTGCAAAAGCAGGTTTCTAACCAATTCATTATGTGGAGGGAGAACCAAAGAAAAGTGCTAAGGGTTCTGGAATCGTTGTTGGTGAAAATGTAGACGAGCAAGGTTATCCCTTACATAATCTTGAGGCTGATAGTAAGAAGTTGGAAACATTGCAAAAGCAGGTTTCTAACCAATTCATTATGTGGAGGGAGAACCAAAGAAAAGTGCTAAGGGTTCTGGAATCGTTGTTGGTGAAAATGTAGACGAGCAAGGTTATCCCTTACATAATCTTGAGGCTGATAGTAAGAAGTTGGAAACATTGCAAAAGCAGGTTTCTAACCAATTCATTATGTGGAGGGAGAACAAAGGAAGATGTTGAAGAACTTAAAAGATCAAGAAGCACTGAACCTTAATTCTTCATTCAGATTAAGGGCTCAGTTTGCTACAATGGCAAAGGGTATGTGTGATTGCCTTGAACAACAAAGTTGGGAACCACTAAAGGCAATTAAATCTGCTGTTGAGCTTTATGCTAAAATGCCTTTAGAGATTCCCAAAGGGGGAAGTAGTGTGCCTATTGGTTTGCTGGCCAGTACTCAAGAAATAATCGAAGCAACCAAGAAGCAAACTGAGGTACCTTCTGGTAGTGCCTCAGTTCAGGGGGAACAACTTTAGAAAAAGGATAAGGGAAAAGGCAAGGTTCAAGTAGAAGAACCAAAGAAAAGTGCTAAGGGTTCTGGAATCGTTGTTGGTGAAAATGTAGACGAGCAAGGTTATCCCTTACATAATCTTGAGGCTGATAGTAAGAAGTTGGAAACATTGCAAAAGCAGGTTTCTAACCAATTCATTATGTGGAGGGAGAACAAAGAAAGAGAAAGGGAACAACATCTAAAGATGGGGACCCTTGATCACACAGATGCTGCAGCTCTTGGGTTATCATTGGAAAGATATCAGAAAATCAAAAATGACCCAAGAGTGCAAAAGGCTATAGTTGATATGCTGGAATATGAGTGTGGGATGAACTACTCTCCTCTGGAACAAAAGTTGGAAAGTCTGACCTTTAAATTGTCCATTGAAGACTTAAAGAAAAATAGAGAAAAAGAAATGGCGATAAAAAAGAAGGAAATTCTGGCCGAAGTTCAGAATGTTGAGAAAGAGTTGCTCAGACCAACCTCTAAACCCAAAGTGACTGGACCTAGATCATCAAGAAAGAGTGTTCGTGATGCTGATCTTTCTACCTTCAAACCAATGTTTGATGATGCTGTTGAAATTCAAAGAAAACATGAAAGGGATCAATATGAGCACTATATGAAGCATCGATCTCATCCAGCCAAGATAGTTGATATGGAAGTAACAAAAGCTGATGGATTGAAGCTTTTTGACTTGGTTGTTAAAAGAGAAGGAAGGGCAGCTGAAGAATACCATCAGGTTTCAGTGCACGAGTTTGGGATTTCTGAGCATAGGGAGATGATCCAGATTCTAAAGGGGAAACCAAAATTTGCCTTGACTGGTGCATGGTTAGCAAGAATACAACAAAAGATGCAAGCCAAGGTGGAAATTGAAAGCAGATTGTTTGGCAAAAATGATCATTCTCCACTGAAGAGAAAACCTACTGAGGCACCTTCTGGTTCAAGGCCTGCCAAGAAGTAGTTTTCTTTTCAGATTATCATGTACTTGTAAAGAATTTACATTTGTAACATTCATTTCAGTTTGTATATATATGTTGCAACTTGTAACAAATAAGTAGATGATAAGTTTAAGTTAGAAAAACAACAAGTAAAATTCTGAGACATCAATGATCTATAAGATGTACTTAGAAAACTTTTACAACTTAAACAAAAACTTGCATTTCAGACTTACAAACATGTATAGATAGAAGTCTGAGATGCATGCACTATTTCAGAACAAATAGGGGGAATTTGTTAGGTCGGAAATCGACCAAGTATAATTTGTTCAGAAATAGCTTGAAGTTTAGTGAAGACGTCTGTACAGAATTCTGAGATGTCTCAGAATTCCTTCACTGAAGCTTCACTTCAGTTCAGATCGAGACAAACCTGAAGCATTCATTCTGAAGTCAAAGACTGAAGTATGAAGAAGAGAATCATCTCAGAAGCGAGCAAAGAGTGATTCTACCAGATCAAGACTGAAGCATCTCAGTGTAAAGTATTTACAACACTTTACACTGATTACGAGGAAGACTTTTACTTTACACCTTTATCCGGTTAATAGATTTATCTATTAACAAAAGGTACAAAGTATAGGCTTGGAACCTAGTACTATAAGTCACATCAAGTGACTTATATACTCTTCCAAGTGCAGCATGTAAGGAATTATGGTTTAATTCCTTAAATGCTCACAACCACATTTGTACGATCTTGTCCACATCATCATGGACTTGGTCTATAAATACAAAGTCTTCTCACAACTTGCAAAGTGCTTAGAAACTTTAGCATTGCAACTTGTGAGATATACTCTAAGAAAACTTACGAGTATTTCCAAGTTTATTAGATCACTTGTATTTCGGGATTGTTTAGATACTTACACTTGGGTGTTTATCTTTGTTCCGCAACAATCCTTGTATTTGTTTATATATCAATAAATCAAATACATTGAAAAGAAAACAACGTGTCTCAATGCTACATACTTGATTATATTTATATATATCTTTATATAGTTTCTGCCAACTTGTTCTTACATTTTATATCTAGTCAATTGTTTCTTGTTATCCATACCTGGATCGTAAACTGAACTTGTCCATCAAGATCAGTTGTACTTGCCAGTCGGGTTTAATTAACCATCTATATTTGGGACTCACAGAGGTTACTTGAATAATAAATCCAAATCAATATGAACTCCCACAAGATTCATTATATCTCAATCAAAAAGGTACATAATTTGCTTCTTTTTATATATTAGTTTTGCGTATTAATGTTTAAAGTTACAATTGTCACTCAAATCAAGAGTCCTAATTGTTATCAAAGAATATGAAATCAATCCTAATTGTTCAATATATATCTCAATCAAAAAGGTACATAATTTCTTCTTTTTATATATTAGTTTTGCGTATTAATGTTTAAAGTTACATGTCACTCAAATCAAGAGGTTAATTGTTATCAAAGAATATAAAAACAATTAATTTATCTAAGTTATATCAATATATATCTCAATCAAAAAGGTACATAATTTGCTTCTTTTTATATATTAGTTTTGCGTATTAATGTTTAAAGTTACAATTGTCACTCAAATCAAGAGTCCTAATTGTTATCAAAGAATATAAAAACAATCCTAATTGTTATCTAATTATCATAGGACAGGTGATTGAAAATAAACCTATGCGTGTTATGGGTCCGCATCATGATCAAATATATATACTTGAATGTCAGGTACAGAATCGTATATATTTTAGTTTATAATTATCTTTCATAATAATATCACATTATAAGAAAAACTGGTTTCAAAAAATTCTATAATAGAGAAATTATTATAGCATGTGTCTTGTGGAATGACTACGACAAACAATTTCATCAATATCTCCCAACTAATAATGACGTGACAAACCTATGATTATTGTACTACAATTTGCAAAATATAACACTTAGAACCTTATATCTTTATAATTATAAGCTTTTATAACTTAAATGTATGAAAATCTAATAATGATGATATCGTTAAACCCGTGTCCAGTGTTGGGCACGGGTCTAAAATCTAGTTTTCTTGGATAATAGGTTAACTCTTCATTCATGCGTAGGCAACTAAAATTGAAGCTTGAAAGAACATAAATCTCTTAAACTATGGTTTCCTAATAATTTTTAGATCAGTAAACTTGGATGTTCGGTTATGGGTTATATAAAATCAAGAGGTAGTTTATATTTTGTAATATAGATATAATTAATTTTTTTAAGGTTTATTCAATATATATATAGATCAAAAAGGTACATAATTACATTTTTTTATATATTAGTTTTGCGTATTAATGTTTAAAGTTACAATTGTCACTCAAATCAAGAGTCCTAATTGTTATCAAAGAATATAAAAACAATCCTAATTGTTATCTAATTATCATAGGACAGGTGATTGAAAATAAACCTATGCGTGTTATGGGTCCGCATCATGATCAAATATATATACTTGAATGTCAGGTACAGAATCGTATATATTTTAGTTTATAATTATCTTTCATAATAATATCACATTATAAGAAAAACTGGTTTCAAAAAATTCTATAATAGAGAAATTATTATAGCATGTGTCTTGTGGAATGACTACGACAAACAATTTCATCAATATCTCCCAACTAATAATGACGTGACAAACCTATGATTATTGTACTACAACTTGCAAAATATAACACTTAGAACCTTATATCTTTAAATTATAAGCTTTTATGACTTAAATGTATGAAAATCTAATAATGATAATATCGTAAACCCGTGTCCAGTGTTGGACACGGGTCTAAAATCTAGTTTTCTTGATAATAGGTTAACTCTTCATTCATGCGTAGGCAACTAAAATTGAAGCTTGAAAGAACATAAATCTCTTAAACTATGGTTTCCTAATAATTTTTAGATCAGTAAACTTGGATGTTCGGTTATGGGTTATATAAAATCAAGAGGTAGTTTATATTTTGTAATATAGATATAATTAATTTTTTTAAGGTTTTATATCAATATATATATAGATAACGAAAAAAGTGGATTGCTACTATGATGAAAAACCTTGGTCGATCATATACTCATATGGCCTCATATCATATACTTCATATATAGTTCTCCAGTTAACTACGAAAGGACAAGGAATTACATGGTTATATAAATTAACACAAAATACTTTTTTCAATCATCAATTTTTTCATATCTAATTAATGTTCTGAATTTTATTAACGAAGCAGGCGTGTGATATTTAAACAGTTCGCATCCGCTAAAAACCTATTATATATATATATATATAGAGGTGGGATAAATTGAGTCCAGCTTAATTTGAGTCCAAAAAAGTCCATGTAACTTACACATGTGTAAGTTAACTTACACATGTGTAAGTTTAATACTTTAGAGCTTACATACTCGACGGAACTAGGCATTCACTCACTAATCAACCTTTCTGGAAACTTGACATCATATTCATCTTTTAAAAGCATTACCATTAGAAATTAGACTCTCTCACGATTCCGTGGATAGCTTATTTGTCAAAAACGGAGTTATGGTTCAAAAGTTATGGCCATTTGAAAATTCTGTCGCTATTGCGTCGCAATGGGGATAATTGCGTCGCAACTTAAGTCACTGCTTTTGAGTTGCGCCGCAACTAGCCCCGATTCTGCACAAAACTCATTGTTTAACCTCCAAAACTTAACCAAACACACCCCAAACGACCCCAAACCTTATGAACGACTTTTGTACCTCAAAATTCATCATTTTAAGACCATAATGATGCAATGAAATTATTGATTAATCCTTTCTTGATTTGCATCACATAATCAAACATTTTAGGTCAACGAATCGATTAAAACTCACGATTTTGACATCAATTGATCCTCTAATGACCTAGATCAGTTATGGATCTGATTATATAATTGAAATGATATAAAATCAATGTTGTTATACCTTTTCTACCTGGAGATTACAATAAGGATGCAAAAGGCTTGATCAATCACACCCGAATCAACACGTTTGAAGGATTTTCGCAAAGGAATCATATGAGAAGGAGGGGAACGGTTTGGAGAGGCAAAAAAAGGATTAATAACTGATTAAGTGTTAATTAGGTTAGCCTAATCGACCCCTAAAAGCTAGACACACTTTCCCAAAGCTTACACTTAAGCCCCTCAACTTTACATCTTCACATCTATGGCTCAAACGACTTATCGAGAATACTCACCGACACATTAAACACATCTTAAACATCTTTGGCATCTTAAACACATTAACATATACATTATTTAAGGCATTGAAGCCTCACACATATAGCACATTAATCACACATAAATATTAAATCTTCTAAAGACTTAACGGACACGTAGTGTTGACTTAACGACTCAAGTCAACCGTTAAATAAAAAGTTCGGGATGTTACACCTCACCTCCGTCAGGATTACGGAGCTCACCTTCGTCAGAATGGACCCCCTCAGTCATAATTAAGGATCTCATCCGTCGGAACGGAGCTCCGCAAAATATGGAGGAAATCTCTTATTCATTCTTCCTAAAGAAAAGGTATGTTTCCATATCCCTTTACTATTATAATATAATTAATTATAAGGCATGTAAATCACTTAAACATGTCCTACGAATCTTTTCCTAAACTCTAGGGTAAAACCCTAATGACCTAACTTATTCTCTAAGATTACCCATCTTATAAATAGAGGACCTCCTCATAAGATGGAGGCATGCTCTCTTCACCCCCAAAACACCTAAGGTGACCGACTTCTCTACCATCGGAAATCTCCACCGCCAAACACAAACACCTTCAATACAATGGCGTAAAGCGGCTCCAAAGCCCTCTGACCGGAAGGGAATCGCCAATAAATCATTCAAAACCCCTCCTTGTTCCTGATCGAAGAATCCGTGCGGTTCATGGATCAAACAAATTGGCACCATCTGTGGGATAAGTACTACGTATTCCCTTTCTCTGCCGCCGAGTTATTTTCAGTCGTCGTTCATCATAAAAACCTTTACCCTCTTTTTTCAGTGATAAAAAAAAACATACAGTAAACTCACCTCTCATGTTCCGATGTCTTGGATCTGCACAATACCTTTTTTGATAAAATTCTCTCTAAATTATGGTTTCCTAATAATTTTTAGATCAGTAAACTTGGATGTTCGGTTATGGGTTATATAAAATCAAGAGGTAGTTTATATTTTGTAATATAGATATAATTAATTTTTTTAAGGTTTTATATCAATATATATATAGATAACGAAAAAAGTGGATTGCTACTATGATGAAAAACCTTGGTCGATCATATACTCATATGGCCTCATATCATATACTTCATATATAGTTCTCCAGTTAACTACGAAGGGCCAAGGAATTACATGGTTATATAAATTAACACATAATTTATATTTTGTAATATAGATATAATTAATTTTTTTAAGGTTTTATATCAATATATATATAGATAACGAAAAAAGTGGATTGCTACTATGATGAAAAACCTTGGTCGATCATATACTCATATGGCCTCATATCATATACTTCATATATAGTTCTCCAGTTAACTACGAAAGGACAAGGAATTACATGGTTATATAAATTAACACAAAATACTTTTTTCAATCATCAATTTTTTCATATCTAATTAATGTTCTGAATTTTATTAACGAAGCAGGCGTGTAGATGTTTTGAAATATAGATGAAGAGGTGGTGTATATACATATGTCTAGTGTATATATATATATAGAGGTGGGATAAATTGAGTCCAGCTTAATTTGAGTCCAAAAAAGTCCATGTAACTTACACATGTGTAAGTTAACTTACACATGTGTAAGTTTAATACTTTAGAGCTTACATACTCGACGGAACTAGGCATTCACTCACTAATCAACCTTTCTGGAAACTTGACATCATATCATTATTTAAGGCATTGAAGCCTCACACATATAGCACATTAATCACACATAAATATTAAATCTTCTAAAGACTTAACGGACACGTAGTGTTGACTTAACGACTCAAGTCAACCGTTAAATAAAAAGTTCGGGATGTTACACCTCACCTCCGTCAGGATTACGGAGCTCACCTTTGTCAGAACAGAGCTCACCTCCGTCAGGATTACGGAGCTCACCTTCGTCAGAATGGACCACCCCAGTCAAATTAGGAGCTCATCCGTCGGAACGGAGCTCCGCAAATATGGAGGAAATCTCTTATTTCTTCATCCTAAAGAAAAGGTATGTTTCCATATCCCTTTACTATTATAATATAATTAATTATAAGGCATGTAAATCACTTAAACATGTCCTACGAATCTTTTCCTAAACTCTAGGGTAAAACCCTAATGACCTAACTTATTCTCTAAGATTACCCATCTTATAAATAGAGGACCTCCTCATAAGATGGAGGCATGCTCTCTTCACCCCCAAAACACCTAAGGTGACCGACTTCTCTACCATCGGAAATCTCCACCGCCAAACACAAAAACCTTCAATACAATGGCGTAAAGCGGCTCCATAGCCCTCTGACCGGAAGGGAATCGCCAATAAATCATTCAAAACCCCTCCTTGTTCCTGATCGAAGAATCCGTGCGGTTCATGGATCAAACAAATTGGCACCATCTGTGGGATAAGTACTACGTATTCCCTTTCTCTGCCGCCGAGTTATTTTCAGTCGTCGTTCATCATAAAAACCTTTACCCTCTTTTTTCAGTGATAAAAAAAAACATACAGTAAACTCACCTCTCATGTTCCGATGTCTTGGATCTGCACAATACCTTTTTTGATAAAATTCTCTCTAATCAATGATGTCATAGTTTACATACTATGAACTCTTTTTTAGATTGAGAATCCCTCAAACGAAAAACAAAAAAAAAATGTTTCATTATACAGTTTATTATATAGTTTTTAGACCGCTCGCACATCTTGCTTGTCCAAAGCAAGTTTTGTATATATGACTCTCATTAATTGTCAAATTAACCGTTTTTACCAAAGTTAGTCTTTTAAGTTATAATAAGTAATTTTTCTGAAGGATCGATCATAATCATCATATTAAAAAATTAAGAATCTGTATACTTGTAAATAAAAATGCTCATTAAATTATGGATTGGAGTAAAAAAAATCGTTTAAAAGAGCGTTTCTCATATTGCTTTGTTATTAATATATTGGACATGATTTTTTGTAATAAGTTGATCGCACTTAAAAAAGTGTTTCTTATGTTGCTTGCAATCTAAATTATGAAAAAAATAGTGAAAAGTTGCAAAAGGTCGGAATGTATGAGTGTTCAAAAAAAATAATGGAAGTCGGAGGACTAAAATCGTATTTGACTAAAAGTCCAGTCAAAGATGATGTAAGCATTTTGATCCAAGAATGAAAAGTAAAAGACGAACTTCAATATAGGGTTCAAATTGTAACATCCTAATCATTTTTCGATCTTTGACTATTAGTTGACCGTTAACTCCGTTAGTTGACCTATTAGTTGACTCTTAACTCCGTTAGTATTTAGACGACCCATTAGTTGATTTAGTTGAATTTTATTATAAATTAAATGTTTTATAAACATTAATTGCCCAAAAAGTTGAAATAGTTAAATCGTTGCTCACTTCGTGGTTGTCGGTCATTTATTGATTTATTTCGATAAATCGATATATATGCTAAGTTGAAAGTTGCAAATTTATCGTTGACTGAAAATTGTGTTAAGTTGAGCCCACGTTTCATTGGTCCATTCAAAGTGTTGAAGCGCATCAAAAGTCAAGCATATCAGTTGGATTTACCTCCGCAGTTGACTGGCATTCATAACACATTTCATGTGTGTTACTTGAGGAAATGTCTAGCTAACGAGACTAGTGTAATTCCTTTAGAAGATGTCAGTATTGATCCAGAGAAGAAGATGATTGATGAACCAATTGCTATCCTTGATCGTAAGAAGACTAAGCTTAGAAGAAAGCAGGGTATTGGTGAAGTGGAGACACAGTCGAGGTGAGAGTATGACCTGGGAGACGGAGTCTGTGATGAAGGATCGTTACCCCCATCTATTCGTTGCTGATCCGATTCTGAGGACAAAATCTTCTTTAGGGGGAGGTAATTGTAACATCCTAATCATTTTTCGATCTTTGACTATTAGTTGACCGTTAACTCCGTTAGTTGACCTATTAGTTGACTCTTAACTCCGTTAGTGACCTATTAGTTGACTCTTAACTCCGTTAGTTGACCTATTAGTTGACTCTTAACTCCGTTAGTTGACTATTAGTTGACTCGTTAACTCCGTTAGTTGACCTATTAGTTGACTCTTAACTCCGTTAGTTGACCTATTAGTTGACTCTTAACTCCGTTAGTTGACCTATTAGTTGACTCTTAACTCCGATCTTTGACTATTAGTTGACCGTTAACTCCGTTAGTTGACCTATTAGTTGACTCTTAACTCCGTTAGTATTTAGACGACCCATTAGTTGATTTAGTTGAATTTTATTATAAATTAAATGTTTTATAAACATTAATTGCCCAAAAAGTTGAAATAGTTAAATCGTTGCTCACTTCGTGGTTGTCGGTCATTTATTGATTTATTTCGATAAATCGATATATATGCTAAGTTGAAAGTTGCAAATTTATCGTTGACTGAAAATTGTGTTATAAAATGATTATTGTGCCTCATTTGTAGTAGAAAAAGGTCCTTATATGTTAGGTATATGATAACGGGTCATTTAGAGGTATAATGAAGGCATTAGGGGTCAAAATTGCCAAGTGCTCAAACTTAAAAACGGGTTTAAGGAGTTAGGGGGTGTTTTGAGGTTGTCGATTACAGATTATTCATTCCCTAAACAAACCCTAGCAGCCCCATATCATCCCTTCATCAATTGCAAACCAAAAAGTCTTCCAACGTGTGATTCGAGAGAGTTTGGTCTAGTATTTTGCTTCCCTATAGCGATCTACAGGTAATATGAGTATTTACCATTTGAGATCTGAATGTTGGAGTCTTATATTAGTCTTAATCCAGACCATAAGGGTTTGGGTTGGGTTAATTAATTGGTTGATCATTGATTTCATGCTTTCGGGTGATTCAATGATTTATTTATGTCGTAAAGGATTAAAGGATTGATTGATAGATTAAAGTCATCAAAAGTGTTGTCAAAGAGGTCAATTTTATGTCTCCAGGTCGGGCTAAGGGTTGGAGATCGAATGGGAATCGTTTAGAGCAAGTTTGAAATTGATTTTGCTGGTGCACCTAAGGTGCGACACACCAAATGGGTGGTGCGGCGCACCACTGCCCAGTTTGGGAAACTTGATTTTTGAATGGAGCCCGATATGCGACGCACCACTTGGGAGGTGCGGCACACCTCTGGTCAGTTTGGAATTTTGGGATTTTCTGAAGGATTGGTGCGACGCACCACTTGGCAGGTGCGGCGCACCTCATGCCCAGATTTCACAAAACACTTCGTTTAGCTTATACTTCCATCTTATACTCATTATAGGTTGTCGGGAGCATTTAGCAAGCACTTTAAGATACTCTTAGCTTGTTGGTAAGCTGTATCAAGGTAAGATATATAATTTTTGACACGCTGGGGTGCACAACGAAAATAGTGATTTCGTAAAAGTGGTTTAAAACCTTTCTTTCTCATACGCTAGTTTGGGTAACGGGACTTTTGGAGGGTTTCGCGAAATGGGTAGATTTGCATGATTAGGTTGATTTATATTGTTGTTATTATGCTTGTACATGCTGAATTATAGTTATATTATTGTCGTTTTTAGTTGTAAAGTTGTTTTCATTGGAATGCTAAGTTGTTGAGTTGGTTTGGCTTTTACACTAGTTCACTAGACTTGTGTAGGTTGCCATGTTAACACTGTGCACGATTAGGGGCCCTAAACTTAAAGTTGAAATAAAAGTTGCTAAAGTTGATATCGTTGTTAAAACTCGAGTATAAATCTAAGTTGAAAGTGGTAAGCTTATCCCATACTGGAACCGCGTAGGAACCAGTGTGATTTAGTTGGTCAGCGGGAGTAGACTAGTTGCTTCCAATGGCACGGCCTCGAAGTTTGAGATTAGCTGGGTGACTAGGTCCAGTCACTACAAGTTGCGTAACAGCTTTCTCCTGGATTTGGTTATGCCTATCCTTAACGACACTGATGGACCCCGATAGGACTACCCATCAAGTCGGGTGCAAGGTCCCTTAAAGGCCTTAAAGCCGCCTTTGCACACATTTGTAGTTGTATTCATTGTGGTGACGCGAGTCATCCACCTTTAGTTGTAAAGTTGTTTTCATTGGAATGCTAAGTTGTTGAGTTGGTTTGGCTTTTACACTAGTTCACTAGACTTGTGTAGGTTGCCATGTTAACACTGTGCACGATTAGGGGCCCTAAACTTAAAGTTGAAATAAAAGTTGCTAAAGTTGATATCGTTGTTAAAACTCGAGTATAAATCTAAGTTGAAAGTGGTAAGCTTATCCCATACTGGAACCGCGTAGGAACCAGTGTGATTTAGTTGGTCAGCGGGAGTAGACTAGTTGCTTCCAATGGCACGGCCTCGAAGTTTGAGATTAGCTGGGTGACTAGGTCCAGTCACTACAAGTTGCGTAACAGCTTTCTCCTGGATTTGGTTATGCCTATCCTTAACGACACTGATGGACCCCGATAGGACTACCCATCAAGTCGGGTGCAAGGTCCCTTAAAGGCCTTAAAGCCGCCTTTGCACACATTTGTAGTTGTATTCATTGTGGTGACGCGAGTCATCCACCTTTAGTTGTAAAGTTGTTTTCATTGGAATGCTAAGTTGTTGAGTTGGTTTGGCTTTTACACTAGTTCACTAGACTTGTGTAGGTTGCCATGTTAACACTGTGCACGATTAGGGGCCCTAAACTTAAAGTTGAAATAAAAGTTGCTAAAGTTGATATCGTTGTTAAAACTCGAGTATAAATCTAAGTTGAAAGTGGTAAGCTTATCCCATACTGGAACCGCGTAGGAACCAGTGTGATTTAGTTGGTCAGCGGGAGTAGACTAGTTGCTTCCAATGGCACGGCCTCGAAGTTTGAGATTAGCTGGGTGACTAGGTCCAGTCACTACAAGTTGCGTAACAGCTTTCTCCTGGATTTGGTTATGCCTATCCTTAACGACACTGATGGACCCCGATAGGACTACCCATCAAGTCGGGTGCAAGGTCCCTTAAAGGCCTTAAAGCCGCCTTTGCACACATTTGTAGTTGTATTCATTGTGGTGACGCGAGTCATCCACCTTTAGTTGTAATAAAAAAGGGCATAACCTATTGTTGAATAAAGTTGTTGAAGTTGATTAAGTTGCTAGATGGAATACGTAGATAAAGTTGAATATTGTTGATTAAGTCGATAGGCACACGTAGGATTGTTAATCATTCTTATGGGTATTCGATTGCTATATATTGTTGTTGTTGTTACATGCTCGACTGTGTATGATTCTTTATTAAGTTGTTTTAAATTGGCAATCATTTATATTAACCTGTGGTATATCTTACTCGGCTTTAAAGCTGACACTTGTTCTTTTGTTGAAAATGTTGTGCCACCTCAGGTTGATGCTTAGTTGAGATGCAGTTTAGAGTGAGGATGGGTAGAAGATACAGCTGAAGGCTTTTACCTAGACTGCCTCATTTATTCAAACTCGTTTATTATATTTCGTTGACCGTTATCGTTATTTGACGTTTATGGGTTTCATTTGATTATGGTTAGATCCGACGAGTAACACCGTCATTTAAGTTGAACATTTTTATTTTGGAAATGTAATAATTGATGGAAACTTCCGCAATACTCTGTGTTTTTAAGAAAAATTTTGAAATCCATATTTTTATATAGTTCGGTGTTACAAGTTGGTATCAGAGCCCGAGTTTAAGTGAACCATATTCTATGAGGCATAGGATTGGACTTAAACCTTTTAGTAGACTGCTTTTAGGACGGGTTGGGTTGAGTGAGAGTGTAGGTTTTGGCCTATTTGAATTGTTGCTTATAGTTGATATGGTCGATAGATAGGGCCATAATCTTTCTCTCTATATCCGTCTTAAACGTTCGTTGTTTATTTTTAGAAAAATGGTTTCTACTCGAGGTAATCCTAATGGTACTGGTGATGATGCATTCGCTGATCCTCCTCCTAACCGTGAGCTACAGAGGATTGTTGCACAGATGGCTGAGATGCAAGCTCGTTTAGATCAGTCCGAACGGCGTTTGGCACAGGTGGAGACTGAGAGATGAACTACTTAGGAATCGCCGAAACAGGAACATTGAAGATGAAGACGCTAATTCTCGCACTCGAGACACACTACCCGCTACTGATGATCGTACAGGTGATACTAATGATGATTCTGATCGGACTGGTGGTAGTGGTACTGGTGGTGATAATCCAAACCGTAGGAATGGTGGTAGGGTGAGGGTTAAGGAGTTTTCTCTTCGTGACTTCTGGGGTTGTAATCCTTCTAAGTTCTCTGGGGAAGGAAATTCTATTGATGGTTATCGCTGGTTGAAGGAGGTAGAGAAGAGTTTTCGGGTTGCTGACTGTCCTGAAAACAAGAAGGTGGAGTTGGCTACTCAGTTGTTTCGTAAGGGAGCTATCGATTGGTGGGAAATTCAGGTAGAAACTTTGGGTGTTGATGGTGAGATGCAGATCACTTGGGAGCAGTTCACTGAGCTCTTTAATAAGGAGTACTTTACTATTCGAGAGAGACAGATGATCGAGAGGGAGTTCTTGGCTATTCAGAAAGGAGATAAGTCAATGAAAGAGCATATTAGGTTGTTTGCGGAGAAGCTGAGATTCTGTACCCGACTTTGTCCTGATGATTTATCTAAGATTGGTCGATTCGTTGAAAGCTTACCTAATGAGTATCGTACACTTGTGAGGATGCAGAAGACCCTTAAGGATGCTTATGACACTGCACTATCTATGGAGAATGACTTGAAGTCTATTGTGAAGAAGGATTCTGGTTCTGGTTTTAAGAGGAAGAGTGATGGGTTTTCTGGTTCTAGCAAGAAGTTCAAGGGGGGTTCTTCTAAAGGGAAAGACGAGGTGAAGGGGAAGCCGTGGTGTAAACATTGCCGATCTCGACACACTGGTCCTTGTACTGTCTATACTCGCCGCTGTGACAAATGTGGCAAGACTGGACATAGCTTCGCTGATTGTACTGACAAGTGGAGGTGCTACAAATGCAACTCTACTGACCATAAAATTGTAGATTGTCCACAAATGAAGGCTGAAGAGAAGAAGAAGACAGAGATTCCTAAAGCTCGAGCCCGTGCATTTAAGATGACTACTGAGGTGGCAAAGACTACAGATGACGTGGTTAGTGGCATTTTCCTTGTTAATTCTAAATTGGCTAATGTTTTGTTTGATTCGGGTGCTACTAAATCTTTTGTATCCCCTAAGTTTGCTCCTCAACTTGGTACCCCTGTTAGTCGATTAGCTCATGCCTTAGAAGTTGAAATAGCTGATGGTCATGTCTCTAAAGTTCGTGATTGCTCCATTGAGATAGGGGGCAGGACCTTCCTGATCCATTTATTACCCATTTCGCTGGCTGGGTTCGATGTAGTTGTTGGCATGGATTGGTTGGGAGAAAACAATGCTACTATCTTCTGTGGAGAAAAGATCGTTCGTATCACTACCCATGATGGGAAAGTGGTCACAGTCTACGGTGAAAGGAAGTTTGGTTATCCTACATTCATTAAGTTGATGAAGGCTCTTCAACATATACGTCAAACTAAAACTCATTTCCTGGCATATGTGATTGACACACGTATTGGTAGGCCTTCTATCGCTGACATTGAAGTTGTTTCTGAGTTTGCTGACGTTTTTCCTGATGATCTTCCTGGCTTACCTCCTGATCGTGAAGTTGAATTTCGTATTGATCTTATGCCTGGCGCGACTCCTGTTGCTAAGGCTCCTTATCGTCTAGCCCCTACTGAGATGAAAGAGTTGATGTCGCAGTTGCAAGAGTTGTTAGATAAGGGTTTCATTCGACCGAGTTCCTCGCCTTGGGGTGCTCCCATTCTCTTTGTCAAGAAGAAGGATGGATCTATGAGGATGTGTATCGATTACCGTGAGCTTAACAAATGAACGGTAAAGAATAAATATCCTCTTCCTCGTATAGATGATTTATTCGATCAATTGCAGGGTGCTTCTTTCTTCTCAAAAATCGATCTTCGTTCTGGCTACCATCAGTTGAAAGTAGAAGAGGAAAGTGTTGCCAAGACTGCTTTCCGAACTCGTTATGGACACTACGAGTTTCTGGTGATGCCCTTTGGTCTTACTAATGCTCCGGCCGCTTTCATGGACTTGATGAATCGAGTCTGTAGACCTTTCCTCGATCATTTTATTATTGTATTTATCGATGATATTCTTGTTTATTCGAAGACTGCTGAGGAACATCGTGGGCATCTACGAGCTGTTTTAGAGGTTTTACAGAGGAAAAATCTTTATGCTAAATTTTCCAAGTGTGAATTCTGGTTGCGTGAGGTTAATTTTCTTGGACACATCATTTCTGGTGATGGGATTAAAGTTGATCCCTCGAAGATTGAGGCTGTGATGAAGTGGGAATCCCCTAGGACTCCTACTGAAATTAAAAGCTTTTTAGGTTTGGCAGGGTACTATAGGAGATTCATTCAAGACTTCTCCCGCATTGCTAAACCGATGACTGAGTTGACTAAGAAGGGTGTGAAGTATTTGTGGAACGATTCTCAAGAGAAGGCATTTCAGACATTGAAACAGAAGTTGTGTGAGGCTCCGATTCTATCTTTACCTGAAGGTACAAACGACATGGTTATTTATAGTGATGCTTCGGTTTCTGGGTTAGGTTGTGTTTTGATGCAGCGCGATAGAGTGATTGCTTATGCCTCTCGTCAGTTGAAATCGCATGAGAAGAACTATCCTACGCATGATCTGGAATTAGCAGCGGTTGTTTTTGCCCTTAAGTTGTGGAGACATTATCTGTATGGCACTAAGTGTACTCTTTTTACTGATCACAAGAGTCTACAGTATGTGTTTAATCAGAAGGAACTGAATGCTCGTCAGAGAAGATGGATGGAACTGCTTAAGGATTACGACTGTGAGATCAAGTATCATCCGGGTAAAGCTAATGTCGTTGCTGATGCTCTGAGTCGTAAGGTGCAAGGTACTTCTTGCAAACTTTTATCTATGGTTGTACAGGCTGAATCCGGTTTATTGGAGCGCATTAGGACGGCTCAAGTTGATGCTGTTCTACCCGGAAATTTCAAAGCTGAAAGAATCGGGAAGAAGCGGGATAGATTTAAGGTGAACAGTCGTGGGTTTCAGACTTACAAAGGTAGGAAGTGGGTACCTTTATTCGGTGGCAACCGCGAGCTAATACTCGAGGAAGCTCATAGATCGAGATATTCTATTCATCCAGGTGCTACTAAGATGTTTCATGACTTGAAGCCTTTGTATTGGTGGCCTGGTATGCGGAGTGATATTGCTATGTTCGTGCAGAAGTGTGTGACTTGTGCTCAAGTTAAAGCTGAGCATCAGAAACCCTACGGTGAATTGCAACAGTTGGAGATCCCCGAGTGGAAATGGGATCATATTACCATGGATTTCGTGACTAAGCTACCAAGAACTAAAGCTGGGAATGACATGATTTGGGTTGTGGTTGATAGATTGACTAAGAGTGCTCATTTCATGGCTACACGTGAGAACGCACCATTGGAGAAGCTGGCTGAGTTGTATATTGATGAAATTGTTTCTAAGCACGGTGTGTCGTTGACAATAGTTTCTGATCGTGATGGTAGATTTAATTCGGGTTTTTGGAGAGGTCTTCAGCGGGAATTGGGGAGTAGAATTAATATGAGTACTGCTTTTCATCCGCAGACAGATGGACAGAGCGAGAGGACTATTCAGACTTTGGAGCGTGTGTTTTGGAATATGGAGGATCGTGGGATGATCATTTGCCGTTAGTTGAGTTTGCTTATAATAATAGTTATCATTCCAGTATAGGTATGCCTCCGTTTGAGATGCTATATGGTCGTAAGTGTCGTACACCTAGTTGTTGGTTGGAACCCGGTGAGAGACAGTTTTCTGGACCTGAGGTTGTGCAAATAACAGCTGATAAGGTTAACATTGCTAAGGATGCTTTGAGAGCAGCTAGGGATCGTCAGAAAGCTTATGCTGATAAGAGGACTCGTCCGATTACTTTTGAGGTTGGTGACATGGTTATGTTGAAAGTCTCGCCGTGGAAAGGAGTTCTTCGTTTTGGTAAGCGTGGTAAGTTGAGCCCACGTTTCATTGGTCCATTCAAAGTGTTGAAGCGCATCAAAAGTCAAGCATATCAGTTGGATTTACCTCCGCAGTTGGCTGACATTCATAACACATTTCATGTGTGTTACTTGAGGAAATGTCTAGCTAACGAGACTAGTGTAATTCCTTTAGAAGATGTCAGTATTGATCCAGAGAAGAAGATGATTGATGAACCAATTGCTATCCTTGATCGTAAGAAGACTAAGCTTAGAAGAAAGCAGATTGATCTGGTATTGGTGAAGTGGAGACACAGTCGAGGTGAGAGTATGACCTGGGAGACGGAGTCTGTGATGAAGGATCGTTACCCCCATCTATTCGTTGCTGATCCGATTCTGAGGACAGAATCTTCTTTAGGGGGAGGTAATTGTAACATCCTAATCATTTTTCGATCTTTGACTATTAGTTGACCGTTAACTCCGTTAGTTGACCTATTAGTTGACTCTTAACTCCGTTAGTTGACCTATTAGTTGACTCTTAACTCCGTTAGTATTTAGACGACCCATTAGTTGATTTAGTTGAATTTTATTATAAATTAAATGTTTTATAAACATTAATTGCCCAAAAAGTTGAAATAGTTAAATCGTTGCTCACTTCGTGGTTGTCGGTCATTTATTGATTTATTTCGATAAATCGATATATATGCTAAGTTGAAAGTTGCAAATTTATCGTTGACTGAAAATTGTGTTATAAAATGATTATTGTGCCTCATTTGTAGTAGAAAAAGGTCCTTATATGTTAGGTATATGATAACGGGTCATTTAGAGGTATAATGAAGGCATTAGGGGTCAAAATTGCCAAGTGCTCAAACTTAAAAACGGGTTTAAGGAGTTAGGGGGTGTCTTGAGGTTGTCGATTACAGATTATTCATTCCCTAAACAAACCCTAGCAGCCCCATATCATCCCTTCATCAATTGCAAACCAAAAAGTCTTCCAACGTGTGATTCGAGAGAGTTTGGTCTAGTATTTTGCTTCCCTATAGCGATTTACAGGTAATATGAGTATTTACCATTTGAGATCTGAATGTTGGAGTCTTATATTAGTCTTAATCCAGACCATAAGGGTGTGGGTTGGGTTAATTAATTGGTTGATCATTGATTTCATGCTTTCGGGTGATTCAATGATTTATTTATGTCGTAAAGGATTAAAGGATTGATTGATAGATTAAAGTCATCAAAAGTGTTGTCAAAGAGGTCAATTTTATGTCTCCAGGTCGGGCTAAGGGTTGGAGATCGAATGGGAATCGTTTAGAGCAAGTTTGAAATTGATTTTGTTGGTCGGCACCTAAGGTGCGACGCACCAAATGGGTGGTGCGGCGCACCACTGCCCAGTTTGGGAAACTTGATTTTTGAATGGAGCCCGATATGCGACGCACCACTTGGGAGGTGCGGCGCACCTCTGGTCAGTTTGGAATTTTGGGATTTTCTGAAGGATTGGTGCGACGCACCACTTGGCAGGTGCGGCGCACCTCATGCCCAGATTTCACAAAACACTTCGTTTAGCTTATACTTCCATCTTATACTCATTATAGGTTGTCGGGAGCATTTAGCAAGCACTTTAAGATACTCTTAGCTTGTTGGTAAGCTGTATCAAGGTAAGATATATCATTTTTGACACGCTGGGGTGCACAACGAAAATAGTGATTTCGTAAAAGTGGATTAAAACCTTTCTTTCTCATACGCTAGTTTGGGTAATGGGACTTTTGGAGGGTTTCACGAAATGGGTAGATTTGCATGATTAGGTTGATTTATATTGTTGTTATTATGCTTGTACATGTTGAATTATAGTTGATATTAATGTCGTTTTTAGTTGTAAAGTTGTTTTCGTTGGAATGCTAAGTTGTTGAGTTGGTTTGGCTTTTACACTAGTTCACTAGACTTGTGTAGGTTGCCATGTTAACACTGTGCACGATTAGGGGCCCTAAACTTAAAGTTGAAATAAAAGTTGCTAAAGTTGATATCGTTGTTAAAACTCGAGTATAAATCTAAGTTGAAAGTGGTAAGCTTATCCCATACTGGAACCGCGTAGGAACCAGTGTGATTTAGTTGGTCAGCGGGAGTAGACTAGTTGCTTCCAATGGCACGGCCTCGAAGTTTGAGATTAGCTGGGTGACTAGGTCCAGTCACTACAAGTTGCGTAACAGCTTTCTCCTGGATTTGGTTATGCCTATCCTTAACGACACTGATGGACCCCGATAGGACTACCCATCAAGTCGGGTGCAAGGTCCCTTAAAGGCCTTAAAGCCGCCTTTGCACACATTTGTAGTTGTATTCATTGTGGTGACGCGAGTCATCCACCTTTAGTTGTAATAAAAAAGGGCATAACCTATTGTTGAATAAAGTTGTTGAAGTTGATTAAGTTGCTAGATCGAATACGTAGATAAAGTTGAATATTGTTAATTAAGTCGATAGGCACACGTAGGATTGTTAATCATTCTTATGGGTATTCGATTGCTATATATTGTTGTTGTTGTTACATGCTCGACTGCGTATGATTCTTTATTAAGTTGTTTTAAATTGGCAATCATTTATATTAACCTGTGGTATATCTTACTCGGCTTTAAAGCTGACACTTGTTCTTTTGTTGAAAATGTTGTGCCACCTCAGGTTGATGCTTAGTTGAGATGTAGTTTAGAGTGAGGATGGGTAGAAGATACAGCTGAAGGCTTTTACCTAGACTGCCTCATTTATTCAAACTCGTTTATTATATTTCGTTGACCGTTATCGTTATTTGACGTTTATGGGTTTCATTTGATTATGGTTAGATCCGACGAGTAACACCATCATTTAAGTTGAACATTTTTATTTTGGAAATGTAATAATTGATGGAAACTTCCGCAATACTCTGTGTTTTTAAGAAAAATTTTGAAATCCATATTTTTATATAGTTCGGTGTCACACATATTTCATTGGCCAAAATGCATTTTCGTACCCTCAGCTTGGTTGACTAGTACTACCATAAATTAATAAAGGTATAGTACCTTAGACTTGGTTAACAAGGTTTTCTAGTACCTAACTCACTAATTAATCTTTTAAAGATATAACATAAATTACTAAATTAATTTATGTTGTTAATATATACATTGGTTTTCTAAAAAAATACTTTTAAGTTTAGATTTGTAATTTTAAAAATAATTATGTTAGAAATGTTGAAACTATGTTAACAAAAAATATAATATTATAAATAACGTATTGAAATTAAAAATATGGTTCAATATAAAATATTAAGTTTATACATATATTAAATAGAACGAATTGCATTTTTGGTCCCTGTGTTATCACACATTTTGCAAGTTTGATACAAAAGTGTGAAAAGTCGCGAAACCCATCCCTGTCATATTACACCTGTTGCAATTTTGGTCCAAAACTAACGTGCCGTTAGAATTCAGCCGTTAATGCCCCCATGTGCTTGTCACATGGGGGTAGTTTCGTCCATTTATTGCTCATAGGACCATTTCTGCAAAAAAAAATTTTTTTTGTATAAATCTAAAAAAATTATTTTGTATAAATCTAAAAAATTATTTTTATATAAATCTAAAAAAATTATTTTGTATAGACACAATCGAAATAAACAATCTGATCTCATTCTCTTGTTCCTTTTTCAACTCCGATCCAAACCATGCCTAAAAAACCTAATCAAAATCGTGGAAAAAGTGCAAATAAATCTAAAAAAGTTGATGTTGAGTTGGACGGCCTTGATCCTAAATCTTTAGGGTTTAAATCCGATTCTGTTCAAGATAATGAAATCACTCGATCAAAATACAATCTGAGATCTAATTCCTCCAATTCTGAGTCATTTGTTGCAGATTCATTCGAATCTAATGTTGCTGCTACGCTATTTCTTTCAAAAACGGTGGAAAACCCTAAAATCACCACACAACTGCCGCTCGCCGCCGCTGGGGTGGCTGCCGGCCACCAGGGGGAGGCCATGGCAGCGAATATCGATGGTGACGGGATTACTTTGATTAATTCTGACTGGAGAAACGATCTGGGGGCTGGGGGATCGAACAAAAACCCTAAAAATCCAGAAAACCCTAGCCGTCCCATATTTTCTTTCCCACCACCCACGGCTGCCGCTGCTACTGTTCAGATTCCGGTCAGCCACCAGGAGGCTCCTGGTGGTGCGACTGATAGATCCCTAGTGGCTGCTGCTTCGGGTAGTGTTGGGTCTTTGGGTTCAAACTTGAATGAAACACAAACCGAAAACACTTCTTTTTCATAGACTCATAGATATACTCGTATACAAAATATTTTTTTTTATTTTTATTTTTTTTGCAGAAATGGTCCTATGAGCAATAAATGGACGAAACTACCCCCCATGTGACAAGCACATGGGGGCATTAACGACTGAATTCTAACGGCACGTTAGTTTTGGACCAAAATTGCAACATGTGTGATATGACAGGGATGAGTTTCGCGACTTTTCACACTTTTGTATCAAACTTGCAAAATGTGTGATAACACAGGGACCAAAAATGCAATTCGTTCTATTAAATATTTTTAAAACTATATACTTATATCACTATTTAAAATAAATATAGAACATATATTGTATTTTATAGGTTAATTTTTTAACTTGATTAATCACATCAATTGAATTATTAATTCATTTTTATTTTATAAACAAATTAATAAAAACTTCAATAAGAAAATAATTATTTTTTGTAATGAAACTACCTAATTATATATATAACTATTAATTTGTACAAATATTTTATTGTAATTTCAGGGTTTTAAATAATAATATAATTTTAATGTCTATTTATTATAATTTCAATATATATTTTTTTTAAAGTCGGTACTTTAAATTTTATATCGTGTTAAAGATAACATATACTTTACTGTCTTTAGTTACTTATGGTTTGTCAAATATATTTTAACATTATATATTAGTTAATTAATTCATATAAATTTTTAAAAGATTTATTAGTGAGTCTAGGGTAGTAGAAAACCTTGTTAACCAAGTCTAGGGTACTATACTACACCTTTAATAATTCATTTTAGCCTATTTCATTTCTAATTAAGGGATCTCGTTTAATATATACGAGATGGGTACCCGCGCAATGCGGCGGCGGTGGCGACAACGGGTGGTGCTAGTGGCGGTGGTGGTAACGATGTGGTTATTAATCTAAAAGTAATTGACGTAAATGGTAGTGTAGTTATTTTATGGTTAAGGGATGTATCTTTTGTAAATAACTTTATTAAGAATATTATAGAGATATTAGGTGGAAATATTTAAATTAATTAATAAAGAAGATAGATAGTTTGGATAAATATGGGTGTAAAATATTTTAGGGATATATTGGGTAGATTTAGTGTGTGAGTTAGGAATGTGTTGAAAATTAAGGGTATTTTGGGTATTTTAAAGTTAGAGACTTAAAAAGGGGAAAAGTAGTTTGTTTATTAATATCTACCAATAAACTAAAACAGGATTGACATGTTCTTGAAACGACACGTGGCGTAATCCTTGATCGACACGTGTCCTTTTAATTTATTTATTTTGTTAAATTAGCTTTTTTAGTTGTATATAAATTCAATTTCCTTATTAGACTTAGATATAAACTCTAACTCTTGGCTTATTAATACAAAAAACATTATAACTTTGTTGGATTTATCAATTTCTCATTAATAAATTGTCTCTTTTTTCCCCCCTCAATTCTTCAACTCCTATTTACTAACATGAAGACTTCAAAAATTTGAGTTGATGATTTGAAATCACAAGGCTATTTGTCATCATCCACTATGCTTACAAGTTCCGATTTTGATGTGGTTCTAAAAATTTAAGGTAAATCCAAAACTCTAACTAAACATATATTATATTTATCATTATTGTTTATTATAATTTAGCTTCGATTATTTTAACCATAATTTATTTCATACTCACGAATCATGTATGAGGCATATTCGATTTTTTTTATGATATAATATATATAGCTACCGTACATCGTACGGGTATTAGGACTAGTAGTATAGATATTGAAAAGAAAATTAGTTTATTACTGTACTATTCAGGAGGGGTGCGTTGTATTGACAGAGAAAACTATCGGACTGAAGTTGGTGCTACTCCAAACTCGTGAAGAAACGTGGGCTTGCTGATAAAACACCATATTGGATGGGCCGGAACAAGGTTAAATAGACAAAAACCCATAACCATACATCTATATATATATATCCGTATATATATATATATATATATATATATATATATATATATATATATATATATATATATATATATATATATATATATATATATATATATATATATATATATATATATATATATATATATATATATATATATATATATATATATATATATATATATATATATATATATATATATATATATATATATATATATATATATATATATATATATATATATATATATATATATATATATATATATATATATATATATATATATATATATATATATATATATATATATATATATATATATATATATATATATATATATATATATATATATATATATATATATATATATATATATATATATATATATATATATATATATATATATATATATATATATATATATATATATATATATATATATATATATATATATATATATATATATATATATATATATATATATATATATATATATATATATATATATATATATATATATATATATATATATATATATATATATATATATATATATATATATATATATATATATATATATATATATATATATATATATATATATATATATATATATATATATATATATATATATATATATATATATATATATATATATATATATATATATATATATATATATATATATATATATATATATATATATATATATATATATATATATATATATATATATATATATATATATATATATATATATATATATATATATATATATATATATATATATATATATATATATATATATATATATATATATATATATATATATATATATATATATATATATATATATATATATATATATATATATATATATATATATATATATATATATATATATATATATATATATATATATATATATATATATATATATATATATATATATATATATATATATATATATATATATATATATATATATATATATATATATATATATATATATATATATATATATATATATATATATATATATATATATATATATATATATATATATATATATATATATATATAT
This sequence comes from Erigeron breviscapus, assembly GCA_034093135.1. Lineage (NCBI taxonomy): Eukaryota > Viridiplantae > Streptophyta > Magnoliopsida > Asterales > Asteraceae > Erigeron > Erigeron breviscapus. Next base: position 99,518,887 of record CM067172.1, on the reverse strand, counting down.
ATATATATATATATATATATATATATATATATATATATATATATATATATATATATATATATATATATATATATATATATATATATATATATATATATATATATATATATATATATATATATATATATATATATATATATATATATATATATATATATATATATATATATATATATATATATATATATATATATATATATATATATATATATATATATATATATATATATATATATACCTATTATATATATATATATATATATATATATATATATATATATATATATATATATATATATATGTTTCATCCATTTATTGCTCATAGGACCATTTCTGCACAAAAAAAAAATATATTTTGTATACGAGTATATCTATGAGTCTATGAAAAAGAAGTGTTTTCGGTTTGTGTTTCATTCAAGTTTGAACCCAAAGACCCAACACTACCCGAAGCAGCAGCCATTTGGGATCTATCAGTCGCACCACCAGGAGCCTCCTGGTGGCTGACCGGAATCTGAACAGTAGCAGCGGCAGCCGTGGGTGGTGGGAAAGAAAATATGGGGCGGCTAGGGTTTTCTGGATTTTTAGGGTTTTTGTTCGATCCCCCAGCCCCCAGATCGTTTCTCCAGTCAGAATTAATCAAAGTAATCCCGTCACCATCGATATTCGCTGCCATGGCCTCCCCCTGGTGGCCGGAAGCCACCCCAGCGGCGGCGAGCGGCAGTTGTGTGGTGATTTTAGGGTTTTCCACCGTTTTTGAAGGAAATAGCGTAGCAGCAACATTAGATTCGAATGAATATGCAACAAATGACTCAGAATTGGAGGAATTAGATCTCAGATTGTATTTTGATCGAGTGATTTCATTATCTTGAACGGAATCGGATTTAAACCCTAAAGATTTAGGATCAAGGCCGTCGAACTCAACATCAACTTTTTTAGATTTATTTGCACTTTTTCCACGATTTTGATTAGGTTTTTTAGGCATGGTTTGGATCGGAGTTGAAAAAGGAACAAGAGAATGAGATCAGATTGTTTATTTCGATTGTGTTTATACAAAATAATTTTTTAGATTTATATAAAAATAATTTTTTAGATTTATACAAAATAATTTTTTTAGATTTATACAAAATAATTTTTTTTAGATTTATACAAAATTTTTTTTTTTTGCAGAAATGGTCCTATGAACAATAAATGGACGAAACTACCCCCCATGTGACAAGCACATGGGGGCATTAACGGCTGAATTCTAACGGCACGTTAGTTTTGGACCAAAATTGCAACAGGTGTGATATGACAGGGATGAGTTTCGCGACTTTTCACACTTTTGTATCAAACTTGCAAAATGTGTGATAACACAGGGACTAGGACCTAAAATGCAATTCGTTCTTAATTTTATCATTCGTTTATATCTTTTTCTTTATTGATTTGATGATTGATTTCCTGTTCCTGTTTTATATTATTAATAATTAAATTAGTTAATATTAATTTGAGTTTTTTTGCTTTCTTCAGCAGTAAGTATAAGTATTCCAGAATGCGTTACGTGTCGAGATGTAATTATAATGTAAGCATTTATATTATAAATTTATGTTTTTTCTTTCATTTTTATCATCATCATCTTTATTACTTTTTGATTGATTTTGATTCTGCCTAGCCTAAGGTTAGTTCTAATCTTCATTTAATATTTTTTTTCCAAGCAACCACTCTGTATATAAGATTATAAATATAATTTATTTATTTTTTTCATTTTTTTCAATATTTATTTTTCCCCCCAAAAAGCACTTGATTTAGTTTTAAAAATCATGAGAGCTATAATTGACTTGTGAGATGATCGAATTTTGTGTTGTAGTGATATCATATTGATATGGATTTTGCTTACTGATGACACAAATAAAAAGCATTGGTTTTTGTTTTGTGAAGTTGTTTAAGATTGATAGCTTTTAAGGGCAGAGTAGTTTTTTTGGAATTTGGATGCAACTTACAACACGCAACATGTAAAAACTCCTCTTTGCGGTTTTCATAGTTACACTACCCCACATTTGGTTCAAGTTCTTTGATTTTTTTAGCTTATGTTTTATTGTTTATTGCATTATAACATAGGCAGCATTCGAGTCTGATTTCATTTTACCTTTAGTTTTTAGATGAAACAAAATCATAGATTTTAATAGATATTGG